>JASGCC010000013.1:616873-1233746 GCA_030067915.1 Hydractinia echinata | reverse complement strand
GCCGGAGCATGTTGGATATAACAATCTTCCCTTCGGAATACTACACAATATTATATATAACCAGTAACAGCAAAATTGTTTTTTCTCCGCAAAACCGTGATTCAGAATTTATAGCTTGCTTAACACATTGGTTACTTGTGGTAGGGTTACAATCTAATTCGCGACAGTCAAGTAAAAGGGTTTCATTTAGTGATATCTTCGACGCAGACGAATCATTTGACGATAGTAGTATGTGTTGTTGTTGTTTGTTTTGAGATTATTTAAAACTTATTCTTCAAACTAAAGCATAACAGCTAAAAAATGTCTAATGTCTAACGATTTATATTAATTTATAACTTCAACTTGCTTTCACTATTTATTTATTCATTTTGCAGCTACATAATTTTCTGATCAATTTTGCTGATTAATAA
The DNA here is from genome assembly GCA_030067915.1 of Hydractinia echinata. Lineage (NCBI taxonomy): Eukaryota > Metazoa > Cnidaria > Hydrozoa > Anthoathecata > Hydractiniidae > Hydractinia > Hydractinia echinata. Next base: position 1,233,336 of record JASGCC010000013.1, on the reverse strand, counting down.
TTTATATGGTATTATTTTGTGAATAATAGACAAATCCTAAATGCTTCTAATTCAAAAGCCTGTGTAAGCATATGTTTGATCATTGTCGTCCTGATTGTCATTGTCAGCATCATCCATCATCCGTCATCAATTATCATTGACTTAACGTCTGTTTTTCATGCTAACATGGGTTGGATGGAGTATATTAATGACCTTTTAATCTGATCTAGACTGTGTTAGTTCCAACTTCAAATTCCTCTGCATTAAGTCTATCCTTCTGGCTTTGGTTTTCCCACTTTCTTACCCCATCATCCCCCCTTCATTCCTTCCAAATGTCGCAACAAACTCAATCTTCTAATCTGGATATTATCTCTATTGCTACAAACACTTATCATGCTACTTATTCTCATTTGAACTTTTTCTTTTTTGGTGGAGATGGTATAGGTTTGAGTCTCTGCTCTGGCGCACTTTAAATATAGTGTTGTCAGCCCATTTGGAACAATCTACTGACTGCCAATTCGCTTATGTGGCAGGCAAGCAAGTTAGAGCATGCTGTTATGTATCTATAGCTGGTAATATAGCTTAGTCACCGTCAAAGGGGAAGAAGAACAAACCGTTAGGATGTAATCCCCCAAGGTCTTCACTGCCCATGACTCACTACCGTATAACATATCACTTTTTTACACAGGTTTCATGCCACTTCCCTTTTGATATTTCGAAGAATTTGGGGTGCCAGACCTGGATATTTGGCAGAAACAATCTTTTCTTAACTGTTCCTCGAAAAGAAAATGAAGATTTTCCTAAAAAAGAAAATGTTAATTACCCCCGAAAGGAAACTGGCAGTTGTTGTATTGTGATCTCAGCCGATGACCATAAGCAGAGAGGGAGATATGATACCGTACAAGCCGGAGCATGTTGGATATAACATCTCCCCTTCCGAATACACGCATATATATATAAATAACATAAAATAAGTACATATAAAATCTAATCACCAATTATAGCGTTTTGGGTATAAATAAAATCCAATGTTTTCCATTTCTATAATCCTTACGGGTTTATAGGTTCAGTATCTTCTTTGGCTTGATTCTACGTCCATAATCGAGTAACGTACGTTTCTTCTCGTTTCTGTTCGCATTTTCGTCGTCATAGTCTGGTTCTCTGTCAGTGTTTTCTTGATCAGTTTCCTTGTAGGCTATCGTTTCGTCATCCGAACTACTGTCTTGTGCGTCTCGAGGTGGAGTTTCATGAGTCGGTCCCACCCCTATGAGAGGTCGAACTATCGCGGACAAGGGAGGGTCGTGTACAGTGAGCGTGTAAACCTTGCAAATGTTTTTAATGTTACGACGTAATATATTTCCGTCCTTAAGTTTAACATTGTACGATCGTGGTGCGACTTTTTCTTGTATTCTTCCTCTGAGTGACCATTCCTTTGTGATGTGATGCTGTATTCATTCTGGTTCACTTTGAAAGTTTCCGGTGTGGTAACTGGGTGGTTATTGTCATGGTGCTTTTTCTGTGTGAGTCTCTCACTGACAATGTCACATTTTCTGCTCTCACAATGTTGCGGTGTAAAGGTAAAACTTCTTGTAATTGTCGTCCATGAGCATCTCGGCTGGGCTTTTTCCATTGCTGAGTGGTGTGTTTCGAAGTACGAGTAGTCCCTTTTTATGTCTTCTTTTTCTCGGAAGCATTTTTTCATCATACGTTTGACTGTCTTAACAGATGATTCTGCTAGTCCGTTTGAGCGAGGGTAGTGTGGACTCGACATAGTGTGTTTGAATTCCCAATCTTTCGCAAATTTGTTGAAGTATCTCGATTTGAATTGTGGACTGTTGTCCGATACTACTTCTGTAGGAATACCGTGACGGACAAACGCGTCTTTTAGGGACTCTATCAGTTGGAGACTGTTAGGAGTACGTAGTAAGTACACTTCGGGATACAGAGTAAGGTAGTCCGTGATCACTATATATGTTTTGCCGAATAGGTGAAATATGTCAGTTCCAATTTTTCCCCATGGTTGTGTTGGCATTGGTGGTGGCTGCAATTCATTATGTTTGTAGCAGTGAAGCGTAAGCAAGTCTCGCATCTGCTTACCATTTGCTCTATTTGGCCATTCATTCCTGGCCAGTAGCAGCTTTGACGTGCTCTTTGTTTTGATCTTTCCATGCCAAAGTGACCTGTGTGGATTCTTCGGAGGATGTCACTGTGTAATTTGTGTGGAATGACTATGCGGTTTCCTTTAAGTAATAAACCATTGATAGCTGTAAGATCAAACGGCTGTCCCAGTACGGTTTTAACAAGTTCATGACAATTCTTTCCTTGTTGAGGGCCATCCGTCTGTTATTGTCTGTTGAAGAAGCTGCAATGATTCATCTGTGGCAGTATGATGGCGAATCTCTTCAAGTTTTTCGGTTGTTGCTGGCATTGATGAGATATGGGAGACGGTATCAGTGTTGGTTTGTACATCTTTTTTCGATGATGTTTCTGTTGGTGCTCGAGACAGTGCGTCTGCATCACATAGAGTTGTTCCTTTTACATATTCAGCTGTGAATTTTTATTTGAGTTGTTTCATGCGCATGGCTTGGATTCTTGGTGAGAGGTCAACCAGTTGTTTGTGGTTTATGATAGGGATGAGGGGTTTGTGGTCGGTCTGGACTATGAAGTCGGGTAATCCTTGCAAGTATATGTTCATTTTCTCGCAACCCCATGTAACTGCTTGCATTTCAATTTCTATCGGAAAGTAACGTTTCTCAGCTTCGGTTAAATATCTTGATGCGCATGTAACTGGATGCCAATCGTTATCATATTGCTGGTACAAAATGACACTCATCCCATGAAGTTTGCTGGCATCTACTCGTAATTTGGTCGGCTTATTTGGGCTGTAAAGTTTTAATGTTGGTGGTGAAGTCAAAAGTTGTTTAACTTCCTTGAACGCTGTGGTGTATTCTGCTGTCCAGAGCCATTGGTTCTTTGTTGAAAGTAGCTCCCTCAATGGTGCACTGGCTTGCGCCAAGTTCGGGGTGAATTTTCCCAACTGGTTTGCCATTCCCATGAACCGACGAAGTTCTGTCAGGTTTTCTGGTTGCTTGTAGTCTGTAATTGCTGACATTTTTTCAGTGATCGGTGTTATTCCTTCTTGAGATAAATTGTAACCAAGAAACTTAAGATTTGTTTGACGGAATTGGCACTTCTCCGGATTGACCGTGACCCCATTTTCTTTAAATCGGTCTAATAAGCTTCTCAAGCGTTCATCATGTCCTTCCTCGGTTTTTGCGTATATTAAGAAGTCATCTGTGCTTTTAGCTATTCCTGTAATTCCTCAATAATGGCATCCATTTTTGTTGTTGAATATTTCCTGCATGGAATTCATCCCAAATGGGACCTGCGCGTACAGCAAAACGACCGATAGGTGTGATAAATGTTGTGTAAAGTTGACTTTCTTCGTTCACGGGCACTTGCCAATACCCGGAATTAGCATCAAGTTTACTCATAACAACGCATTCATCACCGAGCCTGGCTATCGTTTCATCCACCGATTCCAATTGGTATAGTTCTCGTTCAACTCCTTGGTTGAGCTTTGTTAAGTCGATGCATAATCTGATTGTGCCGTTTGGTTTCGGCACGATAACGATTGGGTGGCACCAATCGGTTGGTTCGTCTACTTTACGAATTACGCCAAGTTCTCCATGCGTCTGATTTCTTTGTTTAGTTCTTCATAAAGAGGTAGTGGAACATGTCGTGGTGCTGTCAAACAATAAGGGACTGTACCTTCTTTCAATTTGATGTTGATAGGTTTACCTTTAACTTTTCCAAGTCCATTGAAAACTTCTGGGTATTCAGCTTTGATTTCGTTGGTGAATGCATCGTTTGTAGACATCTGTGTTTGGTCATGTATTGCTCCACATGAGCAATTGTTTGTTTTATTGAGTGTCATGATCCCCAATCGTTGAATGGCGGGTTTTCCTAGTAAGGCTTTAGAAATGTGTTTACATACGTATACGATCTGTTGTGATGTTTTTCTCCCCCCAATTAAAGGTTATGATTGTATAGCCGATGCATTTAAGTTGGTTTCCATTTGGTCCAATCAACCGCTTCCTGGTTTGGCGTAAATCATTGCGGGTCATTCCTAACTTATAACAGTGACGTCAGCTCCAGTGTCGATTTTAAAACGAATGTGGTCTTTGGTTGAAGTTGGCATATCGACTTCCCACGATATCAGTGTTGGCTGGTTACAGTCATTTTCTTTGTCCTGTACTGCACCTAAGAACAATGCTCCTACTGGTAATTCCTCTTCTATATCATTAATGTTTTTGCGTTTACATATTTCGCTGTCCTTAAAGTGGTTTTTAAGGCCGCACACTGCACACTTCCTCCCCCATGCCGGACAGTTGTCCCTCCCTCTAGGGTGGTTCTTAAGACAGAACTTACATTTGTTCCCATTTGGCCTTTTGTCATTTTTCTGGCGGGTTTAGTATGGTGATTGTCCTGGGTAATGTGTTGGGTGTGTGTGTTTTATATAATCGACCTGCTCAGTGGATTCCTTTGTTTTCATGGACTCCACACCTTCTGTAGCTTTCTCATGAGCACGGCATATGTCCTCCGTTTTTTGGAGGGTTAGATTTAGTTCGGCTAGTAATTTCTTTCTTAACTTATTTTCTCGTATGCCTCCAACAATTCTGTCCCGAATAAGTCCATTATGGGAGGTATCACAAAAGTTACAGTTTTTACTTAGTAGTTTCAAATCAGTAAGGAAATCGTCGAAATTTTCACCATCTTCTTGTTTACGTGTGTCACTCAAGTGTTTCATTTTTAACTCCCCTTGCAAAAGTTTCCATGGCTGTTAGAATAGCTCCACAATTATTCTTTTCCTCTTCAGTTAAGGTTAAAGAGTCATACATTTTTCTAGTTTCTTCAGTGAAAGCGAATCTAAGCATAGAACATTGAAATTCAGCTGGTTTTTTACTTAATTCTGCCACGACTGTAAAGTCCTCCCACCGTGATTTCCACATTTTAAAGGCTGCATATCTGTCTACGGATAGATCCAAAATGGGTGGGGACCATAAGTTTTGCAAATCAGCCATAATGTAAATAATAATAAAGATCACTTATCGTTAGCTTTTTTCATGTTCAAAATACTTGATGTGGAAGATATTGTTGGATTCTGTAGTTCTGTTCTTCTTTTGTTCGTTTGCGTTTATCCTACTCGCAGCGCCATGTTGTATTGTGATCTCAGCCGATGACCATAAGCAAAGCGGGAGATATGATACCGTACAAGCCGGAGCATGTCGGATATAACAGCAGTTTCGCAGTGACCATCTTATTTCTTTAATTTATTAAATCTTATGATAAAAAATTTTTTTGGCAGCTAAGCTACTAATGAATCAATGCAAATGTGTAACATAAAAGGAAGAACTTTATTGCAAATTTTAGGCACTGTAGATGCAAGAAATATCTATATTTTTTTAATCGATTTAAATTCTCAAAATGTCAACCTTACCTGCTCAACAAAACAAATTTCCTCTATTAAGTGTTATTTTTTTGTTTAAACCCAATTTTTGTAGGTGTTACCGCAATAACAAGTAATGATGGTGATGAAACAGCATTACATCAACTCATGACAGCTGCCTCAGAGAGAGTTTGGAACGTATTCTATAAACATAAGAAGGAAGTATGAAGTGTTATTTTAGTTTTTATGTTTTTAATTATGTTGGTATTTATTTATTTCACTGTTAGTAATTCAAACCCACTTAAAAATGTTGTAAAGGGTTATGTTGGTGTACAAAAAGGGTAACAATAAGGTCGGAGTAAGGTAACAAAAGTTCAAATGTTAAATAACTTTTCCCTAAAAATAAGAATAAAAATGTAAACAAGAAAACTTTGATTTGTGCAGGTACGATGTTCATAAAGTGTTTGACTCTAAAGGCTACTTCAACTTGTAATTTTTAATTAACAATGATTTCTAAATATTTATTTTTAATATTATATTTGTTTTAGAATATAGAAGAAGTCTTTGGTGTTCAATCATCTTTTGTTTCTTATGAACCAATGTGAGATTATGTTTTTTTATCCCTTATGTTTTTTTATCCCTTCTTTTATGACAGTGAATATACTTGTTGTTCTCCTAATAATACACATACTTACTTTGTTTTAATTATTTTAGACCAGTTGCATCTGGACGAGCTGTTGGCCTAGATCTTCTGGGAGCTAAGTAAGTTTATCTATTTTTTGCAATTGTATCATTGTGCTGCCAAAAGTACATCATGGTCAGAGTTTTTTCCTCAAAACTAACTGGCTGCTAATTTTAAGCACGCTATGAAATATATTTCACTTTAGAAATTTATTCAGTGAACAAGCACTTAGAAGTTGGATAATATTTTATAACAATGAAGAAAGAAAGAAAAATGAGTACCTAGCTGCTCCTCTTCAACGGGTTCGTTTACTCTTTTTTTCAGTCATTCAAGTCTTATGTACAAAATACATATTTAAACGTATGTTGTTTTTATAATTCCATAGTCCTCCAAAAAGTTGTCTACAAAATGGCCAAAATCTCTGAAACGGGAAAAGACGGCAGAAGAAATATTTACAGTACAAGTATGTTGTAACTTGCTTTGTTTATTTTTAAATGTGAAATTGGGGGCATCAAATCATGTAAAATAATTTAGTTAGGTTGTTTGGCATATGTAAAGAACTACTTGTTCGCCCATACAATTCAGTGGCATATTTAGGATACAATTGGCATAAAGTATTTATTTACTCTGTGGGAAGTCCAAAATAAAGTTGTGGTATGACCATTTGGAACAAACAGACAAAAATACGGCTATTATTAAAAAAAATGTTTGGCTCTTTATTCTATCCCATATTTACACAGATGAAAGCTCATCTCCTTTTTTTAATCCGTTTAACAATGTTTTAATGAAAAAAACAAGAAAAGGCACATATATGAAATTGTTTATTTGTGAAATTGTTTGCCTGCCTGCCTGTCTGTCTGTCTGTAAGACAAAATGGTAGCTACAAGCAGCGAATTTCAGTGGATTGTCCCATGGGCTTAGGACTAGTACATTAAATTGTTCATAACCCACTTGCATTAAAAAAAAATAATTAGATTTGAATTCGAATTGTTTCTATTAAAGGTTCATGAACAGTTATGACAGAAACGTCTAGATATGTGACTATGTCAACTTTGTCATTTTGATTTATTTTTTTGTTGTTCTTTCAGGAATCATTAGACTGGATATCCGTTCATCTGCGGGCTGTAAAAGCTTTGGTAAAAATGAGACATGCCAAACATTCACAAGTAAGCTTTGATTAAGAAATAAAATTGAAAAATAAAAAGCAAGGAAATGTAATGTATGATTAAAAACTTGTATTTCAGATTTAAGTACATGCCTGAGTAATTTTTTAGGAGATTCTTTTACGTAATAATTTGGCTGAAAAAAGTTGGTGCGACATGGAGCTTGAGTTGATTCGCGAAGGTGGAATATGGGGTCCAGAACATAGCAATCCACTGGAAAAATGGTTGCTAGATCGCGTTGAAGGTAAGCATTGATGTTGTTTCAAAGAAAATTTAGTGATTGCACTTTTTTTTGTTGCTGCTAAATATAAACATGTGATCATGGAACGTATTGTCTTTGTGAATATTTTAAAAACTAGTTTCCTTGTGTCTGTATTTTTATCGTTTTAAAGTACCTGATTCTTATAATTTTTTGGTTATAATGTGTCATCATCATCATCATTCTCGGCTTAACGTCCGTTTTCCATGCTAGCATGGGTTGGACAGGGTATATTAATGACCCTTTTCCAATCTGATCTAGACTGTGTTAGATCTAAACTCAACTTCCTCTGTATCAAGTCTGTCCTTATAACCTCCTGCCAAGTCTTTCTCGTTCTGCCTCTGGGCTTTGTGTTATTGTTTTTAGGACCATGTCGTATGCGCAAACGTCTAACAAGAAACGACATGTTTTACATGCATTATCCTTACATTGAGCAAGACAAAGATCAATTGCTGCTAAAACATAGACTCGCTTACAGCCACGATAGTAAATTATTGTATCAGCTATGTCAGAAGTACATCAATCCTGATGCTGCTCTTCCTGATGTTTTTCGTAAGTTTCTTGGTTGTGTTTATTAGTTTTGTTTGCATGTGTTGCCACTGAGTGAACGCCTTATTATTTGTTGTAGCAAGCAAAGAGAATCCTTTTTCGTGGCGTCCAAAGTTGTATTCAGTTGATGGTTTTGAAGCTGAAGATTCCGTAGAAGAGGTTCGAGTTGTGTTTAATTGTCAATGTTTTTTTTTATTTGTTTTTTGCAAAAATTAGGATTTCTGAAATCCTGCAAATGGCTTTTTCAGTGTCTCACTAACATAGGTTTTATTTGACAATCTTGTTTTGTAGGTTAACACACAAACAATTATCCAATTACTGGAAACTGGTGAAAAAGTAAGTGCAAAAATAGGATAAGAATAATTTATATTACACACAAAAAATTATTTAAAAAGCAAATTATAGCGGAAGTTGATTGGTTGGTCATGGCTAAAAATTGAAAAGCAACTTTTGTGGATATAGACAAATGTTTCATATTTATCGTTGATAGAGTTTTAAAAAAGTATTCAAAAGACGTTTTTATTGTAGAATTGGAAAAAAGGAAGCACTAACCATGTTTGTAAAACTATAGCTAAAGATGCAAATAAAAATAATGCATGAATAACAATGTTATGTACTGAGCTATTAAAGAGTACTATGTTTCTAAAACTTAATTTCAGATATAGCAAATAAATACATGAATACTGATGTTTAGATCTACTCTATGTATCGTTGTGCACGTGTTAGTGGATTAGACAGTGCTGAAGGTCTGTTTTTGTTTGGTCGACATCATTTTTACGTTGTTGATGGTTTTACCTTGATGTCAGCAGAAACAAAGGAAGGTTCATCAAATGCTAAAGAAATTAAAGACATCAGCATGCTTCCTGAAGGTTCTCATGAGCCGCTTATTCCTCACGCAAAAGGAGACTCGATTATGAAAAGATCGTAAGTTCTCCTTTAGCAAATTTTTTTAGCTGCATGTGACTTTTCAATGTGACTACTTTAAAATCTGTACTGCTCTCATTTTGTTAGTCTCAGCAAATGGTCGTTTGATGAAATAAAAGAGGCAAATAAAAGAAGATATCTTCTGCAGGTAAAATTATAAAGTAACTGCGCTACAGCTGTTAATAACCTCACTCAGAGGTTATTTAAGTTTTCAACTTTTTACTGAATGCTTTTTTTTGGAGGGTGTTTATTTGTTGAAGAATCCATATCTGTAACAAAAGTTCTTTTTTTCTAAAGAATTTTACATCTCAACGTCTATATAAAAGAAACTCATAAACCTTGTAACGTAAAAGAAAGTCAAACCATGGACTTTAATTAGGCCTTTATGGTAATATTATGAGTTTTCACAGTTTTTAAAGGTTGTCTTTTCTGTGTTTGATACATAGATTTTTTGTTTGACTTGTCTTCTGATTTAAATGTATCTTAAAAAATACACGGTTAAATGAGAAAATTATTTCATATAATATGTCTATGTCTTTAGGATATTGCTATTGAGGTGTTTTCTAATAATGGAAATACTCATCTTCTTGTATTTCCCAAAGAAACAGCAAGAAATAAAGTATATTCCAGGTAAGACTGCAAAAAATACTGCAAATGACCAATCTGACATCTACTGAGTCTATTACCTGTCTTTCAACACACTGAGGCCATTTTTGTACAAATACTAGCTAGCTCTAATAAGGGAAATTTTTTTCTCACTTAGTATTAAACTTTCGCAGCATATATGATTTCTCAGTTTTTTATATTTCCACCTTTGTACTGTAGAATCACACGAGTTTCACCTGCATTAGCAAACAGTCAAGAATCTGTTGCTGGAATGAACTCAGATGCTGACGTTGAAGCAGGACAGAGTTTACTTAGTACCCTCCTTACAGGAGAACGCTCACTCACTCAACGATGGGTGCGAGGTGAAATAAGCAACTTCCAGTATTTGATGTTTTTAAATACTTTGGCTGGTCGCTCGTATAATGACTTGATGCAATATCCCATATTTCCATGGGTGCTAGCCGATTATGAAAATGAGGTTTGTTAAAAATATTCCAGATAATGTTTATGGTCCTAATACAGTTAAGGTAAAATCCAAATAAGGCTTATAGTTTAATTATGCATTACCCAACAGCTGATCAACAGCCTAATTAAGCTATAAAAATCTCATCGATCTTTGGCTAAATATTGAAAGTAAAAGTGAGTTATTTTGAAACAAATTAGATACCCTATTCGTACAAATTTTGGCGAGCATTTAATTTGGCGATGAAGCAAATTGATTTTTTTGGCGAGTATTTAATTTGGCGATGGCAAAAATAACTTAAATTTGGCGTGCATTTAATTTGGCGATGGCCATTTTGACTTAAATCTGACATGTATTTAATTTGGCGATGGAAGGACTGAAAAGATAAAAAACGATTTTTTTAAACAAGAACATGCTTTGTATTAAAACAACAGTCATGTAAAATTTAAGTTTTCCTGGTCGTCTTCGTCGTCAATGATTGCGTTGAATGTATTTCTGTTGAAATCATCTTTTTCATCTTTCCATTTTTTTTCCTTGTCTTCATCGTCATCATTAGCACCAACTTCATTGACAAAGTGCTTTCTTATTTCCTCAGTTATTGACGGGAAATTTGATCGTTCAGTATCATCACTTGATTCTAAAAGGGGCAAAATATCCGGGAATGGGTCAATGTATGGAAGGTTTGTGCTGCCCATTTTCAGTGCGTCATAGATACCGGATGCTTTTCAGCCGTTTATGATATCGTAAAAAACACAATATTGTATTTAATGATTAGTTATCAAGTAAATTGTATTGAAACATTGTTTTTTAAAATGACGACATTCCGAAAAATACATTTTTTGTCTGTAGAGTTTTTATGCATTGAATTTGGCAAAAGATAAAAAAAAATTAAATTTGGCGAGCATTTATTTTGGTGATGGATGAAAAAAATTAAATTTGGCGAGCATTTAATTTGGCGACAGATGAAAAAAATTAAATTTGGCGAGCACTTAATTTGGCAATTTCAGACCAAAATCGCTAAAATCGCCAAATTTAGTGCTCGCATAATTTGTACGAATAAGGTATCTTAATTAGGCATTTTTTTGCTTCTTTAGGAGATACTTCTTTTGTGTTGAAACACATTAGGTCCATGTTGTCAGTTGTTGAAATGCAGTTTAAGTGCATCAATATTTGATCAAGCCTTTCTCTGAATAAAAACATTTTCATGTAAAAGTTGTTCTCTGATTTACAAATTTTTTTGGGCATTTACATTGTTTTGGTAAGTTTTTATTAGCCTCGTTAAGCTATACATCATCCAGATGAGCTATGTATCACCTAATTAAGCTCTTGCATAATTCAGCTATGTTGCCTGATTTGGCATTTGTAATATAATTATTCCTATGTTGTGTTACATTTTATGTTATGTAAAAAAATCAATTATTTTTAGTTTTTAGATTTGACCAACCCTACAACATTTAGAGATCTATCCAAGCCCATGGGTGCACAAGGAATGAATCGATTAGAAAGTTATAGAAAGAGATTCAGAGAATGGGAAGATCCAACAGGTTTGCAAAACAAAATATTATTTTTAATAGATCTTTTAAAAACGTTTCACCTTGGCATGGACTTTGTTAGGCTTAAAGTTTTCTAAGCTCTCACAATTTTAGCAGTAAAGTTTTTGATGGAGTAATCTTCACTTAAATTATTTTTCAAAATCGTTAGGAAAGCACTCGATTACAATTCATATTTAATCTATTGAACGACAATTACCTATGAGTTTTACCAGGAAAAAATCCATATGAGTTTTTCTTGGTGTACAATATTCTATCATGTGTTATTGTGTGAGTCTTTTGTGAATGGATGAGTATTTAGCAACTCTTAGAGAGTATTTATGTTGCAATCATTTAGGAAGGACACCAGCTTATTACTATGGGACACATTATTCTTCTGCCATGATTGTCGCCTCGTATATGATTCGATTGGAACCCTTTACACAACACTTTCTCCGTTTACAAGTATGTCGTTTATTTTCTATGCATCTTTACTTCAACTTGTGTATTTAACTAGACCGCTGACTTAACATTATTTTTTATAGGGTGGCCATTTTGATTTACCAGACAGGTTATTTCATAGCGTTAAAGATGCTTGGTCATCTGCTTCAGAATCTAACATGGCAGATATAAAAGAGTTAATTCCAGAGTTTTTCTACCTGCCAGATTTCTTAACGAATGATAATGATTTCGATCTTGGTATGATGTTATTTTATATTGTTGTGTTAAAATGTGAGTTGTTCAGTGGCATAATTGTATTTCTCTTTGCACAGGATCTAAACAAAGCGGTGAAGAACTTGGCAGTGTTCTTCTCCCACCTTGGGCAAAAGATGATCCAATAGAATTTATCAGAGTTCATAGAGAGGTCAGACAGAATTTAATTTTGACTACTTAAAATTCCTAAACTATGATTTTATTTGGTTATTATTATCCATCAAATCTGCCCATACCTAAATAAAGTGTTGACTGTGTGTACTGAAATACGTTTTTCCAATTTTAAAAATGTTATTTTTTGTTTATTTTTATAAATAACTAACATATGAGATATTATAGCCTGATTTTTAACGATTGTTCAAGTATCGTTGACGTCAATAATCTAAACCATGCTAGTGAAATTAAATTGAAAGTCGAGGGATATCAGTGCACGCAATTAAAATCATTCTAATGTATCATTATTGAGAATGCAAGCCTCAGCTAAGATTGATAAAAACCTATAACACCCTCCATCGTTTTTTATAGGCTCTAGAATTTTTTATAGGCTCTAGAATGTGATTATGTAAGCTGTCATTTACATGAATGGGTTGATCTTGTATTCGGTTACAAACAACAAGGTCAGGCTGCTAAAGAAGCTGATAACGTGTTCCATCATCTGTTTTATGAAAAATCTGTCGACCTTGAAGCTATCACGGATCCGCTGGAAAGAAAGGCTACAATAGGATTTATAAATAATTTCGGTCAAATGCCCAAGCAGGTAAAGTTGTGTGGCGTTTTTATAGTGGAGATTATGCTGTTTTTTCTTTACATCTTTATAGCTTGATTCACATTATAATTTGAAGTAAATGTTAAAGCTTGGTTTCAATTGTGAGTTGCTCTGGATTAAAGTGTGATTTTTACTATGAGCAAAAGTTGAATTTCTGTGAGTTAGCAATTATTGAACGATACTTCTTTCAACAACAATATGTGTTACAAGCCTCGTGCAAACATGGGTTATAGTTAAAATTATAAAACATAAAAAATGGCATGCATTTTTGTTGTTAGGATGTTTTACTATATGTAATATTCTTTTCAGCTTTTGTGTCGTCAATATATTTTGCATCGAAATTTTCATTGGTACAAATTTCAGTTTCATGATTTTTAGTAAACCTATAGCTGTTAATTCACTTTCTCCATTTGTGTAAAAAAAATTATGCAACAATTAAACCCTAGCTTGCATTTTTAAGGCAAACTCGACTTTACAATTGGATGTGATTTGACTGTGAGCGTTCTATTTTTAGTTGTTTAAAAAACCACATCCCACCAAGAAAGTTATCAGAGGTCTTGAGTCTAGCACACAAACCGGTGTTTTACCAGTCCATAGCACAACCTTTACTGACAAATTGTTCTTTCATCATATCAACAGCTTGGTTCCATCTGTCCAACCAGTTAAGGGTATGTGAAAACTCTGTTCAAAGTTAAATCTTTGAAAGTAGATACTCACGGGAAGCCAAAGTAAAAGTGTCTATATTAGGTTTATTTCCAGTTTTATTATTATGCAAGTTTGATCCAAGTTTTTGCTATATACCTGTCTCTACTGTAATAATAACTATACTGTATTTTGTCTGTTCGTGCATCAAAACCAAATGCTGCTACTGAACACACGAAATGTCGACGCAGGGAATAGATACGTCGGGCTAACAGCTAGTTTGTTATAACTCTTATACTTTCATAGAGCTAAAATACTCAGTTGGTCAGATTTCAACAGCTGAGAAAACTCTTGCTGCTACTGAAACCAATAAGGTGAGCAAGCCACGTGGCTAGTGTTTGTTGGATTAATTTGTATAACATGATTGTTGTAAAAGGTTATAACCTTAGCATTATACTAAAAAATTTGTCCAAATCTTTTAGGCTATATTTCCTGGTTGTCTAAATCGTATTGGTTGGGGCTATGGTGATTTTAGTTTGCGTTATTTTTCAAGTGATGATAAGGTTCGTATTTTAACGTATGCAAATACATATGGACAGTCAACATTCAGCTTGGGAAAACTTTAGGCTCCGATATAGGATATATTAGATAACTACTAAAAAACTTAAGCATCTTGAGCTGCCCCAGCATAGTGAAGAAACATAGCAAAACGAAACGGATTGCATTCATAATGCAGGTGATTCTTTTGAAAGTTAAAAATATAAATCTAATATGTTTCAACGTGAAGAATACAGTATGTATATATGCAATTTGCGTCTTAAACCTGAATATCAAATTACATATCACTGCAGATATAGCATAACAAGCAAAAAGTTAATGCTTTAAAACACAAACAAGCTATTATAAACTTTAGTTAGAAGTTAGTAAGTTAGTAAGTAAGTAAGAAGTTTTAACGTCCTCGGGGATTCCATTCGAACAGCTTGCTCTTCCTCCCCTCCGACTGTAAATATGTTGGAAATCTTAAAAAACTATATGGCTCACATTTTTAAAACTTAAAAGCCTGAAGTCATTGCTTGTGAAAATATATTTCCAGAATGTATATCTTATTGATGCTATAAAGTTTGATCATTTATTTTTATAGTTATTAGCTGTATTTGAAAGTGTCTTCACTGGTCAGACTTTGTGTGTGGCGTGCCTTGATAACACCAGATTTGTTACTGGTGGAACTAGTACTGTAAGTAGAAAGTGATTTGAAACATCTAGACGAGTTTATCATGATTAATTAGCTGATTGATTGATTGATTGATTTTATTTCAGGCTGTTTGTGTCTGGAACATAGAACAGAAGGCAAAGGACAAGTCATACAATTTAGTCTTACAAAAGGTATTGCTTCTTTACGCTTGATTTTTTTGTTTTTTGTTTTTTGGTGTTTACTGCTTATAACATGTACCATATTCACTTATTTTGTAAGGGAAATAAATGCCTCTCCTTCATTGCCTCAATTACGTTAGGAATTGAAATGCATTAACTGTTGCTCTTTTTTCCAGTTCCTGCTTAAAAGAGAATAAACTTATCTCTAGGAATCACGCTAAAAACTATTCAGAAAATAAATAGCTGTCTCTCTGGAATTAGTGTCTCTCCCTGGAATGAATAAGCAAATATACTTTATACGCGTATACTTTTTCTTGTTAGTTTCAATACATTACTGTTTTCTTGTGTAGGTCTTACACGGCCATTGTGGAGATGTTTTAAGTATAGCTGTATCACAAGCATACAATATTATTGTCAGTGGTTCAGAGGTATGTGAAATAACAGTAGACTAAGTGGTAATATTATTTGACTACCCTATTCCATGAAATTAACGAGTCAAGAAATTAACGAGAATTAAATTAACGGTCATGAAATTAACGCGGTTCAATGATATTATTTTGAAAAAGGCATTTAATTAACGCGTTTGAGCAAGGTTGTTTTCAAAAATGCATTTAATTAACGCAAATTTGAGAATATGCGATATCACACGATGCAAAAATGACGGCAACAGTAGTGAAGCGGTCTCCTCTATTACAAGGCGGTTTGGAAATCGAAATATAAGTTTTCGTTCTTTGGAAAGACAATGTTAAAAATTTAAAAATTTTGGAAGAAGAAGTGCTTTCAGTTAATTTTCCACTTGAATCAGAGTATGAAGATGATACAAAAGCTATTTTAAAAAAGATCGCTGAAAAACAGAACACTGTTGAGCTATCGTCCGATGAGGAGGAAATAGTGGAAAATTTGTAAGAAAAAATTGTATTTTTATGCTTTTTAGGCTTTTATATAATTGTAAAAAGTCTTTAAATTAACACTGCAATTAATTAATGGTCATTAAATTAACGCGAATTTTGAAAAATCGCATTAATTTCATGAGTCGTTAATTTCATGGAATAAGGTAGGTTATTTTGTGTTCTGTGTTATAATGTGTTTATTTAGTGGATATTAAAAGTCATTGCAATGCTTACATTTTAGGATAAAAGCTGTATAATTTGGGATCTACGCAAACTTTCATACACAAGAAAGCTGTCCATACATTCTGGTGGTCCTGTCTCCTCCATTGCTATTAATAATACTACTGTAAGAATGTTTTGTGTGTTTTGTTCGTTCGTTTGTTCGTTCGTTTGCATTTGTATTTGTTTGTTTCTGTTGTTGTTTGTTTGTTTGTTTTGTTTGTTCTACCATGAGTCCCCCCACTTAGCTGGTTATATTGTCTTTTTATATTCCCTGTTTATTTTCTGTTGCCTGTTCATCTCTTCTAATGGGTTCATACTAAGCTTACAATATTTTCACATATCTTTGTACTTCTTTTTCTAGGGTGACATTGTAACATGTGCTGGGACACATTTGTATGTGTGGACAATAAATGGACGACTACTTGTTCAAGAGAATACTTCTCCTGCTATATCAGGACAAATTTTATGTTGCACTGTCTCAGAGGTTGTTCTTATGTTATGTTAACTTTATTTTGTAGTATGTTTAACCACACGTACGAACTCGTTTGTTTTATAAGGTTAAATCATTTCCCTTGCCCTATTGTTTTGCAATGTCTGAGGTCAGATCATTTTCGTGTAGTCTGTTATATGCCATCAAAATGTAATGGTGACTTTTAAACCGGGTTGGAAAGCAACTTAAATCTTGTATTTATGTTTAGTTTTAAATTTTAGTACAATGAATGGGATGAATCAAATGTAATATTAACAGGATCAGCTGATGGTTTTGTCAAGGTATGTCAGATATATTGACTGTGGACAGAATTATCATCGCCGATATAACTGTTATTGTTATGTGTTATCTAAATCAACTTTGTAGTATATTTTGATGCCTTCTAACAATGAAAAACTTGTTATTGCCATTATGCCCCATAAAGAATAAAAAGTTATGTAACTGGTCTATTACTAGTTTTGATAATTATGAATATTTCTTTTAAGCTTTGGGGAATAGAATTTTATGATGCTGCAGAAAGCGAGTCCAACCTTTCATTAGAATCTGTGAAAATAAACTCAAGACAAAGCAGCTTAACGAAAAATGATTCAAGTTTTGATTCCAAGGACTACTTACTAGTGAAGTACCCAAGTCTTTCAAAAAGAGGTATTTTTATGTTTATATATAATCTATGAAAAAATAATTCTTAAGAGAAGCATATGTTTTCACTAATCGCAACGTAATGTTTATGATATGAATCAAATTTATTCAAGTAAATATTTCGTGCTGTTTCTTCTGACCTATTTTCTGTTCTATGTTCATCTCCTTCAGTGATATTAAGCTATCTATCACCTGTGGGTTGTAAACCATAAATGTGAAAGTTAGTATCCTCGCTTCCTCAGAAAAGTGATGTGCTATCCTTGCGTTTTGTATAGAATGGAGTAGACGACTTGTTCTTCGCCACAAGTTAACAATGCACACTGCTTTTTCACGTGCTGATAATACAGAACCTGCATCCGTCACAGCATTAGCAATATCAAGGTTAGTTGAGTTGGACGTAGTTGGAAAGTCTGAAGTCTTTTGAAAGGATATTTGAGTGATTGACCGGAGACGGATTGTTTGAAAATTTCTTGAATCCGTGGATCTATTGGATTTTTTTTTTTGTTTATTTATTTTCTGCAAAAGATTTAGTTGTAAATATATGAAAAGATTTTAGTATGCTACAGTGATCGTTTCCATTGCAAACAATGTTCAACTTTTTCTTGACAAAAAGATAGTTTAAGATGAGAATTGGTATTCCTATTGATCACCTGGTAAACAGAATTTAATTTTGAGAATAAGATGACAATTTGTTAAAGTGGAGAAAACTTCTGAAATTAAAGTAGTTTCGAAGAGACACCTCAAGTTGTTTTAGCTGGCTGTATTTCTTTTATCACGAGACTATTTTATTTGCTTTTTATAGAGACCATAGAAAGATATATGTTGGTGACAGCCGTGGAAGAATTTACAGTTGGTCCATGTCAGATTCTGTTGGTACGTCATTTTTCTTATGTTTCCCAACGATGATTTGAACTGCTTTCAATTCAAACAGAATAAGTTTTAAAATGCCTCCTAGAATTTGCGTAACTTCTCCCAACTGGTACAACATCACCATGGATAACAACTCCTTATATTTGTAGAATGTGTTTCTCTTTGCCTTACCTTTAACGAATTTTGTTGTGTATTTTCCTAAAAATTTATGCCAAAAAGACCCTGAAATTTAAAAATTCTCCCCAATATTGAAAAAAATCATCCTGGAAAAGTTTTCTCGGAATTGTCGATTTATTAACACCCACTGTGCAATTTTTGTCAGGTCGAATAGCTGATCACTGGGTGAAAGATGAAGTAGCTGATACATGCAGCAATTGTGGAACGAAATTTACATTTTCTGAACGAAAGCATCATTGTCGTAACTGTGGCAACGTATTTTGTGGAAGGTATGTGTTTATATCATCTATGCTTGTTTGTTTACTTGTTTGCTTGTCCGTCTGTTCGTTGTGTTGTGTTGTGTTGTGCTGTGCTGTGCTGTGCTGTGCTGTGCTGTGCTGTGCTGTGCTGTGCTGTGCTGTGCTGTGCTGTGCTGTGCTGTGCTGTGCTGTTTCTTTGTTTTTCATCATTATTGTTTATTTTTACGGTTGTGTGTTTGGTTGTTCTTTGTTTGTTTGTTTTCTTTAAATAAAAAAGAATGCTAAATGGTCCAGGGCAACCAGGAAGATTTTAACAACTGAAAAAGCTCAGGACGTTTTGTAGGATTTCAGCTTCACCCACAAAACCTAGTTGTTGGAACCAACAGACTTGGTATTCTGTTATCCAGACATAGATTCGCTTGTCCGAGCAAATTTTTTCTAATTTTTTTTTGTAATTTGAGAATTATGTAAACCTGTAATTATTCCCAAAAGATGAAAAAGGTTTACAGTATACAGTATCTTTACTTTAACTCTTTCTTTGTTTTCGTAGATGCAGCCGATACGAATCACCAGTTGTTCATTTACGAATCTTCAAAGCAGTTCGTGTGTGTGTGAAGTGTTACTATGAGCTAAGACGTAAACCAAGTGTCTCGTTGAAACTGAGGAGGTGATACAGCTAGCAAGTGAGAAATGTAGCTTGCTAGATTTCATTATCACACTTTCTAAAGCTGAAAAGATTTTGAATATTTTTTCTCTTAGTATATTTTTCTCTGAGCTGTGTATATTTTTATTTCATATGAACTCCAACGCACACCTTTTGAATTTAGATTTCAAAATATAATTTTCCTGCGCTGAGCTTTCTTATATCACGTTAGGTTTTACTGGTACTTCTAATTGGACGTGTCGTGCCAGAATTCTATGGATTTGCATAAAAATATTCTTGATACACTTCTCGTGAAATTATTTAGTAGCAACCAGGCTTTATCTAGAATTACTTTAATCTTTTTTTCTTTAACAATCCACTGAATCCACAACATTTCGAACTTCCAATGGAATCAACGATTTTCAAGATAGTAACAGTTTGAAATATTCGTTTGGATAAATTAGGGAGAGAGCAATTTTTTAACAGTAGCTACAACCATCTATGTTAACTATGTTGTTTATACATGAATGAATTATAAATATATATTATCTAGTAGTGTATAATTTTTAAGTTAATTTGCAAACATTGTAAATACTTAAAACCTCTAAAATAATTAAAAAAGTCGAAAATTTGAATAGGGGTCACAGACAGGCTATTCAAGGGGGACTTAAAATATATATTTTAGAGTTTATTAAAATTTCTGGTTTTCAATATTGTGGGGTTTATATATTTTTAAAAATATAAATATACAAAAAAAGTTATAACATGACCCTCTTTGAATTTTGCAGTGTGTTGAATCACTATATACAAAAAACAAACCAAGTTGGCAAACCAAACTAAAATTAATTTTCAATTTTGATGGAAAGAATGTTTAATTTATCTACATTGCCCTAAATTGACATGTCTCTTCTGCTATTTCGGTGTTTTAGAGCATAGTTTGAAGGACAGTTTTTTACGAAATCTCAGATATTCATTTTTTTATTAATTCTAAACATTTAAACATAATTTAATTGTTCAAATGTATTGGGCGCCCTGTGTTTTTTTCAAATTAGTGACTGCTACAGGTGCTTATAAATACCGTTTACGCAGAAGGTTATGAAATAGTTCCTGCAGTTTTGATATGTCATTCAAAATGGTGGTTTCCTAAAGTGACTCAGTGATTTCTGAAGTGAAGAAAATAACACTTTTCCGTGTTCGATGTGAGATTCGTACTTTTAAGATTACAAGCGACAACCAATAATCTTTTATGACATATATATTATGAAATATAAATTTATTTTTTGTATCTGAAATAAAAATTGTATGTTAAAAAGAAAAGTAAAGATCAGTTTTTGTGTTTTTGCATCCCCATTCAAATTTTTTATATGTTACTTTTCATATATTTTATTTTTTATTTTGTTTTTATTTTTTATGTATATTAGTTACGAACAAGGAACGTATCATATGCTGTCCTTATGTGGCCAAGCTCTATCTCGCACACCCTCAGTGTGATTACACTTTACCACTGTTCCTCCAAGTAACTTTCTTGTAAGTCACTAAAAATCGAAAATTGCAATCCATTTCGTACCCCTGTAAATGTTATACTTAATTTCGCTGTAAAAAATGTAGATATAATATACTCAAAACTTTCATATCTGGCTACTAACACTTAGCCTCGTCTTGAGGTAGAGACTGTATGATGAATTAAATAGCTGTATTATGGTTTTTTAATCAATCAATTTTATAATTTTAGCACTGCTAATCTGACATGCTTAAAATCCTTCGGTTCACGTTCACGTTCTGATCTCCACAAGTTATTTTCTTATGAATTTCTTATATTCGCACAGTTAGCTAAACTTTCAAGACTTATATCTCGGAAAGCAATAAAGATTTTTCCAAAAAAAAAGAATTATAGATAACTTTTCAAAGCTCTTTCACATGAAACCACCTTTTAATTGGGAGAAATGCTTTAACTTTTCATACAATACAAACCCTTCGTCGAGTTTAAGTTTTGAATTGTAACATGTTTTCATGCTGTAACAACACGAACTTTTCATGCTGTAACAACACGAACTTTTCATGCTGTAACAACACGAACTTAATCTCAAATCATTAGAAGTTTACTGTATATTTTGGCTTTTATTTTGTATAAAAATGTTCCTATAAAAGTTCCTGAGAGTGACTGTAAATTTCAATTTGTTAAATGTATCTTTGAAATCTTTTCTCACTCCAAAGATTATGCTTTGCCTGCTCAAAAGTCCATTCCAAGATTCAAGCGATTTCGAGTATGCTTGCTAACCTGGTTAGATACATGCATGATTGTAAAACGTCTTGAAAGCTTCTATGTTGATGTTTGTATGTTTCATTCAGATTTTTAGAAACAAAAAAATGATCAAAATACAAAATTTCATTGATGGCAAATTCACATCCACTGAGACATACATCGACAGTTTTAATCCATCTACTGGTCAAGTTCACGCGCATATACCTAACAGCACAGCACAAGATGTCGACCTAGCTGTGAAAGCTGCAGAGAAAGCCATGCCAACGTAGGTTGTGATATGTTTTTGATGGAAATGTTTTCATATATGTCAACGAATAGCATAAAATCATAAGGGTTATCATGTTAAAGTCTTTTGGCTTATGTAAAAATAAAAATATTTTTTTTGAAGTTTAAACGTAGAACTTGGCACAAGATTTTTAAAAAATCAAGATAAAGTTGTTTAAATGTTTCTTTTATATTTTTTTTATTGAGATTTAATGTTAGCGTTTGACCTTTTAGCAATTTTAGTTTATTGTCGTGGTTGAACTCTCGAAAAATAGTTTAAAAAATTGGACTATCAATTGAAGATCAAGTTTGTGTTAAGAAAGATATATCGATGACGTAATGTCAACCCATGTTTCAAAATTTTCTTTCCCTTTTAGATGGCAAGCTTTGAGTCCAAAAAACCGTTCAGACATCATGCTCAAAATTGCTTCGTTGATTGATAGTCGTTTCAATGAGCTTGCAGCAGCTGAATCGAATGATCAAGGCAAACCATTGTGGTTAAGCAAGGCTGTTGATATACCTCGCGCAGCACATAATTTTCGTTTCTTCGCCACCGCCATCTTGCATCAGATGAACGAGTAGGTGTACATACTTCGTTACCAAATCTCTTATGTTCGATTAAATGTGTTTTTGGTGTTGTAATTGTTGTTGTTGTTTTCGTCCTCGTCGTCGTCATTATTGTTGTTGTTGTTGTTTTTGTCATCGTCGTCATCATTGTTGTTGTTGTTTTTTTCGTCGTTGTTGTTGTTGTTGTTTTCGTCGTCGTCGTCATCATTGTTGCTGTTGTTTTCGTCGTCGTCGTCGTCGTCGTCATTGTTGTTGTTTTTGTCGTCGTCGTCGTCGTCGTCGTCATTGTTGCTGTTGTTGTTTTCGTCGTCGTCGTTGTTGTTGTTGTTTTCGTCGTCGTCGTCATTATTGTTGTTGTTGTTTTTGTCGTCGTCGTCATTGTTGCTGTTGTTGTTTTCGTCGTCGTCGTTGTTGTTGTTGTTTTCGTCGTCGTCGTCATTATTGTTGTTGTTGTTTTTGTCGTCGTCGTTGTTGTTGCTGTTGTTGTTTTCGTCGTCGTCGTTGTTGTTTTCGTCGTCGTCGTCGTCGTTGTTGTTGATGTTATTTTGGTTTTCAAGCCCTTTTAAAGTAACACTGCCTAATTCAGCAACTTCATATTTTTACAAAGTTAAATACTTTAACAAAAGTATTTAACTGTTTAGTGTGACTGAAGCTTTATATTTTGGCGGTACTTGGTGTCACTAATTCCAAACTTTCTTGCTGTCTGTAAACGTTTGATAATTTTTCTTATAAAGTTATTTTGTTGTGGAATATGCCTGAATCCTTGGGTTTTTTTTCACCCTGGAAATGGTGACGAGAAACATGAATTGATCTGGTTCTAACTGTTGTATAAAACTGTGAGAATGTCCAGTGTTATTTTAGATCCACTCAGCAGCCAGAGTTTAACGCCATAAATTACACTGTACGTACGCCCTGTGGTGTGGCGGGGCAAATCACGCCATGGAATCTTCCGTTATACCTGCTTACTTTCAAGTTAGCACCAGCAATAGCTGCTGGTTGTTGTGTGGTGGCGAAACCAAGCGAAATGACGTCAGTGACTGCGTGGATGTTGTGTTCGATTCTAAACGAGGCTGGTCTGTGTTTTACACGTTTTTTTTGTTTTTTGTTACTTTTGAAGTTAATATATTATGACTTTGATTTCTACGTATGGAAATTGTGAGTTAAAACGAATACTGCTTTTTTTTACTGCAAATTCAGACATTTTAAAATTCTACTCATTTTGCTATATTGCAAGCATCAAAGTGGCGAAAAGAATATTCTAACTGATGAGACTTCCACAAGAAAACATTACTTTCCTACTTTTTATGTGTTTTTTTTGACTACTTTTGTCTTTTTAATTTTGCTTTTCTTTTCCCTAATGTTTCGGTCAAGAGAATTTTATTTTAAATTAAAATTCGTCGATTTCATCGTCAAATTCGTCGACCGTATTTTTGTTTCGTTTTATTCAGGATTACCCGCCGGTGTTATAAATATGGTTTTTGGTACTGGAAAAGATGCTGGCTCAGCAATTGTTGAACATCCTGACGTTAAGCTAATCTCCTTCACTGGTTCAACACCCGTTGGGAAGCTTATTCAGGAAAAAAGCTCAGCACATGTGAAGAAACTCTCTCTGGAGGTGAGTAACTTCTCTACAGACGTTCGCAGGGAATTTTGATAAATTGCTATTACTGCTACAGAAGGGTTTATATAAAGTGTTATTAACTGATACCTATTTTCAATTGGTTATACGAGACATCTGCAGCTCTGATTGGGTAAAAACCTTAACGACAGGTGTTATACAGCACGGTATAACTTTTGACTTCGTAGCAACCATAATGGTAGCTATAAATATAAACAAATAACATTGCCGAGAATCGTTAAAGTATTAAAAATCAAGTTGCAGTGAATCAAAAATCTTGAATCAGTCCGCCAGAAAAACAGAAAGAAATGTTGATAATTTTAAATCCATGTTCAATGCTGCACACATCAATAGCTGCGTATTTAATATAAACATTAATCAGCACAATGAACAACAAGGAAAATGGCGTCGAATTTGTGTGATAAATTTGGTTTAGAAAAATTGTGTAGGGTTATTCGAATGTTTTGTTCTTTCTTTGTACATGTATTTGAAAAATTGATACAATGAAAATTCAAACGTTTTCTTTCTTTATCAAAAACTGGTTGTTGCAACCTTGTCATAAATAAATCTGTAGAAAATAATCCTGGTTTTTACAAACCCAAACAACATAGCTATCAGTTAATAAATACGATATAAACTGTTTTATCTATGTTACCCTCGGTCAGTGCATCGACCTCGCATGCTCGATTTATAATTTTAACCTCGGGTAATATTTCTCAGTATAGATAGACAAAACTGTTTATGTTGTATTATAAGAAATCGGTTTAAAATTGAAGATTCTGGTTTCTCTTGTTGTAGCTTGGCGGTAAAAATGCTGGCATTATTTTTGCGGATTGTGATATTGAGAAATGTATTTCAACTTCAGTGAGGTTTGTTTTGTTGTTATTGTGTTTTACTCCGTTCGAAAGTGATAGTTCGAAATAATTTGAAAAACATTGCACTGTTTTTGTGTAAGGACCATACCTCTACTTTTCATTATGTATGTCGATTCTTAATTCTGATAGGTCTAGAAATACCTATTTCGCTGGTTGGACAAGGAATTTTTTTATTTTTTTGGAGGTGATTCTAATGAACATATTTATTGAACAACTGATCATGATTGAGAATTTCGTTTGAGAGGCATGCATTATTTTTGTTTTGGTGTAATTTTCTATAAAGCACAACATCTTACCGGCTAAACCAGTTTGCTTAAATTGATGTTATTGTTTTACAACCTAGTTACCAGGTGATTAACTTATTTAGATCTGCTTTCGCCAATCAAGGAGAAATTTGTTTATGTACCAGCCGTCTGTTTGTTCAGAAGGAGATTTATGAAGAGTTTTGTACCAAGTATGTCGACCAAGTGAGGTAGAAGAGTATTTTAACGTACTTAGTCGGAGTGACTAACAAAGTGTACACATTGGATGTATGTGTTATTTTAATACCTTCAGACAACTGAAAGTGGGACCACCTGATGATCCAGACACAAAAGTTGGTGCATTAGTTAGTAAACAGCATTTGGAGAAGGTAATTGTGATTGACGTCACTATCGTTGTTGTCGTTATCTTGCCGGCGTCGTCTCGGAAGTCGCCGTGATCGTTTTTGTCATCATTGTTTTCGCAGTTATTGGTTTCGTCGTTTTTGATGTTGTCGTAGTATTTGCCTTTCGTCCTTTTCGCAAATTACTTGCCGTCATTTTGTTGCCGTTATCGGTTTCGTCATCAATGTTGATACCGCACTTGTTGACGTTGTTATACTTAAAGGGAAAACAAATTACTTTTAACGACTAATAAGTAGTTTAAAATTTTAAAATTTAAATAAAAGAATTTACAAGTCGTTTTAAGTTTGATAAAAGCTCTATATTGTAAATATTATTTAAATTTTTACGAAGTTCACCAGTTTAAAAGGTTTCTTAACCTACAGGTACACAGTAGCGAGAGTTTCTTAATTTATAGGCTGTACCAGTACTAGTTTCTTATAAACTAGTTTCTTGGGAAAAAAATGAGCGGATCGTTTTCGTCAAGTTCAGTTGTCATCGTTATTCTTGTCGCCGTTTTTGTTGTTGCTGTTATCGTTGTTGCTGTTATCGTTTTTGTTGTTGCTGTTATCGTTATTGTTGTTATTGTCGCCATTTTTGTTGTTATTGTCGCCGTTTTGTTATTATTGTCGCTGTTTTTGTTGTTGCTATTATCGTTTTTGCCATGTAATACCGTTGTTTTTGACGTACTCTCGCTACTAGAGTCTCTGCTCCCTTTTTCTAGGTAAAAGGTTATATTGCACAGGCTGTGAAAGACGGCGGCATAATATTGTGCGGAGAGACAGCGGACGGGCCTTTAGATTTACCAGACGCTAACAAAGAGGTAGTTTTTATTTATTATTAAAAAGCGACTTGACGCTCGCGTGCAAGTAATTTTGTGCAATAATTTTTTCTACTATAGGGATACTTCATGCGTCCCACAGTTATATGTAACTTAGACGATTCAACGAAGTGCATGCAAGAAGAAATATTCGGTGAGCATGCTACATAAGTACTCTCCACCCCAGTGATGAAATACTACTTATATATTTTAGAGACTGTTAGTTTAAATTCTTGTTTCATTCCAATGCCTTTTGTACCCTTTCTAAGCAAGCTAAAAATTATTAAGGAAACCATCTCTACACAAAATTCAAGAAATAATCATCAGTCAAACAACCCGGTAGACATCCGGTAAATATCCGGTAGTCATCCGGGAAACATCCGGTAGACATCTGGTCAGGATTTTTCAGTTCTCCATGAGTTTCTTTTTAATTTTGTTTATGTTCGCTTTTTATACTAGGTCCAGTTGTTTGCATATCACCGTTCACAACAGAGGAGGAGGTAATAGATGAATGAATGAATGAATGAATGAATGAATGAATGAATGAATGTATAAATGAATGAATGAATGAATGAATGAATGAATGTATAAATGAATGAATGAACGAATGAATGTATAAATGAATGAATGAATGAACGAACGAATGAATGTATAAATGAATGAATGAATGAATGAACGAATGAACGAACGAACGAACGAACGAACGAACGAACGAACGAACGAACGAACGAACGAACGAACGAACGAACGAACGAACGAACGAACGAACGAACGAACGAACGAACGAACGAACGAACGAACGAACGAACGAACGAACGAACGAACGAACGAACGAACGAACGAACGAACGAACGAACGAACGAACGAACGAACGAACGAACGAACGAACGAACGAACGAACGAACGAACGAACGAACGAACGAACGAACGAACGAACGAATGAATGTATAAATGAATGAATGAATGTATAAATGAATGAATGAATGTATAAATAAATGAATGAATGAATGAATGTATAAATGAATGAATGAATGAATGTATAAATGAATGAATGAATGAATGAATGAATGTATAAATAAATAATGAATAAATGAAGGTGCCTCCTTTAATAAATAAAATAATGAATGAATGAACGAATGAATGTATAAATGAATGAATGAATGAATGAATGAATGAATGTATAAATGAATGAATGAATGTATAAATGAATGAATGAATGTATAAATGAATGAATGAATGAATGTATAAATAAATAATGAATAAATGAAGGTGCCTCCTTTAATAAATAAAATAATGAATGAATGAATGAATGAATGTATAAATGAATGAATGAATGAATGTATAAATGAATGAATGAATGTATAAATGAATGAATGAATGTATAAATGAATGAATGAATGAATGAATGTATAAATGAATGAATGAATGAATGTATAAATAAATAATGAATAAATGAAGGTGCCTCCTTTAATAAATAAAATAATGAATGAATGAACGAATGAATGTATAAATAAATAATGAATAAATGAAGGTGCCTCCTTTAATAAATAAAATAATGAATGAATAAATAAATAAATAAATAAATAAAAGGGCAAAGTAAAATTCAATCTTCTTGATGTGACGTGCGCCATTATGTTTAGGTGATTGGAAGAGCCAATAATGTTCCTTACGGTTTATCGGCGACGTTGTGGAGCAAAGATGTGTCAAAAATACATCGAATTGCTCCAAAATTAGAAGTATGAATTTGTTTTGCGTTTTACAACTGTAGTTGTCATAGCTGATGTTTTACATTCTATAAGTGTTATTTCTTTATAACTGTAGTTTTATCCTGCACGTTGTCTTCTCTGTAATGTCTTTCATGGATATCATGACTGATTTTTTTATCTGTTTAGGCTGGTACGATCTGGTGTAATTGTTGGCTTGTGCGTGACTTGCGCATGCCGTTTGGTGGGTTGAAAATGTCAGGTATCGGAAGAGAATCTCAACACGAGTCATTAGAATTCTACTCAGAACAAAAAAATATATGTATACAGTTTTAAAATGTAGAACTAAATAATTAATTAGAGAATATAAACAAGTGAGCGTCGTCACTAGCACTGCGCCCGATCTGTACGTCCTATCTGTACGCCCTAAAACCATTCCATCCAATATAGGTAATTTGTTATGTTAAAATTATCATGACCACTGATTTTTACAGACATAACGCCATCTATATCCTCGATAATCATAACACAGCGTCGTAAAAAGTAAGGGTGATCTTTTTTTTTCCGATTTAGGGAAGGTGAGAAAAATAAAAGTGTTTTTATAAATGAGAAATATATAGGTTGACTCATGTCTCGCTTTGGATGTAAAATGATATTTAAAAAAGGGATAGTTTAGAAAATTTATTTGCAGTTTTTTACTATACTTTATACTTGAATATTTTTTTGTATCTGTGTTTTTTATGCAACATGGAAAAGCATTCTTTCAACAATATCAGACGTTTTTTTAGTTACATTCTTTTATTTTTTACAGCTCATCCATTTTCTCTTTTTATATATCGAACAGTCATTCTCGATAATGTGACTTATGCTTTAAACTTGACCTGTTCACTTTCGCAACACAGCAGTGACAGTGGTGATCATTTTTGTTACGAACTGTTACTAAAAAGGGGGGCTTTTTTAATTATTTTAGTGTATGATCTACATCTTAAATTTGCCTCTGGACTTACGCAAAAGTACTAAAATGTCATCTTGTGTGCTGAATAAATGGCCTTGTTGTATCTTTTTCTCATATTAGAGTACTAGTTTGCCTAATTATCTGTTACATGAAGGTTTTTGATACTATAGGAAATGAATAGATGAGGTCTTAAAATTCGAACGAACGAACGAACGAACGAACGAACGAACGAACGAACGAACGAACGAACGAACGAACGAACGAACGAACGAACGAACGAACGAACGAATAAAAATATGGTTTTTATACATTCTACGTTTTTTTCTTCTTTAGACAAACAAATAAATAAATAAACCATGCGCTCCATCTCACTTGTTCAGAAAGTGGAGTTCGACACCAAAGGCACTGTGTTTCAAAACGCTGTATGTTTAGTGGACGTCGATAACGATGGCCACAATGAACTATGTGTTGCGTATACTAACGGTGATCTGTTCGTGTTTAAAGGTAATACTTCTTCTTTGAAGTTTTTGGTTACACCTGTGTTTGTTTGGTTACACCTGTGTTTTTTTGTTACACCTGTGTTTTTTGGTTACACCTGTGTTTGTTGGATTTTTTGTCAATGTTTTATGAATTATATTTTTTAAACGACATAAATTGATGAATAGTCGAATATATTTTAAGCAAAACTATGCTTTAAGAATTTCAACCAGGAGATTTTATGTGATTTTTCTTACCCCTGGGGAAATTGCAGTTTGTTTAAAGGTAGCTCTAATCGGACTTTTTTCACGCAGGTATCCGCTCCACGAAAGCATGGAAGGTCAACAAAAACATGGGTTCTATTGTTGTTTTATGCGGTGGTGCCGTGCGAGAGGAGCACGAAAATGTTTTGTGTTCTCTAGATACAGAAGGAACATGTCGTCTCTTTGATGTGCGTGATGTGAAGGACTGTGAAGCAGTAGGTATCTTGCCGAACAGTTTGTAATTTACCAAATGTTTAGTATTTGTTTGGAAGGAAACCCTAACTAAGTGTAACTTCCTCTGTCTATACTATATTAATCATGAAAATATCGGATTTTTGATTGAACAATGTGGTATGAACCACGTTGTCAATCACAACGAAATTGTGTTAAAATGGCGATGAAAAAATTCTACAGAATATAATTCGTAATAACCTTACAATAATAAACTTTAATAGTAATTTAATAGTTCCCCGAACCAGCTAGAAGTTACTTTGTTCTTTATTTCTGAAACAAGTTCTCGGTTGCTTCTTTGGGATCATAAGGTAAATGAGAAGTGTATGTCCTTTTTTTTAGAGCAATTATAAATCTCCAAATCGCGCGTCTTCGTCTCGTGCAGGGGAGCTCCGCTTGGTTCATCATCAGAAGTTATCACCAAACGCGAAAGTGGCAATGCTGGAAGATATTGATGATGATGGGATGGCGGAGCTTATTGTGGGATACACTGATCGCCATGTCAGGATATATAAATGGCAGACGGGAGAAGAAGGTTGGCAGAATTTTGATTGCATTATGTAATAAAATAAATCGAACTCTTTTGTTTCGAACAATAGATTTAGCATTCGAATTTTAAATGTGCGTTCATTAAATTGAACATTAGCTACTTTAAATTGTTTAACTTTTTTGTTTGTTGTTTTTAATTAAATAGTAAATAGTCGATTACGCCCTCATTCTTCCAATCCCCTCCCCCGCCCTTCCGATAAATAGGCCGCCACCTGCGAAAAAGCCCCAATCTGTGTTTACCTGAACTGAGTTTAATATTTGATAAAAAACATATGCTATGGTAACGTTTACTTTATCAGCCCCATCTTTCCAATGTACACCCCACCCTCAAAATCATTTTTACCCGTGATAGTGTTATACCATCGCGCCCAAACTCTTTAGTTTTGTGTAGTTTGTTGAAAAATGAAAAGATCAGAATTAAAAAATGTTAAAAAAATGTCTCAGCCTAAAAAATAGATTTGCACACAAATCTTTGTATTTTTACTGATTTTTTTTAGAAGTGTACCTCCCTTCTCATACAAACCCACTTGTTAAACAAGGTTCGAAAGAAGAAGGAGAGCGAAAATCGAACAAAAGCTCGTTAAGCAAGCAGAGTTCAAAAGAAGAAGGTGAGCGGAAATCGAACAAAAGCTCGTTGATTAAGCAGGGTTCGAAAGAAGAAGGAGAGCGAAAATCGAACAAAAGCTCGTTGATTAAGCAGGGTTCGAAAGAAGATGGGGATAGAAAGGCGGCTTTGTCTTTCACTTTATCATTATCAAAAGATAAGTTGAATCCATCGTCTGTTCCAAACTTGGACTCACATCAAGTTGGCAATAGTACTAAAGCGCATTTGGAAAGACCATCTTCATCCAACAGCATGCATGCTGCAGGAAGTTTCGTATTAATAAAACAGTATTCATTATTAGCTCAAGTGGGCTCCATCGCAGTGTGCAAAACAGTGGAAGGAAGAAATCAACTTATTGTGTCTCAACCAAACGGAGGATATTGCATTCTGGGAGTGTACGATGAAGAGCGAGGATTTTCAGACGCCAGTGTGAGTAGGCTTTAAAGTCATGTTTACGACATGTTGTTAAGCCTTGTTCACACTAATAGATCAACGGCTTTAATTAAGGGATTAGACGCGTAAAAGACGTTAGCAATATATATTGGGCGTTAAGGTCGTTAGCGCATTTATTTTCTAACAACGCCGATGCCTTCTTGTAAAGTTGGTGAGAAGAAATCGAAAATCTTTAACACCGAGACCTTGACACCGGTAGCGCTTTTAAAACCTATTAACGCCGCAGACTCCATTAGTGTGGATAAGACTTTAGTTGTGGACAGTTTGATAGAAAACGATACGGCTTCTTTAATATGCTATACATTCGAAATTGCAACACTCCGTCGCGCGTGTTTTTATATATGTATTTAAGTGACGTTCTGCTGTGCTGATATATCATTTTGCACGGCTCTCAATTACTATTGCAGGCAATCTACAATCTTGGTTACAATATGTTGAGACAAAAAACACCATAATTTCGAAGTTCGTCACCGCAAGTAATTCCGTAGGCTATTTCTGTATTAGATTCACACATTTTGAATGTCAATGTTCAGAGCGGACTTAGGCTATTTGGTCGAAACTCTTAAATGTGCTAATTGTTGACATTTTGTATGACCAATTTTGCACGAATTTCAGGGTCTTTGTGGGCCCCGACGTGGATTATTTCGGTGTGTGGGCGTGCTAGAGAATGTGACTAGCAACTTTTCAACGCTGTCTGCCTGGCCTACGTGTGTGCAAAGGTAGCGACTTTGTAGCCTGCCACATGCAGCGCGTTGACTGTTTGACACTTTTGTCCATATTTAAAAAATGTGGAAAAACTGCCTTCGTCTCAATATTTTTGTCCAAGATTGTAGAACTTAAAGTAACGTGTATCATGTTTGTGTTTTTACTACAAATTGCGTTTTGAAGTTGAGCTGATAAAAAGAATTGAAACTTCGTTTCTACAGGAAACCCCTACAAGTATCGATTCGCCCAATATGCACATATCGGAATCATACCCGTCATTTTTCCCGATCACGTCAAAATCTTACCGTCAAAGCGCGCATGTTAACACAGAGATTGTCGGAGGAATCAAACGACAAGAAGATATAACCGGTGTGATTGGACTTTGTACACAAGATGGAAATTTTATTACTCTCGATAATACAGCTTCTGGTCTCGACGTGACAACTTCGATGAATCCTGTGAAAAACCACTCGCCACATCGTTGGTTTAGCATGTCAAAACTCGACATCACCAACGACGGCGACGACGAAATAGTATTGTGTGCTATGAACGGCATGACTTATATTATTGACAAAAAACGCGACATAGTGAGTTTTAATTTTAACGAGAGCGTCGCTGCTTTTACGGCAGGATATTACGGCCTGGAACACACTACCTCGGCACCATGTTTATGTTACGTAACTTTAAGCGGAAAAATCTTCCTCTATTATAACGTATGGATTAATACAATGAAAGTTAAGTGTGTGCACGGGGCTTTAATTGAAAAAATTCAACAACGAGAAGATTTGAAATATATTTTAGACACGTTTAAATTGCCGAATGGTGAAATTGATCATCAGAAAATACAGAACGTTGTAAAACATTTATGGTCGGAAAACGACAAAAGATGAAAGTGATCGCGAATTATTTCCTTCTTGATTGTAAAAAGGCTTTTCCAAACTGGTACCCAGTAATTGTTTTATTTGGTGAATATCAGGTGTTTAAATGCAGAAAAAATTTCGCGAATTTGCAAATTTTGGATACCTTTACGAAGGCTTATTTGCAGTAAAAGTATATATTCAAAAAAAATCTAGGAAGAAATTTTAATGTTCTAATACAGTGACCCTTGTTTATTAGCGAATTTTTGACGGGGTGAATTTGTCGTCGAAATGTATCGGAAGATGAGCAGTTTTGTTTGTTTTGATTTTACTTTGAAAAAATTCGCTTCGCCGAAAATTTGAAACAGTTCCCACTTTTTTAGCGACTAAATTTCGCTGTAAACTTTTACACAATCAGATAGGGTTTTTATATTCGGAAAACTAATTTCAGGAAAGAATGCGCAAAAAAAATATTTCGCGGCTAGTTCGCAAACGAATTTGCCGTTCACATTTTGTTCCCTGGAAATCCGCCTTATAACGGATACCATCGGGATCTTAAAAAAGTGGAGCTTACGTAGAGATCTTCGAGCAGGTTATGTCAGGTTGGTCTTAAGATTCCTGTCAAGTACAGATTTGTTGGTGCCGAAAAAGCAGTTTAATGGGCAGAAAAGAACATAAAATAAGTTTTTGAGAACATAAATAAAAAAGTTAATAAATGTGTAAAATAGATAAAAGTGATAAATAATTCTTTGTCGTCATTTTATTTTTCCAGTGTCCGCTTTATAAAGAGTGTTTATAGTGAAAAATTTCATTTGGGGCAGAAAATATTTTCCGCCTCATTGAATGTCCGCTTTATAGAGATTTTTCTATAAGAGTTTAACCTGAGATCCATCCGTTCCAAGTACCACTGTCCGCCCTATAGAGATGGCCGCTTTAGACGGTGTCCACTTTAAGGGGATTCCATTGTACTTTAAAGTCTCGCTAATGTATAACAAACATACTCAAGACTTAACTTTAAGCGCATGGCCTTGTGGTTATGGAGTTCGCTTCGTAATCACAAGGTCCGTGGTTCGGTCCACAGCGCGGGCATGTTTAGCAAGTGTCTTCACCACAGCTATGGGTCAACCCATGCCATGTAAGGGAAATTGGGTAGGCAATGCCGGTGTATACTTAAGGTATGCTTCTGAACACAGGACCCACGCTTATAACAGTGTTTCCAGCACTGAAGTGGCTATATCCTGTATAAATATTCGGAATAATAATAATTTTGCTTTGTTTTAGCGCAGACAATTTACTACCTTAAACTTGTAGGATTAACTAAAATATACACAAACTTCTTAAAATGAATGTTTTTTATAACCCATTGTTGGGTGTATTCGTTAGAGACAGATCAGGTTTGAGGGGAAATTTAAATTATGACCTTGAAACAACATCTGCTATAGAGAGGTTTTACACTGTCATTCCATGTGCTCCTCAGAAAGGTGTCCTCTGTGAAGAGGTGTCTGCAACTTTATAGGTGGAAAGTGTTTCGGAAGAGACTTTTGCGGTTCTATAAGAATATAATTTTTTGCGGGAAAAATACTTTTACGATTCTAACAAATTTCTCATCTCGTTCCAATTAACAATGTGCGTTTCACGATTGACCTCACTTTTTGCGGGAATAAATTTGCGAAATTTGCAAAAAACGCATAAAGCTTCTTACGCAAACTTTTTTCCCCTTATAATTTTATTGCAATCGCTTCAACTTGTTTTTTTTTTGGTCTTAAAAAACCAACGATTTTATAGCCTACTCAACTAAGCTTTCTTCGAGGGATCAAAATTTAGATTTCCAGTTGTAAAAGAAATTATGCTGGATCTCCTGTCTAGCGAGTTTAATAATAAGCGAAAAGGCTTTCTGTATGCTGTTTGACAAACATTTCTTTCGTTTATGCCATAAATGAGCACTTCAAAAAAATTGCCATTTTCTTCATTTTGCAAGGGAACAGCCTGAAGATCAAATCCATTTTTTAACACACGAATAAAACTCAACATATTTTTTCATTGAAAGAAGCGACCGATGTCTCATGCCATCCAGAGAGTGAAAAAATCGCGAACTTCTCTCGGGTATATAAGAATTGCGCACCAGTAAATCGATAAACACATGCTGCGAATAGCAAGATCATGCTGAGAAATTTAATTTCGAACAGTCGAATCAACCTTGAACAAACAGAAACGGTATTTCTCTGTTCAACCATATTCGCCGTTTTATTTATTTTTTGTGCCTAAATACACAATGAAGCCCAGCAGGTGCGCAGTCACACTTGAATGGTTTTGCTCACTGCGAAATTATACAGCAGTTGGCAGCAGAATGTGATGCGTGCTAATTAAATAAACCAAGACTTCAAAAATAAACTTCCTCTACTTCCTGTATTTATTTGTTTTTTAATTCGCTATGTTAGTTTTATTTTTCGAAGTTGGATGATTGTCGACATCTTGGTTTTTACATGCTTGAGAATGGTTCACAAACGACTTCATGCAGCAACTCTAATGTTGTTCTGCTTGACTTGTATTTACGCAGATGTATTTCGCGAAAATGACGAAGGTAAGCAGAAGTTTCGTTACAATGCGCTCAAGCAATCGGACGCGAACGATGATACACGAGACGTATCAAATGACAAACGAACTGACGTATATCACCTTGATGACAACACGACTAATAAGCGCTCAAAAACGCACACTGCACACTTAAAATCGCACAAGAAACGACATAGACACGATATAACACGAAATAAAAAACGATCTAAACTACCTCCTAACGATTTGATTCGTAATCGAAATAAAGAGAAAAAGAAATCCAAAAAAAGAACTAAAGTTCATAAAGACAAAAATTATAAAAAAGGGGAGGTATTCGTACTTGAATCGTCCCAAATGGATGACGATGATGACGATATAGACAATAACGGCATTGATGACATGGAAGACAGTCAAGATGATGACTCCTCCTATGAGGACACTCAAGATGTGACAGGTGACAGAAAAGAGACAATCAATCATGCAGCAGAAGACATTGTCGTTGATGAAGACAGTAGCAACAGCAACAATGAAATGGTGACTGATCCAGCAACATTAGAAGCTGGAGATAATGATGAAGTCATATCAGATTCAATGAAAGATGGACTAAGCACACAGTTTTTAGAATCTAACCAGATCATTAAAACTAACGAAGACAAAGGTAACTACATACCTGTCAATAATCCATCCAAAAACATGTTAAATCCTCATCAGTTTGAGGATGGCATTCGGATGCAGTTGGACCAGCAGCAGGAGCAGTTACATCAATTGCAGCAACAACAGAAGCAATTCCAACAACAGCAACAGCAGAAAACATCACCAACTGAAGACGCTGCCCACTTACAATTAGCGAAAGCTCTAGCAAAGCAACTAACTACATCGATGTCTTCACGTGGGAATGAACTAAGCTTCTCAAGTGATATTACGTCTCCTTCAGCTGATCCAGCATACAGTAAATCTGTCTCTACTGACTTGGCGATTGATAAATCCATAAGTAAAGCGATAGCGAGCCAGTTGGAGAAGGATAACGAGTTGTCACAATCCCAAGCACTTCAAAGTATGTCTGCGCTTAAACAGCCTGAGAATGAGACTGCAACAGGAGATTTTGCGAATATCGTGGAAGAAGCGGCGAAGCAAAACGAAGAAAAAAACCCAAACACTTTCAAACCAAATAGCATTTTTTCTCCTGTTTCCTCACAAAATAAACCTCAAAATGCTTTTCTTGAAAATGCAAACGAAAAACTCAATTCACCATTATCAAACTACAACACTGCAGGACAATCTGTGTTTAAGCAAGAGTCTTCTGACAATGGTTTTGATGTTAATCCGGGTATTGGGTCCTTATCGCCTTCGGAACAACAGTTAATCTCTTCCATTGACAATGCAGTACGTACAAAGGATGTTGCTACAGAACTTGCAACAAGAATTATGATGCCAACGAAAACAGACACTCTGTCTGATAGGACAGTGGCACCATCTGAACAATTGCTTGACATGTTGGCGAAAGGGAAGTTTGAAAAACCACTACCCGACGATGTCTTGACGAAACTTTCCAATTTTAATCCAAATAATTTGTATTTGCAAGAGCAAGGTATAAATGCGATGCAATCTCAATCGCTGCTATCTAAACAATTCACTAAAGTTGGTTCTGAGTACATTCCGGTTCATAGCATTGCGGTCAAGATGCCTCAAACAACAGTAAAACCATTTATTGAAGCTCAACAACTTGCAAAAGCGGAACTCATGATGAAAACAGACCCGACTTTTCTTGCACAAAATAATCAGATCTTGGATGGAGCTAAATATAATTCATTGCAGGATTTGTCAAGGATCGGAGAAACCATGTACCCTATGAATGTGGTGGATCTCAAGCAACCTTTACCTGCACCTCCCCCTCAACATGTTCAACCAATAGGACAGTACTCTCAACCTCCTGCAGCTCCTCATCCTGTGGCCACACAATTGGTTCAGCCTCCTCACATTTCTGAAACGGTAAAACCGCTGATAGATCTACCAACTGATATTGCGAAAATTTTGAAAGAGTATCGAGCAAATAAAACGGAACCGAAGAATTTTGAGGACGCCATTTCCGATCCTCCGAATAAAAACACAAACGATCATTTTGTACCTGAAAAAACTATAAGAATTGCTGAAGAAGAAAAAATAAGTAAGTGGTTTTTAGAACAAATAGAACGAAAAGTTTGCCTCTGTTTCAAAAACTTAACATTGTAACCACGTGACATCGTATAAATTACAGACCAACATACCACTGAGCTTGAACATTTTTAACATAACAACTAAGCATTGGTAGGTAGGTAGGGACTGACAAAATCGAATGGGCTTAGGTGAACTCCGATTTTTTGGTTTAGATTAGATTTTGCAGAAATTTAACGATCTTTATAATGTATGTTTCCAATCGTTTAGACGGTGGTCCGCAGTGTAAATGGAATCCTTGTTTGAACGGTGGTATGTGTACAGCTCATCCAGACAAATACTACTGCAGTTGTAAACCAGGCTTTGTTGGTGATAATTGCGAAAGTAAGTAAAATGTTAAGAAAGTTTTTTCAATTAATAACAGCAAGGCAAAAATCATGCCATTGATATCAACAAGACAAAAATCATGCAATTGATATCAGCAAGGCAAAAATCATGCAAATGTGAGTGAACAGCCTCGATCTCATTGGCGTGGGACGCTTGAAGAAAGTTCTTTTCATCCAATTTCACCAGTAGAGTAACGGAGAAGTGTATAATTAGCCTAACCGTAAATAACTTTGCTGCACCCTATCCTGGACTACAAACTGGACCTATTTCTCGTTTTCTAAAGCGAGTATTGACATCACGACTTATTCACCCAAAACTTATTTCAGTTTACACGTGTGTATCTAGTGCGCACGCGCACAACTTTGTTCCAGGACTTGTAATTCTTTTTGTATTTGACCAAAGATTTTTTCCAATAACAAAACTAAGGAACCCTGGGGACGAGGTTATTGAAACAACCGTGGAAATAACTATTTACGAATGTTTTTTCTAGAAAGAAGTAACTGCTTCCCAAACCCCTGCCATCATGGAACATGCTGGCCTAACGTGGAAGGCTATACTTGTACTTGTAAAGTTGGTTACAAAGGTTCAAAATGTGATAGTACGTGAGACCATTCTTTGTATGATTTGGAATTCGCTTTGAACACTTTTGTTTCTTAGTTGTAAACATTGAATTATGTTTATTTTAGTGTTGGATCGTTGTCGACCAAACCCATGTGAAAATAATGGTATATGTGCTGAGACATCACGTGGAGTACAGTGTGAATGCACACCTGGTTTTAAGGGAAGATTATGTGAACGTGAGTTACATTTTTATGATTTAAAATATCTGCGTATATTTTCTAGACCCCGCACCTTTACCGCGTTTTCGGGATTTGGAACCTCAGCCGGGTGGTTAAGCTTTTTATTTGATTAAGTTTCCCGCCAACAAATGCTACCACAATCTGTGTTTGGTTAAGAGAGACAAAATTGTTATGTTTTGTTTAGTGGAAGCAAAATGTGAGCCGGTCAATCCATGCATGAATGGTGGTACATGTCGAGAGTATAGCGACCATTATCACTGCAGCTGTTCTTCTGGCTTTCGTGGACAAAACTGTGAGGGTATGATGCAAATCATTATTTAAGAACTGTGCCCCAAGTTTATTTATTTAATTATAATTACTTACATAAGCGTTTTTAATTTAGAATTTGTAGCGCCCACCAAACCACCGCCGACCATCCCACTTAAACATGAGGGTCCACAAGCAATACCTGCGCCCGACAATATACCAAGTAACGTCATACATGAGCTTTTTGCCGTGCATACAACCGACAGTAACGGCAACACAGAATCGACATTTCACGAATCTGTCGGTAGTGACGTTGATAGCAACCCCGGTGTTGTTATGGTTCCGCATCTAGCCAATGCTGGTCCATTACCAAATATGGAATCTCATAATCCATTTGTAGGCGCTCCCACGCAGGATAGCAGTGACAAATTTGTATTTCACAGTGCTGATGAGGTCAAAAACAAACCTGAGGAGGAGCCCAAAAAAGCAAAGAATGTCTCATCTGATTCAATTACTGGAAACGACGATCGTTATCAAACACATTTAGTAGAAGTCAGTCAAAATAAAGACACCAACGGTGGAGTACATGTTGGGAAAGCAATTCCAGAGACCAGTGAACCGATATCTTTAGGTAATCCACACCCAGATGACGAGTCAAAGGCTGACAAAGTTTTATCAGACGCTAAGTTACACACAGAAAAAGTAAAACAAGAACATACAGACAAAGTCAATGAAATAAATACGAAAGTTCACGGCACCGAAACGGGGAGTGTCCATTCTATAACTTCGAGTGACATACATAATGATATACACAATACAATTATTGAAAATGCGGACGACACTCAAACTATTGTTGTTAAAAACGCAAACTTGCATTCCGAGAATGACCGACCAACTGAGTCTGGTCATGTACGCAGCATAGTAAAACCACTTGAAAACACAAACGCGTCAAGTTCGACAAATAGCACGAATTTAATTAATAACGAAATAAGCAAAAACAGTCCTGAACCTGTAAATAACGCGACATCGTCAATAGTTGGAAAGCCGTTAGAAAAACCTTCCGTGGTCAAACAAACTATAAACGATATAAAGGTTAATCAAGAGTCAAAAGAAGAAAACGATAAGGCCATCAACACAGTTAACCAAATTAATAAAGAAATCCAAAATAAAGCTTCTGAAGCAAAGCATTTGGCTGAAAACGAGGCTGATAAAGTAAAAGCCAATGCGAGGCTACAAGCACAACGCATCAATAATACGCCTTCAAATATAATTAATAACTTTACGCAACAAAAAAGTGCGTACATAGAATGGCGCCGAAAAGCTTTAAAAAATTATCATAAAAGAAATCCAGATAAGCCTTTACCCAAGAATACATTGACATTATCTAAGAGTTCTTTATGTCCAGAGTTTTGTCGCACCTACTGTGATCCTTGGTGTGTGGGTATAGGCTGCTGCAAAACTACAAAAGATCAATACGCTATGTACAGGAAGATAGAAGAACTCAAAAAGGCGGCAGCCTATAAGGCTTTGATTGCCTCGAAACGTACGTAACCGTTATTGTTATTGTTAAACATGTCAAGTTAGAGCTACTTTGTGTATCGCTAACATACTGCTTGCCATAGAGTGGGATTCGATCCGCGGTCCCCAGAAATGGGAGCCGAAGGCTGCGGCAGGTATGTTAGCGACGGACAAAGACAGCTTATCCGTAGATGAAGATTTATCATACCCCTACTGCGAATTATTATGGTTAATACTTACATCTAGATGCACTGAGATTTGACGACAAACTAAACTCAAGCGACACGTTATTACTGCGTGGTTTTTTTCACGGTATATGATTTTTTGTGTTTAGCTGCACCAAATGAATGTGATGTCTGCAACGAGAACGCTAACTGCGTCAACAAGCATTGTATTTGCAAGACAGGTTTCCATGGTGATGGAGTCACATGCTCAAGTAAACACCCTTTAAGTATTGGATTCATTTATTCTTTTATTTGTTTTATTTTTACTTATTTGGTATTATTTATTTATTTATTTATTGCAGTCGACAATTGTTTACTTTGTCATTTGGATGCGGATTGTAAATCTGGAAGATGTTTTTGTAAACGAGGATTCTTCGGAGATGGATACGAGTGTCGAGACGACAGTGAGTTGTTGCTCTTTTTCTCGCTGTTGTCGTCTTTGTCGCCGTCGTTATCTTTTTTGTTATTGTTGTCGTTGTCGTTGTTGTTGGTGTTGTCGTTAGTTTTATTTTCTGTTGTTGTTGTCGTTGTCGTTGTCGTTGTCGTTGTCGTTGTTGTTGTTGTTGTCATTATTGTTGTCGTTGTTGTTGTTGCTGTCGTTGTCGTCGTTGTTGTCGTTGTTTTCGTTGCTGTTGTTATCGTTGCTGTTATTGTTGTTGCTGTTGTCGTCATTTCATCATTTCATCATTGTTGTTGTTGTTTTTTGTCGAGTCGTTGTTGTCGTCTTTTTTGTTGTTACTTTTGTTGTCTTTCGTTAAAAATTAAGAGTTTTAGTTTGATCCTCATGCTCCATAAAATCTATGAATGTGCGAAATATATGTAAAGGGTTAGCGGTACTGAAATATGATGGACAAGATAAGATTAGCGATTGAGGCTAGTGATTTTTGAAAGGATTCTTACATGAAAAGGCGGATTGTGTTTTTTGGCTAGTGTTGTTGTTGTTATTGTTGTTGTTGTTATTGTTGTTGTTATTTTTATAGAATACAAAACACTTTGCAAGAAATGTCACAAGAATGCAGATTGTATTGGTGGAGACTGTTTGTGCTCACGTGGTTTCTATGGCAACGGCAGAAGTTGTTGGCCTCTCCCAATAATAAAATAGTTGAAGACTTGGTTCATTAACTTTAATCAAGCGATTCGGCATTTTTCTTGGAGGCCAGCAATATGTTGAGCGTGAGAAGCTGAAACTGACCAATCTGGTAAATGGTACTTGCGCGAGTTATCAACAGAAAAAGCGATATTTAACGAGGAAAAAAGCAATTCTCTTTCCCAAGCGACATTATCGTGATGGAAAAGCCACTTGAAGAGAAACTAATTATGTGGTATCTAAGACTCTTTTCAGGACCACGTATTAACCTTCCCTTTTTGCTGGTTATGGGTAATATTAGGGTAGATTTTGCATGCTGTTGTAATTAATCATCTTTCGACACACTTATTTAAAATAGGTTAATGTTTTACAAATTCATTTATTTTCAAATATTTAAAGAATGGAACGTTTATAAATATTATTAACAACTTTATTCATTGTAAATAAATAATAAAAAACACGAAAATATATGTATATATAAATATATAGATAAAATTAGAACTAGAAATATATATATATTTATGACGTCATGGCTAGATTAGGTGGCCAACCCTGCACATGAAGGCGAAAGTCCACGTTAATCTCTTACCGCACGATAAACGTTAGCACTTCTTAGTCGCACAAGCTTGCAGCGAATGAGTTGTACTATGCGGTCAAACAGATTTTCGTTTGGCTCGCAGCTGCGGCGCTCTGTTTGGTCAGCACACCATACGTAGGCGGTTAGCATGATACACAGGAAAAAGATGACAGGTCGTAATTAAAACGTATTGACATTAGATTGATTAGGTTCACGATAAGAGGTTAGTTGACATTTTTTATTGCTTCATAATTGCCCCAATTAACGAATCGTTCTATTATTCAGAATTTCCTTCACGGATCTCGTTGTAGAATCATTTTGAGATATGAAATGAAATTTCATCTCTTGTTGTTGTTTGTTGGTTTATCAAGTTCTATGTGACGAAAAAGATGGTGGTTTTATTTTGCTTTGATTTAACTTGAAGTAGGAGTTCGTCGCAACAAAGACTAAACGATTTCTTAAATTTTGTAGTATGCATATCGCGGAAGATAAAATTAAGCGGCAACAGAGATAATAGCAGTCACTTATAAACCACTGCTGGCTTTGTTTGTTTGTTTGTTTGTTTGTTTGTTTGTTTGTGAGTTTGGGTTT
Organism: Hydractinia echinata; assembly: GCA_030067915.1. Classification (NCBI taxonomy): domain Eukaryota; kingdom Metazoa; phylum Cnidaria; class Hydrozoa; order Anthoathecata; family Hydractiniidae; genus Hydractinia; species Hydractinia echinata. The sequence goes on along the minus strand of JASGCC010000013.1, from coordinate 1,190,091 downwards.
CTCATGGTAATTTATCTATCTCATAACCGAATTTTTTTTTTACCGTTTGTAGAGCCTGTGTAGTTTTTAGCAAATATGTAGTCAAGAAGTTTACCCAGTGTGTTTAGCAATGGTAATATATAGCTAAAAAACGATCCTTGACAGTTCTCTTTAAAAATTACAATAACCTTATATTTAAAACATACAAGACTTTGCTTAAAATATACACTCATGAATGAGCCCAATGGGAGTTTGGTTAGATCTTTTGTCTAGTTAATTGGAGGTGACTGTTGTGAGGAGGTCAACTTATAGAAAGCTGGCTGTGAAGCAAACAATACAAAATTTTATTGGCTGTGTGCTGCATCAGGTAATTCTTCATGATCCTCTGCAACTGTGAGTTACACTTGTATAAGCAATGTTACTTTGAAAAACTATTGTTCATGATTATCTGCGAGTGTGGATTACAGCTGTGTAAGCAATGTAACTTTGGAAAACTATTTGTTCATGATCCTCTGCGACTGTGAGTTACACTTGTGTAAGCAATGATACTTCAGAAAACTATTTCTTCATGATCCTCTGTGACTGTGAGTTATACTTGTGTAAGCAATGATACTTTGGAAAACTATTTCTTCATGATCTTTTGCGACTGTGAGTTATACTTGTGTAAACAATGTTACTTTGAAAAACTATTTGTTCATGATCTTCTGCGACTGTGAGTTACACTTGTATAAGCAATGTTACTTTGAAAAACTATTGTTCATGATTATCTGCGACTGTGGGTTACAGCTGTGTAAGCAATGTTACTTTGGAAAACTATTGTTCGTGATCCTCTGCGACTGTGAGTTACACTTGTGTAAGCAATGATACTTCAGAAAACTATTTGTTCATGATCCTCTGTGACTGTGAGTTATACTTGTGTAAGCAATGATACTTTGGAAAACTATTTCTTCATGATCCTCTGTGACTGTGAGTTACACTTGTGTAAGCCATGTTACTTCAGAAAACTATTTGTTCATGATCCTCTGTGACTGTGAGTTACACTTGTGTAAACAACGTTACTTCAGAAAACTATTTTTCATGATCCTCTGTGACTGTGAGTTACACTTGTGTAAACAATGATACTTTGAAAAACTATTTCTTCATGATCCTCTGTGACTGTGAGTTGCACTTGTGTAAGCCATGTTACTTCAGAAAACTATTTGTTCATGATCCTTTGTGACTGTGAGTTACACTTGTGTAAACAATGATACTTTGGAAAACTATTTGTTCATGATCTTTTGCGACTGTGAGTTATAATTGTGTAAACAATGTTACTTTAAAAAACTATTTGTTCATGATCCTCTGTGACTGAGTTACACTTGTGTAAGCCATGTTACTTTGGAAAACTATTTCTTCATGATCCTCTTCGACTGTGAGTTACACTTGTGTAAACAATGATACTTTGGTAAACTATTTCTTCATGATCTTTTGCGACTGTGAGTTATACTTGTGTAAACAATGTTACTTTGAAAAACTATTTGTTCATGATCCTCTGTGACTGTGAGTTACACTTGTGTAAGCCATGTTACTTTGGAAAACTATTTCTTCATGATCCTCTGCGACTGTGAGTTACACTTGTGTAAACAATGATACTTCAGAAAACTATTTGTTCATGATCCTCTGTGACTGTGAGTTATACTTGTGTAAGCAATGATACTTTGGAAAACTATTTCTTCATGATCTTTTGCAACTGTGAGTTATACTTGTGTAAACAATGTTACTTTGAAAAACTAATTGTTCATGATCTTCTGCGAGTGTGAGTTACACTTGTCTAAACAATGTTACTTTGGAAAACTATTTCTTTATGATCCACTGCGCCTGTGATGACCTTCCAGATAAGGAACGCTTATGGAATACATTTCTGAAACTTCAGATCCATTCCTTTTATCGCGTTCTATTTCTTCAAAGAAAGTGGCGTCATTAACGTAACCTAAGAGGGAGAAACAACACGCAAATTTCAATCAACACAATTAGTAATTATTTAGTTGCAATATCAATATTGGATCTTTTATAAACCAAAGCGCATTTTTAGTCTAAAGCCAAAAATTCGGTCCGTGTTTTAAAAATCCAAAAACATTGAAATGGTCCGAAATCCCGACGAGTAAGGTTATTTCGTCCTTTGTGCTACGTATGTTACGAAGTTAACTACATGCCAACCTCACCTCTCACCTCCACCCTTGTTTCCAGAGTTCTTTGCCTTATCAGTATGAAACAAAAGATGTCTTCCCTTATATTGAAAACGCATAACAACAAGTTTGAGCCCTTTTTTCCTTACTCGGGTGCATTTTGTATTGTCTTTAAATTTCTTTTAACTTTCTTTTCAAGCAGCGAAAACAAGAATATCCAAGACATTCCGGTCTGTAAATTACACACACTCGCGTAGATTCATTCATGCGGACAATTTCACTACACTTTTTTTATATAAGAACATATTTTATAAGAACAATGAAACTCAGATTGGGTATAAAAAATAAGAACAACTTAAGAACAAGGATAGGCTCAAATTTATATTTCAATTTAAAATGTTCTTCTAGATCAACTTCTTCGTGAACCTCTACATCCATTTCTTTTCCTGTATGTACCACCTTCTTTGAAAATCCATGCACTATCAAAGTTTGTTTTTAAGCCTCAAATTCAAACAAACGATATTTCCCTGCTTCAAACTTCTTTTTCTTCTTTTTTTATTAAGAAACTTTTCTTCTCCACTCTTTTTAAAGCACAAGGGAAAGGCAATTTCCTGTACGAGCATGAAAAATACAGTCTAGCACACTTGTTGTGTTTATTAAGATGCAACATAAATAACAACAAAATAACAACAATTGAGTCATGGAAATAAAATAAGAACTTTAAAGCTCACTAAAATTTTATTGGTTCTTATAAAAAAAAGGGGGGAAGTTCCACAAAAAGTTTCAATCAAAATAATCCTAATATAATGGCAGGTGATTAAACTCTAACCTTTCCAAACAGAGTGTTTCCATAGAGATCTTTCTGTTCCAAAAATACTATTATGTTGCTAAGCAACCTTCATTGTATAAGTTTTGTGTCTTTAAATGTTGCCAGAGTAATTTGAAAAGAATTACCTAACAAATAAGACTACGAATTTCCTCTTCTCGGTTGAAAAGCATATGTACGTATTATAGTATGTTAAACCAGAGATCTGTGGACAAACTGTCATGAACGCAACAAGACTTTATCGAGCATAAAATCTACACAACTAATTGTAGCAACAAAGTTCCCAGCTCTGTGATGGAGTGCTTTTAAAATTTGGAATTCCTTCGCGGATGCTATTTTTTAATCTACGCAATGGTTTACATCAAATAGATATCAAGATTCCAGCTTTTGGAATAGTAGACCGAAACATCATGTGCCGAATGTGAAAATATGTAAAATATTTGGAATTCAATTCAACGCAATTTGCTTTTAAAAACTATTTATTATCTCAATAACTTCGTTTAATTGCACTAATGATGCAATTACGAATGAAACTAGATTGTGTCACTGATTTCATTCATCATTTGACATATTCAAATCGTAGCTGTTATTGTACTTTTTACAGCGCTTATTTCAGGTCAGTAGTTCAATTTTTCTTTAACTGAAGTTTTTAAACTGTTAACCACATTCTTCTTGCGTAGTGTTACACGGTTTGTTTATAAGAAACCATTTTATAACAATGACTAGTCGCCTTTCAAAGAATTAAGAAACTTTTACTAGTTGTCGTCCAATGTCCAATGTAAAATTTTTAAGTAAGAAATTCTTTTCGCACATATCTCCCATCAATCAAAGCATTAAGTTATTATTAGCTGGTACGAATAGCGAGTAGGTAAGCCTGATAAATCGGAAGTCTTTAAAAAATAGACGGTTTCACGGGAACAGACATCATTTTGGATGATGAATAGAAGTTAAAAAAGATGTTATATAGATGTTGATGAACGTCTCTTTGTTGTGTCGAAATCAAAATCAGAACAAAGTTTTTCATTGAATATTCCTCTTATAGACCTTGTCAAAGTCAAGAAACTTATTAAGAAACTTTTCCTAGTATATTGATCTCAGAATTTAAGAAACTATCGCTAGTTGGTCGTTTTCTTAGTTTCTTATAAAAAAAACGTTGTAATTATTGTACTTGCATCAATGAAACGAATTCACACTAATATTTTTAATTATTTGAAACACAATCACAAAATTATCTGTGAAAAAATATATACTGCCTTTTTGTGGTTTGAAAAATATAATAATAATATAGACAAGCAGTCATTATTTGGCATTGTTCTTTGATTTCTTTGTCTCTGTTTTACTCAACTGGCATGAGTAAAATTATAGAAGTTAAATTCAATTGTGGATGTTTGGTTGTTGTTATGGGAAAATATGCATCTTTATAACATCAATCATGTAAATGGCAAAAAAAGGCAATATTAGACAGCATCATTAACAAAGAAAACATGAGAATTGTGTTGAAGAAATTCAGCTTTTAAATTGGATGTTTTCTTCAGATATAGCACCTTAAGGTTTGTGACCTTAGTCCGAGGAGAAAATCTTTGATGACAAGTTTTCCATATTTTGGAAACTAATGTAACATCTATGTTACGAATGTTTTGTCTATGAAATCATTGATTAGCTGTCTGTATATATATTTATCTTTGTTCTCAAATAATTGCAACATAAACTCACACGAAAGATAGCAGCATCTGAATTTGAATTATTCTTTCATTTCCACACACAATCCAAAACTTTAAGAAAATTTAAAATTATATTTAATTTAGAAGCAAGTCCATAATATTGTAGTAAGGTTATTAAGCAACTACCTGGCTGTCTACAGCACCTGTCTTTGAATTCCGAGTTATGCATGAACATGCATCAAATATCATAAAAAATTCCCCGAATTTATAGGTTGTATCTGAAGTTAGAGGGGAAACTCAAGCTCGGTCTGCACTTTTGCTCTCAGGCATTGTATTTACAGTATAACATCAAAACCGGACTGTTGAATAAAAACCCTGTAAACTGCGTCGAACAATCAAATCAGTGGGTTTTTTTAAATTTTGACCAGTTTTTGTGTCATTCAGGCGTTATAACTTACTCTTAACTCGTAAGAAAGTTCACCTTAAAAATGACATATCGCTTTTTTTTATTAGAATATAATTATAAGAATATCAGGTTGGGATTCCAAGTTAGAATCAAGTCTATTGTTTACAACAATAGAGAAATAAGGATAATGACCAGCTGGGTTAGGATTTTGGTATTCTTATAAATTTTGGTATTCTTATAAATTTGTGCATCGAAATGTACAAATTTTAAAACGAAAGAATTTCCTGTAGGCGAAACAGGAAACATTAATTTTTAAACTTTTAAAAGTTCTTGAAACTGAAATAATAAAAAAAACGTTATAAGTATATTTCGTGGATGTCATTGCATTTATGTGGTATGAAATGTCAATATATAAAACGTGATTCATCATCTTAACGATGCAGTGATGGCTCATCAACTATCCATTTTTACTGTTAACGACGTTTATGTCGCTCATATTCAGGCCACACCGTGAGATTGCGTGAAGATTGATTGCTGATTCACCGCCCATAAGGTTTGGCGCGAAACCATCGTTATTTACAACACAAATTAAATAATTCGAACGCTATTTAGTTTAATTAAAACATTCGATATTATCAGTTTAAAAAAGTACCCTCAGGTCTTGTAGATGGGACTGCAGGAATTTTTTTAATGAAATGTTAAAATAAATAAATAATTTGTGCTCTTGTATTCATTCCACGGACAGCTTCTATAAAATGCATCAATATTGGTTCCAGAAAATAAGGAATTCTGAACCCACTGACTTAATCGTTTTGACGTCATCTGCAACATCACTGTGCCAATACCGTGTTTAGAATTTCCCAATATAACTTTTTGCTTCATACATCATGTTTACTTTTCTTATTACGCTTATATTAGTAGGTACTACGAGACAGTAAACATAAAAGTCATTCGACATAAAGTTATATTAATTTTATAAGAGTAGACACGTATATTTTACTGAAATAATTTTAATTAACTTTTATTTTTAAATGGTTTTAGTCATTTTATTTAAGTCGAAAAACTTTTTTGTATGTAGATGTACTTTGTGGTATATTTGTTGATTCTATATGGATTGTTTTTTTCAAATCGGTAGTTTTAACAATTTATAAAGACAGACAAAAATTTGACAATATTAAAAAAGCTTTGCGTTGTAATACCAGTAACTTATGTCAATCTTCCAAGAAGTAAACCAAAGGTAACAAGTTCTTACTTAAGAGCTAGATAGTGAAAACAATCTTAGAAAACACAAAGTGGGAAATACGACATTGAATTTTCTTTTCGCGGGATATCAAATGATGTGTATTCCTCGGGACATCTATTGACGTGTAAGTCAAAAAAATTATATCGCAATGAGGAAATGAGTTGGCGCTTTATTCATTAGTCACATCAACTTTCATATGTCAAGACACGTAATAATAATTTGTTATTCATTTAATATTTAATTTATTCAATATTTTTTTATTTAGAGGTTAAATATTGAGAAAAGGTAATGTGATAACCCAAGTAAACAATGCAGTTACTTCACATAGCCTATGTGTTCGTTGCACTGGCATGCAACTATGAAGCCGTGCCACTGAGTTCAAATCTACAACAGTCTATGGACGTTGTCTTTGGAAAAAATAACATACCTAATAATTCCAAGTTTGGTAAACTGGGGCGTGATATTTCATCAGCGAAGAGATATATGATGGGTTTATATCAATATATGAACAGTACAGAATGCAGTATGGGCCAGTGTTTCAACAAGAGTGTCATTGCATCCACGGACAGTGAAAACATGGTGCATGACGCTGACACAATTGTCAGTTTTGTTCATCACCGTAAGTATTGTATTTTCAATCTTAATTTGTATTGTCTGGTAGGATATATGCTCCTGTTCATTTTCCAATATTTACTAAGAGCTATTTTTATAAACTCAGAATGAGAAACTAGCCCAGATAGCACAAAATACTCCTGAATAATTTCATTCTTGAGAGACTAAGGTTAAAGGTAACCTTGGTTGTCATGTGATGTGTAGTAGTGATTCCCTGAATCAGTATCTTTCTCAGATCAGTATGAAAATTTCCCGAATCAGCACCCCGCCCTTAAAACGCCTTATCTCAAAAAACGCCTCGAGATAGCGAGATGTTTGAGCTAGTTGTACTGTATCGATAAGAGCTCGTTTTTTTGTAATGAACACCACTGTTGAATAGGCAGTCATTTCTAAAAAACCGCTATTTCTAATCGCTTAAATAAGCGCCACTCCCTAATAAGTGATTTTATTAATAAATAAACGCTCTGGGTCTTCTTTGTGGGAATATGCCGTACAGATAAAAGAAAAAAAATGAATTTGAGAAAAATTATACATTGTTTTAAAATGTTGTTCTTAAAAAAGTTCCTCTTCTCCTGTTTCTTACCCTGTAAATCTTTGTTGTCATTCAAACAAACGTTTGACCACTGTCACGCTGTTTGTAATCAACCGGTAACCGGTGGTTGTTACTATGGTAACATGGTTCTGTTTGTATGTCGCTTATGCTTATTGTATGTCGCTTATGCTTTAAAACTGTTTTGCGGAATAACTTTTTTTTATGAATAGCTAGTTACTTTAAGGTGGGGCCCAGCCTAGGAAAAATAAACATTTTGATTTTCTACGTATCCAACAATGTTATCGAATTTAGTTCTTGTGTACTCTGTTTATTAAGGCGTGATATTTCTTCACTTTTCTCTAAAAGTTGAGAGACATAGCATGTTTTTGTCCCATCATGATCATTTTCATGGAAAGTTATTCCAGTGATCGTATTTTTAGCTCGATCCTAGTGCTGTCCAATCTCGTTTCCAGGGATTGTTAGGTTTTTGCGTTGGTTTCTACTAGAGCTACACATTTAAAACACAAGAAGCATGGGAATAAAGTTATTTATTTCCATTATTGTTTAGCTTACATTCCGCGTCCAAATATAAGCGACGAAGAGGGAGCAGTTTTCTTTAATGTGGAATCGAATTTTAATAACGTGGATACGATCAAATCAGAAATCCGTATTTACTTAAATACTTCACGGAAAACAATAGAAGATGCTACTTTAAGACTGTCGGTATATGAAATAGTTATACCTAAAACAAAATACACCATGTTGGCTTCTGAGCTTGTTAATGCCACCGAATCTTCTTGGCACGAGTTTGACGTTTTGAGAGCTACATCAACATGGAATGAAGAGCCATCACAAAACAATGGGCTGTTGATTGTCTGTGAAACACTCGAACGAAAGAAAACACCTCTGCAGGAGTGTGGTCTCATAGATGTAAAAGGCGAAGACGATTATCGCCCATTTTTAGTCTCATTTTACCAGTCAGATGAAGAAGAACAAGAAGAGTATTTGGCAGAACAGCTTCCAGAGAACGAAAACAGTACTAATACGAGAACGAGGCGGAGTTTAAACGATCTCTTTAAACAAGCTTCAAAAAATGTGCCTGGTTTCTACGAGCGCGAAACAAACCGGTTTACATGCAGGAAAATTCCTCTCTACGTTACTTTCGAAGCGTTAAAATGGACGGACTGGATAATCGCACCAGAGGGTTACAAATCTTACTACTGCGGAGGAGAGTGTAAATTTCCTTTGCATCATAACTCGAACGCAACTAACCATGCAATTATACAAACATTAGTGCATTCCTTATCTCCTAAACGCGCCCATCCGCCATGTTGCGCTCCATCGCGGCTGGAACCGCTTACAGTTTTGTACGTAAATAGTGAAGAAAACGTTGTTATTAAAAAATTTTCCAATATGATAGTAAATGACTGTGGTTGCCAATAGCAACGTCAGTGTTAGTAATGGTAGCAAAGAACATCGTTTTCAAAAGCGTTATTATTCATAACATCCTCATACCCAGCGTCTGATTCTTCATCGCAACTGTCAGAAGCTCAGAAGCAACATTTCAACAAAAAAGTCACTGAGATCCTCCGTTCACGATATCGATATGGCGAAAATTAAAGTGTATCGTAAAACGCAAGAAAAAAGGCCAGAACACAAATTTACAAAGTATAAGCGTCCCTGTGGAAAAAGAGACGTTTCAGATGTAATAATGTAAAACGCGTTTTTTACAAATATGGAAACGAGGCTGCTGGAAATAATTACCTAGGGTTCAAAGGTTTGTGCTAAACTGTAAAACTTACATAAATAATAAATAAATAATAATGACAAGTTAAATATATTTTTGTTAAACTTCAATAGTTTTTTCAGATTTGGCGAAATGGTTTTAAAAGTGGAGGGGGGTAATTTAGGGAGTGCAGCGATCGAATAGAAGTTTTTGAAATTTAATTAATACTTCCAGGTTGTTTACAATGATGTTCAAATTCTATAAAAGTGTTTTAGAAGTTATCTTAGGGATTTTTTTTCTTTAGTTGTAAAAAAAAATTAAAATAAAAGTTAAAAATGTCAACCTCGTTCCTAGGGCTCTTTTTATATCTCACCGTATCGATATAAAAAAAAACAAAAACTGAGGGCTCCATGAACGAGGTTTTGTACATGTAGCACTTCACTATATACAGTTGACTCCCTCTAATTCGAACTCTACAATTCGAATTTCTCTAATTCGAAACTTTCTATAATTCGAACAGTTTTTCAGTCCCTTCAGCATGATTCTCTCCCTAATTCGAATTTATTTATAAATTTTAAATATTCAACAGTTATTCAAATAAAGTTTCTTTTTTGTGTAAACTTTGAAAATAAAGATTGAATGAAACTTGAATTATGTTTTCTTGATTTTGAAATTAACGTAATTTCTCTCTGTAATTCAAATTTTTACTCTCTGAAGCTGAAAGTTCGAATTACAGAGACTTTCTATAATTCGAATCTCTCTATAATTGGAACAAAAAATTTTCCCCGTTGGAATTCGAATTAGGGACAGTGAACTGTATTTGTATTTATTCCCATTATACATTAATTTCACGAAAACTGTTACTAGCGACACTTTTTTCTAAATTCAAGCATTCTGTTCACTCAAGATTTTTGGACGACTATAGAAATGCGCAGAGACAGACAGATAGACAACGAGCATTATTAATGTAAAGATTTATAAAGCTTGGTTTCCATCAGGCGTTAATTCGCGTTAAAACGGTGCTAATTGGAGTCAATTTTTTAACGCCTACTGGAAACTTCGATGATTAATTAGCGCACCTGTTTTAACTTCGATTAACGCGCGGGCTAATTATCAATTTTTTTTGATATTTTAATGCGATTTAGCGCAAACACTCTTTGAATAAAAGAATTGAGCATATTATATGTGCATAAGTTATTTCTACAAACATTTCTTTCACAACAACGGACAAAAAAAGGTTATATTTAAAAACTTATATTAATTTTTTCAGAAGATGATTATATTCTCCATATTGTCCTCGTTTTACAAAAAATTCACGGTCCTAAAATCTTGACCGTTTTTTTTATCCTGTTTCCTTTCTTTATTCAATTCGCTTTATCGACGTTTCCATTAGGCGTTAAAAAATTAATTCCAATTAGCGTACCTGCTTAACGCGAATTAACGCCAAATGGAAATTCACAGGACATTCTTTTTAGGATCATATTTTTAATCAGGCGCTTAATAGATAAACCCATCTCCACCATCACAGGCTATTCTTCAACATGCAGGCTAATTCAAGTCAACACTAATTAGATATACGTCGTTGTTTGTTGTATTGTAAATATTAGAATTGGTGTTAATAAGCAATCAATGCGATAGCCTGGTTGATTATTATTATTATTATTATTTACCCAGGATAGTCTCTTCAGTACTGCTATCAACGAGGGTCCTGCGAAGGGGGTCCTAGAGCATTTAAAGCTCCCATTTGTGCTACGGAAGGAAACTAGACAACCGCATAAGATATCAATCCTATTCTCATGCTGAACGTTAAGCAGAAAGGATCGACTTATATTTTTAGAGTCTCTGGCATAACTCGGGCGGGTTTGAAACCAAGACCTTCCGCACTGGAGGCGAACGCTCTACCACAAGGCCATCAGTCGGTTGAAATACATAAGCTGAAGTTACATACCATATGCTTTAAACATAAGCAAAATCTTCAATAGAAGGCTTACATCTTTAAACAACATTGGATGCCTTAGTATAGGAAAACCATGGACTTTTTCCAAAGTTATTTTATTGGAAATTCGATGTAAACGGAATGCAAGCGATGGCGTGCCGTTGTTGTATCGCGTTTTGTAATAAATGGCTCCTTTTATAATACTGCGGTGTTTTGTAATAAATGGCTCGATTTGTAATACTGCGGCGTTTTGTAATAAAAAGCTGACGTGTTTTGTAATAAAAACGACTCATTTTGTAATAAAGCTACTTTTTGGTGAATGAACTGGTGAAATTAAATGTCTTAGTGATTTTTGTGCTGAAGTTCATATCTCTGGTGAACGTTCTGGCGAGATCACATGTTCTGGGGATTCTGTTACTTGAACTGATGTTTCTGGTGAATGTCCTGGTGAATGTCCTGGTGACATCTAGTGTTCTGGTGATTCTGATGATGGAATTGATGTGTCGGGTTATAATTTCCAAGTGAAATAAAATGTGTAGTAATTCTGGTTTTTGAATTGATAATCGTAGTACATATACTCCCTGATAGTAATTCGATATAATAACTGTTTTTCTAGCGTTTACAACCACAAGATCAATCTATACTCAAACATTCCTTCTTGTACGGATGGCAGTTTCTGAATTATTCAACTTAAAATTTGACATGTTTTTACTTTCGCTGGTAAAGAGTTTAGACGAATAATACCGCACACCTCTGAACCTGCACATACATAAAATTTGAGCATAGTATTGAATGGTGATAGAAGAGATCGGTCAAAATAAACAAGTTTGACGATAAATAAACGAGTTAATTTCTAATTATTCCTTGTTAAGGCTTTTATTTGTTTTTTTGCCTTCTCCCTTAAAGATATTAAGGTGTTGAGTCTAGTAAAGTTGTTCCACAGCTCTGTAGACACCTAGCTTTGTTGTTATAACTCTAATGCACTTAATGCAAAGAGTAACTTCATATTTCTATTTAGAATATCAACTAATTTTACAAGGTTTGATTTCACAAGGACAAGAAACCATCCAATCCAATCAGAATAACCAGAACATGTAATTTATTCCAGGAAATTAACAAGGCACAAAAGTAACACAAATTTTCATAAATGACTTTTTATGAATGCCCCTTATTAAAGTGTGACGTAAATATTCAGAACGCTAAAAGAGTTAAAACTTGTAATTAAAGATTAAAAATATCTTTTTCTAGCAATCATAATACAAAGGTCCAACACACCCATATTTTGTTTTCCTTTTGTTCGATCGACGCGAAAAAGAATTTAGTATAAGGTTCACTTGTCCAGTGTGATTAAGGCAAGCTGAATGGCATCTGATATTGTAAACATTTTGAAGAAAACAAAAATAATTAGACAAACATATTTCTTGATTCGCAGTCAGTTGAGCTAAATCGCGAATTATAAATTCTTTTTTATAAATTAGAGTTAATTTCATTCGTGCTAATTTCGTGACTGTTAATTTCGTGATCGTTAATTTCCTGGAATAAGGTTTCACTAATTAATTTCAGACATTACCCATATTTATCGATATCAGCACTAGAATCACAAAAACATTTGATTTCACCAGGACAGTCACCAAAAAATTTATTAGAAAATGAGCCGTTTTTATTAAAAAACGCGGCAGGTATTACAAAGTGAGCGGCCCAAAACCGTCGCCCCGTCCAGCTAAAACAATCACACAATAATTTTATTTTGCGGTATAAGTTCTCCTGAACGTTTCGGTAAAAAAAAGTCGGCAAAAAAATTAGTCACTTTTTGCCCACTAATTTCCAGATAAAAATGATCACGAAATTTCTAAGCTTTTTTTTTCTTTCAATCTTCAAAAGATAACAATGAAAATTACATAAATTAGTCAACTTCAATGATTTTTTTTCTATTCCTTTCATTTGAATATTTTTTCTGCCTTGGTCCTCATCTTCTGTTTAGTTCCTCTGCTAGACTCACATGACTGATCAAAGGGATTTTCGTGATCTCTTTATTAACGTTATGGTTTTATAGACATTGAGTTGAAAAATGGACAAAAAATGAATAGACAAAAAAGAAGAAATCAGCAAGAAATTTTGGTCACTTTTTTAACCAATAGAGTAAAATGAAAACAGGTTACACCCCCTTCCAGTTAACTCAATCACTAAGAATTTTTAAAACTAATCGGTGGCCCGTGGAAAGATCCACGGGTTTGCCCGTCCTTTTTTACTGTATTGCGTGCGTCTCGCTACTTACAGTACCATTTTGGGTGACAGAAAGAGGTATACGGGTGTCTCTATAATAATAGTCGTCGCCTGTCTGTTAGTCTGTCTGTTTAAGAAACACGAAATGCGATATATAAAGAACGGGCGAAGATGTACGAAATAGAAATGCATGAAATATGTACGTTAGGCGAACATGAAAAGCGTTTTGAATCTGTTTTGTTAAGTTGAAACCAACGGCATTACTAAGCATTGAGCACCGAAACAGAGCATGCGAGAAGCCCACATTTTAAAGAGACCGGGAGATAAACATTAAAATTTGAACCTCCTAGATTGTCAAAACGTATCTTTTGATCAAGTCTTTCTCCTATTAACCATGACCGACAAAGACTTGTGAGAGAAAGAGGTAGTGGTCCCAAGCCCTTAGGCTGCTGCAGTATAACAAAGAGAAATCGATATTATATTGTATTTGGTGAAAAGACAGAGGGCTTGTAGGAAGTTGTTTAACACAATATTACTTGAATTGAGTATAAGAGATTGTAAATTAAATCTGTTTTAAAAGTACAGACGAATATGTAGACGAGTACAGACGAGTACAGACGAGTACAGACGAGTACAGACGAGTACAGACGAGTACAGACGAGTTACAGACGTGTTACAAACGAGTTAAAGACAGGTTAAAAACGAATCACAGGCGAGTACAAAGGAGTTACAGACGAATCAAAGACGAGTAAAGGCGAGTTACAGATTACTCCATCGCTACTCGCAGCTTCTATTTTGACTCAGACAGATAAATAAACATACCCATGGCGAGGATTACAATATAGGTTTAAATACTGTTTTATTGACAAAAAAATGACCAGTGCTAAAAGGACAAGGCGAAGGAGAGACAAACAAAGGGGAAATCAATTCGCCCTTTGCACCAATTAGCGGTTTATTAAGCACGAGAGAAGTCGTAATTTTTACCGCCTGCGTGAGATACACCTAACAAGAGAAACATACACCGTGCGATGCGACATCAAATACGTTACAACGGCATCACATTACAACATTTTACTTGTAAAATCAATGGTTGGCTGATCAAGAGGGAGAAGAAATTTATATGGACTATAAACTTTACCACGTGTGAGCTAAACACAGGATGGTTTGAGGTCGTTTTATTAAACAAACCAAGATAATTAGACGGAAAGAAAAGGCATGGAACAAATGACAAAATTAGATACACTGTACAAACCAAAAACGATGATCCCGACGACCCTACCAACCTAAAAAAGACGTTAATAAGTATATTTAAGGCCTGTTTCTCACTAGGAAGTTATCGCACACAAAAAGCATCTAAATGTGTTATTTTTATTTGTATCAGTGTAATTTCTTTGGATAAACTTTAACATGTATCAAGTATAACACAATCTAATTACAATATCTAATGATAAATTATCAGAACTTATATATTAATTATCTCTAATTCAATATAAATTATCATAAGTTCAACATAAATTATCATAAATTAAGCGTAAAAACAACATTATGGAACATTACAAACACTTGAAGTTTTGTGTACTTATCTGAAGTGGTCCTGCTGCGATGTTTAGAGTATGATTGACAACTTAATTCGTGATAAAAGGAGACGAAAGTGGCTCCTGACCGCGTCATAGATACCGAAACGATAAAACAAAAACTACAAGTGGCAGGAGATTTTTGTTAGAACGTTAAATCGTTTAAAACTTTGTGTTGATCAACGTGAAGAACAAACTGATTCTAACAGAGAGAAAAAAAAGATTATAAAAGACAGACTGGATGCTCAAGTGGAACTGATTTAAAAGGAATCCTACCAAGATTTTTAAGAATTAAACTTCTGATATACTAAAATCAAAATGAGACTTCTACTGTTGTGTGTTTATATTTATGGTGTATTTGAAATGATAGAGCATGAAGTGATGTGTATTCCACCAGCAACTCGTAGTGAGATCGAGAAAAATGTACTCCAAATTTTCGGTATGCGTAACCGACCACGTCCGGACCTGATCCAGTCATTACCACGTGATGTGACATCATCTGCCAAGAAGTATATGATTGGCTTATACGAGACTGTGCAAGAAAAAACCGTCTCTCAAAAGACGACAGAAAGTACGATGAACACGACAGTGACGGGAAACAGTACCGACTTGTTGCATAACGCCGACACGATTATTAGTTTTGTTAATACCGGTAAGGGACTTTGACTTCACTAGCTGTTTCTTTCGTTACAATTTGGGTCATCAAGTAAATATACTTCAGACTGGACAAAAACGTCAGGTTAGGCTTGGAACACTTAGTCCCAAAAATTCTTTTATAAATAATATTAATAATAATAATAATAATAAAAAAGAATGTAAAACATAATATTTAAATAAGTCATTTTAAAAACAAATACTAAAATCCCCATAATAAATAAACTTTCGACCATTGACCACAGAGATGCTATAATCTTCCTAATTGATATTCATAGTGTAAAGGGAGTTTTAAAAATAGAAAATAATCCAGCTATAAGGTTTTCTTTTGATCTCAGAAAAAATCGAGATTTTTATCTTTAAAAAATGATCATGACCGAAAAAAATCCTTTGAAAATCGTGTTTTAAATGAAAACGATTTCACGGCATATAATACGGCACACAAACGATTTCACGGCATATAATACGGCACACAAACGATTTCACGGCATATATTACGGCACACAAACGATTTCACGGCATATAATACGGCACACAAACGATTTCACAGCATATAAAACGGCACACAAACGATTTCACGGCATATAATACGGCACACAGACGATTTCACGGCATATAATACGGCACACAAACGATTTCACGGCATATAATACGGCACACAAACGATTTCACAGCATATAAAACGGCACACAAGCGGTTTCACGGCATATAATACGGCACACAAACGATTTCACGGCATATATTATGGCACACAAACGATTTCACGGCATATAATACGGCATACAAACGATTTCACAGCATATAAAACGGCACACAAACGATTTCACAGCATTTAATACGGCACACAGACGATTTCACGGCATATAATACGGCACACAAACGATTTCACGGCATATAATACGGCACACAAACGATTTCACAGCATATAAAACGGCACACAAGCGGTTTCACAGCATTTAATACGGCACACAAACGATTTCACGGCATATAATACGGCACACAAACGATTTCACGGCATATATTACGGCACACAAACGATTTTACGGCATATATTACGGCACACAAACGATTTCACGGCATATAATACGGCACACAAACGATTTCACAGCATATAAAACGGCACACAAACGATTTCACGGCATATAATACGGCACAAAAACGATTTCACGGCATATAATACGGCACACAAACGATTTTACGGCATATAATACGGCACACACGCGATTTCACGACATGAGATACAGCATACTAATTTTCATCGGAACCAAATCTTTCTTCATGCCGCTTTAATGACTTCAGGATATTCATACTGTGTTTGAATATAATACTTAATTTTAACGATCTATTTGGAATATCAAGCTTCCGATCTTAATGGAGGTCGATTGTCCTTATGTATTAGATTATACTACAATCTCTTACATGAAGAGAGTAATCGATCATACTAAAATATCATACGTGGTCTAGTTGACGATCATACTAAAATGTCATACATGGACTGGGTGACGAAGAATTTCCACAAATAAAAACTGTTGTTTCTGTTGTTGTTGGAAAGACAGAAGACAATGTTATTATTTAATGATCCCAAGTTGAATCATTAATCCGCCATCTTCCTCCCTTATCCAGCCCATTTTTCATGTGCCAGATTTGTTAAGATTAATTGGTCACGTTCCTTGTTTAGCCAAAATAATTCGTCATAACATCTCCATTTAGCCGAATTTTGTCTCGCTTAGTCAAATTAATTTGTCTCGTTTAGTCAAATTAATTCGACTTATTAAGTTAAACTAATTCGTCTTGTTTAGTCAACCCATAAAGTAAGAACTGTAACGAAATACTTTTTTATTGCTTCCAACGGTATGACGTTTACCTCTCTCCTTCTCAGGGATTTTTGAAAAGCCTGAATATGAGGGTGGTAAACCAACCAACATGAGTGGGGACTGTTCAATATTTACGTAACGTTAAACTTGCCTTTTTAGAACCAACCACCCCTTATCTTTTTATTTAAGACCCCCTAATAATTACGTCACGATAGAGAACAGCAACTACCCCCGTCCAAAAACACATTCAAAATCCTGGGATCATGAGCGAGTGCAAGCAACCATTGGAGAATCCGTTTACCGAAATCAAAATGTGGCCGAATCTTTTTCAAAATAAAATGCTTTGCTGCTGAAAATCTTGATAGTTATAATGCATTTTTAAAAAATGTGTTTGAAAAAAACTCTTAGAACAGATAACCATCGTTGGATATTTATTTTTGTCATCAAATTATGTTACAATTATATGACTTTGACTTTGCTGTAATTTTCCTAGAAGTTTTTCCACAACATTAGGATGGTGCCTTTTACAGACGAAGACTTGACTTCATTTTTTCATACCTCGACGTGAGAACAAGCTTTGCATTTGAGTTGAGGAAAAGTTTTAAAAAATTTTTCTCATACTTTTCCACATTGCAGAACATTGGACGATGCAATACGTCTGTTTCCTCATAAAAATGTTTTTTTATACTGTTACCAACTCTTGGTGCAGCAGTAAAATCTTCCTGCCATTTTCTCTTGAAGACGCCATTTTTATTTTGATTACTTAGTCGAATGATACTTCATACTGATCCGATTCCTAGATTTTTTCGGATTTAACCCGGTAATTTAAAATCGGAATTTCGGGAAATTATCTTAGATTTACAGTCCTCACAAAGTATATTTAGAATTTTCTGAAATAAGTTCTAGAGTTAGAGAAGGTAAAACACCTACAAAATGTATTTAACAACATGTTCAAATTGTTTCAACTTTTTTTAGGGCTTGTTCCCCGTCCAAACGCAAGCGATGAAGACGGCGCAATGTTTTTTGACGTCGAGTCAAATCTCGTCATCGAAGACACATTAGCGTCGGAGGTTCGTATATTTCTGAACGTGAGTAAAAAGAAGTTAGCCGATAACGTCTTAAAAGTGACGGTATACAAAATTATTATTCCGAAGACGCGATATCTGGTATTGGCTTCCCGCATAGTCAATGCGACAGAATCGCAGTGGCATGAATTTGACGTCCTTAAAGCGTCAATATCGTGGAAAGAAGATCCGTCACAAAACAACGGCATTCTTGTTGTGTGTGAAACATTGAACAATCAAGTCAAACAATTTAAAGAATGTGGACTCATTGACCTTCGCAGTAACGACGAGAACAGGCCTTTTTTGGTTTCTTTTTATCACTCTGGAGATGAGGATGAAATCTTAGCCGAACAGTTACCCGAGGATGGAGACACCGATTATAAAACACAAGCGAGGGAGAGAAGACGTAGAAATTTGGATCATTTATTTCCGAGGGGCTCAATGTCTGGAAGTTTTCGCAACTTAAAACGTCATAACTCCACATGCGGGAGACACCCACTGTACATCGCGTTCAGAGATTTAGGTTGGCACGACTGGATAATAGCACCGGAAGGATATAAAGCTGCGTACTGCGGTGGAGAGTGCAAATTCCCGTTACATGAGAACATGAACGCAAGTAATCATGCTATTATACAAACATTAGTTCACATGATGATGCCAGAGAAAATTCCTGAGCCCTGTTGTGCCCCAGTACGGCTTGAACCATTAAAGGTACTCTACTTGGATAGATCCAATAACGTAGTCATGAAAACCTACTCTGACATGATTGTAAATGATTGCGGTTGTCAATAATACTAAAATGGCTTTACGTGTGAAATAATTTCACTAACATTAATAGCAGTTGTCAACTTTTCAAGATGGTGAATTGCCACTTCATATAAATTTCGATTCAAGTATCGAAACTAAAGAAACCACTTTACCAGCCAGGGGACATGTTATTTTTTGTAATATATATAAAGATATATTTAATATATATTTTTAACTTATCTTTGATAAATTTCAATTTAAACCTGCTTCACTTTCGAGCGTCAGCTGAGGATTCCAACATGGCATGGAAAATTCCACAACAGGGCGACTTGTTTGTGTATAGTTATTGTAATTTAAAAGAATGTTTTAAAACTCACATTTGTAAGCATATGTAAAAGTAAGATGCTATCTGATATTGTAAAAAATAGAGCTTTTAAATGTTTCCTTAATCTCGATCCTAATTGTTTTTTTACTATCCGATATGTGGCCTGTCTTACAACCTCATCCTTAGGCCATTTTGTATCTTTTTGGGGGATAGTGGGATGGAGATACGAATGTTCATGCTCATATCGCTGTTTATGACAGAAAAGATAAAAGATGCCCTGAGGACGAGGTTGATGTTTTAAATGTTTGAGTAAACGCCCGAACGTCTCAAAGTAGAACGCCTAATCAGGAAGGGCGCTTAATTAAAAAATTAATATTTCTTTAACGAGCTTCCAGTACTTTTTTTATTTCTTGCTGAGTTCTTCAATGACGCAAAAATTCTAAAAATCAAGTTCAAACTCCCCTCTAGTTAATGACACTTTTAATATCCAAAACATTAATTACATATTTCGACGATGAGTTAACTTGTATGCTAAATTGAGCATTTACAATGCTAACGTCTCCCAACCTCGTTCCCAACGCCTGTTGTCTCTTTTCTATAACCGGGACGGCGAGACGAATCGCTGTCCAATGTCAGAAAAGATACAAGATGCCCTGGGGACGAGGTTAACCGTCTCCTTGATTTAATCACATAATAGAGATACACAACCTTGTCCCCAGGGCTTGTTAGGCTTTTTATATTTGGATAGCCGTTCAAATATAAAAGGCCTAACAAGCCCTAGGGACGAGGCTGAGAGATACACTGTTGTTGCGGTTGTGTACAGCATAACGCTGTTTAACAAATAATGAAACCTTTATATAGCGGCAGAGGTTTCTGCTATGTGGACTATTTTCCAAATCGGCTTATTGTTCCGAAAGCCGGCTCTGGGGTGTTAGGTTAAAATCAAATCCATCGTCAAGTGCGCGCAAGAAGCTGATTTTAGGAGAAGAGGGAGTCTAAAGACAATATATTTTAAATATGACATCTTTCATGCAAAAACGCAATCTCGTTCCCAGGGCTTCTTTTTCGCTTTCTGATATCTTGAAAGCGAAAAAGAAGCTCTAAGGAACAAGATTGGCAAAAACGGACAAAAAAGTTTAAAAATTATTATTATTATTTTTATTATTATTATTATTATTATTATTAAAAGACTTTCTTCTGGCGTATCCATAAAAAATATACACAGCACTTCATCCAGAATTGAAAAAAAATAAGATTAATAAAATTTAAAAAATGCATAGACATTATGCTTACACTAAAAGAAATTTCGAATATAAATATTAAAAAATATTGTTAAAAGAAAAAAAAACATGCAGTGAAAAACGTTACACAGTAGTTAGGCGACTTATTTCTTGACCAATTATTTTGCAGTTTTTGTACACAAACCAGAATAGCCTGAAATGCAGAAACTAAATATAAATTTCACCAAAAAGTGGTTTATGGAAATGGTTAACACATAAGACTAGTCGGTGGTCCGTGAAAAAATCCACGGGATCGCCCGTCCTTTATATACCGCACTACTTGCGGTACCATTTTGCGTTACAGACGTACTGATATATAAGATAACAAATTATAAAAAATACAAATATCATTTTACTTAAACGAAAATTTTTATTTGCAGGAGCAAGTAGAAGACGTGAATTGGTCCAAATTTTTTTGAACCTAAGATTTCGAAAAGGTAACGAAAATCAGGACCAACAAAAAAAGGTCGAATAATAATTTGGGGTAATTTAAATATTTTTAAAAAGTCGATTTTACTAAGATACTGCAGAGATATTTTGCAAATGTTACCAATTTGAGGATAAAATTAAACCAGTTTCTTGGTAAGGCTATATGATATAGATTTCTTATTCTTTTTACATGCTATTGGAGTTTTTTCATCAAAGATTTCGAAGTATCCCTTTTTACTAACTTCCATACTTTGCTGTGATATGCTACCTGACTAAATATTAGGGCCGATGAAAGATTGAACTGACAAAATTAGGGCCGATGAAAGACTGAACCGACAAAACTAGGGCCGATAAGGAATGATAAGGAGATAACTGTGTTAAATGTTAAATTGTCAAAATAAAAACACACGTTCAATCAATCAAATTAGGATAACAACTAATCGCAAAATACAGCATAAACATTCGCGCACGATCTCCCTTCATTGTTATTTTCAGATGTATCTTTTATATCCTGCAAATACCAAATTCTCAACTCGTAACCAACCTTTACCGTGGTGTTGTACACATCGAATTCAATGAATGCCGAATTTTCATCAAATCCTGGTAGTTCGTAGGAATCTCCTTTTGGCATGGTCTCCGGTGCTATGATTTCATTATATTTATTTGTAATGATAATATGAATTTTACCAGCGGTAATGCAGCATCCCCATTTTGAACCGTATTCACAGCGTTTCCTATTACAGTTTAATGAAACTTCACCTGTGTGTAGCAGTCTCAATTTTGTAAGCACGCCATTTGAACGAAGTATGATACTACCATATTTGTCACCCTTTGCACCAAAGCAAACATTACCAGATTGCAATTTCCAATCGTTTTCTAGATTTTTTTAATAAGAAAGTTATACAGTGGAATCACTCTAAAGCGGATATGGTCTAAAGCGGACACCTCTATATAACGGACACTATTCCTTGGAACGGACTGATTTCAGGTCAAACTTTCACAAGAAAATCTCTATAAAGACGGACAGTTATAAGGCGGACACTTTATAAAACGGACACTTTTTTTCGCACCAAATGACATTTTTCCTTGAAAAACTCTGTGTAATTTTTTTTTTCCCAATCAACGCCTTTACCGACACCAATAAACTCGTATAGAATTGGAATTTCCAGACCATAACCAGCCCCTGCTTCCCTGTGACTGGACATGTTATTTTGCAATTGAGAATTTTTGTAAATCGGTGGAAGATTTTGCTAAGGTTTTTAGGGACATGTCTAACTGTACGTCCCTCAAAAGTAATCAAATTATATGTATCATTTCCTTGATTTGAAAGAAAAAACGTATATAAACAAAAAAAGTCATGTTTTCGGCAAAAGTTTGCTCTGAAAGTGATTTTTGGATACAATCTCTATAAAGCGGACACCTCTATAAGACGGACACTTTTTTTGCACCAATGGTGTCCGCTTTAGAGAGATTCCACTGTATATAAATTTAAGCGTCAAAATGGAATTCCTAAGAACAACATTCTGTATTCTAAACTGACATAATTAGTTCAAAAGTTATAACGACTATGCGACGGTTTTGAACTCTGCTGGTTAAAAAACAGACTTTATTTTGGGGAATAGTGTACTGGTAGCGCATTCGGATTGTGATCGTGTGTTCGAGTCCCCACTCCGGCGACCTTTAATTGCAGTGTCGGCAGCATATTTGCAGCCATCTACTGACCGCTAACGGGCTTATGTCGCAGGTAAGCAAGTAAGAGAAATGTTTGGCGTATCTCTGGCGGTAATGTAACATAGTTACAGTCAGAGGAGAAAAAACTTGTCATTATAACGGAGTCCCAATGACGTTAAACTCTCCGTTACTGACTAACGCCAGAAGTAAACTACGGTAGAGAGAGCTTCGTTGACTTACCATAACAGGTACACTTGTAACCAGTACTGTCGCATGTGTCTTCACATGTACCATATTGACAAGGCATGTTCCTGGCACAGAACGGACCAAGCTAAACAACAACAATATGTTATATTCTACATGCGATCTATCAAAAAGGTAGCGCACCTTTTTGCAGGAATATAATTTCCTTATTAACTTATAGCAGACATTGGGGACGTCCATAAAATAAATACATACACCATGCTTGCCCTTTTTTGACCCTCCTTCCTTCTCTGCAGAAAAGGGAGGACCCGTTTCATAGACGACTTTAGCGAGACCGCATTAAACCGCGTCGAACTAGTACGTCTCAAAAACATCTAAAAATTGTCTTATAAATATCGTCTGCAGAAAGACGTATATAGTACGTCTTGATTAGGTCAGAAGACGTCTGTACCTGAAAAAGACCAATTTTAGACGGCTTAAAAACGTCTAGTGCCCACTTGGTAGCCGTATATGGTTTTTTAATAATCACCTGCAAATTGTTCTAGACGTGTCGCAAAATTTTGTTGCTAAAAAAATTGGTGCTAGAAACTGCTTGAAAGATACTGGTGTGTGTCACTGCGTCACATTGCATAACTAACGACACATTGCGTAACTAACGACAAAAAGAAACCGCCGACGTGTGGTTCATGCCTTGTGGAACACATTACACGACACGACCCTTAACACGACCCTTAACACGTGAATGTTTAAATAACAAGAGGAAATAATGCTTTTGGCTTTTACAAAAAATTAGTTCGCAAAATAACAGTGGGGTTAAAAAGTGTCAAAAAAAAGTAACCGGACGATTATCATTATCGCCGTGGGATATCTCAGCGAAAAGTTGCTTCGGAGTAACTGTGTGTTTTATTGAGTTGTGGAACAAGTTTGATATGTAACTAACCAGATTTTATCATCCCGCCAAAATCACTTCGTGTTAAAAAAAATGTAATAGCGGCTGGATGACAAGTGTTAGATAGTTGTCTGTATCGCACAAAGTGAGTGAGGGAGTCAAAGCTATTGTATGTATTTATCTTTTGACAATAGGCCTACTCAAATCCAACGCAGAAGGCTTTCTGTATAGGCTGAATTGTGACAAATGCTGTAATCCGCTCCTTCAAACCTATATGAGTCAAACCACACCTACCTCGTGCCCAGGTTTAGTGAATAAGGAGGCCCGCTGGTTGGAAACGACTTATTTAGAATATTTTTTTTAAATTTTAACATTCTGAAATGACCAGAATAGCCTTTTTTGGGCAAAAGAGTTTAGTTACCCGCCCCTCACCCCCATGCCATTTCCCCACACCTTTCCTCAGTTACGTCGTAGAAATCATTTACGCCCCTTCACTTACATTTTTTGTCATGTTATCAGTTTCAACGTGCGTCCAACCTTCTTCTGATATCAGCAGTGTACCATTTTCATCATGCCGATTGTGATGCATCATACACAAGTTTTCGTTTATACTTACACTTTTGCATTTTGGATAATACATACATTTTATTACACATTCTTGGTAGTCGACGCCAGAAACCAAAGAATAATTGCTGTGCTGGAGCTTTTTCCCATCATAAATTTTCGTCCAATACGCATGATACTTTCCACAGGCTGGTAACCTGAGAATTTTTGAACTGCAGATGGAGAAAATGAAAAATATGATATGAACTTTGTAAATTTTGTGCATTGTCGTAGTGAAAATTACAAACTTAAAATTAAAATCTTTGTCACAGCGGTTTAAATTTAAAGTACGTGTCTGTGAATTTTTAAAAGAGTTTTAATTATTCATTTTTTTTTTTACATCTATGCACGCTATGAAGAAGGAGGCACCGTTTGTGGTCAGAGGGAAAGAATTATGCATTCATGGTGTTACAACATTAGTGATTTCTCATAGGAAGCGAATACTTTCTTTCTGGGAAAATAAATAAAAACCTTTATATTACAGCAAGTTTAGATAAAAATCGGGAGATTAAGTCATCAAAAGTCTTCCTCGTCCCCAGGGTCTCTTGGCTCCTGAGCCGTTATTACCAAATAAATCAGAAATGCGAAATGCCCAAGGAGGTTGATCAAAAAGCAGAATAGCCTAGTTAACTAAGCTTTCTTCGAGGATATCGAATTCAGTTTCTCCCAAACGAAAGCTTAGACGCAAACAAATGTCAAAGCAAATCCCTAAAATTCAAATTTACCCCACAGCCAACCCCGGATTAGAATCAACCAATGAGCACAAAGCCGGCGTGGTCACATGTTACCCTCTTAAATAATACAAGAATTAATTATATTTGTCATGTGACTAAAGCCATTCTCGCTTAAAACAAAAGATTTCCCGATATTGACCACGTAAGCAAAGAAAAATAGAATTAACCAATCAAAAAGCACGCCCCGTAATAGCGGTTCAGTGTCAAGAGAGCCTGGGACTAGGATAAGCAATCCTACAACCCATATTTTAATAACGTAGTGTTTCAGATACATAATGACCCCCCCTGGCGGCCCGTGATACGTTTTTGTGAGGGTGTTGGGTGCAACAATAGGAAGGTTACTCGCTTATGCTTATATCCGTTAGATGGCCTCATGGTTGTCACCTAATGGGAAATTACATGTTGAAGTCTCTAGTTTGGCTGAAAATGACTTTCTTAGCATTTTCCTGTTATTCGTCAGTTCTTAAAAAACACAAAATATAATAAAAATATCGGTTTTGGATATTGGAATTATGAAGTGCATAACATTACTAGAATTACACTCCGTTTACACATTGCATTGTATAAGAAGCATCTGTGTGTCAACCTCGATCCCAGGCCCTGGGTTTGAGGTTGTCTGTGTGTTTGCAAGTTCGACATTTGTTCTTATTCCCTTGATGTCACCGAAAAACTTATGTCCATTACAATGCACTTAAAACTTTAAGGCTAAATAACTTGGAAACGGGCTGGTGACGTCAGTCATTTTTCACCGCGTGGGTAACTAGGGACCACCTGGGACCAATTTGGGTAATCCGAATCCGTTAAGGGGTGAACGGGTTTTGTTGACATCAAAAAACATTTAAACCCCAATATCTCTGCAACCGTTTGTCAAAAGTACATGATCCTACACATTTTCTTGATTTGCGTTTAAGATATATACGATGAAGGTAACGGGTATACGAATTTCTAAAGAAAATCTTTTTGTACTTTAGGGGGACATTGGTGACGTCAGCAAACTTTTTAAACCTTTGTGTATCTCCTTAACCTTTCGTCAAAAGCGCATGATCCTATACATTTTCTTTATCAATAGACAATAGAGGCAACGTGTAAACAAATTACCGAAAAAAATGTGTATTGACGGGTCCTTGCTGACGTCATCAAAATTCCAATGATGGTTCTCAGATATCCTCAAAGAAAAGTCACCAAATTTCAGTTCAAACGGCAAAATTTTAACATACAGACGCATTTAAAGGAGGGGCGAACAGCGCGGGCACGGCTGCTGATTGAAAATTCATGATGCCAGAGTTAATTGCAAAGACCAGATACGCTGGTCTGGAATGTTCCGTAAAACATCAGTTTATAGGAGTTTGTTACAAAATACCATTTTTTCTTTCATCCATGAATGTGAGTTATTTTATAGTTCAGTATTTTTACACATTTGCCAAACTGGTGGTTATATTCAGAAACAATATTAGATCTTTCTTGATGGCAACGCATCGATGATCACACTGTTTTATCAAAAATAATAAATAAAACAAAAGTTAAAGATAAAAATGCTATCAGTTGAATAACACGACCGAAATATTTTTATTTTTATTACTGAACTAATTCATGAGTAAATATAAAGAAAAAAAAAGATTTGTAAACAAAGCTGAAACCGTTGCACGTTCGATTTGTTGTTGAAAGTTTCCGGTCTGTGTATTTATCGAATTTGGCGCCATCTTAACACAACAAACTTAATCGTTCGAAGCTGGAATTATGTTGTGAAAAAGCGAACCAAATTACGAAAAAAATATTATTATTGGCCATGACAGATGTTTATAAAGTTCCAAGAAGTATTAACGAAGGTTATAAAATGCTGGAACTACGATTGCATGTAAAATATTTTGGGTTATCTTCAGTTAAAGATCTTAGATTTTGGGATTTAGAAGTTCCTTAATTTTTGCTTCCTCGCTTAAAATTTATTTTGTGGCTGCCACAAAAAAGTTTTTTGTTCTCTCCTTTAAGCAGCGGGCGGGTTGAGTAGGGTGAACACTCGTCAAAAAAAAATCTCCATTGTGTTACTATAATCTTTTTTAAGGTTTGGTAACAAAGTTGTTACAATTCTAAAATTGATTAGTACAAATAAGGTAGGGTAGAATTCAATTATAATTTATCATTACATATAGAAGAAAAAAAACTAACAACCTCGGGTCCAGGACTCACAACCAATGACTATTTTAAATTTTATTTCAAGCTGGCCGACAATCCTGAAACTGAGGTTGAAAATACTAATAATATTTTCGAAAACTAATTTATCCGCTACATAAATAAGACTAAAACGAATTTTTGATTGCAA
The DNA here is from genome assembly GCA_030067915.1 of Hydractinia echinata. NCBI lineage: Eukaryota > Metazoa > Cnidaria > Hydrozoa > Anthoathecata > Hydractiniidae > Hydractinia > Hydractinia echinata. The sequence continues at coordinate 1,162,477 of JASGCC010000013.1, read as the reverse complement.
GAGGGCCACGTCCCTGGTTCGAGATTTCGAATACAAAACTGAGTCTTCAAAGTTCGAGGAAAATTATAATATACTCTCAGTATAATACATGAATACGCGCATCCGTGGACACACACACACGCGTTTAAGATAATACAAATAATAAAATATTAATAAAAGTGCCGTGGTTGGTTGATATACAGTGAAGTTTATCTGGAACTAATACTCTACGTATGGCGTCATGTAAACGCTGGCGAGTACACTTCGATATGCTGCAATACTTGAAGAGAAGGAAACATTTTTGTTTTTGTAGTGAGTCGAGTGCACAGTAGAAATAGTTATTAAAATTTAAATTCAAAAAACATTTCACCACTAAAATTATCTCCAACCAAAATGAGAATTTTCTAATACTGTCTCTAGCTTACGGGTTGTCTGGATACTATATATTCAACAGACCGGAATTTTATTTGCTCTGGTCTGCATGTATAACATAACTTAAACAAAAAGGGTCGCTGGTCCGTATTTTTGATCAGCTTTTCGCCAACTTTTCTGCACGAATGAATAATCCATGTAACGGCTCGCAGTTGAAATAACTTACACCATTCACCGAGCCATCGTTTTTCCCTAAATAGCAATTATTGAAGTTTCAATAATCCTAGCAAATATATCACAACCTATTATAATATAAATATACTAGTCGCCAACCCGTGGAAAAATACACGGGATCGCCCGTCCTTTATTTACAGCATTTCGTGTCTCTGGCTACTTGCGGTACCATTTTGCGCAGAGACAGACATAATACGACTAATTTTATAGAGATTCTTCAAAATTAAACAAAATCTAACTCACCGTCTGGTATACTTAACGCGATGCCCACCCATACGCCATCAGCAAACTGCGTGCGGCCATAGAAGCGGACTTGTCCCTCCATGGTTTCACTGACTCGAACAACATCTCCTACCTTTAATGCAGGCGGAGGACTTCCAGGATCTCTAGGACTCTCCGCTGTTGCAACGGTTTCTTGAGTTACTCCCTGTTCGGGCAGAGGGAGATCTTTCACTTTTCGTAAACTCTCTCTTCTTATGAGGCGCGATCGTTCAAGATTAGCCTGTTCCACAACATCTGTTGGAAATTCCGACAGAGAGCGTGGTGTGGTTACCTGCTCTCCATCTTCCTGTTTTTTATTACTTGATAAGTCTATAAGTTTACTCTCCGTGTCAGTGTCTTTCGTATTTCCAAACATAACTTTATCTTTAGGTGAGTTTGGCGAACCAGGTCCGTCATCTTCGATGAGTGGGTGGAGGTTTATCATTGCAGACATGGACGAATTGCGAGGTATCATATCACGCGGAGATGGTTGCGGCTTGTCTTCACCGATATCTATCGTCACCTCTCTAGGTGTTAGTCGGGGAGACGATTCGCTTGGACGATTTTCGAAGCCGTAAAAACTGTGCCGTGCTTCGTTCTTTTGCGGAGTAAGATTTCTCTTATTGCGTAGGAATTCGCCACCGGTGCTCGCACGTGAAGCCCGTACCTAAGAAAACAGACGGAAGACGAATGCACAATTCGAAAAAAAGAACATAAGTAAACCGAGTTGGTCAATTTATGACCAAACATAACAGTTGGTCTATCAAACACAAACGCATGCAAGTTGATCGAGGAAAATTATTTTTCAGTTAGTCAGAAAGTTACAAACTGTTAGTAAGTGAGGCCACGTCTGTTAGTAAGTGAGACCACGTCCTTTCAGACTAAACTCAAGGACCTTTTTATGGAGCTGTCCGACAAGAACAGAAATTTTAATAATAAATCACTCTTGTAAACACACCCATAAGCTGATAATTAAAAATCCATTAAACAGGTTTGAAAAAATATTCCTTTGAAGTTTCGTAATTTTTGTAAAATTTCAGGGTTTTTTCTAGGAGTGACATGCTCAACAAACGATATATATACGATATATGCGTTAGCGTTTAATTTATAGGGCTAGAAATTATGACTGGAAAAGATCTGGAAGTTACTTATCTTTGCATTGGAAAATTGTAATTAACATTATTTGACAGGAAAAGAAAAGTAATAAATCTTTGTGGTACCTAAAAAATATGCTACTAGGCTAAAAAATATGCTACTAGGCTAAAAATATGCTACTAGGCTAAAAAATATGCTACTAGGCTAAAAAATATGCTACTAGGCTAAAAATATGCTACTAGGCTAAAAATATGCTACTAGGCTAAAAATATGCTACTAGGCTAAAAATATGCTACTAGGCTAAAAATATGCTACTAGGCTAAAAAATATGCTACTAGGCTAAAAAATATGCTACTAGGCTAAAAATATGCTACTAGGCTAAAAAATATGCTACTAGGCTAAAAAATATGCTACTAGGCTAAAAATATGCTACTAGGCTAGAAATATGCTACTAGGCTAAAAATATGCTACTAGGCTAAAAATATGCTACTAGGTTAAAAATATGCTACTAGGCTAAAAATATGCTACTAGGCTAAAAATATGCTACTAGGCTAAAAATATGCTACTAGGCTAAAAAATATGCTACTAGGCTAAAAATATGCTACTAGGCTAAAAATATGCTACTAGGCTAAAAATATGCTACTAGGCTAAAAATATGCTACTAGGCTAAAAATATGCTACTAGGCTAAAAATATGCTACTAGGCTAAAAAATATGCTACTAGGCTAAAAATATGCTACTAGGCTAAAAAATATGCTACTAGGCTAAAAATATGCTACTAGGCTAAAAATATGCTACTAGGCTAAAAATATGCTACTAGGCTAAAAATATGCTACTAGGCTAAAAATATGCTACTAGGCTAAAAATATGCTACTAGGCTAAAAAATATGCTACTAGGCTAAAAAATATGCTACTAGGCTAAAAATATGCTACTAGGCTAAAAATATGCTATTAGGCTAAAAAATATGCTACTAGGCTAGAAATATGCTACTAGGCTAAAAATATGCTACTAGGCTAAAAATATGCTACTAGGCTAAAAATATGCTACTAGGCTAAAAATATGCTACTAGGCTAAAAAATATGCTACTAGGCTAAAAATATGCTACTAGGCTAAAAAATATGCTACTAGGCTAAAAATATAACTATCAAAATATAGTTTCAATGAATATCATGAAATAGTCGGCTTTTTTAAAGTTTTCCCAAGAAGGGTTTGTTTTCCAAGTATTCCCAAGAAGGGTCCGTTTTCCAAGTATTCCCAAGAAGGGTCCGTTTTCCAAGTATTCCCAAGAAGGGTTCGTTTTCCAAGTATTCCCAAGAAAGGTCCGTTTTCCAAGTATTCCCAAGAAGGGTCCGTTTTCCAAGTATTCCCAAGAAGGGTTCGTTTTCCAAGTTTCCCTAAGAAGGGTTCGTTTTCCAAGTATTCCCAAGAAGGGTCCGTTTTCCAAGTATTCCCAAGAAGGGTTCGTTTTCCAAGTTTCCCCAAGAAGGGTTCGTTTTCCAAGTATTCCCAAGAAGGGTTCGTTTTCCAAGTATTCCCAAGAAGGGTCCGTTTTCCAAGTATTCCCAAGAAGGGTTCGTTTTCCAAGTTTCCCCAAGAAGGGTTCGTTTTCCAAGTATTCCCAAGAAGGGTTCGTTTTCCAAGTATTCCCAAGAAGGGTCCGTTTTCCAAGTATTCCCAGGAAGGGTTCGTTTTCCAAGTATTCCCAAGAAGGGTTCGTTTTCCAAGTATTCCCAAGAAGGGTCCGTTTTCCAAGTATTCCCAAGAAGGGTCCGTTTTCCAAGTATTCCCAAGAAGGGTTCGTTTTCCAAGTATTCCCAAGAAGGGTTCGTTTTCCAAGTATTCCCAAGAAGGGTCCGTTTTCCAAGTATTCCCAAGAAGGGTCCGTTTTCCAAGTATTCCCAAGAAGGGTTCGTTTTCCAAGTATTCCCAAGAAGGGTTCATTTTCCAAGTATTCCCAAGAAGGGTTCATTTTCCAAGTTTTCCCAAGAAGGGTCCGTTTTCCAAGTTTTCCCAAGAAGGGTCCGTTTTCCAAGTTTCCCCAAGAAGGGTCCGTTTTCCAAGTATTCCTCAAGAAGGATCTGTTTTCAAAGTTTTTTTAAGAAGGGTTCGTTTTCCAAGTAGTTTCCAAGAGTTCGTTTTGCAAGCGTTCCTAAGAAGGGTTCATTTTCCAAGTTTTCCCAAGAAAGGTCCGTTTTCCAAGTTTCCCCAAGAAGGGTCCGTTTTCCAAGTATTCCTCAAGAAGGATCTGTTTTCAAAGTTTTTTTAAGAAGGGTTCGTTTTCCAAGTAGTTTCCAAGAGTTCGTTTTGCAAGCGTTCCTAAGAAGGGTTCATTTTCCAAGTTTTCCCAAGAAAGGTTCGTTTTCAAAGTTTTCCCAAGAAGGGTCCGTTTTCCAAGTTTTCCCAAGAAGGGTCCGTTTTTCAAGTTTTCCCAAGAAGGGTCCGTTTTTCAAGTTTTCCCAAGAAGGGTTCGTTTTCCAAGTTTTCCCAAGAAGGGTTCGTTTTTCAAGTTTCCCCAAGAAGAGTTCGTTTTCTAAGTTTTCCCAAGAAGGGTTCGTTTTTCAGGTTTCCCCAAGAAGGGTTCATTTTCCAAGTTTCCCCATAAGGGTCCGTTTTCCAAGTTTTCCCAAGAAGGGTTCGTTTTTCAAGTTTCCCAAGAAGGGTTCGTTTTCCAAGTTTCCCCAAGAAGGGTTCGTTTTTCAAGTTTTCCCAAGAAGGGTTCGTTTTTCAAGTTTCCCCAAGAAGGGTTCGTTTTGCAAGCGTTCCTAAGAAGAGTTCATTTTCTAAGCTTTCTCAAGAAGAGTTCTTTTTGCAAGCGTTATTATCTGTGCTAATTCTGTGCGGTGTGCACGATTATGTTGTTTCTGTAAAAAAACGCTACATCAAGATTATGGCACAAAATACAAAATTTAAGAATTGAATGATAAAAACAACCTTCTTTTGAAGTGTTAAAAACCAGAGTTAAAGAAATGTTAAAAGACATTAGTCAAAGCCACCTACCATATCAATAGGTCGTTTACCGTTAATTTCTCCATTCGTAGGCGGCGGCCCCAATTCACTGTTATTTAAATCACTATTTGACTGAAGATGAAAAGAAAAAAAAATTAGCAAAAATAATAAAATTAGACCCCCTGACCTGAGAATTAAAACTTTTTACTGACGAGAGAGTTCTTGGGTTAACAAGGGGGTTAAAGAAGAAAAAAGAAGGCAAAACGTGATAATAAATACACAAAAACTAAATTGGCGATAAAATGAACTTTTAATCTCAGAGACATAATTATCTCTGCGATAGAGCAGCGTTAGTTCTAAAAATCTTCTCCGCAGAGATTATTTCAACATGCAATGTGATCAGTTATAAGAAACATATTTATAAGAACCATGGGGTGGATATTATAGGTGACAGCTAGCTGGCGAAATACTAAGAAATTCAAAAAAATAAATCGACTGGTACTTGCTAAAAATTGTTTTTTGACAATAGCCATCAGGCTTCTTAGACTTCCAGGAATTTCTTTCAAATACAATAATTTAGACCTTATCCAGGAGGTATGTTTCTTATAAAAGAGTTTCTTATCAAAAGAGTAGTGTTAAAATTAGCTTACGTACTGGAAAGTTATTAGATCTCCACAGGTTAGACATACTCGGCTAAAAGAAAACAGACAGTGATATTTAAAAGATAATAAAATGCAGAAAAGTTGACATGCAATAACAAACAGTTGCAGATTTGTCGTGACTTAAATTTCGCGAGTTTAAGAAATTAATTTTCGCGAATTTTATGATATTTTTGTCAATTTCGTGAAATTATTTTATTTTATGCGAAAACTATTAAAAGACTTACTATTGGCGAAGTTCGCAAAAATTACTTCCCGAAAAATTAAGTTTTTTCCTCTTCTTTGAAAAGGACTTACGCTAATTTTCCCTTTTGATTTAGCTAGGACAAATATAGATGTGATATTTAATTTTAGCAGTTTTTATTTTATGTCTCGTACATAAAGTTGAATAACAATATAAATTAAAAAAAATGTCGTCAGTTTCTTTTTTTTCGCGAAATTTAAGTCAAGCGAAATATTAAAACTCGCTAACTTTGCGAAAATTACTTCTCTCAAAAATTAATTTTTTTTTCGATAAAGTTTCTCGCGAAAATATATTAAAACCAAACTACGAATACGGTAACTTGTTACGAATACATAAATTATTCTTTACAACACTTTCCAGAAGAAAAAAACATGTTCACATACCGCATTGAAGAGATTCGGCGTGCTCGCAAATTTCCTCATGTTACGAGCAGTTAAAGATTTACTGGAGCGACCAACTGCTGCTAATTTCTCTTTCACTAAAACCTCCTGTCGAAGTTTATGTAGATTTAAAATGTTCTCCACATGAGAAATTCCCTTATTGTATTTCTCAATAGCGTCACTGTCCATTAATTCTTCACCATCACCGCTAACCACTTGAATGGCTGCTTTTTGGGCTAGAGATTCCCGCTCTTCCGTCTGTTCACCCGATTGCTAATAAAACAAAAAACAAGAAAAACACTAGTAGGTGACATTTGGATCAATGTTCAACTCGGTGTAAACTTTTAAAAAGGTTGCAGGGGCTGTTTTACAGAGCGGACTGGCTTTAACATTTGCTATAATATGCTATGGCTTGTTATTATGTGATAGTAGTACACTTTTTCGTTCTTCGTATGATAGTTTTCCTGAGTTATAGAAGATCCTGTTTGGGAAAAACGTAGAAGTACGTCCCAGGTATAAAACATGTGTAGAAACTCACCCTTGGAATGTGTGATATAAGTTCAAATGTGTTCCCACATCTCGTTGGTACATTCTAAAAAAAATACACTCACAATAAAAACTACAAAGAAAACCTATCAAGTAAACTAAATGCTGTTTTACTGTCAGAAGTTTTGCGAGAAGAAAATCTCGCAGTTTCGCTGTTTTTTAATTCCGAAAAATTCAAAAAATTTGAGTACTGGCATAAAATCCTATTTTCTTTCAAAGGCGTTTTATGAAAAATTAATTCCGCGGAGATGTAAATATTTTGTGCTTTTTCCCCCCTGACAATGAAGAGGTGTACGTAAGCACTTTATATCTTCATTTATCCACATTTGTTCATCTTATTCTGGTGAAATAACATATTGACCATGTTCCAAACCTTTTGACGCGACGTTTTTGAACCGAATGTACATCTGAGTAACAACTCAACTCTTGTCACAATCCAGATAGCAAAAATAAATATTTAGGCTACATACCGTCTGTCTCCAAAACTTCTTTCGCAAGCTATCCTTTAAGCTTGGTCGTTTGTAAATTCGTACACAGACCCTTTTCCGTAAAATAACATTCACTAACGCTGGACTGCTCAATCGCAGAGTAACCTTAAAAAACAAACAAATTTTTAGTTATACTCTGAAACCACATCCTCCGGTTTCATGACGTCACTCGACTTAAATTATTCCTAATTTTTATTTTAATACATGAAGCAGCACCTAACAATGACTAGACAGTATTAAAGATTTGAAAGCGCACACATCACTGATGTTCAAATAAGACAAATGAAGAAGCTGGAATCAAATTGTTATTCCAAACATAATTAGCAACAAGTTTTACACCAACCTTGAGTATGACGTAAACACGTTCTGTATTAGGCGTGACTCGATTCAGGTACAAGGAATCATGTATAGAGGAATCCCATGACGACGTAGCGGTGACACGTTTTTGATCATACTTTAGTATAGGTAATCCGATGATGCTGTCTGATTGTTCGAAAGAAAGAAAAGAGTGGTGTCCTGCTGGTTCAGCATCAATATCTGCACATCCACTCAAAGCATTGTCTGAAGAATAAAACGCGAGGAGATATGGAGATATAAACTACTTTTCTACCTTACATAAATCAAGTATCTTATAACTGCTATGTTTGGATGTATGTTTACAAACAAACAAACAAACAAACAACAAAAATTGCAGTAAACAACGCTTACCATCTAGATCAAGAAATATAACTGGAACATGTTTCTCCATGCCAGGTAATGGATTCCTAAACCATAACGAATGATATACATGCTTATTCAGTCCACTATTCATTATCTTCAGTACGTAAGACCGTTACAAATAACATCAATAAATAAACATCAAAACAAGAAGGGTAGTTAGATTCAGTGTTGAAGGGTAGTTAGATTCAGTGTTAAAGGGTAGTTAGATTCAGTGTTGAAGGGTAGTTAGATTCAGTGTTGAAGGGTAGTTAGATTCAGTGTTGAAGGGTAGTTAGATTCAGTGTTGAAGGGTAGTTAGATTCAGTGTTGAAGGGTAGTTAGATTCAGTGTTGAAGGGTAGTTAGATTCAGTGTTGAAGGGTAGTTAGATTCAGTGTTGAAGGTTGTCGGGTTGAATTCAATAGCAAAATTTAAATGAAAAACAACTTTTGCTAAGCAAATTCCGAAAAAAGGGACACCTCTGTCGTTTTAAATATTATAGCTTTTTACATACCAGTCCATAGTAGCACCAGGAACACCACTACCAGAAGATGGACAAAGAATTGCATTTCTCTCTTCTGTGAGAGAAACCCACTGGTCGATTAACATTCCTTCGTGTTCTTTATCATCTTGTGTTTTATCTAAAAATAAACATTTAATCACATGGGATGCTGAAGAACTATGTAAAGGTATTACGAAGTTTAAACGTCCTTCATGGTTACATCTACGGTCACGCTTTTCGCCCACTGGCGTTGCCACGACAAATGCGGATAATCCATCAGACACGCTGATCATAGAAATTCAAAACCCTCTTCTACTGGTGAGGACCAATGCAGGTCTTCTCTACTTAATAACTCATAAACAAAACGTCAGAAGGGAGTAACGAAAATTTACTTCACCGTGTCCGAAGTACACTTTTATTTTTTAGTGTGATAACAAATTTAGTTAATTGGGTACTGTGACTCACTTGGTTCATCTTGGGACTTACTTGATTTATTGATCATCTCTTGTATTTGGTGATCAAGAAATTCTCTTCTTTTCATCACTGAATTTGAAAACCTATCACGTAACCTAAAATAAACCAAAATAAGATCTTATACAAACATCTAACGCCAGCTCTTTTCTGCTGAGATGCAAAGGCTGACGCTTTCAAGGGTGGGTGTAAAAAGAAAAACAGGGCGTACATTTCTATTGCAACGTTTTTTCAGTTTAACAAAAGCAACAAACACTCACGTTTGTAAATCTCTCTCTTGGTAGCTATCCAAGCCCTTCTGTGTTTTACCACGCACAGTAACACTACCCAACGCAATGTTTGTGATCGATTCAATCACAACAGGTAACAAACCGTTAGCACCACTCTTTGGAACGACGCATTGAACGACGATCCTTCTGGAATATCCCTGGCGTAACATAAATACACCACCCGCTTCTTGTCCTTCTCGTTGGAGAAGCTCGACAGGAGAGTAGAAACCTTGTTCGTTCAGCTCGTGAATTTCTATCCATAACTCGAGACGGCGGGTTAATTCCCTCCATCTAAGAGTAAAAATTCAGTTCAGACAAAAAATAAAACAAATCGAATGTCAAATTTATTGCATTGTATAGATGGTATGGAATAATTTTTAAAGTTACCATAAATGACCAATCGAACAACCAATTAAAAATGTCTCTTTCCTAACAAGAACTTAAGACTATCAGTTTCATCATATAGATATTTATGGATTTTTATTCGTTAAACAGATGGAATCGTTTCTAAGTTTTAAAATATAAATATTGTAAATTTTCTCATTTCGTCCCCGCACAGTTTGGTGGTTATATGGTCATTTACGGTACTGGCCAACTTCAAAATTTGTATCGATAGTAACATATACGTTACTTAAAATTGTTAATACACTAAAGTTAACGACAATTTAAGGCAATGTTTATATGGGGTGAGCTGTCCCAGCTTGCACACTGAGTTGGCTTATTAGGGTGAAATTTAGCCTGTGCAATCTCACATCCCACTAAACTGGACAAGAAGCTTTATAAGTTACGTGATCAGGTTTTGCTTTTTTTGGCTTGCGTTATGTGAGAATTTATTGCACTTAGGCCAGGTGACGTGTTTACTTGGAAAACAAAAATTAACATAGCAGGGCAGTCCAGTTGATTAATAAACACTGCCTTACATCTATACATTAAAGGGGCTACGAACTGGTTAAAATGCTCACATTCCGTATATCCCGCGCACATATTAAAAATCTGGCAAACGCGTTTTACGCAATGAACAGACCAGCGCACTTTGCTCGCTGGTTCAATATTTTTTTTCGCAAAGTATATTACAAAGAAATATTTCAGCGAGACTCATTCTGGATGAAAACATGACCAAGGCTGGAGAAGATATATCTATATGTTCGAGTCTGTAAATTACATACATGCCGGAAAAATAGCCAGTTTGTTTTTCGCCGCCATCAGCTCGACTTTCGTGTAAGTCACTAAAGTCGAAAACCAACAGCCGTTCCGTAACCCCTTTAACAACAACAACAACAACAACAACAACAATAACAATAACAACAACAACAACAACAACAATAACAATAACAATAACAACAACAACAACGACAACAACAACAATAACAACAACGAATTCAAATAAAAAAACAACAACAACAAATAAACATAAAAAAAAATAGAGAAAATAAAAATTGTCATGAATTATGAAATCAAAAAATGTTAATAAGCTAAAAATTAAAAGAAGTTAGTATAAGATTAGGGAGATAGTGTATCAATATACAAACAAATTAACCTTAATTATTTTGATATCAGCATTAAAAATACCGCATGAAAAGTTTTCTCGGTCATGTTTTGAAGATTTGTCGCCATTTGACTACAGCACACAAAGCTCAAGAGTTTTGTTCTTAGAATGTCCACATGCTAACAACAAAACTTGTGGGCTTTTTGTGTTGTAGCTGAAAATGCAGTCATATGGAAACAACTTTTAGAAGCCAACTGCTCTATTATTTGGAATTCAACCTGCTTGCTCACTATACTGAGATTTTTTTTTATGTTGATAATTAACCGACTTTTCGCAACACAACTTTTTATGGTTTGATATTTTTTCAAAGGTTCACTTGTTGGAACATAATACTATAAATTTTTACGCATTGATAAATGACTGACTTAAAGCAAACCTGTTGGCACAGTGCACTGCAATTTTATACATGCTGCTGATTGAAGTCATGCCTTACCAAAACATAGTATTAAGAAAATGGATGCTATAATAAATGTTAATTTCTGATTAAAAGATACTTTTATTGATTAATGCTGGCCTCTGTTAGTGTTGAAAGAACATTTTTCACTTGCATTTTCCTTAACCCTGCCTCATGAAAAAGATCACAGAGATTACTCTTATATTTAAGTGACAAATTTCGGCCATTTTTTTGGGGCATCGTTTTACTAAGATAAAACAGCCGTTAGTGATAATCAAGTACTTCTCGAATACCGAGGAATAGAACATTTTAGGTTTCAAAACGAAGCTTCCCAGCACTTACCATATTTTTAGAATAACCCTGGAGAAATATCTGAAATAATTTTGGGCAAAATTTTGGATGGCTATTTTAAAGATACTCTAGTGTTATGCATTTATTTTTTTAAATCAAAAACTAATCAGGGGTAAAAAAAGTTCTGAAAATGTATGCCAGATTTTTGAAAAAATAATCAAAGTGCAAACCAGAGAAAACAGTTCTTTCAAGGTTAAAGGTTGGTTTATATGCTGATGGTGTTTTAAGTAAGTTAAAGGTTGGTTGGTAGTGTTTTAGGTGTGGTGGGGTGTGCCGTTACCTCTTTTGAATTGCTGCAAAGGATTTAGGCACCATATAATCATTGAGTAGAAGTCTGTGGAAGAAAATATAGGAGGGGTTAACATAAAACAAAAATACATCTTTCCATGTACTGTGACTTTTGTTAAAAAGTGTAGAGAAAACACATTCTAATGTATCAAGTTTTGGACAGCCCAGTTGATACAAATTGTCACGCGCCAATATGTTACACTACACAAAGCTTGGTGTGTTACGAAAAATCACAATTCATGGAAAGACGAGAACGGGACAGGCTGGTGTAAATTACCTCGTCCTTTCAAAACTTTGCTGAAGCTGTGATCTGTTTAAAAAAACAACAACAAAAAAAAAGAATGAAAACAAAAACCCTCACAAACATAACATACACAAACAAACAAATGTTAAACGACTATGTTTTAAAAGTTGTCTAACATTCAAAGAAGTCATCAACACGTAAATTATCTCGCCTAAATCATGGTGTAACAAAAATGACCACAGTGTGTTGTTGAATAGTAATGTCACCTCCTGAGCATAGAAAGTTGTGTTGTTTCTATTGAAAATCTCAACAATAGTACAACCACCATAAAGTAAAACCAAACAAAACAAACAGCAGCAAAAACACAAACCTATCCACCATGCTTTTTTCTCCTTCATTTTCTGTGGGGGTGATTATCGGACTTGGTTTTTGATCAAAACCACGACTTCTGTTTCCATAAACTTCAATTGCCAATGAGCCGTCAGTCACATAATCGAGAAACTCTTCTTCGATATCAATCACGAACACCTAAAAGAGTAATTACAATTTATGATACATACATTTTGCCTACATAACAAACAAGTAAACACACAAACAACAAAAAGAATCTATCCAAAAGGCAGATTTTTTAACCAGATTCGGATAAAACTATTACTATTACAAGTTGCATTTTTGGTCGTCTGTAATTTCAAAACATAGAAAACATTCCTACACGTTGTCGCTATGGATGCATTCTTTACACCAACTTGCATCAGACATACACAAGTAAAAAACAGAGAGAGAGATACTTAGAACAATACCTTTGTGTGATCAAACATCATTGAATTAGATTTACTTGATGAAACTGGGGAAGTTGCAGCATTTAAAGGTGGTACGACAGTTAATCCTTGATCAAAGAATGTGTATTGACAAAACACGTAGTTACATAGTGAAAGTGGTAGACCATGCACTTCTTTAATGGTAATCTTAAATAAAAAAATTGAAGTTGTTATTGTATGCAACATTGTTTCATGCTATTCATTGTCTCTGTTAATTCTATGAGGTTTTCCCATGCTATTTGTAGCATACTGTAAATGAAATAAGCATCATTTAGGTAAAGAAATGTATTTACTTCAAACTTCAAACACATGAACTATATACAGTTAGTGTCAAATTGTGATCCAAATTAGCCTTCTTACCTGAACTTTAACCGAATTTCCAAGAGATAAACCTTCATTATCCTCGTCATCACTAAAACTGTCACCATCTAATGACAATGTAGCATTTTCATCTAAAGAGAAGTTTCATTACGCTTAAATACATTGTTTACAAAAGCTTATACACAGCATAATCCATCAGTTCACCTAATTTTCACATATAGTTTACTGTTATTAGGTCCTGTAAACACCTTGAAGAATGTGAGAAATACAAAAGCAAAAAATGCAAAAATGCATGTGCTATTTTCACCTTGTAATCGTTTGATTTCAACGGACAGTCTGCCACAAACTTCTCCTTGTTGACTGATTACTGGTGCAGAATAATCTAATGGTACATTTTGATATAAACATTCTAACCAAACAGTTGCTACACCTATCAGAGTGTGACATTCGATTTCGAAGAATAAACCATCATCTATGTCATCCTAAAAATTAAATCATGTTTGTCAGAATTTTCTAAATAATTTCTAAATAAAGTATTTAACAGGGAATTTCTGTAAAAAAGGCAAGAGAAAACATTTACAAAAAATCAAAAACTTAAATCTTAACCATAAAGAATTAAGAATACATGAAACACCTATTACCCATGTGAAGAATAAAATATTTCCTAAACTGTGAAATAAAAGTATATGTATAAAAGTATATATTTTTTGAAAACTAGGTAAAAATTTCCTATCCAATAGTGACTTTTTTGTCATAAAATAATAAACTGGAAAGACGTAAAAAATTATTGAACACCTTTTTTAAGTTGTTGACCCTGGAGCCAGAAAGGTACAGGCTTTTAGCGCTTATTGTATCACACTATTTAAATCTACTACACCTAAGTACTTAAACGATGTCTTGATTTTGATTTTTTTGTCGACAAGTTGCTTTTCGAGCTTCTCTGTTGTACTTTTTTACCTTCGCACTGTGATAATATCTTAACAATTCATTTTTGAGAAAAATACAGACATCGTTTAAGAGCTCAGTATGCCCAGAATATTAATATTTCAGTTTCGTCTCTATGCATAAATGCTTGTACTTTTTTTAGCGCAAAACTGAGAGGTGTATCAAGCAAAAATTGTTTTTGAGATATTGAGATTTAAACTTCGTAAGTTAAAAATTTATATTTTTTATTTAAAATAAATATTCCATAAATTATAAGCTTTCCAATTTTTAACAAAATTAATGATTTGGGTGCTGCATGCATCCTAACTACTTACCATTTTATACCTTCTTATTAGGTACAAGCTAATATACTGCCAAAACACCTTGGTAAAATGGCTTAAACGTCACTCAGGAAGTAGTACTTACTGTATCAGTATTTCCACCTTGCAAAGGGTCACTCTCAACAATACTTTGATAAGCATCACGCATGTCATATATTTTATTACCAATTTTATCCACAGACCATACTACGAAAAAAGAATATAGCGTAACAGTGTAACAATTTCAATTAAAACCATTTAAAATAAATAATATTGAGTGGTGATATCAGAAACAATATGCTCACATTTTTAATACCGGTTAACAATTTTTGAAATAGATGCGGGTCTTGTATTTATAAAATACAAAATTATGTACACAAACCTTGTGTTCCTCGAGACTTGCTTTTTACAACAACAGCTACTTCACTAGTTAGTGGTCCTCTGCTCATCCCCTGACTTAAACTAGCTGTAGGTATCTACAAAGGGTGATGACAAAATAGGAAATACTGCAAAGCACAGTAATTGAATTAATCTGCAACACTTTCTAGATCTAAAGCACCTGTGAATCTAGAAAAGCATTCAGCAATGCAGATCCGAAAGTCAACCTACACTTTTTACTTAAAGAATCATGTGCATTGTGGGTTAAAATACTAGTTTTGCGACAATCTTTGCACAAGAGTTACTGATTGTATATAGATTGTCCACACAGCTTAATTTATATGTGCAATTTCAAACTACCAGATGGAGTTACTACATTTGTCAACAAACACACAGCTTAATTTATATGTGCAATTTCAAACTACCAGATGGAGTTACTACATTTGTCAACAAACACACAGCTTAATTTATATGTGCAATTTCAAACTACCAGATGGAGTTACTACATTTGTCAACAAACACACAGCTTAATTTATATGTGCAATTTCAAACTACCAGATGGAGTTACTACATTTGTCAACAAACACGCAGCTTAATTTATATGTGCAATTTCAAACTACCAGATGGAGTTACTACATTTGTCAACAAACACACAGCTTAATTTATATGTGCAATTTCAAACTACCAGATGGAGTTACTACATTTGTCAACAAACACACAGCTTAATTTATATGTGCAATTTCAAACTACCAGATGGAGTTACTACATTTGTCAACAAACACACAAATATTTTTATTCTCACAATCTTGCAAAAGAAACTATACTAAAAGAGATGCAGCTGGCAAAAGAAATGACCATATAGGTCGGACCACGTTGACAAATGATAGTAGTTGGGGTAAAAATTTATGTTAAGTTACCAGTAAAGCAAAAGTAATCTTTTTTAACCTTATTTTAGTTGTAGAATGGAAAACTATGGTGCTAACTTTTCATTCATTAGATTTATAGTGCTGACAACTTTTCTTACTTGAAGAGTGACAGCAAACTCTGTGTCTTTTTTCATTTCCATGCTTAACTGATTTGCTTCCCTAAAACAAGTAAATCAAAAGTTGATCATTCAAACCAAATTAAAATCAAAACAACAAATAAAAGACACCTGACCAAATTTCAACAAGTCAACCACAGTTAGTTGACTGTTCGTTCTTGTTTAAGCAAGCAGGAAAACATTTAATGCTGCATATTATTTTAACTATCCACCATATCGCTTGTAGCATATTTCATGGTACAATTTTTTTTTTAGGCATTTACATTTTACAATATCGAATAAATTTTATAAAATTAAAATTTGAGCATTATTATTATTTAGAATTTCCAAAGTCATGCGTGTGTTTTAGGATGAACAAACTAACTAGCTGGAGCCTAATTGTTGTATTAAATCACTTTCAAACGGTTTAGAATTCATACACAGAGATGGTTTCTATCACAATATTAAACTATAAAAGAAAGGCACCTGACAAGAACATTAGCTCGTATGACTTCTTCTCTTAATCTACGTAAACTTTCTTCATACAGAAGTTGACTGAAATAACAAAGCAACATTTGCAATTATATATCATTGAATAACTTTAATATAACGTACGAGACATTTTTATACAAACGCACCTGTCGTAAAAAGATTGTGGAGTATTCATAAGCCTGTCTTCGGAAACATAACCAGAACTAGCTCGTCCAGTCATTAAGGAATCTGGTGTCTTTTCTCGTCGTAGTTCTTCTAGTTTTTGTTCGTACATTTCTTTCTGTTGATCAAGTGCTCCTGTAAAAATGGAAATAATTAAAAACATGGTAGCAACCATAAAAAAGTATCAGTAAATCCGCCTGTGTTTAAACATTCTCATGGTAATTAAAAAATGTGACAAAAATCTAATAGCGATAAAGTCGTATTCTCCTCAGTAAATATGTCTTCAAACAAAATTTAAAAACTAAAACAAAAACAAATAAAAAATAAACAAGATATTCTACAAAGCCGTATTTTACCTTGCTTCTCTTTTTCATGATGTTCCTCTAATTGCTGTATTATAACTTGTAATGGCTCTGCAATAAAAACACTCATATCTTGTATGAAAGTTACAAAAGGAAAGAACTAGTAAAATTTTCCCTTTGTTATGTGCTAATGTTTTTAAAACAGATTGTCAGGTTGATGACCTTTGAGGAAGTCCAGAACATTAGTAAGAATGTTGAAAATGATATGAGCTGTTGAAAATGATACGAGCTTGTTAGGGTAATGGTAAAGTAATTTTATAATTTTAAGGTAATGTTAAGGTAATAAAACTTATCTAAAACTGTTAGACATAGATCACAACATGGAATAATTATGTGTAAGAGCTACCAGTTACATAACAATGTTACCATTAAATTTTCTTCTACGAGCAACCATGGCATTTTGCCAACATGGTGCCTTCACTATGAAAACGACAATCAACAATAACAATAACATTATGCACTGCATGATTACAATCTTCTGCTGACCGATACAACGTAACCAAACTTTAACTTTCGAAGCTACGTGCACTTAAACTTGTTTGTGTGTGGTATAATGCAGCAACAACAATGCAATTTGACCAGAAGTTGTGCAATAAGAATGACAAAAACTGATGGATTAAGAAAACCTGCTGTATGAAACAAAAACCTTTTAAATACTACAAAGTCTGGGATATGACATTGTGATATAAGCAGTGCTCAGTGATGAAATATCGAAACAACATATAACAAATAGAAAAGAAGAATTAATTGTAACGAAGATGAAAGTGAATGAAATTGTGCACATGTTAATGTAACCCAACACCACAACACAAACACAGAAACATGTCGACACGAAAGGCTAACAACAGCAGAAAATAAAATTCATGAACTTGTACATAAAATTATTGCTACTGTTTACAAAAAATAAAAATAAAATGATTTCATACCTCCTAGTGAGTCAAATTCATTTAATAATAACTCATTTTGTGCAAAATCATAATCTATTTTTTCTTCAGGCTCTGAACCTAAACATCAAGAAATAGCTTTAATCTAGAATACAATTTTTTACAGGAAGAGTTCCAAAAGAAAAGGTTCAGACTTTTACTTCTCTAAACAGAAATTCTGAATTTTATGGCAAATTTCCACGAAGCTAATTGGACACTGAATCTTTAGCAAAATGTAATGACCATATATGCAGTTTTATATTTTGATGCAAACTTTTATAAAGAAATCTGCCTTTAAGAATTTGCCTTAAACTGAGATGATGGCAAAATTCTATAAGCTTAGACTTATAGTTTGTTTCGTAGACAAAGGACATAGCAAAAAAACAGAGGACACAATTTGATTGCTACCTGCAGGTGGAAGTGGATGTGGGCAATTTATGCGAAAAAAATGATTGTTTCCCCACAAGATTCTATCACCATGTCGCAGCATTGTTCTGTCAGTTACGACTTGTCCATTGACACATGTTCTAAGAAAAGGTAAATAAATAATCTTTCTAATTCGTGTAAGCATTTGGAAATTGCTGACAAATATGCTGATGTGTTAACAAAGCAAACAGTCAAATAATGTAATTACATTGGCATTTTTTCGTTGAGGAAAACAAATTTAAATTAGAAATTCTGATAAATAAACGAATGAAGAAAATTGATTATCATTAACAAGGTCGTACTTTCAAAATAGTGTTATAAATATAGCAAGATTTATCAAGATCATACCTGGCACCTTCAAAAGGTTTGAGGTATGCAGTTTCCTCTGATTCTTCAATGTCAATGATACAATGTTCAGAAAGGATACCAAGACCATTTAATTGAATGTCCTAATAAGAAAGGTCCAGTATATTAATAGTTTTTGTTAACATGTAAAAATTTACTAAAGCTCTCTTGTATTACATATTTGCCACAGTACCACCGTAGTTCGTCATATTGATAATATCATCACAAATATTACAAAGAACAAGTAATCAAAAATTAAAAATAATGCATTTGAAATCAAACTTTTGGTATTATAAAAATTAAACTACTGTGGATTAATCAGACTCTAACAAATCAGAGTTTAAAAGCTACAATGGCAATTTCTGCAAACATAAATCTACAACACAGTTACTGAATTGACAATGCCAATGTGCAGACCAAGCAACCTTATTACAATAACGTTTTTTTTTTTTTAAATACCTGCATTGTATTTGCATCAGGCCTTCCAACCTTTGTATGGTCCTAAAACAACAAGGCCATTTAAAAAGATGTAAACATACTATTTTTATTTTTTTAGATTGCTTTAAACATAAAGTTACAAGGTCTTTCTTCATCCTGCCTGACGTCAACTTCATAGACCATAAATAATACAAATCAAAGAAAATGATACTACAATCAATCACCTTTAGATAATACACCAACATTTCATTTAATGATGGGTCAGCATTTAAGTTGACTAGATAATAACGGCCTTTTTCAACAGCTATGCCAGAATCTTGAACACATATTCCCATCTTTTCTAAAATCTTGTGACGCTCCTGAAAGTTTAAACAATAAAGGTTTCACAAAATAAAAAATGTTGATTCATAACATAGGGGCAAGGAGGTACTTTCACTTTGTAATGCATTTTCAGTAATTTTTTATTAGGTTAGAACAAATGAATTGAATCCAATTGCATTTAAAACTTGAAAACATCGAAACCTTAAGTAAACAAACCTGGTGGATCTGTTCTGTTTGTTCTTCTTTCTGTTCCCAAGTGAGAGATGCTTCTTGCATCAATTTTTCACTTTCATCCAACTGCTCCTGTAGCCCTTGTTTTTCAGAGCGCATACCACGTGCAAGCAACTGCTGTTTCAAAACTTCAACCTCTTCACGTAATTCGCGAATTAACTAAAATGAAAATAAATTGCTATAACAATTATCTTTGACAGCCTGAATGAATATTCATGTTTAATCTCAACATACAACGTATTTGCATACCAACACATAACACACTAAACATGAGCATACCTTTGTATACCAACATACAACACACGAAACATGGCCATACCTTTGCATACTAACACACAACGCACAAACATGAGCATACCTTTGTATACCAACACACAAAACACCAAACATGGCCATACCTTTGCATACCAACATACAACACACGAAACATGGCCATATCTTTGCATGCCAACACGCAACACACAAAACATGAGCATACCTTTGCATACCAACTCACAACACACGAAACATGAGCATACCTTTACATGCCAACACACAACACACGAAACACAAGCATACCTTTGCATACCAACACATAAAGCACAAACATGACCATAACTTTCCATACCAACACACAACACACGAAACATGGCAATACCTTTGCATACCATTACGAAACACACAAACATGAGCATACCTTTGCATGTCAACATACAACACACGAAACATGAGCATACCAACACACAATGCACAAACATGCCAATACCTTTGCATTAGGATCTTCATTTACCACAGCATGGTTTTCAATTCTCTTTGCTCGATCAGCATATCGTAACGTTGATAAAGTTTCCTCATAATTGTCACCAGAGGGACTTAATGTAGCTACCATCACTGTTTTAGAGTTTCCACCCAGATTGTCTTTTAGAAGCCATGTTAGCACAGAATCACGATAAGGCACAAAAGAAGCTTTCTTTTGCTTTGCTTTACCGCTAGCCTAAATAATCAAGATTACAAAACTTTTTTATAAGTCACATGAAATAACCTTAAAACTGTCCCCTTTCAGTATTTGAAACATAGTGTGTTTTTTCTTGTTTTTTTCTGCACACAATATAGCATAACTACAAGAAGCAACCCTTATTGGTTGTGTAAATATATACAAGAAACATGCAATGAAATAGAAGCAATGAAATAGAAGCAATATAATATCACAAAAATGTTTATTGTTATTACAGACATAATCCCATTTATACTGGATCCACGTTACGTTAACAATAGAAACAAATAAAAATATAAATCGAAGTGTCTGTAAAATATGACAACAAACAGACATACCTGATCAGCTAGAGCTGATATAACCAGACCAAGTGTGGTTAGGGACTTATTAATATTTGATCCTTCTTTAAGACGATCTCCTGATGCATTTGTCTTGCTTGCTCGTTCACTTCCAGCAAGATCGACAAGACTGATCTTACTAACTTTCTCACCAGTGGCCTATATTGCAAAAAACATCGTAGATGTATTTTGATATAGAACAGTACGTTTATTTCTTATCAACATAGTGCTTATAGACTCGGGCTCAGGTAGGGTTTTTTAAATATAAGCTAAGCATATTGCCCAGCCTTGGTGAATCCTTCTGATGTGTGGTTTTTCTTGTGTTATGGGTATTTTATTTAGACACAGACTTTTCTTATTCTTCACACACAGAACTTAATCAACACCACTATACTGCATGAACTTGCCTTGTGTAATTGTAACTTTAGTTTTGTCACTGTTTTTTGAAAGATAAAAACTACTTTATCTTATCCTGTTGGGCAACGTTAAAGTTTTAAATTTGTTTTTGTAATAAGCATAACTTAGGATGTATAACGCCTACCTTTGTCATTTCATCATAATGCGACTGCGTCATGACCACAGTAAATACTGCATGGGATCGGCTACTTTCTGCATTCATACTTGTCGCAGCTACTGTTCTTGATTTGTTTCCTTCACTCATCAGATTTTCAATGTCCTGAAATTGTATTTAATCATGCCTGTTAACCCTGACCAGTGTATCCTAAATTATTCTCTGGGAATCTAAAGGCTCTTACCTGAAACTTCTTTACTAACAGCTTGGACAGGCCATCAACGTATGGGCCAAGAATGTTATGCTCTCGAACCTTCAAACTGTGTTTGTCACTAGAAAGTACACAAAATCAATGAATCTTTTGTTGTCACAGGCAGATAGGAATTTTTATCTTTTACTTAAAAACAGAATTGATAAGCAAGAATATAGGAGAAAAAAACATACATAATCGAAGAACATGAACTGAACCTTAATAAAAACAGAAGGAGCTTTGTTTACTCTGGTAGCAACTATTTTTTTAAATATCAAATGTCTGCAAAAAGAGGACATAAAAACAATAACAACTTAGCATGTCAGTTAAACACAGCATACTCTTAACTGGCCTCACACAACATTTAGTAGACCCTAATAAGCAATTTCTTTTTACTACAACTTGCACTGCCCTTAGTTTTACTTGTTTTGTTACCTTTTTGGACAGAGCAAGTCACGAACTTTCTCATTGTAAATTTCCATATAAGATACTTCAACTTTATACGAGAGATCTTCATCATTATTCTATAATGTAATTGAAAAAATTATGTTAGGGTTAAAAACTACAACGCTTTCTATGATAAATAAATAAATAAAGCTTACTTGGTCAATTTGTTCAAAAAGGGAATCACAAATTTTTGGGATTAATCCCTTATCACTAGAAGTACCCATCATGGTGTAACTTTTACCAGAACCTATAATCCAAAACAACAGGTAATGAAATATACAAAGCTAGAAAATCCAGGAAACATACAACATACAGTACTGTGAAAAGGTTTGTTAACATCGTGGTTCGTGTTTATTTCATGTTACGCACGAACCACGATAGCCCACGATGCGTATTTTTTTAACAATCGTGGACCTCACAATCATGTTTCGTGCACTACACGAACAAAAATTAAACATTACACCGTGGTGTCCACGATAGATAGATAACTTCTATTGTAAAACAACAAAGACCGTATTAGTTTATCAATTAAATCAAAAACCGACGGCAAAAAAATAAATTAACACTTGTTGTTTTAATTCGTTGTCATAAAGCTAGCTATATAATAGATTTTAATCGTTCGTGAATCAAAATGCGACCTAAAAAAACATTTCTATCGTCGCTTTTCGCTTATAAACTTTTAAAATGCGATCTAAAAAACATTTCTATCGCCGCTTTTCGCTTATAAACTTTTATAATGCGATCTAAAAAAAACATTTCTATTGTCGCTTTTCGCTTATAAACTTTTAAAATGCGATCTAAAAAAACATTTCTATCGCCGCTTTTCGTTTTTAAACTTTTAAAATGCGATCTAAAAAATACTTCTATCGTCGCTTTTCGTTTATAAACTTTTAAAATGCGATCTAAAAAAACATTTCTATCGTCGCTTTTCGCTTATAAACTTTTAAAATGCGATCTAAAAAAACATTTCTATCGTCGCTTTTCGCTTATACACTTTTAAAATGCGATCTAAAAAAACATTTCTATCGCCGCTTTTCGTTTTTAAACTTTTAAAATGCGATCTAAAAAAACATTTCTATCGTCGCTTTTCGCTTATACACTTTTAAAATGCGATCTAAAAAAACATTTCTATCGCCGCTTTTCGTTTTTAAACTTTTAAAATGCGATCTAAAAATACATTTATATCGCCGCTTTTCGTTTATAAACTTTTAAAAAGCGATCTTAAAAAACATTTCTATCGTCGCTTTTCGCTTATAAACTTTTAAAATGCGATCTAAAAATACATTTCTATCGCCGCTTTTCGTTTATAAACTTTTAAAAAGCGATCTTAAAAAACATTTCTATCGCCGCTTTTCGTTTTTAAACTTTTAAAATGCGATCTAAAAAAACATTTCTATCGCCGCTTTTCGTTTTTAAACTTTTAAAATGCGATCTAAAAATACATTTCTATCGCCGCTTTTCGTTTATAAACTTTTAAAAAGCGATCTTAAAAAACATTTCTATCGCCGCTTTTCGTTTTTAAACTTTTAAAATGCGATCTAAAAAAACATTTCTATCGGCGCAGACAAATTTAACTTTTCTATACAAATGACATTTCGTAAAAATACAATCGCGTCCATGACGAAAAAGTATACACCAAGCAAAAACTACGAATATGCTTTTTTAACTTGATAAAACCTGAAACAAACAAATTAACTTTAATGAAAGACTTTTTTGAAAAGAAAAAAAATTAAATTATACTGGCTATAAAAATCGTGGAGCTCGCGAAAATAATCGTGGGACACACGATCCTTCGTGGAGATAATAATATTAGCGTGGTGGCCACGATAGAATGTTTGAATGTTTGTTATACATAAAGACCACAATTTTATCGTGGTTCGTGTGCACCACGCTCGTTACACGAACACGATGTTAACAAACCTTTTCACAGTACTGTACAAGAAAAGAGAAACCTGTACTTAAGAAGAACATCTTGTCATCTCCATTATATCTTTTAGATAAACTGTAATTATTTGTTTGGGAATATTTTAACATTTTTTGTGCTGACGTTTATTGCCATATTTGGTTAGTTTATTAATAACTTATTGTATATAAACTCGTATTTTTAATAAAATGTTGTATTTACTGATGATGGCCGCGAAAACGGCCAAAAGCTCTAAGAAAAAATAATTCAAAACGACTTTGTACCTTTTTATGCATGGTTAAACTTTACTTTTATTGTGACAAAAAACAGGACTTGTAATCTTGAAGCAAGGCAGACTTGTACTAAGACTCACATTAAGTGACATGAACATGTGAAAGCTAGGGTGGGAAATTATGGGTAAGGAAATGAAAGAAGAGAGTCAAAGTAACTTAAGGGTTTTGTTCCTGTTTCTTAAGTCATGGTAGATAAAAACTAATTAACTGTTATGGAGTATTAACACAACAAACTTAAACGGTGACAAAATAAAACAACAACAACAACAAACAATAATAAAAGGACTGACCAGTTTGACCATACGCAAAGATACATGCATTATAGCCATTAAAAGCATTTTCAAGCACATCTGTTCCCAAACATTTGAAAACATATTCTTGACCTGTTCATGTAAAGTAATGTATATTACATCAAGCATCAACATAGAAAGTAACTTAAGGGAAATTAATAAAAAAAATTACTTGAAAATTTTGGATCGTTTTTATCCATTGACCAGAAGCAATGATCGAAAGCAAAACTCTGCAGATAAATAAGGAAATAATAAAACAGTGTACATGAAATCTTTTTTAAACAAAAATATTATGTAAATATTTTAGAGCCACTCACCCTCTTGGCTTTTCTGTTATTGTCACATAAAAAAAAGAAAGTAAATAAGCAATTTTGATGTGAAATAATGTATATAGTAGCAATGTATGTACACTTTTCAGATAATGTGGAATAGTTTTAAAAGTTATAGGTTCGAATTAGGGCCATAATCTATCTGAACCTGCAGAAACAGAATATTTTAGTCTTTTTAGCCTAAAACAAGTTGCTGTTAAAAGGCATGTTGTTAACTAGGTTTATTTTTATGGTGCAAAGAAACTTCTGGGTGACGAAACAACAAAACTCTACAATTCAAAAATTGTGTTGCTCAAATTTGTATTAAATTGGGAAAATCAAACAAACAAAACAAAACAAAAAATTTTTTCAGGCCATTCTTTTCAGTTTGAACCTTCTCAGACCTTTATCATTGATTTTACATGATTTTACATGATTTCACAAAATATTATAAAATGACTTTAAACAACATCAAGTACTGTATATATGATGTAAAAACATCAAGAAAGTAAGGCAAAATTAAAGAAATTTTCAGGACATTTTTAAGGTGTTTTAGCTTTCCAGAAAGTACTGACATAAAAATTTTTTTTTACTCTTGAATGCGATGCTTCAGCTTTAAACAATTATTTTTTTAATAAATAAATACACTTTATTTATATACGGTATTTTTTTATGGTTTTATGAAAAGATTTAATAATACCAAATTAAACACGAAATAAAATACAGATTGGATTTGAAAAATCACTACGATTGTCAGTCAATGAGAATTTGACCTATAAGAAATGTTTGTCAGCACAGTAGAAACAAATTGCTATTCCTGGATGGATGATAAATCATTTGGTATGAAATTTTTATGATCAAACGTTCTAGGATATTTATAATTAAAATTCTTTATACTATTTTCAAAAGAAATCAGAATTATTATTTTTTTGAAACTGATGCATTATTTACATAATGTTCAAAACATTCTTCACAACAAATACAGTTGCTAAGATTCAGATATGTGTTACTCCTGCTAAAATACTTTTTAACACATAATAACACACATTTAATGCATAATAAGATAAGTCTTCAATTCAATTTCTGTAAAAAGCTTTTAAATTAAAAGACATACATTTAAGGGTAATTTCTGAAAAGTCCAGCAATTTCAAAGTTTACAAAAAACAACACTGTTTTACTTACTTTTCATTTTTTGGTGTTTTCAAGAAAGTTTGATCTTCTTTCATATCAATGACGACATCAGTGCCAATGTCAATTTCTGTAAACACAAAAATACAGATTTTAACATAGAAAAACGGGAAGAAAAGGTTTTTTTTAAATTTTTTTTTTTTAATATATGTAGTAGTTGTAAATTTTAATGCTGTCAAATACATTTAACGTTCTTAAATGGTCATTTTCAAACGCGAGTGACACTACATATGGAACACTTCAAAAGGGTGTAAACCAAGAATAACAGATTTTTAAAAATTGATAATTAGCTCTTTTTGAATATAACATGGAACATAATATTGACTATAATAAACTAGGCTATTACATGAACTGTTACGGAATTTAAATAATTACCTAATAAAAACATAAAATTTTGGAAAATTTCATAAAGGTCCAATAAAACACATAGTAAACATTGTCTACTTATTAGCAGGAGTATGGGTGTAATTTAAAGTTATGTTGTGATTTAGAAGCAAAAAAAGAATTGATTTAAAAGATTTTAATCACTACCTTTAGAGATGAATTATTAATTTTTTGTTTTTAAAATAAAAATAAAAATGGGAAGTGATAAAGATGGGTCAATTTGAAGATTAACAACGCCCCAGTAACTCCCTAACTTACAAAGAAAAATACTTATGGCTTCGTTATATACTACGAGGCAAAATATTTCAAGCAGTTTGTGTTTATATTTAAATTGGTCAGTAATGTTGGTAATTATCTACGTATATATGTTGAAGGCTAACAGTTTGACTGTAAATACTACAGCAAAACACAAGTAATATCACAAGAACAAATGTAATTGTGGTAAGATTCCTTCATAGATGGCAAAAAACAGAGATAAAAAAGTTTAATGTTTGTGTTAAGCAATAATTTTTTAATTAGCTATTATTAATTTACCATTTATTTGCACAAAAATTAAAATGCTTTATGGTAAATGTTAATTTCTACTTGGTAAATTATACAGTCTCTTAATGGAAAGTTATCTTCTGCATACTACAGATGTTATAAAAGTTTATATTGAATAAGAATATTATCGTACCATATTTCTAACTTTTTTTATTTTGTCATTAACACAAATTCAAAACAATAAACAGATGGTTCATAAAGTTGATAACTTATTTTAACACTAAAGACCATGGATCAATATTTAATCAAGGTTAAACACCAAATCGTCTGTCTAAGGTTTATGAAACATAACACATTGAAAAGAAGCAGGACAAATTTCTTAATCAAGCACAATTCGGGGCCAAACTTGTGAAACACAAGTTTTTTTTATTTAAATATTAACAAAAAACCTAAACTTTGTTAAAAACTAAGTCATAAAAATTGCTTTGAAAAAGCATCAATAATCTATTTTTATGATGAACAGAAAAGGCCATTCACAAGTTGGTTGGAAAAACAAGTACTATACCACCCAACGGTTAACAAAATGCTAATTAAAAAATATTTATATATAGAGTTATAGTTATAGCAATTTAATGGATACTTTTATGCCCAACGACAACAGAAATATTTTTAGTAAAGGGTTTAATTTACTAATGTCATTTGGGCTATTTTAAAATAGATGAATATGGAACAAACATATCATTTTAGCTTGTTTACTACTGCCATTTTTTACAATACCAGGCTATGAAATTGTGGGGCTAATGATGGACTATAATGATGAGTATAATGGACTGTTCTTGCCAAAGTATACAGGCTATTACAAGTAAACCATAAGTAACAAAATATTGGAGGTTCGATTCTCAGTAGACACTAGACACACAGATGTGACATAGGATAAAATAAATAAAATTTCATCTAAAATGTATGTTGGTTAACATTACTAAAAATATATTTTAGAACAAAAATGTTTTGAAGCAAAGGTTTCTTTAATGCATCTTTTTACTGATTAGATTTTCAGCTCAGCCTTAGTTGACAACATGTTTATGTTTCCATAAGTTTTACTACAAGGGTGCAAATGCTTTTTAGATATATATATATAAATATTTTCTTTGTGTAGTCTGATTTCAAGGTCTTCAAGGGTTTTTAATAAGACAACCAGATTATGGTATTTCATAATTCAATTCAATAATTAAAGGATTACTAAAAAAAAATCTATGCAGTATGCTTAAAGATTTTTTATGATTTTATGACGGTGCAGATAGGACACATTTTGTTATTGGAGTGCATTTCAATACGATTTAATTTACACCTAAATCTGACAAATACCTTTACAAATACTGGACAAATTCATCACAATTTTGCAGACTTTTTTGTAAAGGGGGTGAGTGGTTAGCCTAGTTAACTAAGCTTTTTTCGAGGATATCAAATTCAGTTTCTCTCAAATGAAAGCTAAGACACAAAAATTTAAATCCACCTCATAGCAAACCCCAAATTACAATGAACCAATGAGCAGATGAATGAGTCAGTGTGGTTACATCTTACGCTCTTAAATCAAGAATTAATTATATTTGTTTGGCTTCAAAACAAAGGATTTACCGATATTGACCACGTGGGTAAAGAAATAATAGAATTAACCAATCAAAAAATGCGGCCAGTATTCTGACCACAGAAAAATCGTTTGAGACCCAGCATAATTTTTCCCACCTTAATATCGATTTCCTGTTAGTAAGGAAAATTATGCTGGTCTCCTGGCTAGTGGGAGGTAAAAGCAGCTCCACAAAGATTTTTTGTGACAAAAACCTTGTTTTTATATTTGCTTAACAAAAACATCTGTGAAAACTATGACAGTTTTTTGTTGCATGGCTCTAAAAGCATCCACATGTTTAGACCACCATCAAAATATGTTAAGTTTGTGTGTTCTACCAGACCCATTTTGGTTATAAAAAAGTCCAAAAAAAATGGAGAGTGGTGCTAAGTTGTTTTATGTTCCTGAAAACTAATTTAATTTTGCAGATGTTGAAATCCTGGGGAAAAAATCATGTTGACCCACCGACATATTTTTGCAAGGATTTTAGGACGTAAACATGACATATTCTCAATGGCGGTCTTACTTAATTAATGCCTTTCTTTTGTTGCCTTGGTAACAAACAAAAAATGCTTTTGCATTTTCTGGGATATTTTGGGTGAAAAGGGAAAAGTTTGAGTTAACATAATAAATCTTTAAACTTTTTCAAAAAGCTGATATGCTTCATTGTACAGGCAGGCGTATTATAGTTCATATTTGCAATTTCTCTAGTTTTCAAGATCTTACACTTTAAACTTGCTCATAGGTGGTCTGAACTAATTATACAAGGGATGCTTATATCAATTTCATTACATTTAACCATATTTACCTCTTTTGTTCAGTGGCCTAACTCTGACAGCAACTTTAACCTTTGACGACATCTTTGTGGCAGTGAGTAATCTAGACCTAGCTAGCTATTTCCAGGTAACTATAGCCAGTCTAAATATACTTAAGCAACATATAAGCTATGAATTTCTTTTTTAATGTGAGTTACTTTTCTTCTTATTTTCTTTTTCTTGTTGTTTTGTTCGAGGTGAGAAGGCAAAACAAGTTTATTCTTGAAATCTTTAGACACCAGACGAATTATGTAAGCTAGCTAGCCATTCAGACAATGTTCAGAAAAAGAATCAGGAAGGAAGCAGTAAGTGAGTATAAACCGCGTAAGAAACAGAAAAATTTAACTAATTATAACCAGTTATGCCCAATGTAATCAGTTTAGTAATCAAAAGCCTTGAGTTGGGCATAACTGCTCTGCTGCGACACCACCATGTTGGAATGTTTTGCTTTGTTCTTCGTTTCCAACCCTCTTAATAATACGCGGTCACTCTCTCTGGCCAGAGGTGGCGCACACAAAATTTAACAGAAGCGAACGCTTGGGTTTAGTAAGTTCCAGCCTATTAAACTGCAAATATTTATGTATTATATATAAAATAAATTCAAAAATTATAAAACACTCACATATAAAACTTAGACTGCCACAGCAAAAAATTAAAAAGTGATCTTCATTAGAATTTGCCAAATACATTAATGAATGATGGAGTCTTAAAAAGAAAAAGCAGACTTCCATTACCGTTTACTTGGTTTGGAAGATTATTCCACACTTTTGCAGCGCTAAACGGAAAGGCTTTTTCTAAATTCCATGTTGACCTGTTTTTTTAGAAGCTCCTCTTGTTTGGTGATTGTGGCAGTTTTTTTGCCGAAAGGAATTTTGAACGCATGTAAGATAGATAGATAGATAGATAGATAGATTTAGATGCATATTTTACATGGCTAGCAAATATCGAGGGATATACCCTGTCTATTATATCCAGGAGGGGCCATGGCTTAGATGGAGAGTCCTAGAGTATTTAAGGCTCATTTTGAGCTACGCAAACCCAATTAGGGCCCGCGCTCTACTAGACAACTCCCGGCAACATCCAACGGCCCACACAGTGAGCCATCTGCCCAATTTCCCTCACATGGCTTGGGTTAACCCGGGGCTATGGTAACATTCACTCGCCCATGTTGAATCGCCGTCAAGAGGAATCGAACCCCGGTCTCCCGCACAGAGTACGAGAGCTATAACCACTAATCTACGGCGCCACAAAGCAGGAGCAATGTGATTTATGGTTTTAAAAACTAACATGGCATCGTATTTGATGAGTAAATTATTCAATGAATATTCACTCTCTTTCCCCCCAAAAGTACAGACGCGTTTTAATCGTTTTCCCAATCTACCTTGGGTGGCACAAGCTCATACCGAGGAGAAGTAGTTGAAACATGGCATGACAAGTGCATTAATTAATAGGTTTTTGATGTGAGGTATTAAACAAGATGTCATGGTTCTAATTTTAAAATATTTAATGAGAATTTAGTTGATTGATTGATAATAATTTTAACCATATATCCACCGGGGTAAGGAAAAACGACAACGACATCTCTTACATGGATCTGAGCAGCTTATAGGAGTATAAGCTCAAAAATAATCGACGGAATCTTGAATAGAAAGATGGTCTGTAAAGCAAAAAGGAACATCTTTTTTTTTTTTGATGGATGTTGACGGTTGGAGAGGAATCTTAACATCTTCTGTCGGTGCATACGGCAACATGCTATAAATTAACGCGAATGGTAGAAAGCTTAGCGTTACAGTGATCATTTATGGGAATCACTGAATTATGATTGTCTCGAATAAGAGTCCGTGGGATATGTGACGTCGTTATACATTTGTTTAAGTCAATCTTTGATCAGGAAAATTTCACATTCAATGGTGGAATGGTAGAAAAAGCAATTCCACATCGAAATAAACCAATTAACAAGAGAAAAACATGGAATCCAGTTTCCTATCATTTAGCCTTCTTCGCGCGTCGGTTGATTGTATAAGAGGCTCTAGGTCTATGCACCATGTGATATTTATGATGGAGCCTGTCATTTTTTAAATGGTTTTGTTTCTCACACATATTTTACATATCTGCTTTATAAAATTTTTGCGCCCAGAGCGCGAACAGCTAATCGCGCTAAAATCCTTTTTTTAAGAATTTGGCTGTGCGAACAATTCATATGTGCGAAATATTACTTTTCTGTTTTGTAGATTACCTATTGTTGTAGAAAGGGCGCGAAAATTAAATGTGTGCTTAACACAGATGCGCGAACATTGAATACGCTAAAAAAAACGCGCGGAAATTTCATTAATTAAAGCTAGACGATAGAAGTAGAGTAAATTAAATCTGTATTTCTATCCTTCTAGATTCGGTTGACATCATTCTACATTTTTTCCTCGTCGATTTTGGCATAAAGAAATTTCACTTCATTGTTTCAGCACACGAGCTCTCATCTTTCATCGCCTCTCTCCATAAACCTATAATGATTTCATACAAAGCTCCGTTTAATAAATTTTACCAGGAATCAGCAAAATCTTAAGCGTTACTAAGGAAAAACTTACGTTACTAAGGAAAAACAGGTAGTTCACGAATTGTCATCGAATATATATGAGAGACAGTTTGTATATTCATGGAGGTATATTTGACACACTTTCTGAATCTACAAAATTTGTATTATCGATGCCATGCCAATCTCTCCTGGCTTATGGAAAAAACTAAATGTGGAAGAAACAGTTGTAGAAGGAAGAAATGGAATTAATGTTTGCAAATTTGAATGTCTGCAAATTTGTGTCACAATAGCAAACTTAGCCAGGTTTAAAACTTTTTAAATTTTGTTTACAATCTTTCTGTAAATTCGGTATAAAATTAACTTAACAGAGAATACACATATCTTAATTCACTAACTGGCAAAATTTAATTCTGCAGTTTCAATAAAAAACGTGGTTACTCGAAATCCTTTTTGTCGCAGTTAGTGAAATTTTCCTAATATTATCTGTAAACATTGAATTTAACCCTTTCTTCCAGTAACAGTTACTTCTGTTTTCTGTATCGTCAAAACGCAAGGGTACTTTACTAGCGCACGTAACGGCAATTGTTTCAAAACTTCGTTGCTAGAATTTTATTGCGTTTTCTAATTCCTACAATTTTTAAGAATACTGAGGTTTAGCAAAAAAAGATATACTCATTGCTCCTTTACACCGTGGCTTAGATCTTAACCCACTCCGTAAGTTATTTTAAAGAACTGTCATGCTAAGAAGCCAATATTCAAACCAGTGTGGAATAGGCTTTACAAAAAATGTAGTTGATGAGGTCAGTAGAATCCTTCAACCTCAAGTAAACATAGTGAGGATGCGCAAAATACCAATATGCACAATGGAGGAATTGCTGTGGATTTTTCCAACGGCTATCCATTTGTCTGTTATCTTAATAATACCTATTGTTTTTCAGCCAAAAGCGAGTCGTGCTAACGACACACGAAATCTTTAAGCTTGACATGACGAAAAAAGAACACCCAACGATCAGGGTTATGGTCACTATTCAAAAGTAATTCAATGTTTTAAAAAAATCTACAATGCAACTAAAAATTTATTATATACAAATAATCTATAAAATAATATTTCTAAAAAAATACCATGTAAAATATTCACTATTATTTTTAAAAACAAAACAAAACTTAAAAAAATAATTAAAAAATACAAAATATGAAGCCGCAAAAATTGAAAACAGTTTTTACTTCAACTTGGACGTACAAGAACCTTGTATATTAATCCTAATTTTTTTTTTTATAAAAACAAAAGTAAAATACGTCTTGTATTTTATATCAATGAAGAGTTTACGAAAATATGTCAATGCTAACTTAGCAAAAACAAAAACACGAAGAAAAATTCTTTATCCCTTCTCTCCTCTTTCTTCGATATTCAAAAAGGGTGATTTAGAATTTCTTTACAACAAAACAATGGCACTGACTTCGTTTCGAGTAACTTAATTCCCAGTCCCTTTCTTCTGTTGCTCTGCTAGGAACGCTTCTGTGTGCTTGTTGTGACTGACCAACTTCCAACGGTTCATCCACGGTCCATGGATTACTGTTTCGAAATCGTCCTCTCTGGTATCCTAAATGAGAATTCAATATCTTATTCGTTTACCGTGTGCTACACAGTGTCTGCTTAGTAATATGCATTTAAGACGTCGCGGTAAACGAGCTTAGCGCTTTTGCAAACATCAGTTCTTCGGAGAACGTCGGGTCAGGTCGGACTCTATATTAAAACCTGGCAAGGTTCACGAAGATTCGCTACAAATATAAAAAACGTCGAGATGAAAAGAGCAAATTAGCTGGAAAGTTACGGAATGGAATAAAGTCCAAGCTGCAGATAGAAAAACTTCAAGATAGAGATCAAGATCGTTAATAACATCTGTTGAGGAACAGCTTGCATAAATATCAAAGTAACCATAAAAATAAATAAAAAACTCGATCAAGACACGTATCATTACAAACGTACACAAACATAAACAACATATTGGTATCTTAAACAATACATAAAAATGCCAAAATTCATACACTCGCTTAGGGCGCTACCCTATACATTACAAACTTTTCCAGCAGGGCGCTAACAACTGCTACTTTTTAATACCAAAACGACGACCCATCCGAAACTTACAACATTAAATAAAGAAAAATCTTTATAAACACAGATTATTAACAGACAATAACATTACATAAATGTGCCATAATTTATGTTCTTATTTAGGGCGCTACCCTCTGACTGTAGCCTCAAACATGTTCCACGGGTTCAACACTCAGCCTTATCACAGAAACCCACCCCCAAAATTATATAGCCCAATATGAAATCTATAAACTCGGGTTAAAGTGAGAGTGTAAATTCCCAAAGACAAGGCATAAAAGCCAACCCAAAAACTCAGGTGCAGCGGGATTGTTAACCCACAGAGTCACATAAAATATTTAGTTGATTTAAAAAGGAAGGAATAATCCTGCTTTGTATAGGAACCTGACTGGTCGACTTTGTTACAAAACTCGCCAGAGACACGTACAACATCGTCCTCTAAAAGTTTCTTATTTTCTTTATTTTCAACATCACACATTAAAATTGTATTTCTACCTCAACACTTTCGCCATTATATTCTTTTTCCATTATTTCGTCAATGTTACCTGCCCAATCAATCTTGAAAGGTACCGAGTTATTCGCCTGACGCAATTTCACAGATCTCTACAAAATAAGAATTCAGATATTGGTATCATCCGAACAACAAGTTACCAAATATGGAAATAATTTTCGACATATATACACCTGTTGTTTTCTTTAAAACCAACTGTACCAATTAACTTCATCACTTGGGGTTCTATTACTCTATATATAAGGCAAATTCCATGACTGCATTTTCCGCAATAGCTTTTTCTTCGCGCGTGCGCACTAAATTTTGTCGAAGTGCGCACGCGCTTACAAAAAAGCTCGTGAGTTTTCTGCGCTTTAGCGGAAAATGCAGTCAAATGGAAATGAACCTTTTTTCTATAGTTATAAGCATGTTGCAGCTTTTAACCGAATATTCCGGGAGAATTTAAAGATAGAAAAGATGACGATGATGAAGAAAACATTTTCCCTGTTTTTTATTATTTAGTTGTAGTATATTTATTAACATTTCGTTATCTAGTATATAAAAAGACAATCAGTGTATTTTGTTTCATTTTTCGAAACGATTTAAGTTGCATGATTAGAGCAACCAATTTAGAATCACTAAAAATTATTTTGTCCTAAAAATCAAGTAACCGAGGTGTCCATGAAATTTGCACCCCCCCCCCCCCTCCCTCAATCACTTTATTATACCGGGTAGCAAAAGATTTTAGGAGATTTTAGAATTGAGCTGTGCATGAAATTTGCACTCCCTCCCTCAATCACTTTAATATACCGGGTGGCAAGAGATTTTAGGAGAATTCAATATTTTTTGGCTAAATTTTAAAACATCAGATGATTTTATGGGTGTGGCAACCCTGATATATGTCACTGCAACCTTTTTACAAACCCAAACACAAAAACACTATCAAACTTACTTCAACACCCAAACAATTGCTGGTACCTTTTTTATGCCATCTTAAGTCAAGGCTCCATCGAGTCTGATCTGAGGTGTTGGAAAGACTACAAGTAAAGGTTTCTTTTGTAAACTTATTGCTATCGCTTAAAAGAACACTACAGATGTGTTTTGTAAACTTATTGCCATCATTTGAAAGGCAATACAAGTAAAAGTTTGTTGTGTTAAATATTTTCTATGATTTAAAAGAACAAATAGGATGTTAGATTACACTGAGGTTCTTAAAATTGAAATTGCGATTCAAGGGGATAATTTTGTAAGTGATTTAAGAAATTCCCGTGTTGTTTTAATGTGTACGGTATTTTGAAACACTCGTCGGTGGCCGGATTCGCCCGTCCTTTATTTACCACATTGCGTATGACTCGCTACTGCGATTACCATTTTGCGTGACAGAAGACGTACGCTGGTATTATAATACAGGTTTTCAACGTTTCTTCAAAAAACAATTTATATTCCCGATCACTTACGACTGACTTCAGTATAATTTAGTTACATAAGCTGTCACGTGGTAAGTGCAATTCAAAACCGAACTTCTGATTCTAAAACAGCAGGCCACAGTTCAAACGCACTTCACGCAGTCCGCTATGGTCGACAACCAACTGGAAAGAATGGTGTCTGGTACAGTATTTAAAACGATGTTTAAATCAAAAGAGAATGCCACAAGAAGCTCAGTTCCGTTTCCGGGCTTCAAATCTCTTAAAATTAATACACACGAGTTTAACTCGCTCTGCATAAAAATTTTTCTTAACTCTCCCTGACTTTTAACTTAATTTATTAAATTTACTTTTTTAAGAAAAATTTATTAAGAGTGAGTCAATTTTACTAAAAAATCCCAGCACAATATTTTAACAAAGAAACTAATCAGATTTTTCTACCACTGGTATGGCTTATCGCTGATGGCAGGAAAAAAACTATTTTAAACTTCTAAAACCTCGCTTTCTTTGAATTCTAACAACGATTCGAATAAAAAGAAAAACACAAAACACACATGAAAGAATTTAAAACACAAATGCCTCCTTTACTCCGATAAACACAGAAATTGTCTCGCTTACCTCCGATGCGGTATCAAATTATTGAAGAATAATACACCTCCAAAGGGGACTTCACAAAGCACAGCATCTTTTGCATCAACACCTACATTTTAATGGAGAAACAATTTAAAGAATTACCATTCTAAAAAAACCATATAGATAAAGCATCTCGTTCTAGCAGTTTGGACCTTTTTCGTCTTCGTGTGTCCTGGGAACGAGTTCGAAGGAAATATAATTGTTGTGAATCGTCATATGACAGAGAAGTCAACCGCAAGTGCAATGGCAACACTGGGTGAAATCACACTGCAATTTGTGGTTTTTATTGAGTATGTTGAAGAAGGATATTTTGATCACGTGATAAAACGTACTCTGTTGCTAAATTATCATCATGCCACGTGCTATTGTTTTGTTTATCTGTTGCTGTCAGTTTGCCATTGTTACCAGAGATTTAGTGATTAAACAGCAGTGAAATATGTTACCCTCAGGGTGCAACACGCGAATTTTGTAACTGGTTGCTATTTGCCGTTCTGTACTAAACTGAAAAAATTAACCCGAAAACCGAAAATTCAGTCTTGCTCAATAATATCCTGCTAAGGTGCAAAAGTATTGTTGATAATTCATACCAAGTGATTTCATTTCCTCCTCTGCCAGATCAACATACCATGTTGGTCCAACACAACAGGTGTGTGTAGCTATTTTTCCACTGCGATGACCATTTGGAATAACCTAGTGGAATAATAAAATAAAGTTAACACTGAAAATTTTATGTTAAAATAAAAAATTAAGGGTTTTGGGGGGTCGGTGCAAACTACAGAATTCACAGGTATTTCTTGACATTGTTGTTGTATTAAACTACAATACAAGATGATGACTAACTAACTGATCTTAACACAATCCAAGTGTTTTTACTCACTTCCATGCATCCGTTTGATCGATTTGTGTTCAGCAGAGGAATCCAGGCTGTTGGTATTAACATCTCAGCTTCTCCAGTTAAATAAGCATGATCTAAAAACATTTCATTGTAATAAAAAAAACACAAAAATAATTACCTATATAGTTAAGCATAACAAATAGCCGAAACTTAGTATACTAGTTACTACTGCCATTATGGTGACTATGGCACTCTAACGCAGCTAAAAATCACTGTAGACAAGTCACACAAGAGTGGAATCTAAAATATTCAACCTTGATGCCACGGGACAACTGTTTCCTGAAAATGTGGGATCTAAAAATACATGTTGAAAAATACATTTTTTAATAAACATGAAATATCAAGGTTGTTATTTCTTGCTCGCATAAACGCCCTTTCCCCTCTCTTAATGCCCCCCTCTGACCCCTATTTTAACAATTTTTTTTAAATAAAAAACTCTAATAAACCTTCACCTTCCCCTCTCCCCCACTTATTTATTCAAAACATAATGCAAATGTTAAATTTCACTGATAAGGGTGGTGAATCCTGCACTAGTTCTCATCTTGCGATAAAGATATTAATAGTGATGTGGATATTTTATGGAAATAAATACACATTGACAAGAGAGAGAAAATATACAAAAGTTACATTGAAACTTTTATAAACATGCCCCCCCCAAAAAAAAAAAAAAAAATTAATAAGCATAGGCAATCAACAAAAACAGCAACGACAACAATAAAAACAACAACAACAGCAACAACGACAAAACAACAAACATGTTGGATACCTTACATCTGATATTCCAAGTAGGATGTCCCATTATATCAGCAGTTCCTAACACTTGTTCGGCAAAATTTAATAGTTTTTCGCAAGACCACAGATTTCGAATTGCCTAAAAAATTTCAATTAATCAGTTAATCAATTATCTTGAACCACATGATTAAAAACAACATGCCATCATGAAAAAAAAACTGGATGTATAACCAAGCACGGAGAGAATTTGAATTTCCATTTGTTTGCCACGACTAGTTAATGACATTAGACATATTGGATCTTAAATTATACTTCAACTTTACAATGAAATAGATTATTTCTAGATGTCATAATTAGGGGTTTCCTTAAATTTTTTCATCAATTACGAACACACTTTAATTTCTTAGTAGGCTGAAAAAAAGTTCTAGGAGTAAAGTACCGACGCACAAGTATTTTTTCCCCAGCCATTCTACTCTGTGTAATAGTGAATTTATCACCTTGCCATATGTAAATTTAGTATTGGAACGGTGAAATTTTGCAGCCTGTTGCAAGAATGTCAAAACAATAATATCTCAATACTCTTAACAATTTTATTCCCACCTTTGACAGGTGATCACGTTTATGCAGCAGTATACCAAAGCCTGGAAGATCTTTATTTAAAAGGGTAGCTCGTTCAAAGAAGTCTGCCTGCTCGTACATATCTATAAAAAAACAATAAAACTGATAGTTATTTTTCAACCGATTTATAGGGAAATCCGAAGCGCTGTTTGGTTAAAAAGCCTTCACGATGGGCAGCACAGCGCGGTATAACTTTTAACCTCATAGCAATCATAATGGTAGCTATAAATGTAAACAAATAACATTGTCAGAGAATCGGTAAAACCTATCTAAATACATACAGACTCAAAAATCAAGTTACAGTAAATCCAAACTCTCGAATCACTCCGCCAGAAAAACAGAAATAAATTTTGATAGTTTTAATATAAAGTTTTATAAGTTTTAGTATAAACAGCAAAATGAGCAACAAGAAAAATGGCATCGAATTTCCCGGTATAGATAGACAAAACAGTTTAAATTGTATTAATAATTTGTAAACTTTCAAAATACAAGTGGTTATTCAGTTGCCTACTGACGTGGATTTGACTTCCTGTTTCTCTTTCTCCATAGCAAATTTTTTATACAGTCAGTACGGCACTGTTACATGTCATAAGATTGAATTTTAGATTTTTGACTAAATATCTGCTGCAAATAATCTATTTTTAACAAAAATTGGCATGGTGAACAATAAGCCAACCTGAACATGATAGTGACAAACATGATAGTGACAAACATGATAGTGACAAACTAATACTAGGTGATATTGACACCTAGTATTATTTTTAGTCCTGATTGTTCTCAAAATACTTAAAATATGTCATTAAATATGACTGGCACAACTCCAGCATGAGAGTGATACGTTTACTTTTTTATTTTCAATTATTTTCAACAACTATTTAATTTTTCCACTCTGAAACATTTTTGTCATAAGGAATTACAATAAAAGAACTTTGATCTATCAAAATAGAGTAAACAAACCTTTTATCTTTCCAGCTTGAAATAATTTTTTCGCCATTCTATCCATCAACCACTTTAAATCTTCTATAACAGGTCGCAGTTCATCTTCAGTAAAATAATTTTTAACCAGAACATAACCCTGCAGAAGAAAATGTAACAAACATTATGTGACGTACCTACTGCAAATAATTACTGTGTTGATGTGTGTACCAGTGGATAGTATATTTAAAGTCTTCAGAAGTTCTTACATCAACGTCAATGCTTTTTTATAAGACAAAAATTGATACGTGTGTGTAGCAAAACTTTAATTTGAGAAACTCAACTTCACACTTTTTGGAAAAAAGAAAACACAATTGCTGAGCGGATATAGTTCTAGGTGAAGTTTTTTCTCTCAAGAATTACACACACTGAAACAAATTTGTGGTACCTCTTCAAAAAATTGCTTCAATTCAGCATCGTTTAGCTGGCCAGGTTTGTACGAGCTGATACTTGGTGGTGGTTTTGTAAATAAGTCAATAATAGACATATCTGAAAAAAATAGGCAATGTCGTAAGGCTATTTCATATTCTATCATAAATGATAACTCCGATTTTAATTTTAGTTTTAAATTAATTTTGAATCTGGTTATAGGGAAAGCAATTGTAGATTTCCAGGTTTAAAGACATGCTTTAAGAAATAAAAAGAAAGAATCTTGTAAATAATATATTTTTAATTAATTTTTTAAATTTGACTAGTAATATAATTTAACAACAATAAAAACAAACATTTAAGATCTTAAAATATGAGCAAAATTAAAACAAAAAAAACAAATTAAAAAGAAAAGCGCTTTCGAATATACCTAAACCTGATTTTCTTTTAATAGCATAGTCTAATTAAGGCTTAAGGCTACGATAAATGACGGAACACAAAGCTTAGTTGATACATAAAGGACACCTAGTCCAGAAAAACAATTTTTCCTGACTTTCTTTTTACCTAAAGAAACCCTGTGACTTTTCTCCATAATCCCCACTGAATCCCTAGAAAACTTGTAGAAACCCTACATTTTTTACCTTTTTTGATGTATTAAATTCAAATATTTATATTATAGTACAATAAAACTATTGCTAAATTTTAAATTTTTTATAAAAATTATAGAAAGATATTTATCATAAATCTACGTAATAACCACAATAGCCACTGCTTCCGAAATCACGATACCATAGAAGAAGCCTTTGTAACACTATAGTAAAAAGAGAAAGAAGGATCTATAAACATCTATAACTGTAAACAACTTTTATTAAAATCAATCTTTGTTGCAAACATGAAAAAATAAATTAATAAATAAATTAATAAATTAATAAATGAATGAATGAGTGAATGAGTGAAGCATTACGAGTCTGCATGCAATACAGCTACTACTAATGTAAAAAAAACTGGAATGTAAAAGTCATTTGAAGAATAGAGGTTGGAGTTGGCCAAAAAAATGAAGTTTCATAATTAAAAATAATGTCAGAACACAGTCAGAATCTGACAATTTCTTTACAAATTAGCCGTGCATCAGTCTTTCTTGTTAACACAGAAATATCTAAAGTGAATGCCGCCGAATTAACAAATACATATCAAATCAGAATTTTCGCTTATATACGTATAAAATTTGAATTAGAAAGGCTGTACCTAAAGATACAATGCCACGTTCCTGATCTTCACAGTCATCTTTACTCCTACTTAGTGTCATTATTTTCACAACTTACCTTGTACAAAGTGTCAATTGTGTGCACACAGTAACAGGCTGAACGTCATTCTCAACAACAGCAACCAATAATCTGAGAATAATATCCAGAATTTTCTCACACTAAAAAACAAAGCAAAACTACATAAATGAACAAGAATGAACAAGACACTCAGTTATTGCTAGGAATTTTAACGAAAAATTTTTTTTATGTTAAACAAACTCTGCTAATTTATTCTATCAACTTCAAATATTGCTTACATAACTGGTGACCATTCTTTCTGTCCCTGTTTTAAGAAACATTTTATTACAAATCTTTTCTTCAAGCCATGGAAAAAATTCAGCCTAAACAAAAAGCGTAAAATAAGAAATTATACTTTAATTGGGTTGTGGATTAACAAAATTTACTACAGTTTAGATTGTGCCTTCTGTAATACTTTTGTGGTCAGTGGTTGCCGGTAACTGTTAAGGCTTGCTTGCACAATGTTAGGTGTTGACTTTAACGGGCTTACCTAAGAGGTTTGTGACATCTTATCTCTCCCTTGCATATTTGTGTACATTAGAAATTTATTACAACTTGTGCATGTACATAAATCAAAAGTTTGAATTTACATATTTAGTCTGAACACTATTTTCTGGTTTACTACAACATTTTATGCAACACAAACCAAATTCTATCTTTGTATGTATGAGGCGAAAAATATCTGTTAAATAACAATAATAATCGCAGCATCGTTGTTGGTAGCTTTTTTATATTCTTCCAAGTCTTTTCATTTTTATTTTCAGTGCTGGCTTCTCACTTGATTTAGACTGGATTAACTTGAGTTAACAACTTACTGTGTATATATACCGTAATGATCCGATTAAGCGCCCCCCTCGAATAAGCGCACAGGTAATTTCCTCAAAGTTCAATAAGCGCCCAGCATTTATTAAGCACCCCCATCGATTAATTAATCGAAAACTACCTTGAGAAACTGGGCGCTTATTTGAAAATTTTACTTTCTTATATTGAGAATAAAAAAATACATATTTGATGTTTTAGAGGAAGATGATATCGATGTTGTATAAAAAGCAAAACTAAAAAACCCTAGAAAGACTAAACTTCATTTTGTTACATCTTTTGTTCAGTTTTATTTTTCAGGAAAAAAAAACAGAATTGAAAATTACCGTTGTCTTTAATTTGTACAAAATCAGGAAAACTTTTTAAGCGCCCCCTTTGCCCATGCAAAAAAATCCAAAAATTTAATAAGCGCCCAGGGCGCTTGTTTGGATCATTACGGTATATACCTTTTGGCTTTGTACCAGTAATGTTAAAAGATAAACCTATGGTCTAGCTCTTGTTGTCCTTAACAAATCTGTGATTAATGGTTGAATTTACCAGCTGGTGATCTGGGGTAGGAGTAACTCTGGTTTTAAATTTTGGATATTTTTCAACAAACTTGTTGCGTATTTCCAGCTTTGTTCCAGAAAATATAAACCAACAGCCTAACTGAAAACAAGGCAATTTTGCTTTAGAGTACTTACAGAAGTTCGGTTTTTGTTCAACTGGTACAAAAGTTCACCAACAAGAAATTCACAAATCATACAGCCTGTGCTTTGTGTTGACAGTTTAGTTGTTTCATGCACTAAAAAAAAGGAAATATATTTTTAAGCTTTTAGGTGAAAGCTAAGTGAATTTTCTGCTACTCAATTTTCTTTATGTCTGGAGCTGAAATTACTTCACACTAAAATTCTTAAAATTAATTTCTTAATACAGGGGTTTCATTGTTAGTTTTTTGGGATTAGCAAGTCTAGTGTTCTTTTTTGCAAGACAAAATTGTGGAGCTTGTTTGCTACACTTTAAGTATACCAAGGAACTGAAATATTTCTACCCCTGCCCCCCCCCAATCAAAGATAGAGCAAAAGGAAAACGGTGACCATGAAAAAAAGGGTGGTATATTTCACAGACTTAAAATATGCTTTATTATTTCGTATTTAAATTAATTATAATACAAATAATTTCTCACTTATTTTGAAATTGTGCTTTTAATATAATTTTAAATGTATTTTAATTCAAAATAATAGTTTTAAAACTGTTTTTGTTGTTTAAAATAATTTAATGCTAGTCCTGTTTTTGATCGTCTTTACTTGTGTATTTTTAGTTTTTTTTGTTCTTCAAGATTTGAGTTGGAATGTAAAGCTCCTGTGCCTTTTTCTGAAGGAAGATTGCAGTAATTTAAACAATTATAACGCGCCAAGCAGCATGTTATATCGTTTTATGCTTTTCTCCAGATCATGTGCAGATCAACAAGGTAAGATTTACATATAAGGTACAAGCTAGCTAGCTAACTATACTTTTTTGTAAGCTGCACCATCCAATATATATTTTTCAAATTTTGTTGTACAGCTATATGTACACAAGAGTTGAAGGTAATTTCTGGAATAAACATGGAGTAGCTATATTATTACCTCATGACTACAGCTATAGTTTATGGCACCGTAGTTTAGTGGTTATCACTCTTGTACTTTGTGCGGGAGACCGGGGTTCGATTCCCCTTGGCGGCGATTCAATATGGGCAATTGAATATTACCATAGCCCCGGGTTAACCCAAGCCATGTGAGGGAAATTGGGGAGATGGCGCACTGTGTGGGCCGTTGAATGTTGCACGGAGTTGTCTGGAAGAGCGCTTAATATTAAATACTCCAGGACTCCCCATCAAAGCCATGGCCCCTCCTGGAAATAATAGACAGGGTATATCCCTCGATATTTGTGAGGCTAGCCATGTAAAATATGCACATCTATCTACAGGATAACCTGTAGCTACCTAGTAGGGTAGACCCTTTTTCATAACAATTCTTATTTATTGAGTGAAAAAATGTTACAGTAATTGAAAAAATATCCGCTTTTGTTACAAAACCACCGTCAATGCATTTCGCTTTACAAATGAGTCATGCTTATGCCTTCCTGGAGAAAAAGGTTTAATTGATGTGAGAAACCGTCGTTTAAACAGAGCTCCAAGAGAGCCTAAGCTGCACCTGTCCTTCAAAATTTGTGTGCGTTTTCGTAAATGTTTGGCACTTTGGAATTTTTTCAGTAATATTAGGGCAAGGAAAATTACATCACAGTTTCTCATCCACTGCCCACGTGTTAAGCACCACATGAAAAATTTGTTATTTTTAAAATTATGTAAAATTATATGTAAAAATTTCCGTTTTATTTACTATAAGCCATTCGGCAGTCATTTTCATAATTTTCTTCACCTAAACGCAGAATCCTCTTTTTATCCAAGGTGCTATTCTATAAATGAAAGACGTGTTTCAGCATAGTTTTTAAAATCGTCTGATTGCAAAATATGCTTGGCCTGGTTTGCCTTACCAAGGAAGTGAATTAAGCCCCTGGAGGAAGTTGAGGACTTATAATATTTTTGTATTTGTGTACTTAGTCGTATGGAGCTTTTGAAATTTTGTGTTGTGCCTCAATTCAAGGTAACTGGATTATGCAC
This sequence comes from Hydractinia echinata, assembly GCA_030067915.1. Classification (NCBI taxonomy): domain Eukaryota; kingdom Metazoa; phylum Cnidaria; class Hydrozoa; order Anthoathecata; family Hydractiniidae; genus Hydractinia; species Hydractinia echinata. Next base: position 1,117,663 of record JASGCC010000013.1, on the reverse strand, counting down.
AGACATGTATAATTTCCCCTGCCTGCTTGCGTAAATGTTGGTTAAAAAAATTATGTATACTATAATGATATTTTCCTGCATGTGTTTTTGTGTCTAGGACTAGAAACTGTGATTTAATTTTGCTTGGCCTTGCATCAATCAAATCCTTAAAAAAAACATTTTTGGAATGATTTGACCAGATTCGGAAACTGTCAGCACCTTTGTTGGTATGGTTGGAACTTTTTCATTTAAAGATTAGTAAAATTAACTATTTTAATTTTTTACTTGCTGATCGACTAAGCAACCCTATATTTGGTGCCTAAATGACTCTAACATCAGATATTTGTCATGTTCACCTGGCTAAAAGGAAAAATAAGATGATTTGAATGTTATGAATTTTTCAACTGGCCAAAAAAGCCATAAGTATGAGGGCAATCTTGGGCAAATTTTTAAATAAAATTTCTGTTCAATAAGCAACAACTGTTATGTGGGATTGAACCCATATGGATATGAATTGAACGCTCTACTGACTGAACTACCAATCCCCCCAAAAAGATCCTCAAAGTAAACAGAGTTGCATTATATCAATCATATTGTATCTAATGAACACTTTTTGAGAACTCTGTGCCAACAAATGATATATATATATAAATATGTTTGTAGTTTGAAAATTTAGCTCTAAATATGAGCCCCTCAAAGACACTAATGTTATTTAGTGCCAGTATTTTTACAAGAAAAAAATACCACAAGCTGCTTTGTTCGTCTTCTCGTCTCCGAAGTGTTAACGCGAAAGTATTGCATATCTTTCAAAATAAGGGTTTTAACTTATAAAAGTATAACTTTGCATGGATTTATTGGTGCTAAAAGCTTCATCAATGTTGGATTTACATTGGTCAACACTGACAATAATGTGATTATTATCGATTTTTAATTTTATAATTCTGAGAAAAGAGGTTTTACGAAATTTCTCAGCAATCGTTGTTGTTTAGTTTCGCACAATCTAATTTTATCGCACCTTCTGAAAAGAAATATTCCGCACATGTTAAATTTTTGCTAAAAACTCACTACTTTTGCGCAACAAATTGTTGTTGTTCCGCGGTGAATTCATTACACAACCTCGTCCCCAGGGTTCTTCTATGTCTATGATATTTAGTTTTGGTGTATTCCAAGATATCAGCTGCAGTGAGATGTTAACACCTCGTCATATCATATCAAAGAGAAACAAAAGCACTAGGGACAAATATTGGCCTGTTTCAATTTTGCTTGCAACTTATTTCTAGTTCTTAACTCACACACCTTCTATATATTTTACATAATGGACTGAATGCTAGATGTGACTTTACTGGCAGCCTTATTCCAAAGAGTGATCAGAATACATTACAAAATGTAGTAAAAAAGAAACATACCATGTATATCTTTATACATTGATTCAAATGACTTTAATGCATTGATAAGATTGAGAGAAGAATGCTTCTGTGGTAATCCATTTGACCCTAGAATATAATCATATAAAATATAAATATAATTATATATCTCAAATTACAATTTTCGTTAATTAGGATCTTTTACAATGCATTACAGACTTCCACTTTCAAAATAACAAATGCTTACCTGCAGCTAATAACACAAAACATAAATAAATGAATAGCACCATCTAAAAACAAATAAGTAAAAAGTTTTAACAGCCAAAACATCAAAAATAAAAAAGACAAGCTCTAGAAGTAGCACATCTGTTTGCATAAAGTGTTTAAAAAAGTAAAAAAGGACTAATCTGTATATATATAACTAATTTATAAACACAACTGCATGATATTTGGAGTACTGATCTCATAAAATGCTAAAACTCACAATTTTTCCATAAAAATTGACTGTGTTGTTCTGATGTAATTGATGGCTATTTTACTTGGATTGACAAGTTAGTTCAGTACATAATATGTACTATACTTGCACAGCAAGATCACACATGGGCAGGCTCTAAACTTATCATTTGTGTATTATTGAAAAAGTATAAGTGATTAACACCATTCACCATTGAAAGTGTTAATCATATTTAGCAGTGATTGCAGCTTACCACATGAAGCATATTTCGTGACACAAATGCAACCTAATGAGATTGCACTTGAAAAACATGTAAAATAATGTTCAGTGGGCTAAATTTTTGCGGAGAGTAGCGGAGCCCATTTCCTCATTTAAATAGCCATATAAGTGAAAATGAAGGACGATGGAGAGTATATAGGATTTCCATACGATTTCGTCCCTATACATCAAATTTATAACAAATTCTGCCATTTTATCAGTGTTGCCCAGTAATTTTATCTGGTCATTTGTTGGTAAATTTTCGTAAATTTCTGATTGTGTGTTGAAGATGGTGCTAGCGTAGAAACGAAACGAGATTTTTCAAGAAAGAAGTGGAGCTTATGTACCTAGTATATGACTATTTTTTTACATGTAATGAACCCCTTCTTCGCCTTACTCACAGCTAAAGCTCTCTAGCATAAAACTGCCGACTTAGCTGGAATAATATTAGAACTTACTTACTACTTTAAGAGTTAGCTAGCTAGCATAATAAAAAAGAGCAAACAGTGCCATATAGCTAGCATTAAACTAACTAGCTACAAGGCTAGCATAAAATTAACTACTTAGCTGGGATAAAACTACCCATGTAGCTAGCAAAAAATTGCTATTTTTGCTGGAATAAAATCAGCAACATAGCTAGCATAAAAAATTCTTTTCGACAGATTTTCTACCTATCCTCTAGCTAGCTAGCTACTACACAGTGAGTGAGATAATTCTATTCTGTAGGAATATCCCATCACATAGCCTGTTCTAGTCCACAAAATGTGTTGTCTCTGGCAATTTTATACCAAAAACCAAGAAGTTTAGCAAAGTCAGCAAAAGAACAGCTATATGTTCTTTTGCTGACTTTGCCAGATATTTTTCAGATAGTACATTCCGTTCTTACTCACGATCAATGTTTATATAAAGGTACCTTAAGGGAAGAAATTATTTGCAGAAGAAATTTGTGCGGAATTTATTTTTACGGATGAGTGACCCAAAAATGGCATATTTTGCGGAATAAATTTTTGCGGATAGCGACCTCAAAAGAGATATTGCGAAACAAATTTTTGCGCAAAAGAAATTTGGTAAATCGAAAGTCAGGAAAAACCTAATTTAGTACCTAAGTGTATGAAACATCCGATTTATGGAATATCATCTCTTTATTTTTCATCAAAATATCAAAAAAAGAATACTAATCTGCTGTGAAACTTTTTCAACATCTATATATATACATTCGTTATTACCCATTGTTTATATAAATTCTGACAAGTCGTTTTTGTGCAATCATCAACACCTACTGAAAATCTTGAAATATATATAAATATATATATCATTCATTTTTTGGGTTCAATCAGAACAAGTTTCAGAAAAATGAAAAAATTTCTTGATCGGGAAATCTCATAATTTCTAAACCAGGATATATAATATCCCGATAAAGAAATATTTTCCATTTTTGTAACTTGACCCAAACTGTACACTGATGCCGGACACCATTCTATTTCCATTTAAATTAGAAAATATGTAGCTAGCTATATATTTTGCAGATAGTACGTTATGTCCCCCGTTAATGATCAATGTTTATATAAAAGTTGGTGTGGGTTATATATTTGTAATCGTTATGCTGCTCAGCCACAAAAGGCATTTTTTAACAGTGGAGAGCCATATTTTTGTGAGCGATTGCAGCTATATATATTGTAGGCATGTCAGGAAATCAACTTTTTTTAACCCTGCCTCTGAGCATAGTGGCTCAACTTACAGAAACCGAAATTATTTCAATATATATATCTATATCGGGAAACTTTTTCAATATCTGCATTTGTTATTACTGAGGCGTTTTAAATTCTGACAAGTGGTTCTCAGGCAATCATCTATATATATCGCATTCATTTTTTGACAGAAATTATTTCTATATTAAATAACCTTTTTTTACATCAACGTCTACATTTTCTGTTACAGAGGCTTTTTAAATTGTGACAAGCTGTTCTCGTGCAATCGTCACATGTATTGAAAATCTTCAAATATATATATATCCATTTTTCTTATTTAATTCCCCAATATGTATACAAATAATGTCCCAATAATTACATAGTTATAAACTGTGTTTTTATTTTTAAAATTTTATACAAACTTTTCCACAAAATAAAATGGCTGAGTGATTGTTTTACCTGCACAGGGTAACAACAGGCTCTTTTGTGTGTTGTTATTTAAATGAAAGTTAGGATTCTTTTTTGGCAAGGCTATACGTATGTGCGACAAGGTTTACATCTAATAAGTGCTCCTTGAAAAAGAGTGTTACGCCTATATATAGATGTATAACACGGTTTACCTGTACTTTGCGTTTACATAGGATTAAAATAAACTTTTGAAAATTCACCAGGAACATTTCGTGAAAAATAAAGGTTGGCTAAATGTTTTCGCTATTACAGGGCACAACGTGTAAATTGTGTTTTTATTCCAGCTAAAGTTGAAGGACAGTTATTTTCTGAAAAATATATTACACCCGAAACACTGCTGTGTGTGTTTCACTCGATTTACGATATACTGCATACCTGTGCTAAAGCGCTCCACCTGAATGTGTAGTACAGTTTACAATTTGTATTAATTGTTACACCAAGCCTTTTATGCCAGGTAACACAGTTACTTATGGCTTAACCAGAATTTCTCAAAAGGTTAATTAACTGTTGTGTGCTGTAAATTCCTAAGTGTATATAATATTCATTTGTAAAATTTCGTATATATATTTATGCCCTGCTGGTCTAATGGCTATGACACTCATGCAAATGAGAGATCCAGGTTCAAATCCTGGACAGGGCTAGGAAAAACATAATTATCTTGCACCTACAACAACCAGGTGTTCATAAGTATATGATATAGCTATATTGAGGATATTAGGTAATCTTTTTGTTTATAGAGCACAAAAATGCCATTTTTGACATTTCTGTACCTTGACTTTTTAATGTTGTAAGATTCAGTAAAAACCCATATTGTCAAATTCATTTGAACCAAGTTGACTTTTTATCTCAAATTTATCAAAACACGATTTTTTTGGCATTATGACCAATTATAGTTTAAATTCTTTTATTGGCACATATTCTGCTAAGATGATTCACTCTATTTTAACCTGATATAAATTCAGGTAATGAATTTGAACTATTTGTACCTCAATATTTTCCATACTCTTGGACTTACATATTGAGTATACGTAATCTTTGAGTTGCTGGGGAGAAGAGGTTCTATTAAGGTGCCTGCCCCTGCCTTGCCGTTCCCTTGCCTTACCAGCACTGACCGTGCCTTTGCCTACCCTCCCTATGCCTTTTCTGGTGCCTGCCTACTATGCCCTTGCCTCTCATGCCTTGCCTACCCCTGCCTTGCTGATTCCTCTTCCTGTTCCTTGCCTGCCTTTGCCGTGCCCTTTCCTTGCCGTGCTTAATGCCTTTGCCTTGGCAACCTCTCCGCAACACTTTCTATATTTCTAAAAGTCTGCATATGACATGGCACGAAAAAGCTTTCTAAAGTATATACAGTCGACGCTCGTTATCTCGAACTCCCAAGGGACCGAAAGAAAAGTTCGAGATAGCGAAAGTTCGAGATAACGAGCGTATTTCATGAAAAGTTCGAACTCAAGGGACCGAAGAAAAAGTTCGAGATAGAGAAAGTTCGAGATAACGGAGGTTCGAGATAATGAGCGTCGACTGTATAAGTAAAATTGTAAGATGGCTAGCTACCTCGTAGTCCTCTATTCCACACTTCAAGAAATGACCAGCCAAGTCAGACTGCATTTTGAAAACCGAAAGTCATGTGCTTTTTGGACTGTCTCGTTTTATCTCATGTTCGAAAAAAAGAACTATGAAAATTAGTACGAAACATCGAGGCTATCAAAATAAACGAATCATTCAACTTCGTCCCCAGTCTCAGTGCAGCGAATTTCTGACCCAACCTCGACCCCAGGGCCCGTAGCGCTTTTTTGACATGAGGATGAAACGCGTAACTGAAAATAAAGCTTGGAATGGACTGGTCCACCACTTATCGCCTCCATTATTTTGCCTGTCGATTTGCGTAAGAGGTCTGGGGTTATAAACAACACGCGTCACGATGATGAAAGTCGTCTATACAAATGATGACAACACATCTTCTATTTTATTGTTAAGACAGAGATCCTCAAACAACATCTGTACAGCATTCTTCTCAAAGATTAAACCACGTAAAATGTATCAAGTCATTCCTACATCTTCAAGAAAATTAACTTGATCTTTAATAATACACCTTTACGATAATTCGGGAAAACTAACACTCCATCGCAGCTTATTTTGCGATCGGAGGAGTTAAACATCACACTTTTATAAGAGTTTATTAAAGAGAAAACACGTTTTTTCGTGATAACTTTTCTTGCCGCGTTTTGTTTTTAATGAAAAGTACACTAGTTGTATCTTATTATTACAGTCGACGCTCATTATCTCGAACCTCCGTTATCTCGAACTTTCTCTATCTCGAACTTTTTCTTCGGTCCCTTGAGTTCGAACTTTTCATGAAATACGCTCGTTATCTCGAACTTTCGCTATCTCGAACTTTTCTTTCGGTCCCTTGGGAGTTCGAGATAACGAGCGTCGACTGTATTAACGTTTCCTGAAAATTTGAAAGAAATTGATACGACGGAAGTTAAAAAACTGGAGAAAACACGCTTTCGTCTCTAACAAACTCTCATAAAAACACGATTTTTACCTCCTTTTTTCCGATATTGTAAAACGATGGAGAGCCGTAGGAACGCATGTACAATTGAATTATCGTAAAGGTGAATTGCATTTGGTAGCTAACACTTGAAAAATTAAATATTTTGCATATGCTTATGATAAAACTCCAATGACGTCCTTGTCCTCATACTATTGACTCTAAGCATTTGACTTGTTATGGTCAGGAAAATTTCGGCCCTCTAAAGATCTCTGAATTTTCTCCAACATTAAGTGGTCCATCCTTTCATCTGTTATTTTTGCAGCTGGTGTAAATTATTCTATAATATTTATAAGTGCTGTAGTTTTTACTACATGTATGATACACCACAAAATGACTAGAAAGTCACTAAGGGTTGTATCTATTCCGAAATTGTATGGTGTATGGCTAGGTACCTCTAGCTACAAAAACCCAGCAAAACACTTTTACAAATTTACGCCACTAAAACACCATTTTTGATCGAAACGTCACGCATACATTACTTTTCTCTGCATGCTTAATTTTGGGCGAATTTCAGTCAGTTGTACCAGGGCCTCGTACGCGTTTCATCCTCATATAAAAAAAACGCTACAGGCCCTGGGATCGAGGTTGTTTCTGACCATGTTGCGGGGATAGATAAGATTTCTCCGAAGAGAAATCATTTCGGAAATATACATTACCTTTTAACTGTTACCATTTTGTTTGGCATAGACTCCCACCGAATAGAATGAGTGGACCCAACACACGACGTACAACATAACGGTCCATGCCTCTACTCAGATGCTGGAGTGTACGACACTGCCGACTAAATTCTAGTTCAACTAAATAGACCCGACAAATGGACCCGACATTACCCAACGTACTGAAATTACTGCAACCATGGACTGTAATAACACTATAATATGGCACAGCATGAATAATATTCCTACTACATAGCAAAATTTCCAACCTCGTCCCCAGGGTCTTGTGGCCCCTGAGCCGTTATTACGGAGTGGCCAACAATGCCGCTATATCAACTTCATCAACAAGGCAAAATGCCCTGGGAACGAGGTTGCAAAATTTCATCAAAGTTTTACCCTTTAATAAAGACGCATTTTGCTATATATAATAGATAGATCCCTATACATAGGCCATGACCAGTATATGCTAGTTATACTCAGGAAAAATACGCATCTATTATGTAGCGATAAAATATGTTATTACAGTTATGGCCTATCTACTGCGATGTGTTATGCTTTCTTCGTTTAAAAATGGCTTATCCATGTTGTCATTCCCATTTCAGAATTGTTCATAACACTTTATATCTCCATGCCATCCTAACATATGTGTCCGTAGGAACAGAATTAATTTTTGTCGACCCTAACTTCCTGTTTAGTACACTCTTTCTACTATGGATCTTGTAAAACGAGGTAAAAAAACTTTAATCTTGGAATTGGATATCTAAGGTTGATTTTCAAATTTAAATCAGTCTTTTGTGACACGTCTAGTTTGAAATGAGTCGGTATTCAATACTTATTGACAAGACAATTTCATTTAAGTTTATGTTATTCCCAGAGCTTTATCTCCCGCTTTATAATTCCCCCCAACCTCGTCCCCAGGACTTGTTAGGCTTTTATATTTAGACAAAATATAAAAAGTCTAACAAGTCCTGGGGACGAGGTTAATTCCTCTCGCACTTATAATACCAACCACCATATCGTACTCTTTCCAAAATAATGAGCTCTTTTGATAACCCTTTCACAACAGAGATTTTTAATAAACGTCCTCATTAATTTAATAGACTTTCCATCCCTTCCCCCGTTTATTCTCACTCACTGTTAGTTCGGTACTCCAGCGAGTACCCACTTACAAGCTTTTTTAAAAAACGAATCTCAAAATTCTAACCAGGCTGGTCTATTGTTTTAAAAATAAACCTATTGTTTGTAATCTGAAATTCCAACCTGATATTTTTATGAAGCATATTCTTATAAAAGAAAAAGCGTGTATAATCATTGCGAATAGTGATTCAATGTTAGCTTGAATTTTTTTTGCAAAAAATTATTGTGTAGAAAAAATAAAAAGCTTTCAATTTCATATCTTAGATTCGGCAACCTAGAACAATAAACAATTTTTGGGTCCCGCGAATTTTATACAAACCGTGTACATCATGAAATTTTGTTTCTGCAAATTTTAAACTTATGTAAAACAGAAGTCTAATTGACAGGCAACCTCGACCCCAGGGTATATCTTGTATCTTTTTGACACAGGAACGGGGAAACGAACATGACCCTGGGGCAGGCCTCCCGATTTTGTACCGTGATTGGAAGGAGTGACGTCACTAATTTATGCGTTAACGCGGCGAGTTAGATTAAATTGCTCTCCTCCGCCGTCCCCGTGTGAAAGAGATACCCTGGGGTCGAGGCTGATTGACAGGTAGGGTCAGGTGTACGAAATTACATACTATCATATCTTAAACTCAAAAAAACCCAACAAGTTCATAACCAACAAAGATGTCAATTTATTAATGATAACATTTTTTTTTACAAAACAGTTTTTAATCTAAAGCCATATCTTCTTCTGCTGCTGTTTTTGATTCGGATTCTTGCAAAGCTTTTGTAAAGGCAATGATATCTGAAAGTGTAAAATAAGTCATTCTTGTATAAAAATTCAACGAAGTTCATTTCTATGAATGTTTTACAGAGAGATGAAGGAAATTATTACGGACTTCCGCTTTGATTAAACAAAAAACCTGTAAACACTCGAACCAAAATTTTACGGGACCTTGATGCTTTTTAAAGTTAAATTCTGTAGTTTCATTTTGCATTGGATTCTACTTAAAAATAATGCACAAACCGCAAAACGTATTTCGGAAATATCGAGAGAGAAAAAGAGAGTTGCCACAGAAATTTATTCATGAAAATCTAGAATACTTCCTTTTTCAGGACTTTTCCAGGATTTATCAACATTCAAGTTGATAATCCTTGTTTTCGATGAGTAAATCGATACTAGTTTGCGAATAATATATCAGATAAACTTATATAACAAAATGTCAACATATGATCTTAAGATGAGAGGTGGATAAACTATATGTGACAAAATTCAAATACAACATTCAGGCATTATTTGAAATTTAAAGAAAATTACTAAATTCAGGTATTTTTTAGGACACCTTTTTAGCTCCAGGATATGTGGGAAACCTGAAAAAGTATTGCCGGAAAATTCTCAATTTCTGGTCAGTAGTTGGATACTTGAAATATAGATCAAACGAATATAAATAATGTAACTAATACAAACAAACAACGAATACAAACAAACAACGGAACAAACGAGGAAAAAATCAACACAAGTACCACGTAATATTAACATAAAAAAATGAGACGATAAAAGTAAATGTCCCAACCTCCTTTTGCAGCAGCGTTGACAGCATCTTGACTGAGTTTAAATTGTTGCATTAATGGCGCTAACTGACCAGACTGTAGTGCAGCGCTGAATACGGAGAGTGCCTAAAACGGAAGATAAAGTTGGACGTGGAATTTATACCTAACCCACTTTCAAGTAACAAAAAATTGGGGCCGTCCTATGTTTTCTGTCTGCGGCTGGCTGATTTTATTCCCGTTTGAAAATCACTCGAAAAAAGACAGTACCACCAGGTTCAGATGTCGCGTAAAAAACCTTTCACTGGTTTATTAAACAATACGGTGTTGCTTAGGTCGCGACGAAAGCCATTCGATTATTTTATGAAAGCCATTCGATTATTTTATATCGAAATAAGAACATTCTCAGCATTCACAAAGAGAGTTTTTCAAAAATTTAACTAAATCTGGCGATTGTTGCAGACTTTGTGTAAAAGGATGTTGTCCTGTAGGCGGGAAACACTGTACGGCACAAATATTTGAAAAGTTTACAAAGCCAACTCTGATGATAAAAACAAGCTTAAAATATTACCTGCTTAAATTGCGGTGACTGCACTGTATTGCGTAACTCTTCTTCGTCAGCCGGTAAATCACCTGCAGCGGGCAAGAAAGGTTTTAACCGAGTTTGCACCTCTTTATCTTTTAACAAAGGTAGTAAAGCTTCAGTCGAAAACGATGCTGCCAGATCAACGCCTTAAATAAAAGTACTCCATTATTGTTACATATAGACAAGCTATAAAATCCACCTTTACATACAAGGAATCTGATGAACGTTTAAAGTGCTGATGACTGTGGAGCAAGCTCTCAAAACTGATTTTTTAAACTACTTTAATACGTTCCATATATACTTTTGTTTCGATGGCTTCTTTTGCAGAATTGAATGTCTTCTAAAAGATATTTGTTGAGATTGTTACCATGTCGAAAAATGTCACGTAATAATTTACTTACTTTCTTGTTGTGCTGCAGCTTGTGGAACTAAGAATAGAATTTATTATATTTTTTAGAACTATCATTTACATAAGCATCTTTCCACTCCTAATGTTATTTGAAGCTTCCTACGAAATCCAGGACACAAAGTAAAATGCATTCCAATCATAATACAGTATAAAGTACTATGTCAATGCAACACTATAAGTTATTGGTTAAAGTTTTGGTTCATGGATAGTTTTCATAGTCATATCAACTTCATGGTGGATGCTGCAAAAATGTTTCTTAAAGACATTTTAAAGTTCAGTGAACTCTGTACCTTGCATATTTGACAGGATATTTTGTAAGTCACTCAGTTGTACAGCACCTGCGGGTTTGGCTGTTTCTGAAGGTGTTGCAGTGGCAGCAGGCGTTGGATTGGCAGCAGGTGGTACACTTGCTGCAGCGGGTACAGGAGTTGCTGAAGCAGTTGCAGGTGCAGCTGACCTGGAATTAAAGTTAAGTTTTTCTTCATAAAAAAGTTTGTATGTTTGATTTTTTAGAATTGTTATTCACAGATGCTATAATTGCAGATGACAAAGAAAAACAATAAAAACAACAAAAACAACAAAAACAACAATTGTAGATTTTTCATCAAAATTTAATCTCAAACTCTAGCAGAACTTACTCTCTTGTGCTTGCTGCAGTTGTGTTCCTTGAACTGGATCTAGAATCATCACTGTCGAATCCACCTGCACCGCCAGCACCACCAAGCCCAGTCATACCCAACAACTGCATCAACTGATTTTGATCCATGTTATTTAGCAAACTTTGTAAACTAGAATCACCTAGAATTTGTAACAATTAAAGTGATGTGAGAAAACAATCAAAACAGGACATGCATGGTACAAAGAAATTTTTTTTTTTAGTAATTTTACCTAACTGATCACCAAGTTGTGCCAAAGCTGGTTGAAGCCCAGCTAGTCCTGCACTTCCACTGCCACCTCCACCACTAGAAGCAGAGCCAGGAGCTGGTGGGTTGTTTAAAAGTTCGTTCACTTTCTTGCAGAATTCTTCATCCTTGTCCTCTTTAGGTTCTTGTATCCAAAAGAAAAACTTTCTACTTGAAGATTTGAACTTCAGAATATATGCACGACCAGTGGTACATTGAGATAATCGTTTGAATTCAATATCATCCGGAAAAATGATCAAGTCCTGCAATACACCAAAAATTCAACTAGATAAAATATATTCGTATCACAACACAGACAGATTAGATTTTCTAATTTTTATGTAAACTATTCGATGATTTTGAAGAAATGAGGATGCAAGAAAAACAAAACTGATAAACTTAATATTTATGTTGGATCAATCTTAAAAATCAAGCATAAGCACGTCTTCTTGATAACGAAATTCTGAGTTTGCCTCACACGTCTCACATATATCATTAGGGTGCGCCATTTGTTTCTATAGGCTGTAAAAGATTGTTTTTATCACGCATTTAAAAACAAGTGTTAAAAGACATTATTCACTCTATACTGCGACATAGAATAAAAGAGATTGAAAAATGAAACTGACTTAGCAAAAAATAAAGTAAAATTCATTACCCTTTTTATCGAAAGTTTAATTTTATGTGTGTGAAAAAATAATTTCAATTATATTTCAGGATAAAAATAGACACAGGAGAATTGGTTTGCAATAAAATTTTCTGGGTAACCTTGTATAGACGCTATATGTTACTCATTTGATTGCAAACCGACATGCAGATCATAAGTTATGTGGTCATCAGCAAAAAATTAAGAGGCCTGGGATGAGCAAATAAGTGTCATTTTGGCAAAAAATTTATGTTAATCAATTCACATTTATAATATCTATGCATTGATAAAGTTTGAATGCCCTTTCCTTAACCCTATTTGGTTTGGGGTTTTTCAAACATATTATGGCCGGATTTCGCCCCCCTCTATAACTTTTGAAGTAAGAGTGTCGTCATAAAACTTTGTATGTGGGAACTTCAAACTTTAATACACATTTAGGAATTTAAATTGTAAATTTTTAGCAGGTTGTCTGTTTGCAGGTACCCCCTATTTTTTGGTATCTTTCTTTTTTTTTTTGGAAACATTCTATTTTAGTAAATTAAAATCATTTTCTAAAGCAGGATAGTAAACTTGTATCATTCAAGATTTTTTGCTGGTCATTACTATGCTGAAAATAATTAAATTCTTATATTTAGTTTTTTATATTAGTGGATATAGGAACAAAACGTAACTCTACGGCATTGTTAGAATATATTTGTAAATTATATAGTTATAAAATCTTTATTATTACATTATAATGCTCAATATGATACAATAATGCAAATTTTAGTCAATGGATTGTGCAATAATGTTAATTTGAACATTCGCTTAAGGGCAATATTTTGTTTTCGTTGAATTTTTTAGAAAATGTATTAACAAACACAGTATATAAAACTATGCTTATTACAATGGTAAAAATATATCCATAAAATATACATGAAATGTTCTTGATGTTTTTTTATATCGAACTAATGCAACCCTGGCATAATGTTGATTTTACTTTCTTCAATTTGTCCTTGGCCGTCTTCTGTTCTTTTCCGTGCAAATTTTTTATGCATAACCAACATCTTCGTGGTGTGTCTGATGATGAAGAAAGCATGTCATTTACTGATCGTCTTGGACAGGCTTTAGACCCGTTACCAGATCAATCTTCTTTAGCGTGCCAATCTGCAATCCCTTTTTAGATCTTCTTTTGATTTGAGGATTGACTAGTGCTTCAGCTAATTCCATTCCAAAATCCTTGTTGTGATTTAGAGCGATAATGGTTGAGGCATTCACTCTAACTGATATAAGATAAAGCTGATATGCTCCATCTCCTTGATTTAGGCTTCACTGTGTGTGTACAAATTTTTGATCAACGAAATCAGTTCCACCTTTTGTAAACTCATACAACTTACAGATTGCTGGGTTTTTTCTTCTTACCATCCTTTGTAACTCTAAGAATTGGATTCATTGTTGACAAAAGTAAAACATTATTTTTTCTTTCTAAGTTGTAACGTCGTAACTGGAAGTGTTACACTTTCTGTTTTATTCCCAATAAATTTTGCTGCTTATAGAGTCTCTTTCAGACAAATCTTTAATATCTGCCGGAATGCCTATTCGGTTGGTGTGCATTGTCCCAAACATTGTGATCCCTCTATGTAATAGCCACTGCGCAATTGGTATTGAGGTATACAATCTGTCCATGGAAATGTTTTAATCTAAGATAGAAACTGTTTTGCTTAATTTCTCTATGAGGTATTTCATATGATTTTCTGTTCCACAGACATAGTATTAGTTGTTTTCCTATATTGTTGTGTTTTCCACAATAGACGTGAGATTAATATGTGTACGGATACCTGGCATAGTTGATAGGTTTAAATAAAATTCTGTACTTAGCAGGCTTATCAGGGTTATACTGTTTAAAACCTACTTGTGTCCTAATGGGATTTAATGTCTCGTCCAACGACAGTGCAATTATCGTTATACGATTAAATAATTTTCTTATAGCAGATCTATCTTTCTCCTCCCGTTCTTGTCTCTTGTCTTGAAATATAATCTAAGGTTTTGACAAATAAAATTAAATCTGTTTCTAGACATTGTTGCGCTGATAAATGCAGGACCGCATTTATCAGAAAAACGTAAGTTCACGCGGTGGTTATATAGACAAAATAATCCTTGAAAACACAGCATAAAAGTCGGCTGAATCAATCAATCAAAGGCGTTGTTGCAGAGCGGGCGTGATGCAATAATCCTGGTTTGTTCTTCAATACATTGTGAGCATTTTGCCTTCCTTCACTAGTCGGCTCTTCATTTACAAACTATATATACTCTTGTTTTTTTGCGATTGGTTCATAAGTTTCGACCAGCAAAGAACTATCAATGCTGTTTACTGATCTCTGGTAAGTTAGACGTTTTTTCTTATATGCTGGTTTTTGCTTTATAACATCATCCTGATCGCTTTCACCTAACAATATAATTTTTTGATAGATATGTAATATCAATAGACTTAAAAACAAACTTCGAAGTTTATGTGTTGGTAACTAACAAATAAAGTCGATGTCCGTATCTGGAACTCCCAACTCCTATTCACCTAACAGCTCCTCCAAATCATCTTGATCTTCAACAAAACTTCCTCATCAACAAAACGTAAAATATCTTCTATTGCTTCATGGGAAGTTATAGTTTTTCTTCCTGACATGATTGTAAATAAAATATGAAGTATCGTCCACACGAAGTATAAAAAAATTAACATTATAACCATTTTTGAATTTTTTTTTTCTTCTCTAACACAAAGTAATACAATTCTGAATTATTTTGATGGCGTTGTCACCTTTTTCAAAAAAAAGGAAACATGTCAAATGTGTGAACAATTATTTTCTAATTATCTCGAGAGAAAAATTGATGATTTTTTAATTACACAAGCAATCATCCACATTGACAAATTACAAGGAAGAAGTTTGAACTTTGTTTATGATTGTTTATGATAGATATAAGTCAGATTACATAAAAGAGCATACGATTTTGTGTCTAATAATATATTTAAAAAAATTTTTTTGGATTTATATTCCTTTAAAAATCCGTCAATACACCCACTTGCAGTATGAATTTATATTTTTTTTTTTTATAAACATGCTCAAATAAATTTTAGAAAAAGTCACCAAGTTTTCTGGGTTATAAATAACCACTTCCTTGTTGGCGAACACGTAATTCAAGTTAGTTACTGCGATAAAGCCAAGTACTCAAGGTTGATATGTTTTTTATATACAATACAAATGGAACAGACTTTAGACAATAATATTGTTTTTACACTAGCGTTTTTCATTATGTGTTTTTCATTATGTGTTTTTCACCCTACAGTACAGTCTGAATGTAATCTACCGTGGACGCGAAACTCGCATGAATAGTTACACAGAACAATAACATTGCGATAGCTTTTGTTTTTTTAAGAAAATAATTGCCTCGCTGATAAACAATGACCCCACGCGATCGATTGTTTAATCACAATAGGTTGCAAGATCAATTTTAGCAATCTATTTTGCGCGAACTCTTTTGAAATTTTTAATAGCAGTAATTAAATATAAAAGTTATCTCCGCGAAGGATCATGTGTCCCACGATTATTTTTGCGAGTTCCACGATTTTTATAGCCAGTATAATTTAATTTTTTTTCTTTTCAAAAAAGTCTTTCATTAAAGTTAATTTGTTTGTGTCAGGTTTTATCAATTTAAAAAAAGCATATTCGTATTTTTGCTTGGTGTATACTTTTTCGTCATGGACGCGATTGTATTTTTACGAAATGTCATTTGTCTAGAAAAGTTAAATTTGTCTGCGGCGATAGAAATGCTTTTTTAGATTGCATTTTAAAAGTTTAAAAACGAAAAGCGACGATAGAAATGTTTTTTTAGATCGCATTTTAAAAGTTTATAAACGAAAAGCGGCGATAGAAATGTTTTTTTAAGATCGCATTTTAAAAAGTTTAAAATCGAATAACGGCGATAGAAATGCTCTTTTAGATCACATTTTAAAAGTTTATAAACGAAAAGCGGCGATAAAAATGTTTTTTTAAATCGCATTTTAAAAGTTTAAAAACGAAAAGCGGCGATAGAAATGTTTTTTAAGATCACATTTTAAAAGTTTAAGAACGAAAAACGGCGATAGAAATGTTTTTTAAGATCACATTTTAAAAGTTTAAAATCAAATAGCGGCGATAGAAATGCTCCTTTAGATCGCATTTTAAAAGTTTATAAACGAAAAGGAGCGATAGAAATGTTTTTTTAAATCGCATTTTAAAAGTTTAAAAAACGAAAAGCAACGATAGAAATGTTTTTTTAAGATCACATTTTAAAAGTTTAAGAACGAAAAACGGCGATAGAAATGTTTTTTAAGATCACATTTTAAAAGTTTAAAATCGAATAGCGGCGATAGAAATGCTCTTTTAGATCGCATTTTAAAAGTTTATAAACGAAAAGGAGCGATAGAAATGTTTTTTTAAATCACATTTTAAAAGTTTAAAAAACGAAAAGCAGCGATAGAAATGTTTTTTAAGATCACATTTTAAACGAAAAGCGGCATTTAATAGTTGTGAACAATGCTTCTCGTATGTTTCTTAACTTAAACGCGCTGGAATCTTTTAAGTAATTAAATCAACAATACATTATCGCGCAATGTATTATAAAACTTCGCGAAAGATTTTTATTATTTAATTACTTCACGCTAATACTTAAGGGAATAGCTTATCAATACATTTACACAATGCATCTCGCTATTACAAGAAATATAATTGCTCCGATATTTCTTCGAGAGCGCATTGTTTTTTAACACGCAAATATAAACTTGCAAAACCCATAAGGGATTTAATTATAACAAAAGACAAACGACTGCCGTCCTCCACGCAAAGGTGTGATATTAGCGTGTACGCGGTAGATTACATTCAGACTGTACTGTAGAAGGATCTGCCAGGGTAAAATTGGAATTAAAATAAAATCCCTGGATAAGCACTGAAATGCCCTGGCAAACCCAAGACTCTGAGATATTTGTCTAGGATCTGTCCACCCTCATTCTCGTAGTAGCCAAACTTCAAAAGTTCTTCAGAAGAAATGACTATGCAAATCAACTGCATTCAAAATGTTTCACCGTAGTTGAATATTACAGTCAAACTCTTATTCTCCAAGTCGGCAAATGTCACGTGATACTTTTAAACTAATTGCAGGCCCTTTGTTTTTAGGGTAGCCATTACGATTTGAGGGAAAACAAGCCGTTTACGCAGCCAACTCTTCATAAATAGGGGGTAAATTTTGCATAGTATCTTTGTTTTCTAACTTTAAACTTGACATATTGTGTAGTTTTACGTGAGTTTTTGCTGGTTTAGCTTTAATTCAGAAACTTGTGTATATAGTTCTTATTTAAGTTTCTTCTGTGGGGTTTTTGGCCGTGAAAAGTCTGTGTTTTCCCTCAACCAAAAGTGGTACCACATGACATTCCGAGAATAAAATTTAAAAACTTTAAATTATATACAATAAATTCTCTTCTAATAATTGTATGGTATTTCAGATTTCCTATTATATAATTTCTGGCGCCGTAGCTTAGTGGTTATAACCCTTGTACTTTGTGCGGGAGACCGGGGTTCGATTCCCCTTGGCGGCGATTCAGTATGGGCGAGTGAATGTTACCATAGCCCCAGGTTAACCCAAGCCATGTGAGGGAAATTGGGGAGATGGCACAATATGTGGGCCGTTGGATGTTGCAGGGAGTTGTCTGGTAGAGCGCGGACTCAAAATGCTTAAAATGAGCATTAAATACTCTAGGACTCCCAATAAGCCATGGCCCCTCCTGAAAATAATAGACAGGGTATATCCCTCAATATTTGTGAGGCTAGCCATGTAAAATATGCACATCTATCATCTATAATTTCTGCTGATGATAAATCCAAACATGCCACCCTTTTCACTCAAAAGTTTTTTGTTTTCTGTTTCAAAATTTAATGATGTTAACATCTGGGTCCCAGAACATAATGTATATAGACATATATAGTATATTTTATGAATCAATTTAAGATACCAATGAGTAAAGGAAATCAACTTACATCTTCAACAGTTCCTGATGTTCTATCTTTCCAACAAAAATGCATCAAGGAATCATCACTTTGATAAATGTAAACAAAACCTTTCCGCTTATCTGCAGTGACAGTTGTTCCACGTAAATTCATTTTACCAGCACGAAATTCAACCAGATTTTTGGAAGAAGGTAATGCGCTTGTATTTCCAAACAAAGCAGTCATTTTTTGGCTGAATTTTGTATACCTTTTCAAAATACGACGTGTGGAGTGAGAAACGAAAAGTGTCTTTGTTGCCTGTTTTGTTTATAGCAGCGTCACGATCAGGCTGCCGACACAATACCCCCGACACGCCGAACGCGGGACCCTACGTTTTTTTTAAAAAACAAACAAGGTTTTAGTAGAGGCCGCTTACGTGACAAACTCAATCAATGGGGACAATAAATGCTGCAAAATAAAATAAGGAAATGCTACTATGATAACGTCAGCATAAACGAGTATTATTTAAAATTTTGGAACTAATCAAATACCGTAACATCACAACCTCGTTCCCAAGGCCTGTTGTCTCTTTTTTATGTCGGGGGACGTCTCAAACGTCAAAAAGATACAACAAGTTACAATAAGTACACCATAAGTTCTCATCTAGGAATCTTGACAAACTATGCACAAGTACGAAGTGTAACTGATACAGGGAAAACGTTGTCTTCCTGGATATTACGCACGCACGTTTCAGATCACAGAAAGTGATTTTAACCCTTCTTGGAAAAGCATTGTGTTACTTTGAATTGAATACTGTTCATAGCTGTGATGATGTTCAATCACTGCTGGCCTCATTTAACTACTTTTTACACAAAATGAATGGTAAATACGTCTCTGACTATTGGGATGCACTCAGAAAATACAACTTATACTCACTTCAAAGACATCGTGAACGATACAGAATTTTCTATGTTTAGAAAATCATTGAAAGTTTGGTTCCAAACCTTGGTTCCAACAGAATAGAAGTATCTATTAACCCACGTCTTGGAATGAAATGTTTCCAACCACACCATACCTAGCAACTTTTAGAAGTTGAGATTGTCTTTGCTGCTGCATGGTGCATTATTATTTAACTGCTTACCAAAAGAAGTAAGAAATTGTATCAAATGTGATGTTCCAGTGTTTAAGAAGCTGCTGGATAGTTTTCTGTCTTTAATTCCAGATGAACCCCTAATCAAAGGGCATGCAGCAAATAAAAAGGGCAGAATTGAGGTCACTTTTACCTATGGTTAGGTGTGTCGAAAGATGAGACTGCTGTGTGCCGCCTTTTGCCTTATGTATATTCTTTGAAATTTGACCATTGTTCTAATCATATTTTACTCACGATTGTAATCATCACACCCTCGTCCCCAGGTTTTTGTTTTCGCCGCCTTCTCTCTCATATCAAAAAGGCAAAACCCTGGGGATGAGGGTGATAATCATCATAAAAATATGTAAACAAAACCCACTATGATTACCATTCTATGGTACTGATCTTTTTGCGTGAAAAGCGGTTTTAAGAATGATGTAGAATGTTTCTGGATTGAGGCAGGGCTTTCTCCTCTTTTCCTCAATATTTTTAACCAAAATTTTAAAATGTTTAAAAGCGAATTACACCAACCCAATGTTTCAATTACGTTCGATATCGTTATAATACTACGCTCTCATTAGATTGTAGAAACTGTTTTCCTTCCGCGTCATACTAAAATGTCATTATAAACATGAACAAACAAAATATACAACTAAAAACGAAGCTTTTCGTAAGTCTTTTTCTTTCTCTGGAAGGAAAAAAAATCTGCATTTTTGAAAAACATTAGCAGCTTGAAGTGATAAAATAACACCCGCACAAAAATTGCCGTAAACATCTCTATGTTTTTTCGCCGTTGTCTTTGTCACCTTTAGGTTTTTTCCTTGTAAAAAGCGGTTATAAAAAATCGTATTTTTAAAGAAAAATGGGATTTTAAGATTCGGGTGTTGCCTTTTGGAAGAGGTAACGATATGGCTGGAATGGGAAATAAACAAATGAATTGAATTGCGCAGAACATCTTCTTTGGTTTGAATATGAAACCACAACTCTTCGCTAAATAAAACATTGAGAGAATGGCACTTTTTCGGCCATTTTATAACGAAACGGAACGGCCATCTTCTTACTTCGAACGAGCCCCCACCACAACCACAACCTTCCTCTAAAATATTGATACAAAACGACACTTTTTTCGGCCATTTTACATAATTGAGAAGAAGAGTTTACTTGCAGCATCTGCGCGCACGAGAGCCGGTAGTGTTGCAGAAGGGCTTGCAGATACGTATATTTTTGCGCTAGTAGTGTTAAAAAAATACGCTAGTTTACACTTGCTAAGCATTTTGAAATCCGACGTGAGTACGACGCAAGTTTAAAAGTTTTTCCAAATTGCAAATAATATATTCGGGAAAATTAATAAACTTTACAAGTGACAACAAAATAGCTAGCTAAACAGCAAAACAAAGTTCTCCATTTCTCAAAAAATTAGGTTCGCAATGTTAATTCAAACTTTTAACTCAAAGTAAACCGTCATCTACTGATATAGTACAGAGGGCGATTGTGCGTAGTATAATCGAGTTTCAATATATTGAAACATAAAGAACATAGAAAATCTCTCAGTTGACAAGTCGGCTCATTTCATTTGATATCTCGAGACAATCATCATCTACTTTTATTAACCTTCGTTTTGTATTTCTTGATCCTCAAATAAGTTTAAAAGTTTAAAAGTAAGTTATTAACGCGTGGCGAGTCCAGACTCGCGCTTCTCTCTTACTATATATGTAGAAAATTGCGTCGTTAAAAATGTGTATTAATATAGATTTGCTGATTCTTTACGTAATTTAAAGGAGTCTAAAAAAATACAAGGCCTGTTTTGCGTTTCTTGATATTGGCGCTTTGTAGAGGCCGCCCCCATAGTGACGCCTCAGGTGGCGAATAGACCCTGTGGGACGAGCATAATAATACTCGATGCCAGGGGTGCTTGGGCCCTCCTGTACATAGCTTTAATTCTGATGAGTGTGCATAAATACGTGCAGTGGTAACACGAACTCATTTTTTTGATGCAGTAACCATAACCACCGATTCGAGATCAAGGGAGCAATCTCGTGCCGCAGCCACTGACGAGTCACTTTGACTTTAAAGGTTTTAAAAGTGATAATGATTCCACCAACATCATCTTTAGTTAAATATGATAATCCTGTTTTAGTGAGTCGTAACACAGAAAAGAAATCTCCTAGGGTATGTAAAAAGTATCTATCTATCTCTAGCGAGCGACGAATGAATGTCTGGCCTAGAGAGTCTTTTTGTGTTGTTATTCTTTCTGTATCTAGCTATAGCTAGCCGGCTAGTCATTAGAATATCTATTACATTACCAATCATAGAATATGTATTCCATTACCAATCTTCTTGCATACCTCATGCTTTGTAATATCTTTCTGCACTAAATATAGGGCAAGGAAGTCAAATCAGGAGCCAGCAGCTACAGAAAAATTTAAAATTTAAAATAAAATATACAATGCCAGATTGGATCAGATATGGAATTGTAGAGAATAAGAATTATCAAGCATCATAAAAATGTTGCAATGCAGATACGCCATATAAAGTGTAGGTGTTTATCTACATTACAGTTTTTATTTTGAATTATAAATTTTTCTGTAGCGTATACTGTCCTAATTACGTGATTATCTAAACAAAAAGCTCTAGCGACGATCTGGCAGCTCTGCTTGCCACATAACTTCGTGGTTTTGACTATAAGCCATCCCTAAAAACAAATTTGCTAAAATGGCAGCAAACAAGGTGGGCGCTTGCACGTCCTATTTCCGTGATTTTTTTTTTTTTTTTTTTTTTTTTTTTTTTTTTTTTTAAATATTTAAAGTGGCTAGCCCAGAAAATCACAAAAACCTATAGTTAGTGGATTGTTTCCACTGGGGGCCACTAGAATTCTGTGATGTGTTTTTTCCAATGTGAGATCCACTGGAATTATTTCTAAAGCCTATTTTATGATTAAAATGGTTGCAATACTTGGGGACTTGTCTCAGGGGGAGCTAGTAGCTGCTTGAAACATCGTCATGTACCTTTTTCTGATGCTCAAAAAACAGACGTGACATTAGGAAAACTTGGTGACGTGTATTACCAAAGGGGATCTGTGGATGAGAACACACATGGTCATCATCATCATTCATCATTCTCGGCTTAACGTCCGTTTTCCATGCTAGCATGGGTTGGACGGGGTATATTAATGACCCTCTTCCAATCTGATCTAGACTGTGTTAGATCTAAACTCAACTTCCTCTGTATCAAGTCTGTCCTTATAACCTCCTGCCAAGTCTTTCTCGGTCTGCCTCTGGGCTTTGCCCCAGGAACTATCAAGTCTCTAGATAGATGGTAGATAGATGTGCATATTTTACATGGCTAGCCTCACAAATATCGAGGGTTATACCCTGTCTATTATTTCCAGGAGGGGCCATGGCTTAGATGGAGAGTCCTAGAGTATTTAATGCTCATTTTTGAGCTACGCAGACCCAATTAGGGCCCGCGCTCTACTAGACAACTCCCGGCAACATCCAACGGCCCACACAGTGTACCATCTCCCCAATTTCCCTCACATGGCTTGGGTTAACCCGGGGCTATGGTAACATTCACTCGCCCATGTTGAATCGCCGTCAAGAGGAATCGAACCCCGGTCTCCCGCACAGAGTACAAGAGCTATAACCACTAATCTACGGCGCCACATCTCTACACTTTCTTACCCAATTATCCTCCTCCATTCTTTCCAAGTGCCCCAGCCAATTCAATCTTCTTATCTGGATAACATCTTTAATTCTACGGATACTTCTTAGCTCATCTGAACTCTTTCTGTCTCTCAGACTGGCATTACACATCCACCTAACCATTCTCATATCATTCCTTTCTAAACGGTCAAGATCTTCCTGCTTCACTGCCCGAATTTACCAATAAAACCATTGTTTCATTGGTAATAAAAAAAAATTTATTAAAAATATTGTTCAGCCTGTCTAGTTTCATAATAATATAGGTTTGTTTGGTATTTAATGAATGATTACAAAGATAACAATAGATTAAAATGTCACACCCCCACCGCACAAAAATTTCCCCATGTGTGAATTACCCCAGCGGTGTTTGGGCTATCTGTTCCGTAAAGTGTACAAGTTTCGGTGCCGGTGAAAATGGTAATATGGTACATCATGGACGTAAGGCCCAGGATATCATGCCATAGCCAGCCATTGTTGTCAGTAAAAAGAGAAAGTTACCGAGAAAGGTGAAATCATGGAATTAAGACGTTCACAGAATTTGATCGGTATACGCTAGCTACATATTTTAAAGTTTAAATCTCAATGGGTTTTTAGCTAGCTTCAATAAGCCATTCCCAGAAATATACTTGGCTTGCGTCCTCTGACTGACTGTTGAAATTTTGAAATTGAATATTGGACGTGTTCATGAAGAACTGGTTCATTTTTAGGGAAATGTTGCAAAACCAACTTTTGTTACAGTTTTATCCATAATTTGATTGGAATAATATATAACTGAGTGTACCAAATTTGCTTGGTTAAGTAGATTGGTTAATATGGTTAAGTAGATAGATAAAACTTGAACATGTTCAAAGAGCCGTTTTTATACTGTTAGTTAAAGGCAATTTATTAACAATTAGTTCAGGAAAGTAAAATGATAAAAAATTAACATATATACCACAAATGTTGTGAAATGATAAAAAACATTGATAAAATGGACAATTTGAATTTTTCAAGTTGAAACTTTTAGCGGTCAATTTTGTTAGTAGTGGTTTAAGGGTGTTTTGAGGTTAAAAAATAGTAAAATGATAAAAATATAACACTCTGAAGTTTGAAAATGTGTCTATTTTATCTTCAATTTTCTCATACATAACGATATTATTTAACTTTTTATTTGAACTGTCAATAACGATAAAATATTAACGGTAACACGAAATAGAAAATTTTCCATTTATCCGAAAGAAAATGATAAAATGATAACAAATCTTAGTAAGAATCTCATGTCATAATCAGTTTTTTTTTTATCACTTTGATAAACACCTTTTTTATGCTATTTTTTATACTGTTAGAAAATCAAAATTGTGTCTTTTGAAAATTGAGAAACAGTTCTAGAAATAATTTGTATGACAACAAGACCAATTAAATAAAGAAAAATGGTAAAAAATGAACAAATTGGTGAAAATGTATCACATTTGTTCACTTTTTCCCTTTTTATCCCTTTTTAAGATAAAATTTCATTTTGGATTTAAAAATTGGTTGCCAGTTCTTCATGAACATGTCCTATTCTGATTGGTGAGCTGGAATGGAAAAGCCAGAAAAGAAATTTTACAAAGCACTTCCACCCTTCTTGTTTTTATAAAATATCTAATCTCCAAAATTAATGAGAAATAAAAGTTACCTGTTTGTGAAACATGCGTAAATGAAACCAAACTAGATCTTAACCCTTGTTGCATATACCAGGTGTAGCTGTCGCATACTCTTGGGTTTCAAAGTTGGTTTCTCCATTTAGTCTAGTTAACTAAGCTTTTTTCAAGGATATCAAAATTTTGTTTCTCTCATACGAAAGCTTAGATGCAAATGAATGTGTAAGAGCAAATGCCTAAAATTCACATCCACCAATTAACACAATTTCTTTGAGTAAATTGCAAATAAAAAATCAACCAATTAGCACAAAGCCGGCGTGATCACATCTTACCATCTTAGAAAGTACAAGTATTAATTATATTTGTTCAGGCGAATGGGGTCATTCTTGCTTAAAACAAAGGATTTCCCATAATGATCATGGGAGTAAAGGACAATAGAAGTAATCAAAAAGCGCATTTAGTATTCTGACCACATAAAACTTGTTTGCAACCCAGCATAATTTTTCCTACCTCAACTATTCCAATTTCCTGGTTGTAAGAAAAATTATGTTTTGTCTCCTGGCTATATATCTATATGACAATTCTACCTTGGAACTTCGTAACAGAATAATTTTTATAACAAAATACTTCCAGCTCTATGTGAAACCAGCCTTTACTTCTTTATCGGTGAACAAATCGAAATAACAAGATTATTTGGGAAACAAAGTTTTTAAAGCTTGTTTAAAAATGACCCTTAAAATTGTATGTGTTTTTTTTACCTCTCTGTGTCAAAATTTTATAAAATTCCCTTTTTCTGAGGCTGATTGACCAATTGACTCATCAAACTGAAGATACTTGTGGAAATACCCTAACATTGTGTTTGTCATGTTTTTTTAAGATGGTGAACCAATGCATTAATCCACCATTGTGAACCTACTTTAGGGTCTCAGGGCTTCAGGGTAACAAAAAATAACAAAATATGAGAAAATAGTAAAGTTCATTATCAATATCCTCCAGTAACTAAAAAAAATTACAGCATTTTAAATTGCCCTGATAACATCTCAATGGCTTTGTGGGCTTCACAACAACGGTGTTCTTCTTTTTAATTTGTTAGCTCCTCGGCTGGTTGTTCTTTGGTCATTGGCTTGATTGCTAATATCTTTTATGCATTCTAATATTTGTAAGAATATTTAAAGTTTAGCCTAAATTGTCAGCTCTGCTTGATACATAACTTTATGGTTTTGACTATCTCTTAAGACAATATGGCAAAAATGCTGGTGAAAGGGGCAAGTAAGATGCATGATGGAGTAAAATTCCAACCAATAAAAACGTCCAAATTCCATACAGTACTGCCTAAATGTAGGAGCATGGTTTTCTTGTCATTTTAGAACAAAATGCTGTGATTTCTAAGCTTTTACTGGATTTTTTTTCATTATTTTAGAACAAAATACAGTGATTGTTAAGCTTTGTAGGGTTGTTTTCTCATCATTTTAAAACGAGATACTGTAATTTTTAAGCTTTTTAGGGTTGTTTTCTCTTCATTTCAGAACAAAATACAGGGATTTTTAAGCTTTATACGATGTGTTTTCTTTTCTTTTCTACGTATGAATATTCACATGTGAAACAGGCATGTTATATAAATTTTACATTATTTTTTTTCGTTGATCCCACAACGCTATAATAAATGAATTATAACAATGGGTTTCGAGAATTTTACATCATAATTGTACATTAAAGTTTCTGTGTGAAACATGAACTGTATTGTTTTCGACATGCAAAAATATCTCATGTATTTAACAATGACAATGAAAGTTCTGATGTTACTGAAAGCTTGTGCGTAGGTGATAACTATTGTGTACATGTAAAGTTGCATTTAAGTGGCATGTACTGTACATTAATTGATTACATGATAAATTTATTTCAAATTTAGACGCGTTTAAAATTACTTTGAAGCATTTAAAAGGCTAAAATAGTTGCATTACTTTCTGACTTTCTCTAAACTGATAGACAATAGTTGCATCTATCATTGCCATAAATTTTTATTGTTTAAAGAGTAGTCATTGGCAAAACTTTACCTCAAAAGTTTACAATAGGATCTGTGTAAAAAAGCATCACATTACCATTAAGTTT
Source organism: Hydractinia echinata (assembly GCA_030067915.1). Taxonomy (NCBI): domain Eukaryota; kingdom Metazoa; phylum Cnidaria; class Hydrozoa; order Anthoathecata; family Hydractiniidae; genus Hydractinia; species Hydractinia echinata. The sequence continues at coordinate 1,090,481 of JASGCC010000013.1, read as the reverse complement.
GTTTTTGTTATTCAATGAATAATTACAAAGATACTAACAAATTAAAATGTTAACAAAGCGGGCAGAGAAATGGATTTCATGTCAAAAATCTTCATAGTCATGAAAGAATCTAAATTAATAAAAAAAATGAAAATGAATTGATATTTTTGTTACAGTCTAGACCATTGAAAGCATCTCAACAACAACCTGATGGCAACACCAGTCCTGTCCCTCCACCACCTAAAGGAGGAAAGCTACCGCCAGTATCAACTGATGCTAATAAAAACCAAACTGAAGAAATATTAAATGCTATTTTACCGCCAAGGTCAGGTGTTTACTACATGTTTAAATTTAATTATAATGTTATTTTCGTTTGTCTTTTTTTTCTTGATAATTAGCTCTTCTAGTACATGTTACTCCCAGGGTTGCCACAAGTTGTGGAAATTTTAGGCGTCCTGGAAATTATTTTCTGTTTTCTTTGTCATCTGTTTCTATGACTTAGTTCCGTTGCAAGAACAAGAATTACTATTCAGTTTCCTATACCTCCTTTTTTGTCTGGTCTTGGTGGTCATGGATTTTTTTTTGAACCATGGATAGGTGGACATTCTCTGGTCACCCTAACTGAGCAATTGCCAACACAAATGTTGATGTGTTAACAAAGCCTGTAGGCAAATAGCATTTCAAGTTGACAATTTAAATCAAAGATGATGTATAGAATTTCCACAATAGAGTTAACAAATTAATAGACCTTAGAAAATGCAAAAGTGAGGAGCTACATAAATTTGAATGTACTCTGCAGCACAGGACAGTTAATTCACTTTTATTCTGCGCAGGGAGTGGACGGAAAATGGACAGTTATGGATTCAACAAGTATCTAGCACTCCAGCAACAAGAATGGATGTTGTCAATTTACAGGTAATTGTGTGAAATGCCTAATTACATACCGTTGTTGTTATGTTCATTTTTATTCCTGTATAATGAGGTTAATCACATTCAAAACATTTCTTGCCACTGAAATCTAAATTTATAATACAAGAGTTGTTACGCATATCATACTGAAATTTATAAGCATGTCAGGACAACCTTTGTTAACCCATAGGGGGAAATGAGATTGAATTTTACTTTGTTTCCATAGTACTTGGATGAAAAAAAAACTTATCTTTTAAACAAAACAAACATTAAAGACAAACCAACGTGTTATTCTGTTGTATTTCATGGATGTGCCTGCTATTAACTATTGTTCTTATTTTTCTGATAACGTTTAGGGCAGTGACTTTTTAAGGCTAGACACTTATTTTCAGTTGAATGCTTACTGAGATGATCTATTCTGTTTGTAAGCATATCTCAGTCAAAGATTATCTAAATTTTGAGGATTTTACGAGTTAATTAGCAGAAAGTGAAACATCAAGATAACAATATTCTGCTATGAGTAAAGCACTATATTTGTCAATTATTATTGGTTTCTTGCTTGTTTTTTTGCTTTTTGTTGAAATCCTCATTAATATTTAGGAACAACTTGATATGAAGTTGCAGCAACGACAGGCAAGAGAGACTGGTATTTGTCCAGTTAGAAGAGAATTGTATTCACAATGTTTTGGTGAGTGGGTTTACATGAAGAGTTTTCCTGTAGTTTATCGTGTTTCATCACAGGTAGCTTATCTTAAATTGTCTTATGTATGTTTACGCCTGTCCATTAATTTTAAAGTCATACTTTCCCAAAATTTCCCCCCTGTATCAAGTGGTTAGGTGGTTGTAGACGAAGAAGCTTTATTTTTTTTATTCAGTCTTAAAAAATGAGGTAAAATCAGCCAAGTTAAGAACGTCTGACATTTTAAACTTTTTTTGCTGTTGGTCTTTTTTTACAACAGTCTTAACATGTGTTTACCATAGTGCATAAAAAGGCCATCAACAGGGTGTTCTCTATGAAAGTTAGCTGTATAGTTTACTAATAAAATTAGTAGGGCCACATTTACGAAATATATAAGGGCTGCAAAAAACGAGACAAAAACATGTTTGACTACATCGTGATGCTCTTGAATTAATAATTCATGCTGAATGTGAATGGATCGACATTGATTTTAGATGAGTTGATTCGTCAAGTTACAATAAACTGTGCTGAAAGAGGTTTACTCTTATTGCGTGTTCGTGATGAGATCAGAATGACAATAGCTGCCTACCAAACTTTATATGAAAGCAGGTAGGTTTGATACTATGCAGTTCATTTAGGATTTACTTTTACCTGTCTTGTTGGGGTTGCCACATCTTCTTAAAACTTCCCAATCCTTCTTGAATTTCCTCAAACGTTTCTCACATCTTCCTAATTTTTATTGTACAACCTGTTGTATGTTTTTATTTTTATGATAAAAACGCTACATTTGTACAGCAATAGATTGTTCTTTACTCATGGCATTACCTTAATCTCCTCCAATATTATCATTTTTTTGAAAAACATGAAAATGTCCTCCAATCTCATCCATTTTTTTAACAAAATTACTGGCATCTTCCTCAAACAAAGGTTGAAAACCCCGTCGTTAAAATTGCAGTTTGAAGATCATGTTTGCACTTGACCAATCTGTTTTCCATTGTAGTGTTGCTTTTGGGATGAGGAAAGCACTACAAGCTGAGCAAGGAAAAACAGACATGGAAGGAAAGGTAGAGAGTTACTTCAACCTGAACGTGTATTTTTCGGTATAATTTTTTTTCTGTTTAGAACTCTCAAAGTGAATTTTAAGAAGGGGATACATTGTTATTGATTTGATAAATCGAGATGCCATCAATTAAAACTAATATTCCAGATTTTTTGCTCTAATTACTAGTTGAGTAATTTGCAAGGCCAACACCTCAGCAACTTTAATTCTTTTGAATTTTCAGATCATTGACATGGGCGAGGAAAAACAAGAGCTGGAAAAACAAGTCAATGAATTAAAAGCGAAGTGTGATGCCATAGAAAAACGCGAAGCTGAACGACGCGCTATCGAAGAGAAAAAACATGCAGAAGAAATTCAATTTTTGAAGAGGACTAACCAACAACTTAAAGTTAGTGAATGTAATTACATGTGTGTTTGTGTGTGTGTTTATTCGTTTCGTTATTTGTTTGTGTGTACGTTTGCCTGTCGCGTTGCGAGCCTTGGACACCATTTAGATTTGTTTTGATATCGTTTCTTTAGTAATAATTATCTAATTTTTGAAAAAAAGAGTGTCTTTACTGTTTATGAAAATTTATATATGTTATATATGTTATAAATTTTCCGGCGCAGACATTACTTACATTTCGTTTCTAAAAATGGGGATGCATTATGCGCTCTATGAAACCGTTTATCCTTTCCGTTTTCTCTTTCTTAACACCGACTGGTAGCTTAGTGGTAGAGCGCTCGCTTCCAGTGCGGGAGTTTTTGGGTTCAAACTAGAAAAGTGTGAATCTACCCTTTCTGCTTAGCGTTCATCATGAGAATAGGATTGATATCTTAGGCGGTTGTCTAGTTGAGCGATTGCTGTGCTTGCTCAAATGGGAGCTTTAAGTGCACTAGGACCCCTTTCGCAGGACCGTCGTTGATCGCAGTACCAATAGGAACTGAAGAGGCTATCCTGGGTAAACAAATTTTTAACACGTTCAACATACTGTGAATTGAAATTGCAAACAACATTTTCTTTAGACCCAACTCGAGGGTATCATTGCTCCGACGAAGAAATAGTTCAAATGTGTATGGTATGGTTTACCATAGTTTCAATATGTTAATAAGTTTTTTATATAAAGTTTTTGTGGGTTTTTACGTTCAATTTTGCATTTTTGTATTGTTTGCATTTAATTTATTCGCATAGTTCGACACCGGTGGTGATTTTCCACAGGGTAAATTTGTGCACGGAGACACGAGATAGTATTTTTCAGATGATACACTCTTTTTTATAAGCATACTCAGGCTGAAAACCCCTTAATAAGACAAGCCTAAGCGTTAATCTTTAGGCATAATCTGGCAACAAAATAACAAATAAACAAAATAATAGTGTTTCTTTTAACTCTCAGTAGAACTGGTCTAACAGTTACAAAGTGTCCCCATCCTCCTCTGAAAAGTAAGCATTATCTAAGCACAATTTGAGGCTAAAAACAACTTTTTTCTAAGCATACTGAGGCTGAGCCTAAAATACCCCATGCTCACAAAAAAGAGTGTAAACAAACTCAAATACAATCTTCTATACATATGATTGTGTCCACACAAAAAACTCAGCATCATTTTAATTAGTTGATGCGAGAGATGTGTGTCAGTATGTACTCAATAACCATGTAAAGAATCAAGTCAATTTTGTAGTGAGTAGCAAAAAACGAAGTTATGGAAAGAAAGCCTCATTAGCGACACGAGTTAACATTTTTCAGGCGATGTCTTGTAAGTAACGCAGGCTTATCTCGCAGTATTTAAAATAACAAGTTTTGGTTTAAATTTGCTCAAGTGGAAAATGACTTTATTTCACACACAGTGTCTGTGCTTTGGTATTATTGTAGTATTTCGTCTATCATAAGACACGTTTATGTATATAAGTTGGAAACAGATTTTCACATATGCTTCTCTCAAGTAGATTTTTACACTAGCATTGAAAGAGAGAAGCTTGCATTTTCATGTATGTACATCGAATTCTTTGATGAAGTGGATTCAAAACTTTGTGTTGTTTAGATAATCTTCTGCCAGCATGATGCGTTAGATAAACCTAGTTGTGTTGTTAACCAGGATCTGACCAAAACTTTTTGATCAGAAGACCGTGCTACAGCATGGGAGGCGGACAGGTTAAAAAAATTGGTGCGAATTAAATGTGTAGATCGAACTTTTTCACAGGACGCGTTAATTTTGCGGATTTTAACAAAAATCTCTTTTTAAGAAGATTTCTTCCTGTGAGGTAGGTCAACAATGTTTTCAAAAAATTGTCATAAAGGAGCTTTGCCCCCCCCCCCCCCCAACTTTGATTGAACCTTGTGTGCATATATATCAAATTTGTTAATATATAGTTAAATGTATTGCGTATGTTTATTCTGAAATATAATATATTCTTTCCCATCGCAGATTCTTTCTTTTTTCCTATATTTCCCGACAACTGTTCGTGTCCTGTTAATAACTTTTCATATTCTGTATATAACTGTTTATGGCAGCTTCGAGTAATCAGAAAGCCTTACACTTATTAAGACATGCTTTAAATACCACCACGTCACATTGGCACATGCTACTAGAATGATGCCGTGCAGAATCATCTTGAAACTCCATTAGGAAATTTCGCTCAGCCTCATTCTAATCGAATTCGGTAATAAAAATAGTCAGGTGCAGATCGCACCAGGGTGCCCAAACCTAGAATCTACTAAATAAACTAAAATTAGGAGAACCTCATTCCCACCGGGGCATTTTGTCTTGCTGATGAAGTTGATAGCGGCGATTGTTGGCCACTCCCCTAATAACAGCTCAGGGGCCACAAGACCCAGAAGGCGAGGTTGAAATTAGGACTCAAAATATCGACGCCCCCTATTAATAAAATCTTAGCTACCGGTGTGCATAAAAACCTAGACTATTTAGTTATTGGGTTCAACTTTGTTCCCCTATAAAAAAATTATATCGAAAGGACTTTACTTGATAAGGACATGACAAGAATATCGCAGTATACAATGGTAGGCAAAAAACGCTACAGCCCCTCTAGGATCAAGGTTGCGGTAGGCCAAAACTGAGGTAAAAAAAAATTCAATTAGTTGCTATGGTGGTTACCTGTTGCTAGGCGAAATATGGACAAAATATAAAATTTTGATGCTCAACGCTAAAACAAATAACTGAATGGCGTGTGAGACCTTAATAACATTTTCGGCTGTTTGTTTCACGCGTGGATTGAGAATTTCTAGGACGAGAACAAGGCTTAAATAAAGTAAAACTCGCAATTTATTGGCAGATTAACTCTCCGGCGAAATGCCGATTTGAAAATCGGTTCCGCTTCAACTCTAAATGGTACTAATGCGCCACGATAAAAAAATTTTGCAAAGTACAGGTGCTTCGATCTTGAAATTTCATGTTGCGCGTAGCAAAAATCGCTTTTTTAAAATTTTTTGACTTGTGCATCGGCAGCACTACTTCGACCTACCGAGTTCACATTTTAGAGCACACTGTCTGCAATGTAGGTACTTGTGGCTTAATTTAATTCAGTATTTCTGATCATAGAATCTTGTGGTAAGACTGTCATAAATGGGTGAAAACGTGTTAACCCTATTCGGTCCGGGGGGGGGGGGGGGGGGGGGGGCTAACAGTTTTTTTTAATAACTCCTTAATGCTACGTTGCATGGCTACGATACGTACTGAGTTTCAATATTTATCTATTAGACACCTGCATGCCAAATTTTTTGGTCCGATACCGTTCTGAGGCTTTGATATTGGCTATTTATTACTGGAAACTACCCCTAAAAAATCTCTATGAAACCCTTATAATGGGGAAAATATAATAACTCTTGTTAGGATTATCGTTAGAACTTGAAACTTGCAACACAATTTTGTTTCATCAAGAATAATGATTTTGCATGTTTTGGACACGTGATTAATCCGTCCCCGGGTCATAATATGTTCGAAAAACCCCGGACCGAAAATAGACAATGTAAACAGCAATTTATCATAAACCAACTACTTTTCACTGTGTTCTAAAGTCACGTTTGGTGTCTAAAAAAAGATAAAAGACAATTTCTGAAGCTTTCCAGGAAGCACATTAAAATCAGGAAAATGGGGACTGTTCCATAAATTAGTATCAACATGGAGGTCTAGAAACGATTATTAGCGAACACAAAGACGTAAACAAAATGTGGCGATATTGTATTCTAAAAAGGAGCGCTGGCGGGAAATTAATATGTGCATATCATTATCACTGGATTTAAAGGCCTTCCTTATCTTTTTCCGGCCGGACATGAAAAAAAAATTAGCGGACGCGTCAGGAGTATGCTGATTCAGCAAAACAACCTCTTCAGTAGTATCCAAGTCCCTCCGTTGATTGGGTAAAGCATTTCTATGTTAATTTTGATTGGTTGGAGAAGTAAGAGCGGTTGTATTCGATCAAAAATCAAGGCTTTGCAGATATCTTCACCGCCAAAAAGTAAACAAGGTGACAAAGATGGAGTTGAAAATGAAGTCAGAAGTTGTACCCGACAACTCAGTGTTTTTAACACCCCCATTATCTAATGAAGGTTCAGCACCTTTAAAAGCTGTTAGCAGAATAGATAATTTATTTGGCTTTAAACCGTTATTTACACTAGAAGACGAAAATGACAAGTGTAAACCTGATGTACTGGACATTTTAGAAGAACTTTATGCTATATCATTGGTTCACCCTGTGTGTTCCAAAATATTTGATCAGCTATCTGATAGAGATTTAGTAAGGTAAAGCTTTTTTTGACATGTATCCAATGCTAAGTAATTTACAGCCGAGTATGCCAAAACAAGTTGCATAATACCGGTAAAAAAGTACAGAGGTATTTGGGAGGGTTTGATACTTTAGAAAAATATATAGCTACAGCTATATCTAAATATGGGCCTGAAAAAATTAGCCAGGTTTAAAATAACCACTTTACCTTTCTACTAAAAAAAAGCTGGCTTCGTAGATCAATACAATGACTTCTTTCTTTAAATGAAGAAATTGTTGTCTATTGGAAGCCTTTAAGAGAAAATTTTTGTGTTGTCTGTTGAAGCTTTTAAGAGAAAATTTTTTTGTAAAGTTAATCCTAAAGATCCTTTGGTTAGATTCAAAAATTATAGGGGCTTTTTGAAAAACTGACAATTATATTTAAAAAGCAGCTCATCCTATGTAATTAAACATACAAATACAGATTACAAAAACCTTTTTTTTCATTGGATTTATGTTGATTTGATGTCAAGAATATTATTAAAATTAGTATATGAGCCTTCATTGCATTGCACTTACAAATTTGAGACCAAATAACTTAAAAACGGGTCAATCAATGTAATGCCAAAATTTAATTAATATCCGAAAGTTAGACCAATTCATTCTATTCGGAATTAATGGGTTGAGGACATCTCCTTAATGGTTTGCTAAAAGCGTATGATTCTCTATATATATACATTATTTTGATAAGCTTTTGTACATGAATGAGTGATGATTTTGTCAAGGTATATCTCTGTAATTGTTTCAAGAATCAAGGATTTTCCCACAGGCTATTCAGCTAGGACATATATATTTAAGGAAGAGTAGTAAGGCTAGTTTATCCAAAAATATTTAGCAGACATGGAGCATCACTGACCCCAATGACACAACAACTTTACTATTTTTTTTTCTTTCTAATTTTCTAGGATGTCTCATGTGAGTAGGACATGGTATAAAATTGTCAGATACGTTCACATGAAGTCAGGAAGGAGAATTTCAAGATTTCTTCGCAAGCGTAAAAGATCATTTGAACTGAATAAGGTATTATATTTTGGTATTTTAACTTTAATAGTAACTCTTTAATAAGCCTTCATTTTATGAAAGGTTGCATATTTTTAAGCCGAAACAGTGATAATGAGATATATGCATTATTATTTTCAAATTTTTTATTTAATTTTAATTTATGAGAGTTGAATAGAAAGTTTTTTGTTAAATCATTACAATAATTCAGTTCCAACTAATTTTCAGAAAATTTAAGTGTCCTTTCTTTAATAATTTAAAGAAAGGACACTTAAAATTAAAGGACACTTCTCATATATATGCAAGTTAGTAGGGCAGACAAATACCAAACCACTGATCACAAGCTAAATAAGCTAACTTTTTTATGTATTTTGACTTTTATAGGAAAACTGGACGGAACCACATGTGTTTATTTCATCTGTGATACCTAGAACTCCTTTATCAGCTGGTATTAGTAATATTCCAAGATTAGAGACCTCTTCCAAAGATAGCGATGAATTAGATGAAGTTTTTAAAACTCCTGTTGCAAGTTCTTCAAAGGAACTATATAAACATTGTCCCACCTGTCAATCACCAGCAAGAACTGCGTTTAGACAAACAGGTCACTGCACAAAATGTAATCAAGATTTTTGTATACATTGTTTTTATACAAAAGAGAAACATTCACCAACGTGTCAGATTGTTGGTGGTAGTGGTGTCACAGGTTCACCCCGGAAATTGACTTCAAACAATCGTAGATATTCTCTTGGTTCAAAGGAAAATCGAACAAGACTAAAGCGATTATGAAATCTTAGTTTTATGCTTCACTCGAAGATGATTCAGACAGATAGAAGAAAAGAAGACACCACGTTGATTGTATCTAGTGGTACCGTGATGGAAATTGCTCTGGTTTGTCATGATTGGGTGACAATGATGAATTTTATATCCTTTTTACATTTGATAACAATTTATAAATATTTTTATGAAGAACATTCTTTTAATTTTTCTGACAACTTAAATGTCTTGCTCGATTTTTTAAAAAAGTTGTGGAATATGTTATGACATGCAAAATTGTTGCTAAATATGGTTATATCCTGAGGATACGATTTCAATTAAATTAGTCAGATTGAATTTTTTAAAACATGGTGTATTATTCTGTATGTATATGTGTTCTGTGTATGTGTTCCACTAATTTTCACGATGTATATATTAGCATTAGGATAACATTTAAATATTTACCTGTATCAATTTCTGTTTCAACCTGTATATAATTTTATTACATAAAACCAAAAATTGTAAATATTTATTCTTGTAAATAAAATTGAGAATATTAATTTGTGTTTTTGTTTCTCTAAATCTTCTTGTATGTATACATGCAGGAAATCTGGAGATGTTGAAGTTGGGTATGAGGTAGATAAAGTTTCAGGAATCTTCGTCGAATGTTTTTCCTATTCGATCTACAATTATTCTGAAAGTACTGGAATTTGAATGGGTATCATAGTCTTGACAATGAAGAAAACCAAAAATTGCTTTAATGGTGTGCAGTCGTGTGATTTTTAAATCTTCAATTAGTCTATCTACAAAAAATAACTTTTTCAAGTGTCATGTGCAATTAAGACCTGAAATCAGCACACCCAAATCTGTTTCAGGTGTGTGTGGAGGTGCGCGAGTGTGCTCACACGCGCTAGAATGACTAGACTGCTATATCCATAAAAATCTACTTATCAACCTGCTTGGTTATTTTGTACTCTTACTTTGTTGTCCGCATGTATAAACTATGATTAGCAATAGTTTACCCCAACTCACTATTCTTACACCTAAAATTCGCACTGGTTTTGTTATTTCCCAAGGTAGCAATCAAAATATCTTTTTCGCGAAATCCAAATTGCGAGTGGATCTATTCAGCGCATTTTCCCCATCAAAAATGTTTCTCAAATACTACTCCCTCTTATCTCGAATACTCAAGCGACCAAAAAAAGGTTTGGGTAAGATAAAACAACTGGATGATTTTATTCAAAATAAAAGAAATGCATACTCGTCTCCAGAGCTCCTAAAGTTCAATCTCGAGGTTTAACACAGGACTAAGGTGTTAATTTTGGCGGACGATTGAAAAATTAAAGTTGGCGAAATGTTTTCGTTTGAGCAGTTCGCTATAGCACTTTCATGTCTGCAAACATTTGCATGTTATTTATGTCTGTTAGAAATACATCTTCTGTTTCTACATTTTACGACCATTATAGTTTTCTGAAAAGAAAGCTTTTACATAACACAAAAAAGAGGTTTTTTATAAGCGCCCCTCTCAATTTACCGCCCCTCTCGAATAAGCGCCCAACTTGAAAGTCAGAATGTTGTAAAAGCGCCCTGAGCGCCTTATCAAGAATTTACGGTATGCTTGCGTGATTAAAAAACGTCCAAAAACAAGTGTCAATTTCATTCGATATATGGACGTTACATTTGAAAAGACATGGAAATTATATAATGGCATGTTTTTCAATCATTGTTCCTATTCAATAGAACAATAGTAAATAGATGTAAGAAATGCTTTAAGGTTATCTGAATGCAATCTGAGTTTAAAAAAAACAAATAAAAAACTTTCAGTACTAAAGTTGCCAAAAAATTAAGAAAACGCGCCACTGCTAGAGCCTTTCACCGGTTTCTTTTAAAAAATAATATGTGTATGTTTTTTCAACTAAATTTTTCTTAATTTCGGGTCGAATTATTTTTATTTTTTATATTTAATTATGAAATCCGAAACATTTAGTTAAATTTATATCATTTTATATACAAAGTTTTTGCAAAAATCACATTCTCATGTTAAAATATAATATTGATCACATTCTTATTAAAAATGAACAAAAAAATTAAGTAAAATATAAACGTATGTCAAAATTATTTTAGTCTCGTGTCACAAAAAAACTTAGAAAATATAGTATTTATATTGTCAGATATTTTTTGCAGCCATTTTCTATTTTGACAACAAAACCGAACTAAAAAATTTAAAAGGTTTTTCTACCCTTGTCCTTTTTTAAGGTTCCGTTTCAATATAAAAATCCTAGGGAGCCCTCTGTGGACGAGGTTGTAGTTTTGTCTTGCAACGAACAAAGGGAGCCAAAATATCATCAACAAAAAATAAAATTGAATAAAAAAAAGAAATGAAAAACACAATTAATTTTCGTGAGGATTAATTTATCAGTCGAATTAATTTATCAATCCCTCTCTCGAAATACATCAAGGAATTTCGCCGTATGTGAAATTTTGTTTTGCCGATGAAAAATTATATCAGTTGAGCAAAATTCAAAGTTGTGATAAAAACTCAAGTCGACGAAATGACGGCCAGCAACCCATCCCTATGACAACGTGTAAGATATCTTCAAAACTCTGACAACATAATTTTATTCACGTTGAAATTATTCGAAAGAAACAGACACTTTAAAATACCTTGAACACTTTTAACCTAGTTACCTAGTAACAAGACATTAAACACGTGTGAATGTCAAAATGCGTCCGGGGGTAAAATAAATTAATTAATATGTTTAAATCTAATAATTAAATATAACGTAAAAGGTTTTGGATGGTATATAAAACCACCAAAAAAGTATGAACATTATATGTAAAATGCATTAGAAATGATTTTCTTTTTCTTCTGGAAAACACTGAAATTAAATACATCTTTATCCATATATAGAAACTGTCTATATATCCGCTTCTATATCACAACGAGAAAAAAATAAACCCCCTGAATTTGTTTTTTGACCACGTTCTTAACATTTGCGATCTTCATATAAAAAATCAGCTTCGTATACCACCCTCACTTCAACTTTCAACACAACACAAGAACACTCAATCCATTCCGCAAGATGTTGAAACTTATACTAAGCTTGGCATGCTTTGCACACATCTCAGCAGCATTCTCCAACATTGATCCCATCATAAATATCAGAAAACAAGGTTTTGATCAAGATCCGAAAACTTTTTCTCATGAAGTTATTGCACCATGGATGAGATCATTTAAACCAGGCTATTGCGATTCGTGGGAATGGCACACGGAAACAAGATACAAGGAACATAGACTGAAGATCTGCAAAGAACTGAGTGGGCGTAAGAATTATCTTTTTTTTATTTAAACCGCCAAATTTTTTCTGTACATATTAAAAACTTTTTAGCTCCCTTATCGAACAAAAAAAAATGTGGAAACGAAGTATTCGCCACCCAGAAAAAACAATTTCTTCACTTTTATCCAATTTCGAAAATTCTTGTTTACGTTTTTTCTCAATCTTTTTTTCTATAAAAAGAGGGGTAAACACACTAAACTTTAGACTAATAGTTTTTAGTGAGAAAAGTTCCTTTACTATGGCAAAAAATTTCGTCACTTATTTCCGACTTTTTTTCGATAAAGTAAAGCAAGTTTGTATACAGCATGGCAGAAATTGATACGCAATTTTAATTAGCATTGAACGGCTTTTTTAATAACATTTTCCCTAACAATATAGTATTCTGCACGAGAAAGAATGTTTGCCTAATAGAAAGGCTTTCAAACTTAATAAGCGTAAATAGAACATAATTTTTTTTTTCTCATAGAGCGTAAACACGAATGTGACTCAGCCAATGGATACTGCCGCGATAAATGCCCTTACACAAACGGTAGCTATCCATTCTGGAGAATTCGAAACGCTGACAACGTTCCCTTCCTGTGGACGGTCCGAACACTTCAAATGTTCGATTCACCAAACGCACGGTACCCACTTCATAACAACCCTACTAAAGGATACGCAAGCACATTTTTCGGTCCCGGTAAGTTAAACTGTTGACATTTTTTTTACTAAAAATTAAAATATTTGTTTTCAGTATTTTGCTTTTTTGATTAACCACGCGTTTAGGATGCATCAATCTTCCTCTAGGATAACTTTCTTTTCTATAACTGTTATAAAAGTCCTTTTTCTTTATAAGAAACTAAGCACAGGAAGTTATTATTTTTAATGTTACCTTATAAATACTGCAAGTTTCTTAGTTGGTTTCGAGCTGCCAAAAAAATCACGAGTTGTGTATATTTGAAGCACAAGTATGTAGAAAAATATTTATACTTCATAAAGAGAGATTTGAATAGAAATCCAGTACTGAAAGTTCTCAACTTTTTGAAAACTCCAGTCTCTGGTTTCTTATAAACAGGTTTCTTTTGTAAAAAAATACTTGGAAACTAAACTTTTATGCCACGTTTTATTTTTTTCATTATTCGGGGCACAATTTTCACATCAAATTATTTCCAAAGTAAATCTTGTTGTCATGGGAATAAACACACGGTGTGATCTATTTCTCGAACAATTAATTATTATCACACGTGTTCAATTATTATTGTCTAATTGCCACATCATATTTACTCTTCCACTGGCCAACCACTGTGTCTTTTTCAAACAGTAAGAACAATATTACAACTAGGAATCTATTTTTAGGATATTACGCAAGCAATGCTTTTGATAACAACCCCGACAGTATCTGGGTATCAAACGGAGTGTCAAGCCCAGGATTGAATTGGATTGCATACGAGTTCTCCTCCCCAGTGAAGATTAACAGTGTTCGTATCACAGGAGAAGCCGACCACCAAGATCGTACACCAGGCATGTGGTATGTTGAAGCTTCATGCGAGAAATATTTCAAAACCTACTCGACTCAATGGATTATCGAGAACCACGATCACCAAACCGACAAACGTTGGAATAGACCAAGACAACAAAGATGGCGTTAAAATTTCCGCGATTTTAGACTCTATATACTTTGCTTATTAGGATTTTCTCATTTTTCATGTAATGTAGGTATTAAAAGTTTCTGCAAATAATCTGCAAAAGAGAGTACTCACTGTTTTTCTCGCAAGAGTTCAAGATGTCCATATTGTCAGCGTCAATTCATATCATACCATGTCGTCATCAGTAATTTCATCATTGCGTCATTCCGCACTCTTGTACACAAGATCGTGCTCTCCTCCTGGTGGTTAGAAAGTTATCTGGCACCATTTAAGCGTCATTCAAAACCATTGTTTAGCCGTCATTTATTTAAATCATTACATGTCACATACCGTTCATTTGATCATTCTCTCTAATTCATTTTAATTTATTTTTTCAGTTTTTCATTCATTCAAACATTTATTCATTCATTCATTCATTCACTGTTCACGATCACAATCACGCAGTTGTCATCATTATTCATTTATCCATTTATTTGATGGTGCAAATTTTCATCTCCTTTTTTGACGTCACTAAGCTCATATCATTTATTTTGACCTCACCAAACCATATCATTTTTTTGACGTCACCAAATTCATATCATTTTTTTGACATCACCAAACTCATAGCATTTTTTTGGGACGTCACCAAGCTCATATCATTTTTTTGACCTCACCAAGCTCATATCATTTTTTTGGACGTCACCAAACTCATATCATTTCATAACTACATAGTCATTTTTTTTCATTTTTCTTTTTTTTCAAATTTTTTTTTTATCAAGTAAGTTCCGTACACAGTCATTCTCTTTTTTTATCTTATTTTTATTTTTATTTTGTTTTTTAAATTTAACATTACATCGCATACACTAGTCATTTTTACTTTACTTTTTGTTTTGTTTTTCCCGTCATCATTCATTCATTCATTCATTCATTCATTCATTCATTCATTCATTCATTCATTCATTCATTCATTCATTCATTCATTCATTCATTCATTCATCCACTCATTAATCCATTGAATATTCGTCCATCGCGTCACTCATTTACAAATTGAACTCATCGAGACAAAATAGTTTGTATTAGTCTTTACAACACAAACAAATTTTCGTCTTTCTAAAAATCTTGTTGGAATGGAAATGTTTATTTTATTGGAAGAATTTAAACTTGTGAAAAAATGTTAAAACTGTATTTATGGAATTCCCCCCCCCCCATTCCTCTCTTCTTTGCAAAACTCCATTCTCATAAATTTTAGGTAGGTGTTACTCCTTAAAATACAAATTATAAATACAATGGAGTAGCGAGTGAGTAGATTTAAATGCAAGAAACAGTGATTATATAAATTTCATATAGCTAAATTATGAATATATAAAGATTACTAAAACTACGAAAAAGTATAAAAGAATTAAAAATTGATAAAAAAAAGAAGCTAAGCACTAAACACAGACTACGCTGAAGGTTTCATGCAGCATACTAATCTTCGCAGAAACTTAAATCTTCTTAAAACGACGTGGAATTGATCTACTTTGTGCACCAACATTGAAAATGACAGCTACGTCTTTAATAATATCATCAATATCAATACTGGTTTGAACTTTTTAAACATGGGATTTTTAGCATATTTTGTGCGTTCAATACAATTGTGAAGGAGATCTTTTTTTACGGCGGCAAAAATTAAACCTGAAATGGATTCATCCTAGCTTTGCCGAGATGGCACAAAAACATAATGGCGGTGTTGTTTTCGAGCTCTGACAGTTGAAGAGATGATACTGTTTTAACGAATCCAATTTGTTTTGATACAAGTTCAGAAACTTCTTCATACGCCTCTCTCATTTTTTATGGCAGTGAATCATCAACATTAAAAACTTTTGTCTCTAACAAAAAAGATGATATTTTCATATTTTAAATTATTTTTTTTATTATGTTCAAGAAGGTTATAAATTTAATTCTTTTACCTTTCATCATTATTATTATTATTATTCCGAATATTTATACAGGATATAGCCACTTCAGTGTTTGAAACACTGTTATTAATGTGGGTCCTGTGTTCGGAATGTATACATTAAGTATACACCGGCATTACCCACCCAATTTCCCTCACATGGCATGGGTTGACCCGTAGCTGTAGTATAGACACTTGCTAAACATGCCCGCGCTGTGGACCGAACCACGGACCTTGTGATTACGAAGCGAACTCCATAACCACAAGGCCACGATAGATTTTTGTGAAGAAATATCTCTTCTTATTGAAATTGTGAAAAATAATAAGTTATCTTAAAAACTAACATTTGGAAAAAAGGGATGACGTCAGCAAAAAATAATGACCAAGCATTGATATTCTGATGTAAAAAATACTTTCCTTTAATTTTAGTAAGTGACTGTGTCAGGTTTCATAGTCATCATTTTTTCTTCTCACAATTCTACCCACTTCTAAAAACGAGGGTGCAAAATAGGTTGTAATCTTTAAAAACTCAAATATTACTGACACATGTATTGCTTACCTTTCAAACTCTCTGAAAGCAATGTTTAACAAACAAAACACAGCTAACAATTGCAATAAAAGTCTTTCGACTGAAGTCAAAATATATGACGTTAAATTTATAAAAAGAAAGCCTATTTGACGTCATCGTACGTTGCGTGATATATTCCCCACTCTCCTCCGTGTTGGATTTCGGCGACTTTATTTACTTTTGTCTAAATAAAGTTTTGGAGTTAAAACTACAGTGAAACCACATACGATAGAAATATTGCAGTGCATAACAGCAAAAATTCTTACTCGATTAAATTTTCATTGACTACTTTTAGCAGGGTCATGTTTGATTCCTGATATGTTAGTATATTATATTCAACAATCGTAAAGAGAACATGAAAATGTTGCTTGAATCAAATACACGATTAAAAACAACATGTTTTGTTAAATTAGCTTTAGGCGCTGACTAGACGTATACATGACGTATACATTAATAAACATTATAAAAAATAAAAAACACCTTGCATAATGAAAAACAATTTTTTGAAAAAGAGCCCGTGAAACAAATCTACTTAGCTAGGGAAGCGAACAATCACGAAAGTATGCTCGGATGAAGTCATCTATACCTGTTTATATACATAAAAAATTTAGAAATTTGACAGATTTTTATTTAAAGCTCTAATCAAAATAATGTATAGAATCATGCGCTTTTCATAGTCAGTTAACCATATTAATTCTGGGCTATTTGAGGGCAATGCTTCGGAAGTGGGAGGAAGGGTGGGAGGCGGATGATTCGTCCGCCCCATGCGATTTCTGAAGTTTTTGTTCAATAGATATGGAACTTAGCATTTGTGTTGACCAGGCCTTAAATAACAACTTGGTCAAAAATCTTTCGCTTAATTAGGAGGTTCGGAATAATACCAGCCTCATCCAAAGCATTTTTTGTCAGACCTAGCAATAAGCGCAGCGCTGTTGAGTGGCAAAAAGCCCTTGGGACTAGGTTGTATCATGACTGAATTAAAAATATTTAAGTATTTAAAAATTCTTTTATAACTACTTTGCGGTTGTCAGCAATTTCCATATACCATAACATCGAATCTTACACGCTTCTTTTTATGTTTTGTCCAAAATTTCTGCGTATTGCGTGATTTAATGAATAGACCTATTTCCATATCCATTTGGTTCCGCGAAATATGCATGCGAAAATGCAGAATAGCATGAAAAGGAGATTAGTTATGAGCAAATTTCGGGATGCTAGTTGTTTACCGCACTTACAGACATCCTGGAATAACTGTTACTTCCAGAAGCAATCAACGTAAAGTGAGAATTTGAGTTAGTATCATCTAGTGTGTATAAATCACGCATTATTTTCACTGCAATATAACGTCACCATCATCAAAATGTCACTTTCCTTCTTAAGTGTTCCGGTGTTGTAGGTTTTGAAGAACAATAACCGTGCATGAATTGAGAGTAACAATATGTAGTCGTTTTTTTTTTGTTTTTTTTTATCTATTAACTCTTATGTAATAGAACAAGTAATTTTTAAAACAAATTTTTTTCAAACAATTCTTTATATTACTATATATAAAATATATACAAAAAATATTTTTAATAAACAGATATTAACAATAAAAACTTTAAAAAAAAAAAAAAACGGTTTATAAAATTGTGCATTTTTCTTTTTTCTTGTGTAACTTTTTCGTTTTCCCAACACTCAATAACGCGATTCTCTCAAATAGCTCATCCACGTGAAATCTAAGCAAAGCAGAGCATTCGTGATACTCACATGCGTCAATGGTGGCCGACATGGTATGGCCACATTGTTTTGAAACAGGTACCAAATTGACTTCAAGTAAAGATCGAATCACACTTTCACTATCTCTCAAGTCAATTTTATTGCACACTAATACAATAGGTGCTTTTGGGCAATACATTTTAACTTCAGAAATCCAATGTTGATATACTCTTAAAAGGCTTATTGGATTTTCAACAGAAAAGCAAATGACAACGACATCAGCTCGAAGGTAATGCAGACATCTTTCTTCCCAACTATTAGCTGCGGCGTCAACCAAGGTTAAGTTGACGTTAACACCATTTGCCGTCACGACTGTCGATGTTTCTTTTAAAGTGTCGGGTAAGAACTGTGAAGGCAAAATCTTACGGAGGTAGCTTGTTATTAAGGACGACACACCAGAGTTTTTGTCGCCGACAAGTACAACCTTTTTATTAATCAGAATCTTGTTGTTGTTGTTCATTTGTGTTTTATCACGCATTGTGTTCTTGTGTTTATGTTTCACGATAAATGTTTAGCTAATTATGTCGAATATATATTAAGCATATAATTATGCAATTGTATGCAATAATTTATGCTTATGAAATGTATTTTAATGTTGCGTATTCTAATTAACCGCATGATTAGGTTTGTCGTTTTCAAAAAATAAATACTCTTCATTGTAGAGTTTTTTTAGGACATTTTTTTCTGAATGTAGGGTAGTTGTGGAGAAGAAGAGTCAAGCGTAACGTTAACGAACGGTGCAATTACGAACGGTGCAATTACCAACAAGTAAATACCCTTTGCAATACAATAAAAAAACTCCCCCACAATAACGTGGTGGAATGCATCATCTGTATTCATTGAGTGACGACATTCTTCGGCATAAGTTTAATACAGAGAGGCTAAGTGAAAGTGTTTAATAGACATATTTACAGTGAAACAATTTCTGGAAAAGCTGCATTTACTTTGTGCTCTCCTTTGTTGTATGATTTTCCTTACTGTTATCTCTCAAGCTGGAGACATTGATCAGCAAAACAACCTCGTCTCTAGGGATTTTTTGGGTTTTTTACACTTTAAAAAAACCCGTAAAACCCTCGGGACGAAGTTGTGAGCAACATCGTTTTCAGGTCATATTTCTCTCTTTTTTCACATTTACGTTATCATGTACGTATTTTAGCATTCAAATTTTTGATGACGTCACAAAAGAAATGTTGACGTTAGCAAAATGGTATTTATATTCGTTCCAAATCCTTTGAATTTGTGTTCCGTTTGAATGCATTAGTACGGATACCAGGTGATACAATAATTTTAATTTTAAGTCGATGTATACAATTTCATATTGAAGATTCCCTAGGACATCGAGGCCGGCGTTTAGCCGTCAAGTAAGCGCTAGCGGCTTTGACATAGGCAAAAAACCCTGGGGACGAGGATGATTATATTGTCCATCTTCCATTGGATAAATTGTTTTTCTTGAGTTGCAACAATTTCACATAAAGACAGCACAAACAAAAAAGTCATGCAAAAGATTCGCTTTACTGCGCAAATGATTATAAACATTCCAAATGGATGAATAATTGGTGATTGGTTGAAATAATTCAGCAAGTGGGAACACAATATGTGATGGTTCTAAGAAATTCAAATGCGCCTGAGTCACAGATGTGGAATTGCCTTGTAATCAAATTCCTAAGAAGTAGTCAAGTTCGTCTCCAGGACTTATTAGGCTTTTTATATTTGGACAGTCCAAACATAAAAAACTGGGGTTGACGTTGAGAAGTAGTCAGTGGAAAATCTCTTGGTCAAAAAACCCTTTTTGGTGTCTTATGCTATAGTGTTTTGTGGTAGAATTTCGGACCGTTTTGAACCAGCAGTAAATTGACTGTTACGTCGTGGAGTTTATTGTGCAATGTTTTTGTTAAGTCGCATGTTTTATAATGCAGGCTTGTGATCAACCTCGTTCCCAGGGCATTTTGCCTGTTTTAATAACGACACAGGGGCTATAAGAACCTGGGGACGAGGTTAGCCTGTCCTTTCTTTTTTTTTACTTTATGCCAAAGGTAAGGCACTTTTTAATTTTAAGTAAGTTTGCAACAAAAGTTTGCTACATTTACAGCTAGGCTTAAAATGTCAGGACCAAAAATTGAGATTTCTACTGCGAATTTTCTTCCCCAACCGAAGATTTAAAGACATCTTCAGCCGATTCCACGAGAATGCAAGACAAAATGTAATGAAGTACTTATCATCCTTTTCCCCAGGGTTTTTTGTCTTTTTGATATGAGAGGAGACGACGAAAAACACCCTGGTATCGTTGAGTGATTTTTAGCCAATATATGGTCAGATTATTTTAACGCGTCATACGTTAATTTATGCGACCAACAATGGCGGAACTTTAGCGGGCAGAATTTTATGTTCCAGCAAGAGAAAACGTACTAAATATACAGGAAAAATTATCTTGGTAACTGCAATAAGCGTCTATCAACTTTAAGATGTGCTGTCTTATTAGCAGGTTACATAATACTTCAATATAGTTAAGCTAGCTTTCCTGAATAAAGATGTTCTTTGCTGAACTTAGAT
This sequence comes from Hydractinia echinata, assembly GCA_030067915.1. Lineage (NCBI taxonomy): Eukaryota > Metazoa > Cnidaria > Hydrozoa > Anthoathecata > Hydractiniidae > Hydractinia > Hydractinia echinata. The sequence goes on along the minus strand of JASGCC010000013.1, from coordinate 1,069,598 downwards.
AGTTCATTGTTAGATTTCAAATCCAGTTTATGGAAAAAGTTTTTATTTTTGTGGCATTTTGAATCCTATGAAAAAACAATGAAGTGAAGAGAAGGGCAGACTAATTTCTGGATATATGTAGACAGCTTTGGATATTATAAAAGTTTGCCTTACACATTCTGTTATGTAAAACAGCAGAACCATTAAAAGGGATATTTTGCAGAATTAATTTTTCGAAGAAATAATTTTCAAAATACTTTTGCATTTTTACGAGAACTAATTTTTTGCAAAGTTAGCAAGTTATACTCTTGTTTAAAATACCTCCTCCCTAATAATCTTAATACAAGTACATGTACTGAAAGGGATATATATAAGCTAAAGGCTATTTTTCACTTCAAGAAAATTTTCTGTGGAATCGAATGGAAAGGAACAAAAAAATTTCTGAGTATGCATACTTAAAATGTTTACATCACATGAACAGAAAATGTTTTTGTCTATTCTGTTCTGAGCAAAGTAGAATCGAGTTCAACTTTTTCTTTGCGTTGTGTGCGAAAAACACAAGTAGAGAATTGTTTAGCCACTCAGGTTATTTCATTCTGTGAGAATTGCGCAGAGGGGGTTTACTTTCTGTAAAAAAATGTGCAATACTATGAAAAAGAAATTACAAGTAGGAAATTTTCTGTTCTGCTCCTGTCCATTTCGTTCCATGGAAAATTTTCTTCAAGTGGAAAATAGCTGTTAAGGTGCCCAGTGAAGTGGGCTATAAAAAATACTTCTTGTTCAAAACCATACTCTGCTACAAATAAAATTGAAATAAAGATTTGAATCTTGCTATAACATGTTTTTAGATTGGTTTGATAAATTTAAGTCAAAAAATATTTCCACTATTATCATAGTTCCTGAGTTTCTGAATTTAGCCGTTTTCGAGACACCGATAAACGATTTTTGACAGTATATCATTTCCGACAAAGATACATTTGTATAACATAATGAGCAATTCTCACGATTGAAATTGTCAGATAGGGTCTAAATAAAAATATGTGCCATGCTTGATTGGTGCAACCCAGTTTCCTATTTTCTTATATCGCAGAAAGCTACTCTGTCAATAAAAAACTCGCGAAAATTTCAGTTCAAATGGGACAATTTTTTAACATACAGCGTCTTTTTGAGCTTGTAGGTGGAGTGGGTTGATTTTGTTTGCCTCTGCATGAATATGGTTAATGTATTATTGAAATTCATAAGTTTCTCAGAGACGCTAGATTTCCCCTTCTCCAATTTATATTTATATTCTTTTTTTGAATAAATTCATTAATTAAGTAAATATTTGATAAAATTTTGCAAATTGGGTCCCCATAAATATACATATTTGTAAGATTTATTTTTGTGCATCTGATTCAAAACAAATATGTTGCTATATGGCATTTTACGGACGAATAAAGTCTTTAACCCTATCGTAAATTGCAAACATTGAAAAAGTTGAGCTAGCTAATAGCTTAATGTAAACAAAGTACCAAGCTAAAATACATAAAGATAGCTGTTATTAGCACGTCTGCAGTAGCGTTTTCATCACCTACTACGTGCTAAGCATATTAACAACCTTGTTTTAGCTAGCTTAGCTAGCTACAAACACTTTTAAAGGACAGGGCTGTTCTTTTATTATTTCAGCAGTCTACTATTCTTTCTTAATGTACAACGCAGCACCAAGACTGAGTCAGTTATGTTTTAATAAATCTAACAAAGTAACACCAACACGTTTTTCATAAATTTTGCTGTCTTTAAAAGTTTTGTTTACAAAACTGATTGATCACGGCTTCATGCACCATTATTATTAACCTGAAAAAGTGCTGACTAAGGAAAAAAAATCATCTAATTATGCGAAAATGTGAAAGCCATCATATTTCAAAATCCGGTCAACGATACCAGGATATTTTTCGACGTCATCTTTCATATCAAAAAGTCAAAAAACCCTGGGGACGAGGGTGGACTACTTATGACAATCCTAATTAAAATAAATTACGTTTTTAAATCATTCTAATTACTATCTCGCCTGCGAGGATAGTATTGGTTTCCAACTCGTAACTGGCTAACTATGTCCCAAATGGTCAATTGCAACGTCACAGATTTAAACTTCGTACCTAAACTCTCTAAGTACTTAGAAGTCATCTAAATGACGTTTCAAACCAAAATTGGTATTTGTTTTCGACAAAATTTGGTACCGTTAACAAAAAAATTATGTTGAACATAATGGTGACATCAAAATTTTGATTTTTTGTCACCTAAATGTCATTTTAGGCCAAAATTGGTCCGAAAATTAAAACTACTTCATTTTCGACAAAATTTGGCACAGTTAACAAATAAAGTATGCTGAACATGATGGTGACATCAAAACTTTGATTTTTTGTCACCTAAATGTCATTTTAGGCCAAATTGGTCCAAAAATTAAAACTACCTTACCTTCGACAAAATTTGGCTCAGTTAATAAGAAAAGTATGCTGAACATGATGGTGACATCAAAATTTGGATTTTTTGTCACCTAAATGTCATTTTAGGCCAAAATTAGTACAAAAATTAAAACTACTTTATTTTCGACAAAATTTGGCTCAGCTAACAAGAAAAGTATGCTGATTTGTCACCTAAATGTCATTTTAGGCCAAAATTAGCCCAAAAATTAAAACTACTTTATTTTCGACAACATTTGGCACAGTTAACAAAAAAAGTATACTGAACATAATAGTGACATCAAAGTGTTACTTTTTGTCACCTAAATGCCGTTTAAGACCATAAACGTTTCAATCGCGCGACTTTAACCATGAATGATAGGCTGTATTTTTTGTTAGCAGAAATTGAAGAATTGGGTCGCATTGTCGATGTTTCATAGTTGTGCATTTTTAATAGCGACATAGTTTATGCAGCGCCTGCATCTTGTTCTAATTACAACCAGTCGAGAGTTATTTTATACCTTTCTCCTGACCTAATTCCCTTTTTACAACCAGGCTAGGAATTGACGAAATATAAAATCAAATTAGATCAATAACAAAACTGGAATTATACTGAATTTCTACAGGACACATTTTCAAAGATTCATTTTTACCAATTGTATAAAACAATTTAGGGGTACAAAAATTGCACTTGCCTAACCCCGTTCCAACAATTGACAAATACACGAAAAAAACATCTGTCAAAATCAACGTTCGTCATTCCAAGAAATAATTTGTTGCTTAGCAATCTCGCAAACGTAGTAGAGTTGCTTTTAAACTGGTTGCTTATATATAAATATCCAATTCATTCAATTCAAAAATTTCTAAGAATCTTATAAATTCAAACATATTTAACAATGGTATTTAACAATCTGCATAGCGTTTAAATTTTTCATAGTCATTCATTTAAAAAGCATAATATTATATCAAATATACATTCGGTAAAACGTTATATTTCAAAACATTTTAAAGTCAAAATAAAGCATATTTTTGGGATGTTGGTTTATTTTTAAATATCGTTTACATTATAAATGAATATTAAATTTATTCACTGTTACTCTAACATTTGAATGGTTGAATTTCAGAAGGCAATGGATTTAAAATCAGAATTTAACAAAGACACAAACTTTTCAAACATTTGCTTTTTTATGTGCCTTGCTTATTTTCGTTCTTATCAATTTATGTCAGTTCAAAGATGGTAGTGATATTATCTTCAAAGACGACACAAATAAAACAAAAATTCCACAAAGAAAATTATTGTTATTTATTGCTATTTTTAGCAGTCATACCTACAGACCTCGCAGAGACATGCTACGAAAGACCTGGTGTAAATTATGCATGAAACATCAACTTTGCGAGTATAAGTTTATTCTAGACGCATTGGGACTAGATAGGAAGCCTTTACCATCCGCTGTACTTAATCAGATATGGAATGAGTTAAGATATACAAATGATATGGCTATACTCGCATCCCCTGTTGGTTTAAATTTCGCGCTAAGATTTTACAAAGCTTTAAAGTACGCTTCACAAGTTTTTGAGTTTGAATATTTTCTTCGCTTGGACGATGACCAATACCTTTGTCTCGATAGATTAATGTATGAACTTCCATCCAGACCTCGTGAGTCTTTATTTTGGGGTTACGCACACTGTACACCAATCCCGCGAATAGATGAAGCGTTTATTATATTAACAAAAGACTTGGTTTTTAAAATATTAGCCAATAAAAACATACATTGCTCACCATTTGGAACCGAGGCTATATCATCATGGATATATAATTTATCAGATAAAGGACCTCTGGTCACATGGTATACTGACAACTTCAGGATAATGCATACACCGCCATTCGAACGAAGTGCTCACTTACGTCAAGTTAATATTTGTCATACATTTATTTCGTTACATGGAATTTGGCGCGAAAATATAATAGTCCCTTTACACGAGAGAATAATTAGAGAAAATACAGGAGATTACGAAATACCTGATATACATCACTTGTGCCCAGCAAATAAAAAACGTATTCCACTTGATGAACTAGATAAACATGGTAAAGTACAGCGGTGTATAGACACACCTGTATATAAACACAATAACGGGAAACCTTACGTCGGACGCGAGACAGCAACGTAGTGAAAAAATATAATTTCACAATCCAAGTGCGATACAATTTATTAGATACATCGAAATAGAAAATCGCCAATAAATAAATAAAGCTGTCTTGAGTTTGCCATTTTAAAAGAGTTACAACATTTATTTTTAATTTTTAATCGAACGTTATTTAAAGGATTTTTACGTAAAGCACCAGCGTAATTCATACATGCTAAAAGCTTGAAGGCAAGATAGACAAAACAGATGTTACTTCAAACTGGATTTTATCATTTTTGTCCAACATACATTTTCTCGCAGAAAACTTTGGAAATGAGAAATGTCAATAATTTCGTTTTCATGGCCCCAAACGAGTTTTTGTGCAAAAAACATACCTATTAAAAACACATTGTGTCTTACTATAAAATGTGTTACTCGTATTGTCAAATAATTTTTTTTTCTTTTGATCTAACGGAGCAAAAAAAGAAAATGACAAAACGTTAGATCTCTGCATTTTAAAATGAAAACTCAAAATATTCACTACTTGTCGCCGACAATCTTTCGTTGTTGAAGCGGATTTTATCCACGTTCTTTTTCATTTGAAGCAATTCATGTTGCAAATCCATGTTAAGCTCATGCAGCGGTGGGCTCCTTTCTGTATAAGGTACTTTCCATCAATTATCTCTCTGGCAATTTTACTTTAAATTAAAAAAAAACAGCCTGCAACCTGTCATTAAAAAAATGAAAAAGAATAAACCAAGTTGTCCAATTTTGTATTATTGTAAAACGTGCACCTAACTGCATTTAACATTTATTTGAAGGTGCAGTCAAAAAAAGCTTAGAAAAAAAAAAGAAAAAAACAGAAGAAGTACTTCTACCAAACAGAATAAAAAATCTAATGAAAAATATAGAGGTGTCAAATGAAACCTTTAAATTGCTAATCCACGGTGCATGTGGCGAAATTCTTAAAGGTGTCACAATTAAACCTTTAAAGGCGCCATTAAAAGGAGTCAATCTAATGCTTCTAAAGGAGTCAAATTGACGCCTCTAAAGGTCAGGTCAGTCAGAATAGCATAAACATAACTGGTTAGCTGGATGCAGGCTCTGTCCAATATCTTAAAAAAGATGTACTTATACATGGCTAAAATTGTGATGATATACTTAACTTAACATGTAAACAGACATTCAAAATGTCTACCACTATTTAAGATTGTCAATCAAACATGGTATCATGGCTACAACTTTACGTTTTAGTCGTCAAGGGTATGGATCACGAAGTGTACGAGGGAGCCCCCATATATTTAGTTAGTTCGTGGCAACACGAAAGAAGCTATCGGTACCCTTTCTTCATTTTGTGCAAACACACAGAATACGGTTAGTCGTTAACCCTTGGAATAACCCACGGCTTCGCTTGTGAAAACTATTCTGGTCCTCAGATTTTCGCCTTTTGTACATGTTCCAAGGTATACTCATTTTATATAAACTAAGCATATAATAACTATTTGGTTACTATTTAAACAGAATACGGGTATTATTATAGAGACTAGTCGTTAACCCGTTTTACTGTGCGGGGGTTCCGTAATGACGCTGCGGCACAACCATTTTGAACAGATGAAATGCAACTATTATTAAATGGACACGATTTCACTAGTCAGTAAAATATTTACTCTGCAGGGAATCCATAATGAAGCTGATAGCTATCCGGTGGGTCGTGGGAATTCGCCTTTCACAATTGTTATTTGTATTTCGTTCGCGGTTTAGCATTACCCAGCTTTGGCTGACGGACAGACAAGTTCGGGATAAATTCACTTATTCGCCTTTCCTTTATAAAATACATTTTGTGTTTCCGTAGCACGACGTTTTCTTGCTGACAGACAGAATCTAGCTAGTCGTTAGGCCGTAGAAGAATCCACGGACCGGTGAATTTTTATCCGGCTATAAAGTTTTTCTGCGGGGCTGAAGTAAAGCTGCGGGGCAACCATTTTGAACACACAGAATATGGCTATTATTATAGCTGTCGAAACTCCGGGTGAAGCGACAAGTAACTGTGTGACCCGGCGTTAAACGCCAGATTAAGCACTTAACAAGAGGTGGAGCGCTTTAGTTCATGTATGCAGATTTTGTAAATCGAGTGAAGCACACGCAGCGTTATAGTGTTTCAGGTGAAATATATTTTTCAAAAAATAACTTTCCCGTAACTTTAGCTGCAATAAAAAAAACAGTTTGCAAGTTCTTGTTACACCGTCATTTTTATATTGCGGAATAGCCCCCTTAAGTAAACTATGTAGGTGTAGTGCCCTTATCAAAGCAAAAGTCGCCTTAAGTAAAAACACAGAAAATAGCCCATCGTTACCTCGTCCAGCTTAAGCATCGCTCAGCAATTTAAGTATCACAGGTTAACAGAGACTGTTGTCTCATTAAATCAATAGTCTTTAGACTTTCGCCAAAGCATAAGAAAGAATATGTTAAAACTTTGTTGCAGCTAACTTATATTTAGCTACTTTAATTTTTTGGCTAGATGTAGCTAATATCTAGATAACCACTATCTTTGGATCCGAGTTAGTTCTTAAAATATATGAAGAGAGAATCAATTTTTAAAAGGGGCTTTCACCTTAAATAATTTACTATTATATAACATCATACAAACGCATAAAATAAAATATTGATATATATGGGAAACCATTTTTTCTCTGTCTTTCCACTTTGCTTAATTTTATAGACAAATTTGTTTTTCTTTCCACCTTCCTAGAAAACACAAAAAACAACAACTTTTTTCACGAACATCGATATTTCGCGCTGTTTGAAGTAAAAATAATACAAGTAAAGTTTACAACGAGGACGTCAGCATGAGATCATTGCACGAAGACGATTACTTTTATTGTAATCGCCTCCTACTCCAGGATAAAAAACCACCGTACTCTGTAATTGCCAAATTAGAGGTTCATATGCTTTTTTCGGCTGGAAAAACCTTTGAGATTACTACTCAGTGACGACGCAAGCATATACTACTACCTTCAGGGAAGTAATTTCAGTGGGAATTAATTTAATTTGCAAAATTCAGCAATTTTCTGTTTTAAATAGCGTAAATTTCTTCTCGCTAAATAGATCAAATTAATTCTCGCAAAAAATGACCTAAAATTACCCGACTCGCGAAATAAAACAATGTCTGCATAAACTGGTTAAATAGGATGAAGTTAAAAAGATACCATAGGAAACTCTCGCGAATGTGAGGAGATTATTCTCTTTAACCACCTTTTGGCTTTTCTACTAGCATTTGTACCATTAGTCGTCTTTCCCCTATAATGCGCGAATAATAATAAAAAAAATTGTAAACACCTGATTCGCAAAAATAGTTTCCCACAAAACGAGGAAAAATTTCTTCCTGCAAAATTACTTCCCTCAAAGTTAACATAATTCACAATATTTACACAGTAAAAATTTTTCCTTAACTAAGTGTGAAGTGTGAACTCAAGCCTGAAACCTCATGTTTACAAGCCGAATGCGCTACCACTACCATCTTCGCTGCATCGTCTTTGTCATATCATCAACCTCAAAGCAAGCAAGGAAACAAAGAAACAAACCAAGTAAATATATTGTTGAATCAAGAAAGTGATTCAACTTTGTAGATACCTATAAAATAATATGACTGAAAAGATAAAAAATTAAACTTATACTCCCATTTTCCAGTTGATTTTCTTTACTCATATATCGGTTCTCTTTCTTTGGCCCTAGCTGACAATTTTTAAACCGTTCCACTTTCTGTGTACAATACAAAATGAAATAAATAAAAAAATAAAATACACATATTTGACAATGTTTCCGATACGACAAGAAGACTTATACTAAAATTAGCTGGATAAAAAAATCTTCTGATATCTCTATGCGTGAAAAAGTTTCAATCTTTTCAGAACTGTTCCGCTTACTTTTGTTTTCGATTAAATCGTTTTAAATCATATATTTAACATTAGATTGAAAAGAAAAGGTAACTAAACAATAATCCTTAAATTTAAAAAAGAGATTCTATTTAAAATAATTTCAATTGCTTACTTTGCCAGGCAGAGCGAAATATCTTTTGCAAAAAGGATGCTGGCACATAGCTTCCTTCTCCATCTTCAACATTTTTTTTTCTGATTTTATTCGACAGGTTATATCTATTAATGAAGAAAAATAATGTGATTCATCAAATAAATAATTTATATAAACATTCAAGATGATATATTGAGAACCTAGCCTAACCAACATGCTTTTTTCCAGCAAATTCTCCTAGCCAACAGCGCATAAGCATAAGCTAGCTGCAGCTAGCTAGCTTATAAAAGTAGACAGATTAATGTTTTGTAGCTAGCTATCTACCTAGCTAGAAACAAACTATATAGCAAACATGTTGCAAATTTAAATGTATTTAGATAGCTGTACGTTTGTACCTGTACTGTACCTGTGTTTATTTTTAAATCGAAGTTGCGAAAAAGTTATACAGAGAGATCACTGTAAGCACTCCGCACAGACGGGCGTCATGATATGTCTGTGCTACGCCCTTATTCAGATGTCACTCATGATTAACTTCTTCTGGGAAATTATTCCGCTAAATATAAAGTACTGGCCCTCTTTTTTTGCTTGTGCGGGGTGACAACAAGTGTAAACCGTGTTTTTATTTCAGCTAAAGTTGTGAGAAAGTTTTTTTTGGAGCATCACACAATACAAAATTCAATACAAAAAATATCAATCGATGGTAGCCGCCAGAAAATGTGAAACTTGTTTTGTCTGTAGGGTTTTGTCTGTAGGATTAAGTTTCACAAAATTGCACTTATTAAGGCGAATCGCAAAATAAGTTCCGCAAATTTAAACAAAAGTTGATTGATCGCGAAAATGTTTTCCGTAAATTGTTCAAGAAATTATTAAATGTTTATAAGATGTATTTTACTTAGGCCTTAATTTTCCTCATAAATTTTACGTTAATAAAAAAAACGCCCTTTTTCTGACTATTACTTTCCACAGAATTTATAAATAGGCGTTCCAAAGCACAGAAGAATCAGAAATAGAAGCTTCGTACTAAGAAGAAAAGAAAGACATTCTTCTACCGTAGTGGATGACAACAACACATAAAAGTCGAGTTCTGTTCACAAATTTTTGAAAAACACAACAAACCGATTGTCACTACTCATGTTATGATGTGTGGAGATAGAGAAACTTGTCCTGGTTATAATTTGAAAAAATTTAACAATAGAATACTTAACAATACTTTATCAAAACGTTCAATGACGTGGTATATGTTGAAGAATTTTGTAGTCGATAAAGGGTGTAGACATATTAATATATCGGAAACTCATATGGCGGTTGATTGAATGTAGATTTAAGACTTTGTTAATTAATAAAACAAATTTAATAATAAACAAAAGAATCAGAATTTATTGTTACTTCAGATGTCAAAGAGAGGCAAATGGCTAGGACGCCAGATTCTTTATTGTGGGCGTATTTCTCGTTACATCCTTGTTACTCGCATCCACTGAATTAATCATACTTAGGGGCGAGTGTGTGGGCGGAATATCCACATTTCCAACGAGCAAAACGAGAAAGTCACATCTCCAAGACGGAATAAATGATGGCAGGGGGCATGGAAACGATTGCAAGCGCACAACCACGTCTGTCTCGCGCGAGATTCGAGCTTGAATGATGAACAGTCGATTAATCAAGGGGCACTGGGCACTAAAAATCGCGCATTCCATTAAACTCGATTATTCTGCGCATAATCGTCCGTTATATTACTAGAAATAAAATACTTTGTGTCACGAGATTCTTGACATAACATCTTAAACGACTCTTAAATTATAGGTATTAGAAAGAGACTTGCCAAAATTCATTAATCTTGAATCCTAATTCCTTGACGTCCCAATTCTCTAATAAAACGACTTCAATCGAGAACTACGTTTCTTTGCCTTTTTCAATTCGAGCATCCTTTTCATGTTTAGGATTATTCTAAATGTATATGTAAGTCAATTTATTCTCTACGAGGCATCTGTTGATACTGGCAACATTAAATAGGGCAAGGTATCCGCCAGGATGCCTCGTTACACGTGCTGAAATATTTCAAAACACCTTTTCGCGCTTATTAATCTCATGCCTTAATATCTTTGAAATGTTTTAAAAAAACTTGGAAAAATCTCAAATTTGGATTTGGATTTTTTTGCTACCAACTGCCCTGCACGAAGTTATCTTGCTGCCGTTGTACATCTAATCCCCTGCCCTATTATTTCGAGTTCGTAACAGTGCCCTCCTCCACGACAGATGACTCCGCGTGGAGTCAAAAGGGTACATCTGGCATGAGAGTGTTAAATAGATGTATATAAATATATATATTGTCGAGTTGAATAACATGCACTTTTTTCATTTGATTGCATAAACTATGTTTTTGCTGAATGACAAGAGTAACTGTCGAACAATCAAAAAATGTCCTAGCTTTAAATGATTAGCTAATTTGTGTGTTACAGAATCAGTCGAATGTGTGCTCGTTGAACTTTACGACGTGTGGATAGATATAGAGAACGTTTACTTAGAGTTCAATAGAGAACACTTTAATTTAACCTTACATAACAGTCTATATACCACAACATCGGGAGAAACAGCTTTTTGAGTAAACAGAAAGATGATTTTTTGTATTTATTTTTAACACAAGTTGCAAGATTTTTTACAATTTAGTTTCAAATAATGTTGGTTACAGTAGCCAGCCTTCTGCCATGCACTGCAATATTGATTATGATCTCTGCAATCTAAAAAAAATCATCTTTTGCCAACAAATTCCTATATTTGTAACGTTATTTTTCCAAAAATGTTATGATATTGTTGGAAAACTTTTCCTCGTCTACACACGCTTACCTGGAGGAAGTGGTTTGGTTGTCGCGATTGTGGTCGCATGCGTCGTCACTGTGGTCGCATGCGTCGTATTCGATGAAGGTGCGTGCGTCGTCTTTGATGATGTTGCTTGTGTACTGGCGGGCTTGCTACCATCGCAATTCATCCTCATGTCTGGTGGATTCACTAAACGTGATTGAAAGTTGTTATTGTTGTTGTTGATTACATAGTGTAGACGATACAACAACTAAAGCTGACAGAAATTCCGAAAAATACTTTTGTTAAGTTTCTTGCGCATTTAATTTCCTAAATACTTTGCATAAGATACTCATTTTTGTGCCACAGTACATTATTCGCACTTATTTTCCCGCGCATTTAGTCACGTTGTTTCATTTTGTGCGATCTTTTAAATAAAAAAACTAATTAGGTAATACAACTCAGGTCCAGACTTTTTTTGCGCGCATCGCCGTCATGATAACTCAAACGATCGATGTCATACCAATATTCCTGCGATTTTTCTGCCATTTTTTAGACACCAGATAATTATTAAATTAAAAACTACATTAAATTCTTCCTGTAATGATAATAATAACCCCCGTTCAAGTAAATTCAGGCGACTAAGAATGCACGAAATAGCGTTGCGTAAAATATGTACGACGGGGGGAATTTTCAGCTGGCTGACGACAATTTTTATAAAATTCATGTTTACGTATCAATATTTCTGTACTTACACGTGCATGTGTGATATTTATTCATGCATGGATACGCTTCTTTGATTAAGTTGTACAATCCTGGATCATACGCCTTCAACTCTTGATGAGTGTTGATGCGGTTATGAATACCATTTGGTGGATCTGCTTCGATATGACAGTTGAAAAAACTTTGCATCCCTTCCGCAAAATATTCTCTCGAGTCTGTCATTGCATACGTGTTTTGCCATAAACCTATTCGTTTGACGTAATTGAATTGAGTTAGTAAACGATCGTAGAAACCAGGAATACCTCCTCCTCGTATGGCGACTTCCTATTGGTTAATAAAAACGATAATGAGAAGGGAAAGGGTGGGGTTGGAGGAAGACCGGAAGGTGGGGGTGGTGGTTGTTGTAGACGCTGTTATAAACTCCTTTTTTTAAAGTTCAGAACAGAGAATAGCAGTAGTCAACATTGTGCTATGAAGTAAGGAAGGATTGCAAGGCAGCTAATGTATAGCTCTTTAATAACGAATTTCAAAACTATGTTCTTACTGCAACACCATGAGAAGCTTCGTGAAAGAAAATATCATCTCCTCTGTATCTGTCTTTACTCAAACAAAGCAAGTTTTCTTCTCCGCCTGTTGAGATAGGCCGCCCAAGAACACCACCTAGTCCTCGTGCGCGAGTATCCCACCATTTTGGCATGTGGCTGAATTCTGGGATCGTTGTTGTCTCTAAATTAAAAAGAGAAGAAGAAATGGGAAAACATGTCCCAATCGACAACTCTAAATTCAACAAACAAATTTACCGATCAGAAATGTTTGAGATTTCAATGTTTTGTTCCTTGGAATATAGATACCAAAATACCGAATAACATGAAAACGAGATTAGTTATGAGGAATTTTTTAGTTTTCAGCGAAGTAGTGCAGATATGGTTTGTTTGCTTGCAATATTTGCAAAATTAATTTGTCATACAATCTCATTTTTAACATTTGGTGATAATATGAGATAATAGTATGTATCTGCCAATCATTAGGGCGTTCGTATGGTATGTTCAATATTCTCGGTGTTATATGAGCTGGGTATTAGCTAGCTTTGAATATAATGATATGAGTAGCTAGCTGGCTGGCTGGCTTGTTATAAACAAACGTGAAATTTCAAGCTGTTTACCAAAATTGGTGATGTTGCTGGTATATGTCCTGTGTCTCCAGTTATTAAGTGTACCTCTTTTTCAAGCAACAGGCTTACTATTACTTTTTGACAAAGGGATGATACTATATTTCTTAAATTTTGTATTCAGAGAGTTACCATCTTGGTATTTTTTTAAGGCAAAATTTCAAGTGATTTTGCTCCATCAAAAACAAAATTTTCTATGCAAGGATCACTTCAGAAAGTAATTTAAAAATTGTTCCTTGATAAAAACACAAAGTGGCTACTCGAAAATTTTCTCCACAAAATGCTTGTCATGTCGAACTTTAACTTTAATCAGAGAAAACAACTAATCTCGTTTTCATGTGAGAAGAAGAAGAAGAAGAAGAAGAAGAAGAAGAAACTAACGTTCATTCACTCCAATCACTCCAAATCTTCCAAAATGTTTGTACATGCTTTCTCTGACATCTCTTCGATCAGCAAATAAGAAGCGTGCTATGTAACAAGCTCTTTTCAATGCAGCATCAGAAACTCTAGACGATGACACAACAGGTATGCCGTATGCTTCTGTGTACTTTCTGTAGTAATTATATCTGAAAAACAAAAAGTAGAGTAAAGATGTTATAGGCGTTGTTAAAGTCAGTTGCCATAGCTGGCACATTTGGCTCATCCAACACTATATTAAATTTTGGTTTGGAAAACTTCTCTTTTTGAGCTTCTTTTTTTGTAAATCTTTCTATATTTCTATATGCTAAGATAATTATATCATCACATTTTTTAGCCATGTAAATCTTAGAAAATGCAGTTCTTTTATTTTAGCTAACTGACGTACAGCAGGCTAGCTATTCTAGCTGGTTAGTATCTAGTTATAGCTAGGACCTATTTGTTTAAATTGTTGTTGTTTTAATGAATTGTCGTATCTTCCATGTTTAAAAGTATTCCTTCGATGCTGAATATACTTTATTGACACATGTAGGGATTTTTGTTTGTAAAGAAACCTATTCAAAAGAAATCGAATGAGCTCTAATATTTAAAGAAACTTTCACTAGTTAAACATATTGAAGTAAATAAAAAGCGAACAGAAAATTGATGCAATGGACGTTTCATTTTACTACATTTCAATCATGCGTATGATAGACAAGAGGCACTTCAGTTTTTTATTGGCTTGTAAAATGCTGATGATTAAAAATTGACTTCATGTTCAGATGAGAATCCTAAGGAGAAATTGATTGCTGACCTTTGCCTATTAATAAGCTTTAACCCCGTGGCAAGCAAAACAATCCAGCTCCGTCATAACATCGGTTCCGCAGCATCATAGCTGTCCAGTTATTTTGTTTTATATTAGATTCACGCATTTTGGACTTGACAATATTTACAACAAGCATAGATTATTTGGTCGGAGTCGAACTCATACAATGTGCTGATGTCAGTGTGTCAGTGTGTCCTCAAATTTTAGGCCGCAAAATTTTTCCTATTTGCTAGAGAGAAGGGTCAATTCCCTTAAAAACAAGACAACTTGTAAGCAACAGCCAGCCAGCCCGAAGTACGTAAATTAAAAAAAAACAAAAAAAGAAAAATTTCCTTCTTATAAAAGTACGTCCATACAACGACAAACGTGACTAGATGGAAGTTCGATTTCGATTGGTGCAACAACCTAGCTAAGCAAAGGAACACGTTACTTTGGACTTACCAAGTAGATATTCAGAAAGCATCAGCTGAGCCTGTAAAATGCAGAAACCTACGCAACATTGAGCTTCAGCTAAAATTTTGTATTGCTTATACAAAAAGGTAGTGCACCAGGCATTTAGTGAAATATAAAAACTGGCCGAAATACTGCCATTGTGTCTATATTTTTTTCACGAGCAATGTGTGTATACAAATTGGGAGTTTCATTTTAAGGATAGTTTATCAAAAATGTAACTTTCCTGTTTGGAACAGGCCGATTGAGTAACAAAAAGGAAGAGAAGGAAAAAAATTAAACATTTGCCTAATCATTTTACTCGTTACCTGGTTATGAATGTCAAGTCATTAGGTACTGAAGAAATGACGTCACAGCTGTGCGTATCTTTAGCATGGCCAGGTCTCAATCGACTTGCAGTGTTCGAGAGTTGAACTTGTAAGCGAATGTTGTTGGGAACGTGTTCATATTTTTCATACGTGTCTAAAGAAGGACGAAAAAGAATATGCGTGCAAATACTTTAAACCAAGACGCTACAACAGGAATTTGGTAAAGTTTTGTTTATTTTTGTCATTATTTCATTAATATCTGGGTCGTAAATATTTTATGACTTCACTTTTTTGATAAAAATTTAAAAAAAAACAAGCGGTGACGTCTCCTTTATTAGGTGCATATTTTTGTAGCGCCATCTCAAGCAATTAATTATGGATCAACTTTTAACTTGACTGCGTCAATATCACATCAATACCTTCATAACCATTTACAACGTATTCAATGTTGGTATTCTTGTCATTTAAATCAAGTACTGACAGTGACATTTACCATGAATTCGTTTGAGAAAACAAAATTAAAAAAAAATAAAATGATACGTTGCTGCGATATTGTTGTTTCAGGTCAAACAACATCAACTTTCCTCAAAACATGATATATCCTACCACCTTCTGCATGTCAATAAAAACAAGACAAAACATCACAGTTGAGCGAATATTTTACCTCTCCCCCTACTTGTGAGGAGACAAACCTAAGCCTATCCACACACTGCGAGTAAGAAACTTCGCTGGTTCATCTTTTTATTAACCATGACTAATGTAAACTATGCTTCAAGAGACAGCTTCAGTAATATTTTGTATCACACTTACCCAAGTTGAATTGATCAGCTCTAGGTTGCAACACGGCTTGCACATCTGTAATAAAAAAGAGGTTTTAGCTATAGAAATATCAAATAAATACAAGTGAACTTTCTGATAAAATACATACCAATGATGATGGCAAAAAATGCAATTCCTAACCAGAACATGATTGATAGAGTAGCACAAGTTAGAAAACTGCTAAGGTTGTTCACTGTGCATAAATGTATGGCTATTTCTTATTTCAGCTGAGTCAACATAAATTTCTAGCAACGTACCGTCATGCAACGGGTGTTGCAGTATACTTATGTAGTTTTCTCGTTCCAACGTCATAAAAATCCCTTGTGCCCATTTTCCGAAATTTTTCAGCTCCTAAAAGCGACACAGGAATTTCGATTAACCTCACCTTGGAGTGTCTAATTTCGCAAACATTATCAAACAATTTGCAAAACCGGAAAATTTAGGACCCGCTAAATTTAGTATAGAGCGGGGAAATTTTGGATCTCATTTTAAGGGCGATGGGGGATTTTGACACCCCGATAGAATCCAGAAAAGAAAAAATGATATGTCTATAAAACTTAGCACAGTAGCTAACTGAAAGAGAAAAATGATTCGACATCAAGTAATTAATTTTGACGTCAGAATCTTTTTCTGACGGCATCATTTCCCCCAAAAAATGCTTGTTTTTAATTTTTCAGATATTTTTATCTTTTGTTTAAAAAAAATTGCACAATATTTTTTGACCAGCTCCGTCAAATTTAGAAAAGAACACTTTTGTTTTAATACCGGAGATAAAACCTTCTACATTTTCTAGTAATAGAGAGAAAATAAATGTCGTCAAATTTCTAGCATAACTTATTTCTAGCAAAAGTTATTGAAAATACACAGATAATTAGTGGTTAAATTGCCAGCCCTTTTATTGTTTTAATTAGATTTCAGGCAGTGTAATTCTGGCTTTGTACGAAAAACATATGAACTAAAATCCCTTTCATCTTAACTAAGCAATCTTCACCCGCCACAGCTTATCGACATTGCCCTCTCTTAGCGCCTTTCATGACTGCTGTTCATAGATCTAAACTTACAGCTGTTTATATAGAAGCAGCTGTAAATACAACACAACTTGTGAAGTTTAAATTCAGTTGATACAAATAGTCTGATTTCTAGTGCTGCGGGATAAAATCTGGACAATCGCATGTGCTAATGTTTACAAATTTTTACCAATCAAATATAACTCTTTTGCAAAAATTTCTCACGAGAACATGTACTCGGGGTCGAATCACTTTGATAATCCAACTTTTTTTATTCAGTGACAAACGAATGAAAGTGAGAGTATGTGATAATTGTTTTTATAACCGATGCTTATTTTTACACTCCGCGTCAGTCAGTTGTACTCACAAATTATCAGGTTTCATGTTTGTGTGTAAAAGTTCTGTATTTTTACGGAAAATGTTTCAAAGTTATCTAGATTTCCCATGTCCAAAATCACAATGGGCCAACTTGTAATAATATAATAATATAATAAACCACGGAGTAATAGTAACAGGAAACTTTACTTACTTAATGATCTGTTTAATTTCTGTCGGCATGTTAGCACACTGGAGTGTGAGGAAGCAAAAAAAAATGGACCAACATTAATTTGACCTTGAATTAAGGTCATAGCAATGTTGTGTTGTTAGATATAGTTTAGTGAGGGATTTGTTTATATAAGCAACAAGCCAAACAAACAAGCAGACAAACAAACAAACAAACGAACGAACAAACAAACAAACAAACAAACAAACAAACGAACGAACGAACAAACAAACAAACAAACAAACAAACAAACAAACAAACAAACAAACAAACAAACAAACAACAAACAAACAAACAAACAAACAAACAAACAAACAAACAAACAAACAAACAAACAGACAGACAAACAAACAAACAAACAAACAAACAAACAAACAAACAAACAAACAAACAAACAAACAAACAAACAAACAAACAAACAAACAAACAAACAAACAAATGAAAAAACAAACTTTTGCTAAGATCAAATCTCTATCAAATTTTCTCTGGTAAAAATTGTTCACTAAATTTCGTGACTACACACCTACTATGAAATCTTTCTACCCGATAGATTTGAGAAAATGCAAAAATGACCCTATTTCCTGTAGGAACCATCCAAATGAAAAAAACCCACAGGCAACGTAGAAAGGAGTAACATTATTGACTTGAGTAAATGCTAACAGTTCTATTTCTGAGTACTCTCACTGACACTCGCAAAGAGCTCTAAAATTGAAATATACAGATGCAGTCTTTAACTAGAAAACAGAAGTTTAATAGAATGATTGAAATAACTTGAAGAAAACAAACTAGTTATAGTTATTGCCTCATATCTTGCCAGTCTTACTGTGCAATTTTTCTAACCAATTTCCCTCACATGGTAAGGTTGACTAGTAACTGCGATAACTTGCTATTACAACGCAGAAGGCCACGCGCCACGGGATATTACTAGTATGGGTATTTTTATAACAGACTAGTCGTTAGCCCGTGGAAAATACACGGATTCGGTTGTTCTATGTATCCCTGTTCTCAAAATATCTCAGACATCACTATTTTGTGCATTTTTAGCAGAAAAAAAAATCGCAACCATTTCAAACAAAATACGGGTATTAACAAAGGATACGGTTGTTTTATTATATTTTACCAGCTTTAATTATTTTTTATACTAATCTTACAATAGAATCACTTTTTCAATAAATAAAATTTAAAAATAAGAGGAATAAAAATAAGTTACTTAAAATCAGTAAAATATATGCCATATAAACAGATTGAGATTGAAAAGATAACTTAAAATAAAATTAAAATTGATAGACAAACAGCGCCCTGCTTTACATGTTGTTTTTCATACATATTTATACATATCCATGCTTTCCTTTTGTTAAATAAAAACTTTCTATAAAAGTTGACAGTTTCCCTTTAAATTTAACGCAAATTAATTTGGCGAATGGTGATATAGTTAAAGGTAAGAATAATCATAATAAAATATTTATTCATCAGCACAGTCAAATCCTGTGTTTATTTTGCTTGGACATCTCTGTGTGCTTGGAGACGCGGTTGGTTCTGGTGGTACGGTGTAAATAGCCTGTTCCTCACTAAGTTGCCCATTGCGCGATGTTTTTTTGGTAGAATCTTCACTGCAAGGCATGCTTTCGTTGCTAATAACGGGTCTTGTTAAAAGCTCACCTGAAAAATAAAGATATGTTTTTTGTTTTGTTTTTTCGAAACATAAAACTAATTGTTTCAATTACGTTTCTAACAGTATAAACTGAAACTTTACTTTTTCTGATGCAAGTAAATTCCGATGGGAAGAGAAATACTATTGCTATCAAACCAATCAAAGCACATGTGCCAGGAACTGCAGTTTGAACAACTTTCGAAAACACTTCACAGTCTTCGCACGTAACCCTAAGAAAGAAAAGAACGAATAAATTAAAAAAATATATAATTTAGGTAAAATATTTTATTGACTCTATAGACCGATGGGCATGCGCACTCATTCGTTGAGGTGAGAATGTAAAAAATTAATTACTGAACTCAAACGGCGGTCTGTTCTAAAAAAGAGAAGATAGTTCAAAAAGTTTGTATGAATTTCAATAATAGCCATTTCGCCCCAACAATCCTGCTTTTATTACCTACAAGAATGTGTGCGCAAGCGCAAAAAATCCACGCAAAGTTCCATAAACTTTTATAAACATTGCCAATCATCTATTGCTTACTTAATCAACTCACCCTGCTGAAACAGTTGGTTTTAAAGTTTGGATAACAAAGATAACAATTCCCGTTGATAATTTGTCTGTAAAGCTCATTGCTGAATACACGAAAGCACTTGATCTCTAGAGAAATAATAATTTTACTTTTATTTGATTTCAATCGCAAGTAAAATTAGTGAATTTAGTAATAATCAAATAAATACTGTTGCTTTATTTTTAAAATACCTGTTGCTCTTACCTTATCTGTGCCAACCAACTCAGCCGTTTTAGCCAGCGATGTAACCAGTATAATAGAGCTTCCACTCCCAGCCAACCAAGCTGCACCATAAACAGCTTTCTTGTGCTCTTTAGCAACCGAAAATAACCAGAAACTAGACCCGACGATCATTAAAGCACCCAACACGTACGTCAGCTAAAAATAAATTTAAAAAAAATTGTTAACCACAATAAAAAATTAATTGTATCAATAAGACATCAGATTATGTAGTGTTGTTACCTGACTGCCAATTTTTTTTGTCACGAATTTTACAAAAAAACTTGTGAAGGATCCAGCAACCAATACAATTAATGGAAAATACGCAATGGCTTCCTAAAATGAGAAAAAATGCGCAATACCTTAAAGTGAGTATGTTGTGGTTATGAAGACATGGTGATGAGATAATGGTGAGGTTTCTACTCGCTACTCGCAGCCACAATTTTGATAGGCAGGCAGGTAGGTAGGCAAGCTGGCAGACGAACATTATAGTATAGAATAGCACTAGGAAGTTTACCTTTTTGAAGTGTAAAGCATCAGTGAGATACAGTGCAAAGTATGATTGGAACACATTGATGGCCAGTCTTGTTGACATATACATGAGTGCAGTCTAAAAATAAGTTAGCGTACGTCCTTTTAAACAAAAGTGGACTTGACATTGATGGACATTGACCGACAGAAAGCCATCCTACTTTTGAAGTCGATCTATGTCAGCGTCAATCGATTTCTGCTTTTCTCAAATGATTTTTTTTTTAACTATAAAAATATATACCTTATATAATCGACTGTCTTTTAACCAATCCTTCCAAGTTTTGCCTTTACCGTTATTAATAGCAATAGTTTTGACAGCATCATTAGAACTGGAGCCTTTCACAGATGAAACAATTTCCTCATTAAAGCTTTTTGTACTGAATTTTTTAAGCCCACATTTGCCTATTGGTACAAAAGTAACAAGTTTACGATTTTACAACGTTTAACAAGTCATTAATAATTATTCGAATTTTTATTGTCATTTCTACAGCCTGTAAAACAGATAAAAGTGCTTGATGGTTACCTGTCTCTTTCTCTATTTTGTCTATTATATGCCGTCTCTCCTTTGTACCAATGTGAAAGATTAGCGAAAAGACGAATCCAGTAGTAACAACAATGAACGCTAGTATCTGAATAAAACATTTGAGATTGCAACCTGGATATGATTAACAACAAAACACACTTCATGCATTACTTAACGGATACTGACCGGTTTTGATGTTGGTTGCACTGTAAAATACAATGCCCTCGGTCAAGGGCACAGACCTCGCGTTTTATTACCTGACTGTATCTGGTCTGCAAATAAATATTCCTTTGTGAACAAAACAAACAAAGCTATATTTAAGTTGCTATGCCCAAGGCACCAAGGAAAAAAACGCATGTTCGATTTTGATACTTTTCGAATTCAAGATCGTTCGATTTTAAAATTTTGTAAGTACACAAAACAAATTCGAATCATTGTTTATGTGGATTGAAACGAAAAGATGGTTTTAAGTGAGACACTTTTATATTTTTTGTGTGCTATGAAAATGTTTTTTATTTGTTTATGTTTTTATGTTACCATTTTAATAATGGCTACCTAAACCGGTTAGTATGGCTTCATACAAAGACCTGTTAAAATAAACCGTAAACCAATCAAATCATCGGATTTTTTCATACTAACCGTTTTTTTGTATCAGTCAGGTAATAAATCTGAAGATAAATGTTCTGCTTACCATGAACTGTTTGGACACAGATGAATCAACATTCTCACCATCAGTTGTACCCAGCAACAACCAGGTTGTTCCATAAACAAATATACCACACACAAACGTTAATCCTGATCTAAATAAAATGAATAAAAATTAATAATATGTTCGCAGTTTTTTTTAAAGTTTTCAATTATTATACAGCAGGATTTTTAGTTTGATTATTTACCTGATAGCATTCAGCTCAACTCTTTGACTTTCTTTGAAAGTAATATCAGGAATTAAAGACAAATGAGCGATCTGAGTTGCTGCCCAGCCAAATTGAAAAACAATAACGAAGGCAGAGTAGTACACTAGTTTCACTGTCGCTGATGAACTGCTACAGCTGATGCAAAGATTGAACACAAACGGAAAACTGATCAAAACACAGATCGTTCCAATACCATGCCATAACTTTCGTTTACCATACCACGTTATTTTCGTTTTGTCACAACTGTAACCAATAATTAAAGTAAATAATGCGTCTGCGACCTGTCCAATTAGCAGTACCAGTCCTGCATTTCTTTCAGATAGTCCAGCGAGCTTGGTCATGTATATGAGAACGTAACTAAACCAGCAGTTTGCGCATAAATCATTGAGGATATGACCAACTCCATAGAATATTTTCTGTGTTCGAGGTAGCACCATTTGCTCCATATTTTTACTTTACCTATTAAATCAATCAAGTATTTGTGAAACCGTTCTTGTGAATAATATATCAAATGAAGATATTTTCCTCGCAAATCAAGTTCACAGAATGATATTTAGAAGTTCATATATACTGTGTTTTAACTGTGAAGGTATGAGAACAGATGATTGAATAATATTTTGAAGGGCCTTGGTTTGCTACCTAAATAGCAGTCGAGGTGAATTAACAATGATTTTACTATGAATTAACAACAAAATTATCCAAACAATATCTTAAACAATGAATCAGTGAGAGTTTTGCTTACGACATAATCTTTAACCTGCTTATCTTTTAAAATTACATTCTAGTGAGGCTGACTTCTATTCGGAGAGATGACGGTTTACAATAAACTGACAAAAACCGTTATATTTTGCGCTAAGACACTACAAATGTGGCATCCGTGAATAAGAAGTGTTGCGGAAAAGGTGTAGAAAACAAAACAGAAAACTTACGCTAATACAAATTAAGCCTTTCCCACACATTTTATTAACAAAGAATAATGAAATAGAATTTTGATTTTGAAATTTTGAAAGACCAATACAAATTATTTTTTCTTTTGAAAAGTTATTTTAGGGAGTTGGCAGGACAAAGAAGAACAGAAGAAAAAACTGTTCTCATAAGCAAAAACAAGAGTGCTTAATTATTTTTTTGAGTTTCCTCTACCGCTAACCAAGCGTCACCGAATTATATATCCCTTTAAATGTTGACGTCAGTTGTTTCCACCATTTTCCAAATTATTCACCCTCAAAGTTATAGCTGTAATGGAATTGCTTCAATAAAAATTCTACCTGTAATCCATTCTACCTTTTGCCCTCCTCCCCCACACACGCACCCCAATCCAATCACACGCAATCCCTCGCCACAACACACACACAGACACACTGCTCGCCCTATGAAAACAATTACGTGTTAACTGCCTTTCTATATTCCTTTGCTTTTTCCACACGATTTTAGATATGTGGTAAATGTAGAATTAATCTTCTATGTTAATCTCATGAGAAGATGAAGATTTGACTTGTTTAAAATAGCTGCAAAGAGGATATATTGCCCGTAAGGTCGATGGTAACAAATCCGGAGTTTGAGTGTCGGTGGAGGGGGCTGAGAAGAGTGGAGCGTTGTGATTCCCAACAGATCTAGGAAGATGCCCTGGAAGTTACTGCCCTTTACGGCGCTTAGACGGTCCAAACTGTATGAAAGCCGGCTCCTTGATTTACCATTTCCACGTCGCTAATTGTGTCACTAATTTGTGTATATTTTACAGCTGATACATTTGAATACGTTGGTATAGCACGTCAAAAGGTATAGAAAATCTAGTAGACGAAATTAACATAACAATTGCCGCCCAAGCATTCTTGTGTTAAATGCACGAAAAAAGCAAAGCATACGAAATAAAGGTGGTGCTTTTGGGAACGCGAGCGAAAGAAAACCAAAAAATCCAGAATAATTTTTTTTTATTTTTTGTCAGTTACATCTTGTGTGTTTAACAATGAACTTTTGTTCTTTGGAAGATTCTTGGGTAGCATCGACCGCTGTTGAAAGAAAAATATCCGGCATAAAAATAGATGTACAAATTCACCATATATGTCTGAGAATGCTATCGGAAGTTGGGGTTCATATAGTACAGTAATATAAAGATTATTGTTTCTTTCTACGTCATCCGCCATCTTTGTTGTTGTTAACATTTCACTTTTTTTATTACGTCACTTTGTGTTTTCATTAGACGTTGCGTCACGTGTTAAAGTGCATCGGATAAGCTTTTGTTACTATTAGGAAGCTTGTATTTGTGCATATTTGTGCATATTTGTGCATATTTGTGCATATTTGTGCATATTTGTGCATATTTGTGCATATTTGTGCATATTTGTGCATATTTGTGCATATTTGTGCATATTAGACTACGTGACGATTTGGGAGGGGTAATAGCATGTACTGAATAAGTATTGTGATGAAAAACTGGGTTTTCATGAAACTTTATAAACCTTGTAGTAAATCTTTAAATATATTTTTGCTTACAACATTCTGCAAGAGTCTAATCCACGGGCTTGCCCGTCCTTTTTATACCACATTGCGTGCTTCTCGCTACTTGCGGTACCATTTTGCTTGACAGAAAGACAAACGTATTTTGCGTGACAGACAGATAGACGTATACGGATATTATAATATAGATTTATTTTGTATATAGCTAGTTAGCTAGCCACACAATTGGTCGGTTGGTACTTGAACTCCGACTGTGTACCATTCGGCGATATCTCGTTGGTAAGCGTTAGTAGAAAGGTATGTCGCAAGAAAGACATACGCCTCGCCCTCGTGGTATATCGCAAAGGGGGTAGTATCCTCGCCTCGTCTAATACATGTGCTAGCGAGATAGCATCGGATCGATAGCGAAGTCGGTAGAAAAATTACTCGATCATCCGACCCCTTATCTTTGCAACACTTGGGAAGCTAACGTGCAGGTTTATTGAACGAAATACGAATTTTTCAAAGATGTACAAAGGTAAGGGTTATTTCTTTACGTTAGAAATAAGCTTTTAATTCAACTTTTACTTTTATGTGTTAATAAATTGTCCCTTTAAATTCGCTTGGTGTATTATGTCACGTTTTAGTACGTAAAAAAACATAAAAATAGCGATCTATTGAATGTCTTACCATATGAGTAATAAAATGAGTTATCCATCACATATCTGATTGATATATATGTTTAAGTTTATCCCCAAAACATGAAAACAAAATTTGATAGCAATTGACAAGCTCATTGCTATCCAATTTCCATAAAAGAGGCTAACTAATGAAATATAACCCACTGTAACTACATAAAGGATTGTTTCTATAACAATCAGTAATAAATTGCTAGTATTTGGATCACATTCAAGTGATTGCCCCTCTGAACGTAACTCCATTCACATCAAAAGACTAAAATATGCACTTGGAATTAAATTAACAAAAAGTTTACAACACACACTTTATGCAACTGAGTACGACAGAGAGGACACTTTTTGAGCGGCATAACCATCACAGCTGCAGAAGTGCCAATGACTATAAATGTATATATATATATGCTAATCAAACAACTAATTCGTAAAACATTCCACAAGTCATATTAGATAAAAATGTTAATTAAATGTGCAGAGGTAATATCAATATACGGCAGTCACATTTAATTTTATGTTTTAGACAAAAGTAATGATTGGACAGATCCGTTTTTAATCTTTCATCAGGCATTTAGGAGCTAAAACATTTACGGATTAAATATGTTTCACCGATGCAGGATGAGCGGTGAATGTCGGGAACACCTGGAATGTTAGGAAGTTCAAAATTGGATCAAGGTTGAAACATCAACTAAGTGTCGAAAAATTGTGTAAATCATTTAAGGGAATTTTGTTGTTAAAATTTAGCTGTTGTGTCAACAAACGAGTTTTTACCTTAAAAAATTATTCTTATAAAAGTGTTATTGGCACTTAAGCTTGGTATATAGTCTTTTTTTATATGGTTGACTGGTGTTCTTTTTCTCACATTATTTTGTTTTTATTTTCCCGCCATACTAAGCCTAATTTATCTCAGAAAATAGTTCTAATAAGTTTATACTCAATGTTATTATTATTATTATTATTATTATTATTGTATTCTTTTTGCTCATTTTCAGGTGTGTCTCTAAAAATCTTTTTTTAATGTAAGTAAGATGTGTTGGTCCACGACAACAAACTAAACCAGGGCTACCTAGCTCTGCTAAGCTAGAGAGAGCTTATATAATTATCAGCCTCTCTGAGCTTATTTAGTTTTAGCTGAAAAGCCGTTACTTCTTTCTCTTTTTATTACATTATTACTAGCTGGATGACCAAATGTTAAACGTCAGGTTAAGCATTTAAGTAAACCATGCTGCCGCTCATCCAGGTGGAGCGCTTTTGTATAGGCACACAGTAGCTATGTCGCAAGTCCAAAGAGGCGCTCGCAGCAGCACGGTTTATCGGGTGAAATATAGTTTTCAAAAAATTACTTTCCCGCAACTTCAGCTGAAATAAAAAGACAGTTTCACAACCTGTTGCTAACTCCGTCATAGCAAAATGTTGAACAGGTTTTGTTATTTAGGGAAATAAGTTCCCAGAAGAAGTAAAGAAAAAATAATCATGACTGACACCAGGGTGAGAACTTAGTACGTGCAAATCATGACATCGGTGAGCAGCGTCCGCAGCAATGCACTCTTTTAAGCGTAGATTTATAACTTTCTCGCAACTTCGATTTAAGCCTATTGTTAACCCATCTAGCCGAAAGACAGTTAGAATTTTTTAATTTGCGGAATAAGTATTCATGAACTTGTGAAAGAACATAACGGTGAGAAACTAACAAAATACAGGCGTTTCACACGTAATATAAAACTATCCGGGCTGTCGCCAGCCAGCAAACAAATACCAAAAAAATGTTTTTATTGTGTCCTTTATAAAGAAAAGGGAAACAAGGCTAAATTCGAAAACAAAAACAACATTAAAAAATTTCTCTTCATTGTTATGACACACTTTGCAAAAAACAAGAAACAAACTTCAAAACAAAATATGCTATTCAGTTGAAAAACATGTTAAAATTCCGTACTGAACAAATATGAAACAACTTTTGCTGCATTGTTTTATTCGTTCGATTGTTAATCATTTCCGGTCTGTATATTTATTAAGTTTGGTGCCATCTCATAACAACAAACTTCAGAAGTTTAAAAATATTACCACTTATCTGTTCAATCATTGAATAATATAAATATTACAATGTCATGAACAAGCGAGTTTATTCTAGTCCATTTTTTTAACAGTTACAGCTGTCGTCCACGGACAATGATCGAAATAATCTTTGGTTGTTTATTTGTCCGGAAGATAATTAAAAGATCGAAAGAAATAGAAATTCGCCAATCTGTGGGTCTAGGTGGAAACAATAGATTGATTAAAATCTTTTCTTTTCAAAGTTTTTCTTTCGGTATGTTGCCTCGAACGAATTTGCACTTATGCTAAACGTTCGCTATTCGAAGTGCGGCTAACCATATTTGTTGAAGTTGATAGGAAATACTATTTATATGAGTATTTCTGTTTATACAAGGAGGTTATTTACAGCTGGACTCTCGGTTTATGATCTTTTCATTATTCCATAGGAGAATTCTTCTATCTATGGTTGACAATCTCATTTTTGGCTGTATCAGCGTTGCGTACGGCCATTTTGTGTACCTGCAAAATCGTTTAAACATTAGTTTTGTTTCATCGACACAAACAGCATCCCAAACTTTACATGGGATTTCATTAGACAATATTACATTGATTCTCCACAATTTTTTGTTCATCCCACAGAAGTATATTACTTGTCTTTGGTATAGCTAAACTATAGTTACTGGTTCGTCTTCTGCATCCTCCACGTCACCGTTTCTATCAGTTCCGTTCCTGGTTTTCTTTCAACCTTATAAATAGTTTATCTTGAGTACTCATTTGCAAGTAAGGCTTTGTTCATGTGAGATGATAATTTCTTTTGGTCGTGTTCTCCATTTATTACATTGACTACTCTATATCCAATGATGAGGACACTACACTTGTTGCAGGACATGTGATAATTAGATGTGCAGTCGAAATATGGATCAGTGTGATACTGGTATGTTACCACTGTCGCGCTAAATTATTAAAATGTGCTCTTTTCATTATTAAGACAGTATCTACAAATCTTTCCCAAACCCTGGAAACATGATCTGCAGTTGATAAGGTTGTAGTCTCGTGAGCCTGCATATATATTTCGGCTCTCACAAAGGAAATTGGGCCATCTATAGCCACACCAAGTTTTTGTAAGCACAAATTTTATCAAGGACAGTTTATCTATAGGTATGCGTGTTTTGTTCTCATACTTATCATCATTTAGCAGGCATTTCATGATGATATTTAATGTGTCCTTTATGGGTACATTTGTGTACAATAAAGTAACATTACACGATACCATACACTGGCCGTCTTCAATCCGTATGTTTCTGATAAGTTCCGAAAACTCTTTCGAGTTTTTACAGTGACCAAACTGTAATTTCTAAGAATGGAAGCTAAATTTTTGATAGGTGCACGAAATAGTTGGGCGTAATGAAGTTCCCTGTTTATGTGTTTTATGTTCATCCCTTCTTTAAGCTATGTTTATGAAACTTGGCAGAAAGTATACAGAATTGTATGAAACGTTGGCAGAGCTAGAAATTTGCTGACGTCATTTCTCTGAGAACTATAACAGATATGTTTTTACCTCTGACCGTTATGAGTCAATTGGAATGCTCATTGCCAGAATTTTGATTGCTACGTTGCTAAGCTGAGAATCATGCAGAAAGTTAGTAAAATACTAACATGGGGAACTGCATCACTTAGGGGCTGTTTATATGGAAGCCAAGCCAGCTAGCCTCCATATAAACAACCCCTTAGAACATGGTTGCTAGAGTAAATTTGGCTCTAAACACGATTTTAATATTAAAGTGAATACACTGAGAAATTTGGAGATTTTCCAAATTCTCAAAATTATTTTACGGTTGTAAAACAGTAAAAATGGAGACCATGTTGCTCCAAATACAAAGAGAGGTGGAAGTGTCTCGTGAAATTAACATGCAAAACCGATAGGAATCAATGATTTGCATACCACTATGTTTGGTAGTTTAGCAATCTTGTTAGACAGAGTGATAAAGTAACTACAGGAATGCCCTTTATTAACAGGTGCGTTATTTTGCATTCGTAACGAAAATTCATATTAGCAAAGTTTCGGAATTCCATCTGAACCCTTACGTATGTGCAAATGTGTTACGTAAACATAATGTATATTTATATATTTTCTTTTCTCAACATTAATTAAAAAAACATCTTTCAAGCTAGTAAAATATTTTCATAATATAAATATAACAGTATATACAATTATATACAAAAAAAATGTTCCCTAAATTCTGTATTGGCAAGTATTTAAAATCAAAACAATCTCATGAAGGCTATAAGAGAAAGAAAATTTGAATGACAGCAAAGGCAAAAGAATAAGTATACAAGTGGCAACGCTTAAGCGTGCATCAATTCTAAATCTAAAATATTTAAAAAAAACGTATACTATATATATCCTATATTCACAAATACATATATACATATATTTTGAACAACGCTAAAAGTTCTTTCAACAGAATGAAACTTCTCTCGTAAAATGATAAACATTCGAAAAATGACGAATTTATTGAGAATTTGTTTTATGTAACGGTTTGTGTAAGCTTTTGATAGACGAACTCGATGAAGAATGTCGAATTGATCTTGCAGCCCAGGAGTGTGGTATATGTGGACTGATTAGAATTTCACTTCGTCCAGATTGAGAGCGTGTTTGTTGTTGTCCGGTCTAGTGTAAAAAGGAATATCATGGAATGTGCTTTGAGAGGTAATATTAAAAATAATGAAATGTTATTGAGTTGACTCCCAAAACTGTTATCCTAAATCTTTTTTTATCAGTTTCTTTACGTACAAAAAAAAGCATTGTAATTTTCTTACGCAAATAAACTATTGAGGGCTACTTACAAATGCTAAACTTCCAAATCTCTGCATGGAGGGCGTTGAAGGGCGTCGGCTTTTTGTGCGAGGGGAAGCTAGGGTAACTGATATTTTTTTCGACAAGACCACAGCGCCATTCATCCATGCAATGGCTTTGGCGGCTTCACCGGGAGATTGGAAATACAATATGGCGTGTCTTCGATTTCTTACTCTCTCATCGCCAATCATTTCTGATTTCAAGACATTGCCAAACTTCGAAAACTTCTGAATGAGTGTCTCTTCATTTATCTCATCGCCAATGTTTTGAATTTTGAGTGGTATTCCTAAAAAAGAATTTTTCATATAGATCTATATGAACAATTTTCGCAAGGTCGTTATGCATGGGTAACTTCAATGATTTGATTGGTAAATGATTACGCAATTTTACATCGTTCAATTATCAGACCATTTTAACTGGTTATTTACTTAAGTCGCCATCCAATCAAAGGCTTTTGTTCTTTTGTTTAACTACAGTAATTGCAGACATGATGATAGCTCTTTTTTCATAAGTGTTGATTTTATAGGTTCTGATATTGCGCAACTGCTTATTGTAATTTTATACACTGTTTGTATTTGTAACCATGGAGATACATTCCCTAAAAATTAACCTTAAGCGTACTATGTCAATAAGAAAATTATCCGTGTAAGCATTTTCATTACTCAGTGCACGCAACACATTCTCGTGACGTCCTCATCAACTGCTATCTCATACATGATACATATATTTAAGATCTTAAAAATCATTTTCTGTGCAAGTAAACAGTACTTACCTTCAAATTTTAACCCGCTTTTAGGTGATTTAGCTGCGGAATCGATTTTCATGTTGGAAAGACATACTTGTGGCTTGACAACGTCGTCGGCGTCGTTAAATTGGGTGGTAAATGGCTGCAATAAAAGGTTAAATTGATTGTTAGGGGGTAGCAAAAGAAGATGAACTCAAAGGGTAATAGTCTCAAAAACAGGTTTCATGCAAAATAACGGAAAAAAAAACAGAACAGTTATTAATAATTTTTGTTAGTGCAAACATTGTATGCGTGTGTAATAATTTCCATTTTGATTTTTTGTGGTTTAAAATTGAAAGCCTATTGTTTTCTGATATAACTTAATATCTCTTCCTGTTCTCATGAGAGAGTATAGTGGATAAATTAATTTTTGGTAATGAATGCTACTAATGAAAATACTCTGTGTCGTGTTGTTTTAAATGTTAGCTATATTTGCACCAGAAAACAAATGACCTCTCTCGGCTTTTCTACGCGGGGAACTACCTAAGGCCTTGCATGGTACAACCATGTTGTGAGATTTTTAATATACAAGAAAATAGAATTTAAAAGAAAACACTTTATTAGTTAATTATATCTTGCAAGAAATAAGCACAATTTAATCGTTTCGGAGAATATAAGGATATCCTTAAATGTAGCCCTAATTAATAGGAGTTTGATCAGATAAAGAAAATAGGAGGAAAATGCTGTAACAAATAAGTGACTTAAAACCTCACTTCATGCTTCCCTTCAGTAGATGCTCCCTCAGAAATTGCTAATTAAAATATCTAAAAAAGTACATTGATATAAGTACCTTGGTTATTCTGACCATATTGAAAGACGAAGTACTGTTTACTATTCCTTGGTACTGCTTCGATGGTGACCAAATTGATTATGAATTTTTTTACAGTTCTCACCCTTTTTAAGTCATGTCTTATGACGCAAGACGTTCGAAATCATGTGATTGGTTCATTTAAAAAGATCACGTGTTGAAATTGATCTGCTATGAGACCTACTTAACTTTTTTGTTGATTCGTCAAACAATTTGTTTAACTTACGTTACGTATATTGCATTCCAGCATGTCTAAACAAACTGACGCTACAAAGTCGATAAATCTCTAGTATTTGATAATTCAATTGGTTCAAGCAAGCTACGACTAATTTCTCTTCAATGCGCTGGCAATAAAATAGAGTATTCAAGTGATGGTTTTGATAAAAAAATCTGGACTCCTGCCCATGTACGCGATATGGCAAGCCCCCCAAAAATACTTTCACATCTTGTTGTAAGATTACGGTATTCCATCCTGCAATTCCTATGCATTAAACGGGATAAAACTAACAGAAGCGACCTCACCAATACCTGAACAATACACCCAAGGCCCTTTTAATGTCTATAATTTGAATTATCCCTAATGTATATGATATGGGAACGGGATTCACACTACACCTAATTTCGAATGCCATCTGAAACGAGCTTTACAAATTGTGGGTGGCAAGATGACGTCATCATGTTTACAGCCTACCTTTGTTTATCATACGACTCTCTGAAGAGAGTTTCCCATCAAAAATCTGTCACCAATTAAGTACTTTATAAAGCGTGCCAATTATGTTGAGCAAGGCTGCTACACGTTTCAGATTTAACTCAGGTCAAATATAGAAATTAAAATTAAAAAAAAAAAAGTTGAAAATTGGAAACAAAGTGAAACAAGGAAAAGGAAAAGAAAAAGTAACAATAGTTAAAATAAAATTCACGAAAGAAGAACTGTGATTATTTCGTTTGTTCCTTTTTTGCTCGCAAACCCATACACAAATTACAAAACAAAGAATAGATGTGTTTTAAACGAAATGTTAAGAAAGAGACACACAGGTATTATAAATTATAATTCTAGGAATGAATTATGTGAATTAATTTAACACTTTATATTCAAGTGAATCCGAGATGCATTTATAATATTTTGGTTCAGTGTTATTACAAAGTAAGAGAAACAAAACAAAATAATAGAATAGTAATAGAATTGATTGGTAAACATTTTATATATATATATAAAAAAAACACTTTTTGGTCTTCCAGTTCACAATTCATGAGTAATGTCTAGATGTTAAATTTGAATACGCAGTCAATTTGTTAGTATATGACTTATTTTATGAAAATATGTAACAATTTTCCTTTCATTGACATAAGAATAACGTCACAGTTTTGATCCGATTAATGAATTACCCAAATGCCGAGAATGCTGAACTGGAAAATACCATTCTTTAAATTCTGTGAGTTTCTAAAGCATTTTTTGTGCGGATTATATTTCAGTTACTGCTATCTAAGGTCACAGTAGCAGGTTTTCTAAATAAGGTAAAGGCATGGAATGTATTCCCGTCGAGAATGTGCTAGTGTATGTTGGAAGTTTATTGTTACCGATGTCAGCTGAAAAGTGGTAAAATTGTTCCACGTCCCCTAGTTGCTGCAAACGCTATTCCGATAATTTGCTCTCAGAAGGAATTACAGATCCTTTTTTAATTGTCAGATACCAGAATCTTTGAAATATGTTCTTCTTTGCGTTGCATGCTATTTAGCACCAAACAAGAGGTTAAGAACGCTACTATCCTTTTTCTCTATCTGAGACAATTCTTCCCACCCTTTGCAAGCTCAAAATAGACATATTCCTGTCCATGAGAAACCAGGGATCGGAGATTGAAAAGGTTAAAATATACCTAACCCTCCATTTTGTCCATGTTTGATATAGCGAATTTTAAATGGTATAATTCAAAGTTGCCGACGTCAGTATTTTTTGTGTGACGTCATCAAAAACCCAAACGAAAGTACAATATCAAGAAAGCAACTTCTATTTTTGTATTTATTCCTTAAACAATTTTTTTTTGCCTTTTTCATTAATACTAGTCGTTAGTCCTTGAAAAAAGCCACTGTGAATCGCCCATCGTACACATTTCTAGTATCGCTATTTTGTGCATCCTTGTCGCCTGTTTACATGAAGTAACGAAGTTTGCTTGGACGGGGGTTATTACTATAATTACAGGTGCGGTTATAATGACGTTTTCGATTACAAAACCCCAAGTTTTTAGCTCACAGACAGACAAACAGCGGGTGTTATAATCTAGATAAGTACAATTTTGGTGGATTAAATGTTTTTGCACCGTCTTTCGTTAGCATAGAAACATTTTCATAATAAATTAGCATAATAATTTTCACGAAAAGTCATAAATTTTTGGCATAGGCCATGAGTATATGTTCAGATATAAAGAAAAGTGCAAAAAAAAAAACAACCGGAAACACAATCTATATTATAATACCCGTATGCGTCTGTATGTCACGCAAAATGGTAACCGCAGTAGCGAGACACAGAAAATGCGGCTAATAAAGGACGGGCAAACCCGTGGATTTATCCATGGGTTAACCACTAGTATTATAAATCACTTTTAACGGTTTGAAATAATAACTTTTTTCACGCCTTTTTTAGGATAACCGTTGTCATATTTATTTATTTATTTTTTTAGCGATACACAAACGCACAAATCAATAGGAAGAAAAAAAGCAATAAAAAGGAAGAAAATAAAAAAAAAACGATTTCATTCGAGTATTTTATGTTTTGATATTCTTAACTATACTAATACCCAAATAATTGTTTAACTTAAAAGATACACGCCAATTTTCACTTTTAGGATTTTGCAAATAAAATAAAATAAAGACACCACCTTGACAAAAAAAAATAAAAAAAAAAAAAAAAATTTTTTGCAAATAAAACCTTAATTATTCTACGGCTTTAGCCGGTAGAACTTTAAAATGGGCTTCTTTTTTTTGTCGCTGTTTTTACTATCGAGACTAGTGAAGCACGGAAGGGTACCAGTCTAGTGTAGCGATACGTAAATTATTAGTTTTTGAGTGTTGATAACAGAACTAACTTACCCTGCTGAACGGTACAAAAGGTACAAAAACCTTTTATTTTTACAAATAAATCTTTTTGAATTATTATTTTATGTTCAGTTGGTTTCATCAGTTTCACCAAGCTACAACGGTCGTTTGTTATTTTTTTGTGTGATCTGAAATTTTATGAAGCTAGATTTGTATTTGCTTACAAGGAGTTTCAACAGGCTAAAATTCTTATAAAAAAACGAAATAAATCAAAAATAGGTGTTTTTATTGATTTTTAAGTTTCATCTAGTTTTCAAATAAGCGGTGTTTACAAACTTAACTCATTTTTCTACTTTCATATTTTTGCTGGTGCCAGTTGAAAATAATTAATTATTAATAACGTGATCACTTTTTCTGCACAATTTGGAGAACTACAGCTAATACTCCCCCATGGAGGATTTGGTATAAATCAGTAATAGTCGTAGAACTTTCTGCCGAAACGGCTGGTTTATTTATTTCTCAATTAGTTATTTGCTGGAGTTAGCTAAACAGAGAAGTCTATATATTTTCAAAAACAACAACAACGCTTCCATTCTTCAAATTTTGTGAGTTTATAAAATATATTTGATCTGAGAAGGTGTTAGTTACGGCTTTCTATGTTGAAAATGGAGTATTTTCCAAATAAGGTAAATGGAATGGAAAATGTGTCCACATGCCCATATGGAATTATATAGTTAAATAATTTAGCGTCCTCATAGTTGCTTTAATTCAAAATTTTATCTTTATAAGAACGGTTTAACATATTTTTAATTTTAAAATGCAAAGGTCATTGCAACATATCCGTTGGAAAAAACTCTGAGATATGGGATTAACTAAAACAGGGCCTCAAAATTAGAATGATAAATTATTGATATTGCAAACAGATTTAATATCTTCAACTCCTCTGAAAAAGATAAATCTATAAATAAACGTTTTTACTTTAGTACGTTGTGAAAAAAATGATTCGGAGAAAGTAGGCGAAAGATAAAACTAGAAAAAATTCAGAAAGTACTAGTCGGGGAAAGATGAATTGTAGTAGTGTAACGTGCTTGCTGTTAGAAAATCGCACGTCAAAAAATCCACAGAAATTCGGCTGTCGCTATCCGTAGGTGCCATCTTTGGGTTGCAGACAGAAAATGGGTATTATAACATGGAGTAGACGTTAGATCGTGTAAAGACCACAAGAATCATTAGAAACATATCGCATTTGCTATTTCGGCCAAAACTATTTTGTGATTTCTTAACTTAAAATTGACAGACAGACAGCTAGCATTGTCATATAGATCCGTGGAAAATTCACAAAATTAAACCGTTACAGCAAAGTCATAAAATATATCGCTTTTTTATATTTATAGCTTGAAGATTTGGTGCTTGGCTTAGCATGACCCGGATTTGGCCAACAGACAGACCACGGTTTGAATTATTATAGAGACATTACCGAGTATATCTAAAACTCAAGAAATTTATAGAACACATAATTAGGTTTAATCTTCCTTTCTCACAAAACCTAAATTGAAGTTTCTAACTAGTAATTGTGAATGACGCATTCCGGTCAGTTTGGAATTTTGAAAAATGAAACTAATTAGGTCTTTCATCGTCATCATGTTGAAACTGATCGAGAAAAGAATCTCTTTACCTCAATTATTTTATTGCCAACGTCTTTGGTGGCTATTCACGTAAATCATTGGTTAATATTTAGGTCAAGTAAGTATGGAGAAGCATTTGTTTATCACCTCTTTTGCACGCATACTTAAGTGGGCTGCTAGCAAGAAAAATATTTACCAAAAGATTCAGACAATTTTATTTCCAATAACATGTTTACAACTCCTTTTATTGAAGTAATTATTTTGTTTTTTCTTCCTGACTTCATCCACGGTCACATGTACCACAAAATTTATAAAGGTTTTAACGCCTTCTAAACGGTTGGAAAGTGTGTTGTCAAGTTCATAAATAGCTATCTAGTTGTGAAGATTAAACAATCTAGTTGTCGAGAGACATTGAAACTAATCTTTCTATTTTTATTCAAGTATGTTAGGAAAGTTGTTTTAATTTCCAGAAAGAAATCAGCTCAGATATTACTGGATTTTTTTTCCAGCATATTTTTCGTAACTTCCCAACCTGTTTTCTTAGCCAATTTTGACTTACTTTTGGAATTTTTGGGGAGAAATTATTGTTTACATTTCATCATGTGAAAATTGATGTGCCGCGATTTTTGGCATATAACAGAAAAACATGATTGGAATTTTGTTGATTACGTCAAAAACACAACATGCCAAAATATAGATAGCTAAGCTTTAGACATTGTACACGAAAATACTTGGTTGCCATCTAAAACAGAGAAATAAAAAATATTTTTCTGGAATACAAATTACGATCTATCTAGCCTTTATTTAAGCGATGTGTATATTCATGTCAGCAAAATCTGCATTTCTCGCAGCTATTTCACTTAATTCAATAAGCCGGGATCGAGTTTCACCATAAAATTATCACCAACCAATTGCCATAATGTTTATTAAGCGAAACAATGGTAGGAGACATTTGGAGTTTTTGCAATTTTTTTTTCCTTTTCCTTCATATATTCGGTGGTCCGTGGAAAAATCCACGGGTTCGCCCGTCCTTTATATTCCGCATTTCGTGTGTCTCGCTACTTGAGGTACCATTTTGCGCAGAGACAGACAGACGACGGCTATTATTATAGAGACTAGTCGTTAACCCGTGGAAAAATCCACGGAGTCGCCCGTCCTTTATATTTCGCATTTCGTGTTTCCGTAACAGGACACGTCTTTCGCTGACAGACAGACAGACAGACGACGGCTATTATTAAAGAGACTAGTAGAAGACATTTGGAATTTTTGCAAATTTTTTTTTCTTCTACTTTATATATGAGACTAGTCATTAGCCCTTGGACAATACACGTGAATTCGCCCCTCCCAGCTCAGCGAATCGAAATCCACCACATTTTTTCTGTCACGTTTGAAGATTTCGTGCGTGGTATGAATCGGTTTTGACCGATAAATAAAAGAAATGCGGTTATTGTGAACAGAGGCATAAGTTTCGGATCAGTTTATGCCACACTGAGAGAATAATTATACAGAAATATGTATATTAAAGCGTCAAAATGTTTTCGTATCAAAATACTCATAGCCAGATTTTCTAGTCCTCCCACGCAACTGACAAATTTGTGTGTTACAATCCTATATATGGAACTGAATATTTTGACATTAAATGATTCGTGACGTCAATAAAAGCAATGATGGCAATATCTAGCGTTTCCACTGCTTAGCCATCTACCACCATAACTTTATTTTAAGTAAATTATTCTTTATTAATTTTTTTTAATAGAACTTGATTTATCGAACAATTGTTTTTAAAGGTTTTTTTCCAATTTTTCTCATGCCTCTTATGATTCTGTTTTCAAGCCGTGTTCATATTACAATTATCGGTCTGTTTTCACGCCGTGTTTATATTACAAGATAGGTTTTCATCTAAAAGTTATATCTTGGACTTACTGCATCTCCTTAGTACATCAAAGGTTGGTCAAATGATCTTGGTTGGTACATCTTAAGGGTGCTTGTTGCTACAAATATATGTCTGCTCGAGAGACCACTGTGAGACCGCGTTTTTGGTTAGAACAAACAATTATTGGAATATTTTTGGTATTTTCTCAAGCTGATCCTCTTCTGATACTGCTTATAAATACTTAACTTAAGTTGGCCAGTTGCCATGCGTATTTTGCACGCTCCATACATTCGGTGTTTATACTTATGTAATGATGTGGAAAATTGATCTAAAATTTTTATTATTTTGTATTTAGTATGGCAAAATTAAAAAAGCTATCGAAGAATTCCTTGTTACTTAAAATCTCACATTTCTCCCTTAAATTTCTAGCAATATTTAGCTCGATGAGCACTGACTTTGGTTTCAATTCAAACTCACAATCATATTGGGCACGAGGGAAACAATCTAAACAGTGAAGGCTTAGATGATTGTCAGCAATATAGTAGAGTTGATGGAACAGAAAAATAAAAGGATATAATAATAATAATAATAATAATAATAATAATAGGAGATAAAAGTGACAAAATGGAAAATGTCAACAAGGATTCATTTCAGCATGAATCATAAATTTGCAGATGTTGATACATTTAAAATGTAACTATGGCAACTTTGCTGCCATCTTGTTATTCATAATGAGTAACAATAAAATTTTGCAGACTTTCACAAAAGGAAAAAAATATATGCAAATATTTCACACCACAAACAGTGCTGATCTTTTTGTTTCCATATTTGACAAACACCACAACACCATATCAAATAGAAAAACAGTTACACAAAAAGGATTACCATAAATCTTGATGCTATATTTGATTATACAGTCTGATATGCGGTTTCAGATGACTATACAATGTTGCCTTAGCAACGATAAGCGAACAAATAAATGGATATTTTTAAATCGTTTAACGAGTTTGTTGGGTTTAGAAAAGGTTGCAAATATTAGAGATAATAATATCTTAATGGTTGAATGATGATAAAGATAAATACGTTGTCTCTTAAAATAAGTTGTATTAAATGAATTCTAATCCACGGGAAATCCTTTGCAGGAACAAAGGTGTTATGTTACAAGGAAATAAGCGGTACGCCCACTTACGCCTAGTTACGCCTACCCAATAGATATTACTAAGAAACAGCTATATCGTTACAACAAAACCGAAACAAATACCGGATCTTAACGTTATAAATCTTTTCAAAGCAGAGTAAAGAATATTAAGCTATTGGCGTTTCCATATGAGTTAAAAAAAATAAAACAAAAAATGACCAGTGTAATATTAGGGTCCTGTTTATGCAATATCTTACCATGGTCTTCACTGCAAAAGATCTTTTCCCGTTTAAAGCTTCACTTCTTAAAATAGTTCGTCTTCCGCTCACTTACATACGTTCGCGCAAAAGCTCATTCAGATCTGAAAAAACAATAACATTGCAATTCTATTCCAAACCCTTTCGGATGTAAACAAAAATGTGTATTTTACACATTCATGCTTTCATAAAAAAAACACGATCAA
The DNA here is from genome assembly GCA_030067915.1 of Hydractinia echinata. Taxonomy (NCBI): domain Eukaryota; kingdom Metazoa; phylum Cnidaria; class Hydrozoa; order Anthoathecata; family Hydractiniidae; genus Hydractinia; species Hydractinia echinata. Next base: position 1,029,856 of record JASGCC010000013.1, on the reverse strand, counting down.
TTTTCATATCATTTCATAATCTGTTTTCGTAGCGGTTTTAAAGGCATTTCAGATTTCGCACATGCAACTTTGATACTATCATTGAGATCAAAATGAATGAGCGAAGAGATTTGTGGTGTATCTTCACTTATAAGAAGATTAGAGATATCCCTCTTAACAATAGAGATTAATTTTCAATATTTTTAAAGCTACGATTTCAACAAACAAATGTTTGACCACATCCAACCCCTGCCAATCAGTACTATTTTATTTTTATATAGGAGTACATGTATGTATTGTTTTATAACGTATTATTGTATGCAACATTTTTCAACCCCAAGTTTCTTTTCTTTTTCTGTGGAAGATAAACAAAACACTTCACACAGCTTTTCAAAAATGAAAACAGTTGCGTGAATAGAGTGCAGTAGAAAATGTTTGATTTATTTCTAAGATAAAATACAACTAGTTTTCGTCAAGAGCAAGCCTAGAAAATTGAAAATGCCAATGTTTGTTTTAAATTTAACCCAACTGACTCACTTTGAGCATTGCAGGCCTTTTTAAAGATGAAATACCCTTGTCTGTTAACTGTCTGGAAGTTTGATACCCAGCACGTAAAAAATAAAAACGAAGACCAAGCCTAGGGAGAATGAATGGAATTGGAAATACTTGAAGCAAATTAGTTGGACAAAGTTGCAACCAAGATTTACGTTCAGATTGTAACACTATTCGGTCCGGGGTATTTCGAACATATTATGACCAGGCTTGTCCAAATTGGACCAAACGTAGCACACTTATAGTACGTCATGGAAGAAACAAAATGGCAGCAAATATTTTTTGCTTATGTCAGCACTTTTTTTGTGACGTCATCGAAAGCTTGAAATTTATCTAATGTACCTCTATCTGCATAAAATTCAATTACTTACGTTCTAGAGCGAATTTTAACATTCTGTTCAAAGTTTCTGACAGCTAAATAAAGGTTATAACATAATTTCCGGTTTTTACATAGATCAAATCAAAAATGGCCAACAATTTCCCAATAATCGTAACGAAAGTTATTATAATTTCCCGATTATAAGGATTTCATAGAGATATTTAGGGGTAGTTTCGAGTAACAGCTAATATCTTAAGCTCTGAGAGGTATAGGACCTAAATATTTGGCTTGCAAGTGCCTAATAGATACATATAAAAAACTTAGTAAATATCATAACCATGGAGCATAGCAAATAAGAGTTATAACAAAAAACGGAGGGGAGGCGGAATCCGCCCCTCCTCGGATCGATTAGGATTAAAGAGTCATTCCACTCCAAAGACATAACAACTTATCCAGAAATTTATTTCTCTCGCGAATCCTGTTGCAATGTCGTTTATTTTGAACTTCTCTTTAGAAAGGTTCGTCAATCAAGTTCAACAGCAGACCGGTTTTGTTGCACATGAAACAACTTGAAAGGGCATAACCGATTGTTCGGGCAATTTTTTACATTTTTTAATGCGAATTATATAAAAATCGGAAAATATGTTAAATAACATTTATCTGGCTGTCAGATACTTTAAACAGAATGTAAAAATCCGCTCTTAAACTAATTTTAAGCAGATACTTTACACAAATTTAAGGCTTCCGACTACGTCACAGAAAATTGCTGACATAAGCAAAAATCTATTGTTGGTATTTAATTTCTTTCATGAAGTACTATAAGTGTGCCAAGTTTAATTTAATTTGGACAAGCCTATCAAAAGTTATGGAGAGGGGAAGGGGCGAAATCCGTCCCGGGTCATAATAGGTTCGAAAAACCCCGGACTGAATAGGGTTAAGGCATGTTAAACTTCTAAATATATACAAAGGCATTAACAAGAAACACAAAGAGCAACGGCGACAACTATCAAGAAAATATAACATCAACGACGATGGCGACAACAACAATGACTACAACGGCGAATAAGGCAACAGCATTAACAATCGCTATCAGCATCTGTTTTACGCAATAATGCTAAAACAACATATCTTAAAATAAACAAATGATAGATAATCTATTTAATGTTACCTAACAAACCCAATTAATGACGTGTCTCTGTCAAGCACACACACAAGAGGTCTTTCGTAATATTGACGAACTTTGTAAAATTAGAAGGGAAAGTTAAACAAAGAAGAAAGTATGTCGCTTTGAACACACAATCCAATTTCAACCAAAATATGATGAAAAAGTGCTTTTGCAGGAATATGGAATAGACTTTATAAGATGAACAATAAAAAATTTGGAGGAATTAAATAACAGCTTCTGCTCATTTCATGAATTCTTGTATTTGCCATTGTTTCTAGACATTGCTGACATTTTACATGACCTTATTAAACTTTGTTTTTTTCCAAAGAGATACTATCGTATAACATACCGCTGGTGAAATACTACATGCGACATTTGCAATGAATAAATTTTTAAACACAGAAGAACTAAATTCTCGAAATTTGTCTGTGGTGAAAAGGTACAAACTTTAGTCCAAATGGCCAGTAAAACGTCAAAAGTTTATTTTAAACTTTGTCGTAGTACAGCTTATGCCACTTCCCCTTCACTGTATAAGTACTACTAAAAACGAATTATTTTTGTTAGGAATCTTGGATACTTCGCACAAGCAGAAAATACAAACAACAGATCATTACGATTGAAGAAATCCAATTAAAAAAGAAAGCTGCAGTGGTGATACTTGCATTTGGAAAGAAGAGAATAGTTGAAGAATCAGTTTCGGTGTCTTTATGTTTTAAGAATTACTAATTTACTCTATATGATCCTGCTTTTTCTGTCCTGAGCCAGCTGAAAATAAGTGCAGATGTACACAAATCACAACTTGCTTTCATATACAATATAAAAATGTAGCTCTATACACATGTTTCATTTCATTACTTCCAAATCTAGCTATAATACATCAGCAGGATTCCCTGGTGTTACTACCAGCTTCACATTATATTTACAAATGTCTCAACCGAAAATGCGCACTGCAAGATATTTCTTCTTGTTTATCGTTCTCTCACACAGCAACTACCAAAGTTTCTTAAATGTGTAATAATCATTTAATTAAATCGTCTTTTCTTTTTTGGAATAGACTAACAATAAATACAATATCGATTACACTTTATCAGCTTTATTAGTAAGTACGTAAGTAAGTAAGTAACGGGAAGTGTTAACGTCCTTGGGGATTCTATCCTAACGGCTGACTTTTCCCTCCCATCGGACTGTAACTATGCTGCATTACCGCTAGAGATACGTATAACATTGCTCTAACTTGCTTGCCTGCCACACAAGCAAATTAGCTGTCAGTAGATGGCACCAAATTGGCTTACAACACTGATTTAAAGTGCACTGGAGTGGGGACTCAAACCTGAAACCTTGTGATTACAAGCCGAATGCGCTACTACTACACCATCTCCGCTTTACTGGTTTATTGCGATACACTTTTTTCAATATATAGCAGATATATTTGTAGAAACTAAAGTTCTAAGTTAGCAGCAATTTAACAAATTCAAAAACTTGCAGGATCATATTTTTTTTATTCTAGAAATAGTTGCATACTCTGACGCTGTTAAAAACCTTCAGTGTTCTTCGTTGTTTAACCATTAGTTTTATCACTGCTGCTGCAGTATACAGAACCCATCAATTCTTTTAAATCTACCAGCAAGTGAATCAATTTTAAAGGATCGAAGGAGTGACGGGTTAAGTTAGCAGTAACCAAAGAAATGAACCTTATGAAAATATTTAACTCAAAACTTCTCATTATTATACACTGTAACACGCCCGTCATAACCTACAATAAACTTTTTTACATTTTACGCTATTTGTTACGAATATACGTAATTATATGAAATTTTCTGTTGCAATTGTTACGCATTTTTCGCATAATATGATATCAAAATGTCTTTTTAAACACTTATCGAGAAATGCCTCGTCAATCTATTTTGCAATTGTTACTGGTGAATAATTAAATTTGTCAAAGAACAGCCTGGTGAAAGAAACTTTCTCGTCATAACCATTGAGTTACTTTAGGCTAAACTTCACCACAGTTGTCTAGCAACAACATGCATTTGGTCAACTTTTCCGCAATCATGGCATATTTAGATAAATATGATTCATAACAAAGTGTCAGCCAATTTAATATATTCAACCAATAAGTACTCTAACTGGATCAAACAATGTTACTAAATAATATTCTCTTTAAATGACATGCTTTCCATAAAAAGTTTTAGAACCAGTAGCACAGTTGAATAACATACAAAAGTCCCTTCTTTAAAGGGGCTACGGAACGGCTGTCGGTTTTCGACTTTAGTGACTTACACAAACCGGCATGTATGTAATTTACAGACTCGAACATATAGATATATCTAGAATTTTTATCTTGTCCAGCCTTGGTCATGTTTTCATCCAGAATGAGTCTTGCTGAAATATTTCTTTGTAATATACTTTTCTAAAAAAAATATTAAACCAGCGAGCAAAGTGCGCTGGTCTGTTCATTGCGCAAAACGCGTTTGCCGGATTTTTAATATGTGCGCGGGATATACGGAATGTGAGCATTTTAACCGGTTCGTAGCCCCTTTAATATGCATTTATCTAAGGAGTCCTGAAAGTTATTTCAAATTCTGTGTATTAGAAAAAGTTGCTGAGAAAGTAAATGAGATAATACGAAAAACACTTGCTCATCTTTTAACAAAAGAAATAAAAAAGCTTTAATATACTATGTAAAAATTTTTCGCAAAAGGGCTGTCCCTCCGGTCGTTTTTCATCGCCTGGTATTTCATTTACTTTCTCAGCAATCTCTCCTATTACACAAGGCTCATCAAACAGGACTCATCTTTTTTTAACCCTATTCAGATTTAGGTCGGAGTGATCCGGTCAAAGGTAGAGGGAGGCAAAAATGCCCTACCCTGTAACTTAGGAACTACTGCCTCTATTTAAAAATATTGGGTCTATATAACCCTTATCGGGTCTACAGAACCGTCCATACTTTGACTTGTTTTTAAACAACGTCAAAACTACCGATGGAGCTCGGGTCACTAGAACATGCGCGGGGCGATAAGTTTCTTAATCAATTTCTTAAACAATTCCCGCCTTCTGTAATATCACATTGACATATATCTTGTCAAAAGGAAATTGTAACAAGAAGATACATATTGTCACTCAAAATATTCACAAAATATAAAATATAGATACAGATCTACAAGTCTTTATAGTATATTTTTATTTGGACTTAGCTGTAAATGTTTCTTTTAGATATTTTAATACATATATTTTAATATATAAATATATTTTAATGATCAAATGAAACAGGGCATAAAAAGATCGTGGTTTATCAGACTGCAAGATACAATAAATAGTGGCAATTTGATTTAATTTTAATTTAGAAATCTCCTACGAATACATCCTGCCTTACAATTTTGTTTTACAAATTTTTTTAAAATAGTAGTTTGTTGAAAGCTACTTCATGGGCCAGTTTTAATAATATTAGTTAGTTAATTCGTCACTACATTGGCAGTAGACATAGTTTTATGACGTCAGAAACGTTGCACTGTTTATTTTAAATAAAAAAAACGTTCCAACTTTAACATATTTAAATTTATTTCGTAATCAGTACTAAAAACTCTCCGACCTACTCTAAATAATCATTTAGTTTTTTTATGTTTGTATATATCACGTAGTGTAATCTTATAGATCGTTTTTATTTCCCGAAATAATATTTTGTATTAAATTTCTTTATAACATTTTGGTAACAACCTGGTTCTGGAAAATAATATTTTTTTCGTCTTGATCGGTTGAAAGTTGTTATCCAGAGATAAGTCCTGGAGATCAATTCCAAATTTATTAATGCATTGATTTACATTGACATCTTTAACAGGGGCGTAGAACGTGGTGCCGATATACTGGATCTGCAAATCTTCCTTCCCACTGAGAACAAAATATCCACGTAAATTACTTTCCTCGTTGCGGTTCACATTTTAATAACTTAGACAATCAAAAAGCATACCTAACGCTATAGTTGACACCCCGTCATTTTTTGCTAACTTACTTTTTCTTTATACTAGGGACCTTTTGAAAGTTATTTTGTTCATTCAGGCGCACTCTACCAGGAAAGCACCGTTTTATTGCTGCCTGTTGTAATCTTGTCAAATTTTTCTTTCTAACTACGCCATAATTGAATGGGTGTAATAAAATAAAAAAGTAAAACGTTTTTCTTTTCGAAATTGCGGAAAATGGTGGAATAATTATTTCAGCCGTGATATCTCATTTGCCAAAACAATTGCTAAACCGTTTTAGAGTTCAAAAACAAAAGTATACCGATTATCGAGTTAGCGCTTTATATGTTGGGCCATGTTGTGAAAAATAAATTTGTTTTGAGGCCTAAAAGTTGTGTTTATGAAACTTTAAGAAAGTGGACTAAAAAACTTTTTTAGATTATCTCATGATTTTTTGGATCCATCGCCAATATTGAAAAGTAGATGTTATTTGAGAAGCAATACTTAAAGACGATTTCCACATTAAAACATTTTTAATCATAACTTTTAACTCTGTTTATTACTGCATTTTCATTTTTTATCAGTGCGCCATCAAAAGATGCTGATGCCACGGAAACAACCAATAAAAACACATTATATCTGACTATTTATGTTTAATTTTTTTCAAGAAAAATTTCATCATTCCAGCTTTACCCTGCTATAAGATTTGACTATTCTAATTCATAACAAACTTCGCCTGAAAACATCCACCTAAAATTTAAATTTGAAACAAGCATCATCTAGATTTATATACCTATACACCATTTTTTACCTAGTTTATAAATTGCTAATTAGCTGCATTTTTAGGCCTATTTTTTTAATATCTACTTCTATAACATAAGAAAAAAATTCTAAACTCTCACGATAAACTGCTTAAGTCGAGGGTTTTTTCATTGGCAACGTTTTAAATACAAACAAACAAATAGGTATAGACAACTGGGCCAAAACAACCGTTTTGCAACTTTACCACAACAACAGACTATACTAATAAAAGTTAATGAGTGAATATTTATGTATTGGCATATTTCATTCGACACCATTTGAAAAAAGACAACAAATCATAAAATTCATGCCAAAAAATAAGTTTGTGTACATTGGGTCATTTGAAGGTATTTTTAAACACTTTAATATTTGACGCATCTATACTGTAATACTCGTATACTCTGTCTGTCACGCAAAATGGTACCGCAAGTAGCGAGACGCACGCGAAGAGTTATAAAAAAAACGGGCAAACCCGTGGATTTTTTCACGGGCCACCGACAAGTTTTAAAAAAATTATTGTTGGATTAAGGATCCAACACATGGAATTTATAAGTAAGTGAGCATATTTGATATTTTTTATTACCTTCGTGGAAAGATGTACATAAAAAAAGTAAAGCATTGCTCTTGTCTGCTCTACATTCAAACTTGCTTAAGTTTTTGCGACGAATATTTCGGTATTTAACAAGGCTGAATGTAAAGACGTTTGCCTGATGTAAAGTTTAAGTTTAAACGAAGAGTTAGAACGTGGTTACAACGCTATGCAAGAAACAAATTTCGTCTAAAAACTCGGAAGATAGTGGCACAAAAATAACAGAACTCGAAAATATATGCCATATTTGCGATAACTAGTACTAATCGCGAACACCAAGTAATAATATCAAACAAATAGTTATGCTCATATGACTTTGACGTTTTGCGTGAATAAGAGAAGACATTTGACAATTTTTAAGCACTCTGTTATTGTGTGAAACATGTAGGTTGTGGCAAATTTTTTCTCGTCAATTTCTTTACCTTTTAAGTAACAGAGAGGCAATACTATATATGCAAAGTGCTTTTGTGGAATGGTTGCCACAATAGTGTTAATATAATGTTCAAGGAGATTCCAAATTGGTTAAAGGATTTGGCCTTGAATAAAAATATAAAATGGTCTATTTCCAATAATAAGAACAAAGCACACTTTGATTTTATCGTCAATATAGAAATTTTGGTTTGGTTGATCTTAAAACACAAGATTGGCGCAAGCTAAAGCACTTTTACGCCAGTAAATTTTTTTTCTTTCAACTGTATGGGTTCATGAGGTATTTCGAGAATACTTGTGACAAAACTATTTGCGCCCGCTTATTATATATTTTCTATATAGTTTTATATACTTACTAGTCGATAAAGCCCGTGGAGTAATTCTCATAGGCAGAAGGACAATGGAAAAATAGGTTGTTTTAGATTTTTTGCTGACGTCAGCAGTGCAAATATAAAATAAAGAAATTGAGAAACTTGTTTTCATGTTTCGTCCATTGTGTAGAGCTTACACTGCTGATCAAGAAAATGTATATGATCGTGTGGTTTTGATGAGCGGTTAATGAAATATAAGGGTTTAAAAATTTTGCTGACGTCAGCAATGACCCGTCAAAACCGAAAATTTTTTTTTTACAAATTTGTATACATGTTACCTTCATCGTATAGATCTTGAAACGCTGATCAAGAAAATGTATAGGATCATGTACTTTTGACAAACGGTTGCAGAGATATTAGGTTTTAAAGTTTTTTTGATGACGTCATCAACCCGTCCATTCCGAAACGGATTTGGGGACCCAGGTTTGGAAAAATTACCCAAATTGGTCCTAGGTGGTCCCTAGTTACCCATGCGGTGAAAAATCATTGACGTCACCACCTCGTTTCCAAGTTATTTGGCCTCAAAGTCTTAAGCGCACTGTAATGGCTTCATTAATATAAAGTAAGATATTGACGTTAAAGTAGTGTTATTGACGTGGCGACGTAACGTCAGAAAATTTAACATATTAGACATGCATTTTTCGGCAACATCAAATCAAAATGAAGAAATTCACTTTGCCTGTTACAGACACACAGACACACTTAGCGTATTATTATATAGACTAGTCGATAAGGCCCGTGGAAAAATCCACTTAGGCAAAAGGCCATTAAAAAAATAAGTTGCTTTAGATGTTTTGCTGACTTAAGCAATGCATATACAAAAAAAATGTTCTTAAAATCTTACACAAAATGTCCAACGTGACGTCATTTGTTTACTTTTTAGCGGTAAGGTAGCGGTAAGCCTTGGCTCTGGCTTTTGCGTGGCAGGAAAAAAGATGCTAGGATTTGGTGAAGAAAGGTCTTTCACTGTGGACTTCTTCTAACGGGGACATCGTTGGGGTTATAAACTATTATCGAGTGTAGGTTGATGCCTTCTGATTTATTTGAATTCATTAAAAGTCATAAGAATGCCTTCGTTTGAAGAAATGAACTGATAATTACTTTGCTTCACCTAGCACCCCAATCTTTTTCCCTGCCACGCAAATGCCAAAGCCGAAAGAGCGTACCACTGAAAATGTAAACAACAGAATTCATCTATACTCTATGGGCATAAAAATACATCCTACTATCCTGCAAAAGTTCAAGTCTTTAAAAGATTTTGTAGGTAGCTAGGTAGCTTGTTACATCATAATTCGTGCTCATAAAAGAAGAGAAATTTGGAAACTATAGTAGTTAGCTATAGATAATTAAAAAAGAGGAATAACAACAGAAGTCATAGGTTAGAGCTAGCCATGGGATGGGGAGCTGGACTTGGAGGCTAACATTAGCTAACTAACAGTAGCTAAGACACCCAGTTAAATATACTTAAACTGGGAACACTTACCTAAAACTAAAGCTGGCTATTTATGCTTAGTAAAGCACATATAAAGAGAAGCAATAGTAATGTAAAATTAATAACATTACAGTTCAACAAACCAAAGTTTTCCGTTTTTTAGTCAGTCAACAGCTTTATGTAGCATTTTGAATTTTAGGACAATACATTAGTTACGTGCCAGGGCACATGAATTATGCAACAAAACGTAAACAAATATGGCTACATACGCGGTAAAATAAAAAACTGTAGCTTTTGCTGGGAAATGCGAGTCTGCTTGCTCCTCCGACATAAAAACCAAACGTCTAAAAATATCAAAGTTCTTACTATTTGTGATTTCAAATCCACTTTAAACTCTAGCCTTTGTTTTCTACTTCTAACTTTACTTTAAATCTATCTCCACTTCTCACTTCACTTTTCTACTTCTTCACTTGGTCTCTTTTCTTTTTAAATATATAGCTATGCTTTTTTAAACCACTTTTCACCCTTTTTTTCAAGGTAAAGGGATCATTCTTCTGTACTTTTTTTTGGTGGCGTTTATTTTCTACTTCTAAATTTACTTTACTTCTAGCTCGACGTAGCTCCACTTTCACTTCCAACTTCACTATTCTACTTCTTCACTTGGACTTTTTTCTTTTTAAATATGCTTTTTTGAACCACTTATTTTACTTTTTTCAAGATCGTTCTTTTGTGGTTTTTTTTGGTGGCGAGAGGACACCATTTTTCGAAAGTTAGCCGTTAAATTTATTTCAGCAAATAAAATTGAGTCGTTTTCATCACGTGATGTAAACAAAGTAAACCCGCTAGCAAAATGGACATAATTTTTTCGGCGACTTCAAATAGAATTTCGGCAACATCAAAGGAAAATGACGATATCAACTTTGCAAAAGTCACAGACAGACGGAACTGGCGTATTATTATAGAGATACTTAAAGAAGTCATCACCTCAGTCAATTAAAAGTCTCTGTTTTGCCTATTTCGAAGGAATTTTATTACTTTTTAAGTCTTCTTTAAAGTCAAACAAGAAAGGTTCCTGATTTCCGAAAAAAAGAAAGTGAAGTTTAGTTTATAAAAAAACCTTTTTTAAACTACTATGTGGAAAAACAACAGCTTTGTGGAGATAAATAGTTTTATGGAGATAAACAACTTTGATTGGCGTAATAGCAAGAATATGAAAGCAAATCCGATTCAAAATAAGAAATTTCTTAATTAAAAATTCGGTGTCATAGAAGTAAAATCTCAAATCTTAAAAATAAGGACTTTCTAGCCTTTTTTAAAAAAAACTAATTTAATTTACAAAATTATGAATGTTAAAAAGTTGAACTCAGAAAACCCAAACAAATAAACAACCTAATAAACAAATACAAAATAACATGTTTTTACATATTTTCTAGTTCTGCAATTTTGCCAAAATTTAAACAACAAACAACAACCTCAGCGTCATTCAACTTTATAAAGCTAAAACTTTATTTGTAACCTTTAGAAATGTAAGGTTGATTCACACAAGTTATTAGAAAAAGCTAAAAAATGGCTTTTCGGGGGATCCGAAAGGTCCGGGGAAGGTGGAGAAGGAGACGTCGTGTTGCTATAAAACTTGGCACAAATGTTTGTTAGCACTGTGGGAGAAAATTGAGATGACGGTATTGAGTTCAAGGTGATGTGATTATATATTTCGGAACCTAGAAAATGGCTAACCGTGAAACATAAATTTTGGTATAAGAAAAAGAGTTGAAAACGTTTAAAATGGGTAAAAATTACTCTATAAAAGCACGAAAACTTTAAAATATGACTTTTCATAAGGATATTAGAAGTAAAAAAAAATAATTTTGACCTGTGATACGATGATTCAACATGATAACAGACGTATTGTGATACTATAAAATATTTCTCTATCCTGAAGCTAACTAGAGTTGTGATTATTATAAAAGAATGGGAGGTGGCAGGCTTTTTTAAGTTTAGTGTTTTGAGAAAAGAATTTAACTGAATATCATACAAAATAATAAAAGCCCAAGGAACTATGGTTGAGAGTCATTTTACCCCATATTTATAAAAATAAACTTTGTATAGCTGTTTTTCTGATTTTTCTGATAAAACAAAATAACTAACCATAACAAATTTAATAAGTAAAGATAAAATAAATAAAATAAAAAAAAAATAGAAGTAGTTTGAAAAAATAAAAAAGTTTAATAAAAAAATTAAGCGGGACAGACCTGTATACAGCATCAGAAATCATTTGAATTAAATGCTAAAAAAAAATGTTCATCATAAAATATTATACTTGTCATTACAAGTGTTACTTCTGTCATTTGTAACATTTTGGACAGTACGTCAAAACTTTGTCATTGAAACAATATGTCGTTTGACAATGCAAAAAGATTTAGGATATTTTGGTAAAATAAATTTCACATGTAAAACTGTCTCCTTTATTAGTAAGGACTAGTGCTCTCAATCGCAATGGTTATTCCACATACAAAAAAATAATCTTTTAACATATTTAGTTTTTTAAAACTTTCGTTAACGTTCAAAAGAATTAGCTAATAGATTCTAATATTTGAAAATAATAAAGTATCTTCCTATAAATATAGTTTTTGTCCGAAACATCAGGCATGCATTTTTTAACGTAGTTAGAAAATAGTTATCAGATCGTCTCAAGCAAAAATTTTCAGCAACATATAAGTGGATAGTCTAACATGGTGATATACAATACCCTTCAACCTGTCATCTTTTTGGAGCCGAACGACAAACGTGTGTGGCACTATTTGTTTACATACCAGTGACAACGCAAACTTTTTGTTTATCTTTATACCGAAACTACGTCTTTATGTTACACCATCTTGTTGGTTTGTTTATGTTTTCGTCGCATTTCGTTAGCTAACTGAGTCAACGTGACATACCTTTAACACCTTTAAAAATATTTCTAGTTTTTTTAATATTACGACATGGTGTCACACCCAATTTAGGCAACCAACTATAAAGCAGAGTGATCTTCACATATTAAAAAGTGTTTAGGAAGGCGTGGATTAACAGAATCGTAAAAATGGGTGACAAAGTAATGTTAATAAACAAAAATCCAACATTGTTACTGACTTATTAGTTAATTTTTTTACTTCTATATTAAATTGGTGCATAACCATCTTTTGGCCATTCATGGTATGTACGGCCTAGCCACATAGAGTTTACGAGAGTACGGTCCTTTACCTTAGAAGTTTTAACTTACGACATTTATGAGTTCATTGTTTGACCACACCTCTATGACCACACGCAGTTTAAGTGTTATTGGTCATTCATGTGTTCGGCTTCTTTAAATATCATCAAATCTGATAGACACTTGAAAGTTTTAAAAACATACCAGAACAAAAAATAGTAAACGTTGCTGTTGTAGAAAGAAACCTACCAATAAGTTAGGTAGCTTTAACCAATGTTGTTGACATATACACTTTATTCTTTGTTATTGGCTATCTTTTATTTTTTAAAACATCTGTAAATAACATTATGACTTGACTACCCTGAGTAAGTATTGGCAGATTTTTATTCCACGTCGGGTATACAGAACTATGGGTTTTGTCATTTATTTGTACCTAAAAGCAAAGTTCAACAACTAATGTAAAATTAATTTTTTTCACGGGGTACTCTAGACAAATTAATATAAATTTTTTTTGTATTGTACTTCTTGAGTTTCCGGATTATAACGAAAACTATATATTTTAATCAAATAATAACAAATAATCATTTTGAAGGAAACAGATTCCTTTAAAAGCTAAGAAAAATTTAGATAAATGTACCAGTCATGATTCGTTTCAAGCCACATGTTGGCGCAATGTAATAACATATTTGGTCAGTTAAGCTGGGCAGCATTGCCTAACATACGTTAGCCTTACAACTAATAAATGACTTTGTTTTATTTTTTTTAGGATAACCCAGACAAAATAACCTTACAAGTTTACCATTATTCTTCTTAAAATAGTTGATAGAGGCCTAATCTTGCTTTGTAAAGTTAATTCAAAAGAGAATAAGAACAAATTTGAAAATCTTGAATCTATTATCTTAGAGAAGAGAGCTACACTACACCTACTAAATATTTTTATTAATGTAAACGTGTGACCTGTGATAAAAACATTTTCGTAAGAACAGCAGCATATTTAGTAGTGTCTTTACCAGGGGCGTAGCCAGAAAAAAATTAACCTTAGTCGAACCATTGACCCGCAGGGTCAACACCGCACCGAAGGTGCGATAATAACCAACTGGTGGTTTGGGGCGCGTTGTGAGCCCCCCAACGGGTCCAGGGCGGAGCCCTGGAAGCCAACGCCCTTTTACGCCCTTTAAGCACTGAAACGCCATAAAACCGACTCTCTGACATACGCGATAGACCTTAAGTATTGATCGAATTGATCGAAAAAGGGGAATAAATGACAACATAAAATACATTAAAATCTTTATCATCAAGGTTGTAATCAAACCAGCAATAAGACAACACAACACCATCATACTGTTTTTTATAGATTGAAAGTTATTAAAGCAATAATTAAAATGTTCATTCTTCTTTCTTCATATTTAGCACCAAAATAACGTTTTCTGCAGATTGGAAGTTATTAAAAAATAACCAAATCAAAATCTTCTTACAAATCTTCTTCATACAAATCATTGAAAACCCTCATGTTAATAATACGTTTCGCACATCGTGTTACAAACATTAAAATTATGGGCATAGTTGGGATTATTAGTTAAGTAAGGAACATTCTTGCGTAAAAATTTTAACCTACTTTTGGAAAATTTGTAAAAATATGTTACGTTTGATTCGATTCATCATGTTTCAGAAATAATGTACAAAGCATGAATTACAGACAACTAAATTTAAGCAATGAGAAGAACAAGGATATGTATAAAGCTAATCTGTTTTGCTTTAAAATGTTAGCATGACAACTATTAATTTTAACAGATACATTGCCAGCATCGTCATAACATTGACCTTATCAATTCTGTATATATATCAAGAGAAGGTTCATAAGGTTTTTAAAATGACCTTTGAAAAAGACAAACCTGAGAGCCTTCACTACAATGAATAAACCTTAAGACGTCCTCTCGCAAGTTACAATGGGAAGAATAATCGTGATCACTGAGGTGTGGAGCTTGTCGTAGTGAGTGCCACATTATATTTTCCAATACCGTTAATAGAACCTGAAGGGAATGAATCTGAATAGGTTTCGATTTAGAAATCCCTTTGACGAAAAAGATTTTAAGTTAAAGGTTTGCTTTATACAAATGGAAGAAGTCTCGTCATTAGTGCTAGAAGTACCACATTGATTAACTAACGTTTGGGCTAATGCAAAAGGAACAACTTCGAGATGATACACACGTTTCCTTTTTCTTTTCTTTTGCTTTGTTATCATAACGTATGACAACCTAGCTTAAAATATTGAGCAGAACGCTTTAACGTAGCTTTACTCAAACTTAAAGAAACTGGAGGGATTAGGTTTAAATTGCCCAGAATGTTTGTCATTATCGCAAAATAAAATAGATACTGGTTGTAAATGTTTATTTGAAGGCAGATGAGGAAAAATCTTCTGATTTAAAACCGTCTTGAATCATAGCTGACCACAATCAGGATAAAAAGTTAAAATATTTCTCCTAAATAAACTGTTATAAGGGCTTATAAGAATAGCTTTATTATGTATAGCTACAAGATCTGCTGTCTACACAGAGTTACAGAAGAGGATGAATGGCTAGCTAACTGAAAACATGAAAGTGCTTTCTACACAGGAAAACAAATCTGAAGATTTACATACAGATACAAAAATTGGATGGTTCGAGTATAGAGAATTTTCATGAAGCTCTATACAAGTTATAAAGCTAAATACGGATCCACGTTTGACAGCAACATCATGCTTTCTTCACCTTCACAACTTCGTTAGCCGTGTTTTTTTTTGACTTTCTTGCGTATTTTCTATAGCCATATATGGAGCGAATTTTTTACCTCTCTGCGAAATTTACTAGCCAATAGGATGCGTCCAAAATTACCATAAATGGAAGACACAAGACCGTACATAGGCATAATTTTCGCAGGTAATCCTGCGAAAAAAACTATCTGCGAATCAAAGTAGAGATTCAACACCTCAGCCTGCAAAACAAAGTGGATACTGTTAAATCCTGCGAAAACGACGTGCGAAGCGCGAAGCTTGTGTGCGCCGCCCGGGAAAAGATTTGTGCCGATGCACAATTGGTGCGCCCATCCATGTGTTGGCGGTGGCGGTGGAAAAAACGACGTGTTGAAATAAAAAAAGTAGGTCAGTCGATCGCAGAGCCTGACTGACGCTGGCTACGCCCCTGTTTACATTCTGAAAATATCAACAAACAATTTGTGGTTAGTATTGTAGGTTTAACATTTCTTGAACATGTTCAAGAAATGATAAACCTACAATACTTATGTGAATCTGAATAGACAAACCGAAACAATAAACAATTTGTGATTACTGAGTACACTGGGTTGAGCCAAAAATATGTTTGTTATAAATGTATACTAAATGGAAAATAAAAGTATATTAGCAGGGGAGTGTGACAATTATAACGTTACATAGCTGGGCAGCACATCTTCCCCGTTTGCATAGCTATAACATCCTACGTATAATATCTGGTTAGGATGAAAATTTGGGTCACTTTTTTAAGAAAATAATTATAACCTAAGTTATATAAAGTTTCAGTAAGCTGGGTGAACATATTAGATCTTACAGTGTAGAATGTAAACTTTTTGCAGGAGTAAAAAACAATATGTTTGTTGGCTGTAGCTAGCTAGCCAATATTAAAGTTGCCATAAATACACATTTAATATCAATAACTATTCATAATTTTTGTCACACTACCACTATTAATACCCTCTCTATAATTGTATCCACTACGATTCTTCCAATATGGCAGTCAGAATTTATAAAACCAACATTCGTTGATAACTAAGGTTAGAACAGCACATAAACAACTTGGCATTCTGAACTTTATCTAATCTAAACTCGTTTTCATGCAATGTTATGATTTTTTGCTACCACGGCTGATCGTTAAAAGGCGATATTGAAAAAGTTTATTTGAGGCTATATGTTAAAAAACCTAAATTAATTTTTCAAACAACGGGAATTCTACGAGGAAGTTAAAGCAAAGTTATTTTTGTCTTTTAATGGTGTTCTTAATTGTTTGGGAAAATACCGGACCTCATTGTTATGAAAATAGTCCCTTCTAAAAAACAGTGTAATAAAAATCGCGATTTAAAAAATTAAAACAAACAAACAAACAAAAACTGCTACAGGAGCAACTTCAACCTTTATGTGCATTCAACACTGGCAAGAGTTTTTTCCTGGCTCCAGCAATCTGTGCCCGTGGTTGACAAAAAGATGCATTCAATTTGCATATTTGCTTACCAGCATTGTTCCTGGATAATGCTCAATATGAAATAAGTCTTATAATTGTGTTAGTGAAACACCGGGGGAGAGGGGGACCCGTGAACCGTAAATCCGTCACGACTTATGCATAAGTGATTAAACTTGGCATGATTGTAGAAAGTCTTAATACACACAGATTTCAGGCAAAAAACTTAACTTTGTGACGTAACAAGGATCAGAAATGACGTCACGCATGACTGAAATAGGCTATTTCCAAACTGTACAATAATTTTGAATTTCTAAAGCTACGGCCTTGATTCTTGGTAGACTTGGTGACTGAACTAATTTCATAAAATAAAAATATTTTTTGACGTCATTACGGAGTTTCATACCGCACAAGTCTGGGCACTAGCGAAGCGCTTTATAGCAACAAATTTTCGGCCTGTTTTCTTTTGTCTTGATAGCCCAAATAAATTTCATGGTCAATTTTTCATAGTTATTCTGGTTAGTGCTACGAAAAAAGGCAGAAATGCAAAATCCTTCCTGATGTTTCTTCATCTAAACTCCTGCTTTTAACTGACGTTTTACCTTTTAATAACACGTTTATATGGTGTTGCTAGCCCTTTTTGCTGTATTTTAACATGAATAAAATGTTGGAAACGTAGAAAACTTAAAATTATTGACTTTTACAGGGAGGAAAGAGAGTACATTGTTGATGTTGGTTTTAGCAGCTAGATAGCTGTACATTTACCATACATGTTGTATTGTAAGGAATAAAGTATTGGTTGAAAAAAAACCACTATCCTGTCATTATTAGTGCACTTTGGCAAGAAGGAATAAAAAAATATGGCTTGAAAGACGTGAAAGGCAAGTTTTAATAAAACGTAAGCTATATACCAGCAAGTTTGATATGGATTAACGTGGTAGAGCATTTAATAAAGAATTCGTCTGCAAAGTATAGGTAGCTATATAAAAAAAGAGTGCAGATGAAATCGATCGATAATAAAATACACACTTAATTAATATTATAATGACAGCCTTTGACGGAACATTCAGTACCTACTTAACTTAACTTTACTTCTAAAGTTGACTTTTTGTTGGTAATTATTATTGTATATATTACGTAGCTAGCTAGCTCGAGATATGTAGAGATGTATACGATCACATGTTACACTGTATTTTACTGTTAAATTCTTTAAATTCTATAAGTTAACTTAATTTTAGTAATTATTTAAGAAACAATGTAAGAGAAATTTTGGCAAGGCCCAATTTTGCACATATTTTGCACAATTTCTGTGAATTGGCAATTTAAAATTTTTTGTATGTCATATTAAGTTTTGACAAAAACACGAAACTTGTTTGAGAAGTTGTGTTATCATTTATCAAAACGGCTAAAACTTTGTATTTTACAGATTAAAATTATTTCATTGCAACAGGAATAGCAATTTTTAAAGTAAAGCACTGTTTGATGTTTCGTGATTTTTTTTATTTTCTATTTAAATCTAAACAAGTTGAGTGATAATACAAAATCTGTGTTTTTGGGAACTTATTTTTCGCATCATTAGGCAGTTACCCATCCACCCAATTACCATACAAATGACGCTAAAGAATTAAAAAGCGAGTGACCCCTAACTAACTAGCTAAGAAAAACTACATTGTGACTCAAAAATAAATTTCTATATGATGTATATAATGAAAAATTATTCCAACAGTCTATCATCTCCTACACCATTATACCTTGCGATCTAGGTAGCTAAGACTAGACACTGGTTACTCTCTCTTTTATATCAGCACTGTGGTATTTTTAAGACAATTTAAAAACTTCCGATGTCACTAGTTACTAAATATAAGGCTGCTAACTTTTCATGATGGGTGCAGCTACAGCTTGAAGCAATTAAAAACCAAGTTTAGGTCTTGGACCTTAATAATATACACTCTTATGTCAGTACTGAGTATCCTTCCTTCCTTTAAATTATTGTAAAATCAATATATTGCACCAGTTTAAAAAGTAAAAATACAAAAGAAAAGGTGACTAATGCTCTGTGCATGCTGCATTCCTTACGCTCTGCGAGAGTATCCAAATTTGTCCTTACAAGCATTTCGCTAGTGTCCAGACATGCGCGGTATAAAACTCCGTAATTAGGATCGAAATTGACGTCAAATTTGTATTTTAACAAAAGTAAAAATGTCCGTATTTTCAGAAATATTATTATTCATGTGATTAAATCTGGAACAGGTTTAGAATATTGCATTTAAAGGTACCGCCGTATCGAACACAATACAATGACGTCATTGTTATTGGGATCAAAAATGACTTCATTCATCTGGTCTGCATATATTCCTAGGACCCATATATCTTCCTAGCAACAGCATAGTAACCACCTGGTACCAACATACGTGTAATAAATAATTACTAGTCGTTAGCCCGTGGAAAATCCACGGGTTCGCCCGTCCTTTTTATAGCGCATCGCGTGCGTCTCGCTACTTGCGCAGCTAAGCTACCATTTTGCGTGACAGACAGACAGACGTATACGGGCATTATAATATAGATATAATCATTACAATATCTTATAATACGCATACATGGATGTCTAGATATTTTAAAACTTGGAACAAACTAAATCCCGTCCAAAAAATGCAATACTCCCTGCATAGTATAAATTTTTTTTCCAAATTTTTATTGCATTTGATTGCTTTAATAAAAGTTCGGAGGAAAAATCAAAATATTTCAGCACTCAATTACATGGCGTACAAAAGTTATGCCCAGTTAAAGAGGTCGTTGGCACTGTCAGCCCCGTCCCCATCCCCCAGATGCTATTGGGTTAAGCAAAGCATTTTTGTTCCAAACCACCGTGGAAGTCCCGTCCTCATCGAAAATATAAACAAAATTATATCATCGCTGCAACATCATCAATGAGTATTATTTTATTTATATTTTGAGCGACAAATTCATATGTTCCCTCCCCCCCTAGCCTTTCTATCTAACAATTATATTATGTTGTTAATAGCAAAAGGTTGGATTAAATTTATGTTTGATATAGTATTTCCTGAAGGGAAGGGATTTATTAAGAAAAATTGTGAAAACTCTTGTTACTAGAAACTTATTTTCGCCATTTTTCTCCGACGAAAATTTTCACTGGTGGTTTTCAAGACGGTTTATAGATAATTTTTACTTCTATTATTAATTGCTATAAAGCTAAAGTGTTAGAAACTATCAGTATATTCAGTAGGAAAGTTTTGTTAAGACAATGTTTTGCAACTTTTTGACGACTAATTTTTCTCCGATAAGGATCACATATTGTAAACCTATCTAACCGTTTCAAGTCAGGAAAGCTGGTACACTTTGTTAGCAAGCTAAGAAACATGAAGGCTGAGATTTTACACACAAAAAAACATTACGACTGTGATCAGCCTGAATTATTTTATAAAAACAAAATAATGCGAGTCTAGAATTACTAAGAACGTATATATTCATAAGTCACTTCCTAATATTTGACATCTATAATTCCCTTGGCGTTTTCTCTCTCTATTATTCGAACATCGTTAAAAAGTTAATCGTGTATACCGAGTAAAATGTTTTTGAACACAAATTCGAACGTTAAATTTCATCAGAGATTCCCTTTATTTACTTTGGAGGCTCTATGAAATATTTTGCTAATATTAGTTTGGATAAAGAGGAACTATCCCAGGAAAAACAAAGTGTAATCACAAACGAATAGATGTTTACAGTTTAAGTACAGTAGAATGTATTTTCATTTGTTTAAAATTATCCTTTTCGACTAGAGTCCTAAATAATAGGTCTGAAGGGAAAGTTGCTTGCCTGAAATAAAAAAAATAAAAATTTCACAAAACTGTATCTACTTCCTACTATTCGAACTCTCCGTAATTCGAACGAATTGTTTATCCCTCCTGCGTGTTCGAATGAGAGTCTACTGTATAAAAAACGTATACACGCTTCGCACTATACGCGAAATTAAAACTTTCTGTTATATTTGTGACCATAAATATTGACGCAAAACTTTTAGACATTACATTAGCCTCAAGAAACGCAACATACAAAAAGGAAATAGAAAAAACTATAATACCAGAACTTATAATTAGCGACTTTATTCATGCAGCAAATCTGTGATTTTCGTTATTTTACAAATTTTAGTATAGAAGTTATTTTTTACATTTGTTCTCTGCATGAATTATTCCGTAAAAATAAAAATGTAAAAATCTTTGAGAGATTGTCAATTGCTCATCGATGATATAGAAATATCTATTAGTTGCCACTGCACATAGGCTTTAGCAATAATAAATGTCTAAAATGCGTTCAACTAAGATGTAAGAATTGCAAAAATTTGAAAGAACAGCAAAGTTTCCTTTTTTGAAATATTTGTACGTTATTGTTCATCTATACACCATCATGAATAATTTAATATTAAACGAATTTTTATTTTCTGCATCATTTACTATATATAATTTTAAAAATGTGAAAATATGAACAAAAAATGCAAAATAATGTAAAAGTGATAACAAACTGAATTTTCCTGAATATCTGTAGGTTTTTGCTCATCAAAAAGAAATTTGACAAGAAAGAACATTTTTTTTTTCTGCATCATTTACTATATATAATTTTAAAAATGTGAAAAATATGAACAAAAGATGCAAAATAATGTAAAAGTGATAACAAACTGAATTTTTCTGACTATCTGTAGGTTTTTGCTCATCGAAGGCAAAAAGAAATTTGACAAGAAAGAACTTTTTTTCTTTCTGCATCATTTACTATATATAATTTTAAAAATGTGAAAAATATGAACAAAAGATGCAAAATAATGTAAAAGTGATAACAAACTGAATTTTCCTGAATATCTGTAGGTTTTTGCTCATCGCAGGCAAAAAGAAATTTGACAAGAAAGAACATTTTTTTCTGCATGAGTTACTTCGCACTGCGTAAGAAATGTGATATAAAGTAGTTGCACAGTCAACTTTTTCACAAAACGTTTCGTTCACCATGGAGATCAGGTAGGTCAGTTACAATATGATTATGAAAAAAAATTACAAAATAGTTGTTTCTTCTTAGATCTTTAGATATTGTTTTTATAGGTTTAAACCTTGGTAAAATGCAATAAAAGCTTGGTTTTCGTAAAAATTAGGTTTTACTACCTGCTCTCTAACATTCTTATATTATTCCATGGTACAGATTCCAAACTTCCTTAATAAAACAAACAAGATATGTGCCTTAAAATTTGAAGGAATGTTATTTTAGTTCCATTTCAAATCTCGTATCACAATATACAATGTCGATGTCTTTGCAAACTATGTTTCTATTTAAACGAATTTCTATGTAGCTACATCATTGTTGTCCTGGTCGCTATTGTACAATTGTCACAAGCGAGAAGACTTCATCATGACGGTTCTGCTAATACCAGAGAAGTTACTGATATGGAACTTACTACGGAGGATGTTGCAGTGTTGAGGATGCTGAAGAATAATGAAATACTGGGATCATTACGTAAGTTCCAGCAATTCTTGCACAATAACTTTATAAACGTACCTAGCTGTATCTGCATATTATCTTTTTTTGTATAAATTTTGAAGCCCACTTATTTTGACAAAATTAAATAATGGATTAAATTTTAATATGGCAGATAAAAATATGTTCGCTAGAAGTTAAAATAGCGAGTTGCCAATTTCGCCAATTTTGATCCTTACTCGGAGAAAAGAAAACTTTATGTACGTTTCTTGACGCATTCGAATAGACCTTTCCCGAATTTCCTAATATTATGCCAAACTCAATTAAAGAGGTCGATACTAAAAATGATTCTTATCCCTAAGTTCCTTAGCAAAAGGTAGAACAAATTACCTAATTTCGTAATTATTTCTGTTCGTTAAGTGCCTCAATTCGGAGCTGAAAGTTACGGTCAAACCCTTCATATAACCGAGCTTCCTAAGAATAGCCTCGTTTTCAAAATAATTATTTTCTTCAAATCTAAATAAAATCCAACCAGAATATTATATTGCTCTAAAAACTTCATTTTTGTCATGATAATTTAATATTCCATTTGAATGTCTTAATTTGAAGAAAAAAATTTTGGATGACGTCATAATTATTATAATTTATGAAATTCGGGAAAGGTGTACTACATGTTATAAAATCATTTTATATGTTTTTCATTTTAAGGAAAGAACTATTGCCGGTTTCCTCAATGAACTCTGTCTCAATGCGAGACATCGATACTTTTTATAAGAAATGTGATATTCGAACATTCTTATTATTTTATACTCTCTTTTTTAGTTGATGGGGACGAAGACATGACTGAAGTCAGAGCGTTCGGCTGGAAAATATTTCCAGGTATGCCTATTGAGGTCTATCACATAACATTGTGTTCACAGGTTCAGAAGACTTAATTCTGCACGTTAAATTTTGCACTTTATTTTGCGTGAACATATTTCATTATGTTTATTCTCAATTTACCTGCAAGTGTGGGACAATATTTAAAGCATTCTTGCCACTTTACAACTGTAAGACGCATAAGAACAGCTGTGGTTCTTCATTACTTTGACACTAATATATTTATAATTTATCAAACATTTTTTCCTGTTTTGAAGAACAGAAAGGTGTATCTTCTACGAATCGTTTTATGTTTTGTTTAAGGTACTCATTGGTGTGGAAATGGAAATATTGCAAAATCAGACAGCGATGAAGATTTGGGATTCTTGAAAAAAGTTGATAGTTGCTGCAGAACTCATGACAAGTGCCCAAAGTAGTAGTGTATTTTTTAAGTCAGATTACACTAAAAAGTCTTCACGGAATCCTTACTAAGTAGCTACAGTTTCATATTCGTATGAATGATGGCTACATTTCCCTTAACAATGTCCAAACACTAACTGAAGGAACATTTTATTTACAGGATAATTTTTTTTTTCCGTAAATTATTTTTGAAGATTTGTCCCAAAAAAGGAAAAACTATAAAAAGGAAAAAGGAAAAACTATAAAAATCGATCACCCGCAAAAATTTCTACCGCAAAATTTTACATTTCTTCTATAAGCAAAAATACGTTTTTAAACTTTTTTTTTTTTTATTCTGTAAGACCTAAGTTATCGAGTTCATCTTTGTTTATTTGAAAATACTGTTATCTCTGAAAGGTCCGTGCACAAAATACTGTTTTTGCTCTTCCTAAAATTACTAAATCTTCTGCATCCGCAAAATATTAGTTCTGCAAATTTGGGCAATACGGAGTCATTGCAAAAACCATTTTCCCTAACGCAAGGGTGAACAGTAATTTAACAACGAGAGTCATAGAGAGTTATGTGAAAAGAGAGCAGTCAATTCGAAATTTAAATCTAATTTGGCCAACTTTCTCTCATATTTTTTCTGTTTTAAATAAACAACCAATTTGGTGTTATGGCAGAAACATATTTATTGACGAAATGTTGGTGGATATAATTTCCATTGGATTTAAAGTACATAACAATTTTTATTTAAAAGGAATCTGAATGGTGGAGCAAGTGGTTATGGTACAATAAACACTGGAAAATACACAGCCAGTGACTGTGCATGCGATAATCAATTAAAATCGTGCTTGAAGAAGGTATGGAATATTCTAATTTTTGCTCTATGTGAATTTGCTATCAATTACAGTGTCGATAGAAAAACACACATAAAAACAGTAAACAATGCTATTTTAAGGTGGTTCCCCTAGAAAAAGTTTCTAAATTTCAAGAATTGTTATTTAGCTGTTTTCTGACAGCAAATTCATCTTAGAATACCGTGGCAAGTATTACAAATTTAGGTTTTTATTGCGCATTCTGCCACTTTTTCCAACCAACCGCAAATATAAGTGCATAGCAACGCCCATAGCAACCATTTTCGCATTTTTAGACAGCTTTCTTGCCCCTCCGTCGATGTTTAATTCTTTGCAATAGCTAGATGATACTTTAGGGCCTCCTAAGGCAATATATGACAGTTCTGAATATTAAATGAGGTGTTCCACATGCAGTCAGAAAGCTGTCTTAACGATGCACCCTGCGAAGTGAACTCGTCATAAATTAGACTTAAGACTTAAGGTCTTAGGTATCTGTTGCTTTTCAGGTCGAAATAGTGCTAGCGTACACCTTTTGTCGATCCACAAGTCAAGAATGTCCATAAAATAATCTTTAAACAAGTTTTTTGCCGTTTAAGTTCGGAATCCACGCGAAACAAGAATTCTCAAGATCGAAGCACCCACGCTTTACATTTTCTTCTGTGGATGCAGGCAGTAGTACCACCTAGTGTTTAAACGAAACTGATTTTCAAATCGAAGTTTTGTCTTTCAGTTATTTTGTCGAGATATTGCCTGTTTCGCCCTGTTTTACCTTTTCTGTCGTCCAAAAAATACCGCATCAGTTCTCTGGAAGACGAGTCAGCCTTGCGAAAATGCGCTTCGCTCAATCCATACACGTGACCCTTGAGGAACAAAAGCGGCCAAAAAGGCGCTTGAAATAACGCATGTTATTCAGTTATTTGGTTAGGCGTCGAGCAGCAAAATGTCATATTTTGCCTATACCTCATAGCAACGGGTAACCATGGCCACCAATCAATTAAATTTTTGACTTAATTTTGTCGTACCGTCACATACTATGATATCCTCATCAAGTATCTTCAGAAAAGACAATCCTCTGCGATATAGTTTTTTTCTAGGGGAACCGCCTTAAGTCTGTCAAACTACTGAGTAATTCTGTTTAACTGCTGAGTAATGCTGCTCATGCGACACTTATGACGTTTTTTATTGATATTGTGCCAAATTTAAAAGATAAGTTTATATCAAATAGAAATATCTGAAGGACTAAATCTACAAAGTTAGACATTTTGTTAATCATAGCAAATTTATAACTGCACTTTTCATGCATAAGCGGACGTAAATTGACTTTTTTATCATGCTACGTTTGCTGAGAAATAAGTAAAACAGTTTGTTTTAAAGTAAATAAGTTTTAATTCAGCGTCCATTGACAGTTATATTTCCATAATATTTGTAAAGAAATGTGAAAAGAACCTTTTTTTGTGGATGACGCCTTATATTCAAGTTGTTAAGATTGACTCTATATTTATACTTACTTTAAGATACAATAAATAGAATCACAAATTTCTGATTAGGTTCCAAAAGGAAAATTGAAGCATGTGAAGACACGCCTTCAATATGGTTCAGCAAGATTAATTGGCAAGATATTCTTCAACTTTTTAAAAATGAAATGTTTGAAATTTGAAGAACCGCAACAGGCAGACGACACAAGTGGAGATGACGCAGATGGCTCAAATACAGCGCAATTGGTCCCACCAACACCTTTTTAAATTGTTGTCACAATTTTGAATCTGAAACACAATAAACTTCTGTTTTCGCATTTCTTTATTGTTCTTGCATGTCCCCATTCAGTCACACTATAAATGTAACATAAATAAGCCCTTTAAAACCATCTTCTGACTGCATACCATCTTAAATAGCAGGCAAGCGAGTATCAGCAACGCTATGGGTAGCTATCTCTCGTTTCATTGTAACACTGGAGTCCTCAACATTCGAGTTACGTACTTGTCTAATATGCCTTATTGTAAAGATAAAAAGAAGAATCTGTGGGAGGGAGGAGAAACTGAGAAAAAATTGTGATAAAAAGTTAGCGCACCATTAAATGCGAAAATGTAACCAAAATTGTTAGCTTGAAGATGCGAAACATTACCAGAGATTTTTATATTACCTATTTTATTAATTTTATGTTATGGTTTCAAAAATGATTTAAAGGAACCTGCAATTTACCTTTTCTTGTTTTGTCACAGGAACTAATCGAAGGTTTGGAACACAACAATGTACGCATTGATACACATTGTGTGATTCTTGTCACTTTATGTTGCATGCAGTGTATAACATGCAAATAAAATGAAATTACTGCATATTTTCGATATTTTTCTTTCGAGAAAATGTCTTCAGAGAGCGATTATAGTTAGAGGGGGTGATACGAATTTCGGTTAAAGCAAGAAGAAGATTATTTTAATTTTCTTCGAATGTCTTCTGCTGATACGCTCCAGAGCGCTTCTTCCAACACCCATCCACTGATAAAAATCTTGTTAAATTCTTTTTTATCCTATTTTGAAGACATGATGTTTTTAAATGTCCTCTAGTAATGTTTATTTTTCATATAGAAACTCACATTTTTCTGAACGCACATTTGATGTACAAATTTTAACAAGTCTGAACATGCCGAAAGCATACGGTTTTTACATGATACACGATTCAATTTGTCGAACTCGACAAATCGAATTCGATTAATCGTGTATCGCCGCCTCAATGCAACCGCTCCAATTTTTGTGCAATGCAGCAAAAAACACGGAAATAGATATGTTGCATGCAGCAAAATCAAATCAATTTTATTTTATTAGAGGGCTGTTATACCTATTTTGACATTTTCTCCAAAATCTTACTACACAACACTTTTGTTAGTCCCATATAAGCAGAAATGATAAAAAAACTCAAGAGTTGTTGGACAATATCGCGCCCACCAAGACAATAAGGAACTACCGTTATATCAAAGCCAAGATGGAGTTGTTGAGGGCCAATATAGGGCAAACTTTTAAATAAAAATAAACATTGTGCATATCATAAGACTATAATTATTTTTATAAGACACAAATAAAAGTTAAAGAAATAATTAGATAAAGCCTAAACTAAAGACCCCATGTATAGCTAATTATATTTTTAAATAAATACAAATTTCCAAACGAGATATTTTATCTCATGTTAAGTTTAAGTTTGTCACTGGTAGAGATGGAATAAAAGTCATTGTTTTCTAGGCGCGGTTTATAAATATTTCATCTCATGTTAAGTTTAAGTGTGTCCCTAGAATAGACGGAAAAAAGTCATTGTTTTCTAGGCTTATAAAAAAACGTGCAGATATGGTGAAAGCAAATGTTGTAAAAATAAAAAATATTCACAAATATATATTTTCATATAGATATATAGAGATTTACAAAAAGGGAACAAAATCATGTCTTTCCTAATGTTTTGTTTATTACAAGTTCTTTTAACCAGAGCAAACTAGTCGTATACGTGGTCTGCAAATATACCAACATCTCCATCTAATGCAATGTCTTCCACATGTGCGATAATGTCGATATGTACAACGCTTTGGTGGAGTTCGGTGTCGCCTTCTGGCAGACGTTTTTCTTGGTCTCTTACTTCTTCTTCTTCTTCTTCTTCTTCTCCATGCTTCAGTATGCTCGAAGTAGAATATTGAGATTCACAAGAGACAGAATATTATCACAAGCAGAACTTTTCTCATCTTCTTATACTAACCGAAATAAGAGTTAGTGACAGATCTATGATGCTGTGTGAAATGCGCACTTGCCCTTTACAGGTCTTATATATAATTTATCTGTAATTAATGGTTAAAACCACAATACCCTTTCCAACATAACAATTAAACATTATCAAAATCAAATAAGAAACATTATCTTTTAATTGTTATATGTTACAAATCTGACAGTTCATCATCCACTAATTATTCTCAGATAAACGATCCTATTTATTCCCATAGGATTTTATCACCTCAAGATCGCTTCCTCGTTCCCATTGCTCTTTTCTTAATAACGGAAGTGATACTCTTATTTCTTATTTTTGACTAGTTTTAGTTCTAAACAGACATTGACCGGTTTCGATGTTGTACTGTGAAATACGAGGTCAAACACAACATATTTGGCGATAAAATGAAAAGGTGACATTTATTTCTGTCAACATCATAAACTTGTGCTTAAATATAATGTTTACTATGAGGTGGATTTTATGTAAAAACTTATATCATACAGTGTTATGTGTTATGGAGGAGTATTGCATGATAATAAAACATTTTACAGACCTGTTTAATTGTTATCCAAAAAAATTCACTTATTAAGGCAGAATTGCAGCATGTAAAAGTCTCCGCACTAGACTTTGAAGGCAAATATTACAGACTGTCTGATGGCATTGCCATGGACTCACGACCTGGACTCACATTTGCCAGTACTTTTTTCTATTTGTTATGAAAAACGATGAATATCAGAATGATTCTCTATAAAACAAATAAATAACAGTTTAAAATCAGTTTTTAAACTGTCATTTATTTGTGTTATAGAGAATGAATCTGATAATGAGTTACAAAAACTCGAAATATATTATTCAATGAAATTGCGTTGTTGGTCATTAAAGTTTACCGAATGAATCATTACGCCACAATGTTTTTACCTTTCAAAATATCAGAATGCCTTGCAAAATTTAAACCTGTGTACTGCCAACGTTAGGTAGAGAATATTTCCTATTGTTTAATTCTTCGAATCATTGCAATGCTCTGACTGAAGTGGACTTAGTGAATACAGTTAACTCCCGGTAACTCAAACCTCTAAGAAAACCAATGAAAATAGTTCAACTTAACGAATGTTCGAGTTAAACGATTTTGGTTGGGGGCAACAGTCACCGGGGAAAGGTGCAATCTTGGATGAAAAAGGCATGCAAGTCGCAACAACATCTATCTATATTAGCTACATCAGGAGTTAATAGAAACTAAAAAAAAAAATCTGACATTTATCTAGTCTTTGATTTTATTTTCTCGAGTGAAAAGTTCGAGTTATCCAAAGAAAAATGGGTCGAGTTAACGAATGTTCGAATC
Organism: Hydractinia echinata; assembly: GCA_030067915.1. Taxonomy (NCBI): domain Eukaryota; kingdom Metazoa; phylum Cnidaria; class Hydrozoa; order Anthoathecata; family Hydractiniidae; genus Hydractinia; species Hydractinia echinata. The sequence goes on along the minus strand of JASGCC010000013.1, from coordinate 1,000,217 downwards.
ATCCGAGGTTCGAGGTAACCGGAGTTTATTTATAAGAAAGTAGCTATTTACGAAGGTTAAAGAGACCCCCAAAAAAGTTCGAGATAATGGAAGTTCGAGTTATACGGTGTTCAAGTTACCGGGAGCTAACTGTATTACATACCCAACATAAAATTTACACTTGAGAAAGTAAAAGTCAACATTTCTGTCTACGGAAGATCTACTTTCACCGGTGTTTTTCGTTAACTTTTTTAGTTTTTAAACTTCATCATGGGCAAGTACAGATTCCCATTATGAAGTTTAAAAACGGTCCGGGAATAACTGGGCACGAAGTATGTAGAAGAAACGAATAACGACTTTAATAACAACTAGTATCACGACGAATACAGCTTGCTGCGTCGAAGTTCAAGCAAACGAGAAATATAAAAACAATAGGAATCAAGTTGAGAACTAATAGAACTAGCTACAATAATTCTCTACACATCAGCGGAACAAAACGTACTGTCACGAACGTTTCACGAAAAAACACAGACAATAAACTGTCAAGAGGCTGTAGTTTCCAAACACAAAATTATTATCCAAACTGAGCAGTTGCTTTTAAAATTAAAGAATAGTCACAGAACTTTTTCATACCTAAAGTAATTGCGTAATTAAGTGGCGTTAAGATTAAACAAGAAGTGTCATTATTTTCGATATTCTTTTTTTGAAAATAGTATTAAAATGACGAAATCAGCTTATATGTGCAAAGAGTTGAGGTATTGCTTAAGATAAATCGGAGAATTAAACCTACATGGCAATAAGTTGGACTGTTTAGGTAATTAAAAAAATGGTTAACGATTCTGGTCGCCTCAGTAAAGTCATAAAGATGAATTTTCAAACTTATATCTCGTTACAATAATTGCTAAATGTTTCTCTCCTTAAATTCTAATCAAAATTCTGCGTTGGAGATTGGAACTGACAATTATGTGATGCAACTAAATTCTTCACAAAGTGTTTGGTACTTGTGGTTTTAACCGTTTAATTTGAATGCCAAGAATATAAATACACTGCGATCAAATAAACAATTTTATAAGCTGTCTCGTCAATCACTTTACCTGCCGGAAGATGAGGAAAGTTATTCTCGCTGTAGTTTTGTGTTTGTTGTTGTTCTCGTTGTTCTATTTTAAGCATGCTGAAGCATCCAGACCAAGTAGCCGAAGACGGTCGTTAAGAAGAAGGATACATTTTATCTCTCGTAAGCGATGCAGGTACCAACGTCATCGTGTATGTCGAAGACATTGTGTTTGGTGGAGATGTTGGAATATTTGTAAATGGCACGTACGACGAGTTTGCTCTGGTTAAACGTTTTGAAAAGTAATTGAGGCGAGAAAAGACGCTTTAGTACAGTTTAATTGTATTTTTGTAACGCAGTAGGGTTTCCTTTAATCTTTTATATTTTTGTAAGTTTTTTTTAAAAATCAGGACATGAAACGATAGGGTACATTTCAAGACTTAGGATGTTTACATTTTCTGAAGTTCAGACTAAAATAACATCACAGTGACTTGACATGGTGTTGAGTTGTGATCGCTTCATTTATTTGGCGCCCTAATTTTTGTGACGAATAATAATTTTCTGTTTACTTTAAGACGGTTATTCAATGATTGATTATGTCTTTGAGTTGAAGCGGATTGGCTCCATATAATTTAACTGATTTTTGAGCAACTAGTGACTTTCACTACAAGGAACTGACTGTGATTACTCCATTTAAATCATGATCTGATTGAATGCTCCCTTTGCAAGAAGAAAAGAGTCACTTACTATTATCTAAATCTTTAAGAGTTAAAGGGAAGGGCGCATATTAGCACGAAATCTTAATCAAGGGGCGCTAAATCAAGTGATTATCTTAGCTTCCACAGTCGGTATTGCTATCGTATTCACACCAGTTATGCACCGTCAAAAATGAAAATAGATCATGACGTAATTATCGAAATAAATCGGCATAGCCAAAACAGATACCGTCTTTGTTATCGCGGCCTGTAACTTACACGCTATTCCGCATTATATTTTAATGACGCCAGCATTCTCCGTATGTTAACTATATCTTTTACTAATATGCATTTCTATAGTGTTCCGCCTTATGAATTACACAACCGCATTCTCACCATTTTCTCCACAAATTGAAAAAATAAATTAAGTTGGAAACTCCCTCTCAGAATTTTTTGTTTTACAATAATTAAAACACATTTCAAAATTATATCAAAATTATATCAGTTGAAAGTATTGTACCCTGCGACGTTAAAAATACCCACAATTGGCACTTGGGTTACCATGGTTACCATCCGAGATGGCGGATGGCCCGAATAAAATACCTTCCGCTGGCGATAAAATATGAAGTTTTATTAAGAGTTAGAGCTTGAGATGTTTATAGATGACTAGTGACATTTCCTTCTGTGATATGAAAACAAATAATAGTCCGAAGTTGTATACTTCTGCCAGAAATTAATTTTAAGCATGGCCGATTTTAAATTTAAAATTTATATAACAGAAATGCGCCGTCAAATGGAAAATATATGTGGTATCACTGTTACTAAACGTTATGTCACAGTATTCTATTACTTAAACAATCCCAAGATCCTCAACAGTGCCGTGTATGAATTAAGAGACTTTAATAAAAGGCAATTAAAAAAAGAGTGAGAATGGTTGCTATGGACGTTGCTATGCACTTAAACAAGCATTTCGTCAGGTAACGAGTCAAAGTGCAGGTTTTAAATCAACTTTGGCCAAAAATATCTGTTTCCATGGTATTCTCGGATAAATTTTGTTTCTAATACGGGCTAGAAATTTAATTTGTAAATTTGGATGTTTTGATGCCCATAAAAATATCATATATTATCGGCATTATGTGAGATATGCTGGCCAGTAAGAACCTTTGCAATAAAATATATAATTTAAAAGGAGACATTAAACCTGGAACAATAAAAATACATCGAGAAGGTTTACTGAACAAGGAAAAAACTAAACTTTAATCTCGGCCTTTAATCGTAGACATCAGTATTGCCTTCAATTAATGTATTGACCGACTGCCTCTGTATAAATAAAATTCGATGAAATTAATCAGACAAACGCAGATTCTTCTTTTTACTAAAGCATGCTATCAAGTCATACCTCTATTTCTTTTCCCGGCAATAAACTCGACAAATCGCTTCAAAAACTGTCTGCATTCTCGACTCATACCACCAGTTGCAGTGAAAACGACATGTGTAAGAAATAGCGTGCTCAACTGAAAGGATTGTACAGTCTACTCTCGATAAGTGGAATCTCCACGGGACCGAAAAAAATGGTTCCACTTATCGAATGTTCCACTTATCCGAATTGCTCGATAAGTGGAACCTCTATGAAACCGAAAAAAAGTTCAACTTATCAAACTTCTCTCTTACCTGAAATCTCAGGAGACCGAGGAACTCACGAATAATCAAAATCAGGGGGAGGAACACCGTATTTCTTCGCTGTAGATATACAGGTTTGACCTGCATCAATCTCTTTTAATGCCTTGTACTTGTCGACTAAAGTTACACAGGTAAGCCTTCGCTTCGAAGACTGTACGGCTGCCATTTTTGAAATGTGACTGCTGATATAGTTTTTATGTTTTTATTACTTGATAGCAATCGAATGTTCGCATTCGAAAAAAGAATGTTTTGATTAAAATGATTCGAACGTACTGTAGATGATTTTGCTTTTGGAAAAGTTCCACTTATATGAATAAATATTGTTCAAGGGACCAAAAAAATGGTTCCACTAAACGAAAGTTCCACTTATCCGGGGTTCCACCTATCCGAATAAAATAGAGAGGTTTGTTAATGCAAATCCAAGTGAACGGGGAAAATGGTTCCACTAAACGAAAGTTCCACTTATCCGGGGTTCCACTTATCGAGAGTAGACTGTACATTCTTTTTATTCCTTCTCGTTTATCTTATAGCATTCCGAATTCCTTTTTATGTACATATTTTTATATGTATGTACATATTTGTTGGCATTTGGGTTGGACACCCTTATTTAGATACGCTCACCTTGCCCCATCACCTTAAGTTAATATAACTGGATCGAACGTTTCGCCCTTTAATGATTGGAGCTTATGTTCAACTGAAACATCTTTACACACGTCAATCAAAATGGCAGCGGTACTATTTCTTAGGTGGTTTTACTGAAGGCTATCAAAATTTCCTTTCTTACGGAAAGGAGCACACTGAATATTAAATTTTGATCCACATTTATTCATTTCAGGGAGCCTTGAAAGCTTCTAACGATATCTGATACGGAGGAGTTCCCAAACCTGTTGTTTATTGACACGTACTGTTCATCTTTTGAAAGAAACGCTGTCAATTAGACTGAAGCTTGACTTTTTATTAAATGTTTATTTTCCGCGTTTAAATCTTTGTGCTAACCTTTCCTTCTTTTTTCTTTTTTCTCTGACATGATCTTTCTTAGCGGTAGCATTTGTAGGTAATAATTAGCGAATCTGTTCTACAATCACGGATGATAGATCTTATGTCTTCATAATAAAGTTGCAGTATTCAATGTTAGCAGGCCTAAACCATCCAATTTCGGAGGCAAAGACAGCGATCTTCCTTCTATTTTAGGATATTTAATACCACAAGTCAAAGCAGAAATAAATTTAGGCGAAATGATATCATCCACTTCATACTGTAAGTTTATTCCGGTATCTACTGACGAAGCAGCTGTAGGCTGCATGCGTCTTTGCAAATTCAGATAAAATCAACCTATATGCTATAGACTCTTAATTGTGATCGAAGGTTGAAATCGATGGACAAGAAAACATTTCGCTTTTACAGAGCTAAAAAAAACATTCGCAGCATCAGCCAATAACTAAGCTCCTGTATTGTTATTTTAAAATATGGTCCTCTTTGTGTGGAGTACAGCACATATAACTAATTTGCCCGCAATTTTTCTGAGTACTTTACCAACACCAATAGAAAGATATGGTAACAGTGCTTCTAATGATGCAGAATATTCCTTGGTAACGCATAAATTTCCTATTACTTTTAAAAAAGTTTTACATATATTAATACAATTCTTCCGAGGTAATTGAAGGCAAATATTCTTCCCCATCAATCGACATAAAATGCAAATTGACCGTAAGGGTTGAGAGCAGCTTTATTTCAGAAAATCTCCACAGAACCCGATTTTTACAGACTTTATTTTTTACCGCTAGCGAGTAGTTGACCAATTACGATGCCCGATTTTTATAATTAGCCAATCAGCAATTTTTTTGCGGCTTCGACATGCTGAGGAAATATGAAACAATCTGACCCAGCATGACTACGACCATTTTGAAACCTGTGACGTTGACGTTGCTAAGTCTTTTTCTTTACAGCGAGCTACCTAGCCTCATTATTATTTAGTTTGGTACAAGAGCTTGTTATCCTAGTCAGCATTATTTCTTTCAGTGTTATTTATACCTCCGCGTAAAAAGTGAAAGTAGCCAAATAATACAGTTGGCTACAACAAAATTTTTAAATCTTTTTTGTGGCTAGATGCAGTTTGGTAACTACACCTTTTACAGTAATATAAACTTTGGCAAAAGTCTAGAGTTGATTCAATAAGAGAACAGTCTCTTTAACCTGTGATGTTTGGGGTTTATTTTTTAACCAATTAATTTTGTAACAACAGCCTGTAGGATTTTTTTTATTTTCACTAACAATTTCCGCCAAATAAAATTGCGCAATGCTTTTATTTTAGCTGGTGGGAAGGGCAACGACCGGCTAACCAAAGTTGCGAATAATTTGTTTTAAAAAAGGGTATTACGCCTACATGCAAGTACTCCACACGCAGTTGTGCGACACGCTTTACTGCGCAAGCGCTTATCTTAATGTTCCAATTAGTCTTTTAACTTTCACTTGACCTTCTTTTTTGCAAATTTTTTTTGCAATAATGGGGGTAACAACAGGTTTTAAACTGTTTTTTATTTCATCTAAAGTTGTGGGAAAGTTACAAGTGTTGCATGGTTTACCTACCCTTAAGCACTCAACTTGATGTTCAACGCTTAGTAACTACTAGCTTAACCGGACGTTACGACGCCGGGTCTTACGGGCTAGTCTATATAGTAATGCGATAACTGTGTCAGATAAAGTTGGTTATATTTTCAAAAAATTTCCTTAAAAGTGCCTATAAAACTTTTGTTTATATTTTTAATTGGTTAGAAAAAATCATGCGATTAAATAAAGTGATTTGGTTAGATGGGGATTGTATTGTATGCTAATTTAATTTACTGTGACAGGTTTGGGGATGTAATTGTTTTGTTGAAAATTAATGCACGGGAAAGTCAGGGGCTATTAAACACTGTTATTTTTGTTAACAACAAACCGTTTTGTGATAAGCACAATAAATTTAAAAAAAGTCTTTTAAATGGATAATTCGACGGGTTTCAATAACTAGTCTTATAAAATAATAAGGAAACTGTGGCTTTCTACGACTTTTGCGAAGTAGATTATGTTTTTCTTAATTTCCTCTAACAAGGTCTATAAAATATCACCTACAAAATTGTTCTATTTTTATAAATATAATTGTTCTGTAATTTATCAAACTTTGACATTAAAAAATTATTGACGTCAAAGGGAAGTATATTAAGATTAGTGGAGTCATTGGTAAATAATTCAGGTGGAATTGACTATTGTCATCAACTGTATCGTAAGTAAGGACCACATAACTTACTTTTAAATTTTGTAGAATTATTTCATGCTTCCATCTGCAAAAACTGCACTATTACCTGTTCATCAGGAAATTTTAAGATTACCATTTGCATTTTATTCGACCTCCCCTGACATCTAAAGATTTCTGCTTTATGTTTTTCCTGGTGTTTCACAAGTCTCTTATCTAGAATTATTTTTAAAATTGAAAACACAAAGACTGTTAAAGACACAACTTATTTTTTCCAGGACTATCTACAACAAATTCGCACAATCATTCTCAATCTTAAGACGCTTTACAACAAAACTTGACGTTACATCACTGTCATATAAACAGCACAAAACAATAATAATTACATCTTCTTCCACCCGATCTGGGTTAAAAAAAGAAGCTTTAAATTGAAAAACTTCAGTTTGGTAGTTTTCAATTTGAATTCCTTAAAAAAAATAAGTATATAGAGCCAGAAAAATTGAGACTTTTTTTTGTGTTGATAAAAAGACTAACATGCATCTGAAAAGCTAATTCTCTTCCTGATTTTATATGTTTTCTTCATGAAAATTCAAGAAATGTCATAAAAACTTTTCGTAGAAATTTATACGGTTAACATGATTCACAATTTTTCATATTTTTTTTTAAAAAAAATCGTGATTGGTGTGAATTCAATTGTTTTGACATGGTAAACTCATGATTATTAGGCATATTAACATATCTCGATGTAGCATACTTACATTTCCCTTAATGGATAACTAATACTTTTCATAATTTTAAAAATCGCCTTGACTGGAATGAGTAGGAGAATAGGAGTAACAACATTTCAATGCATATAGAAATAGTCTTTTAAGAACGTTTGATAAATAAAAATGGAAGTTTCTTTCCAAAGAATGAGAAGTCGCTATAGAACTTCTGTATTCTCCCATTTACATGGATGGTAGGAAAGCTAATGGATTGTACTGAAACAGCCACCTATGAAAGTGGAAACATGAGGATTTGCGCCTCAAAAGTTAAAAAATCCATTCCCTTTTTTTATTTTATGATCTTTCCGTGAAAATTTAAGAAATGTCATTTTGTACTTTTTTTATGTTGAGTGAAATTCTGAAAAAACATTTTTTAGTAAAAAATGTTTTTAAATGTTTTTAAAAGCTTTATGTGACTACTTAGTTTATATTGTTATAATATTTTATTTTTTTTGTGTTTCTATTATTATTGTTACTAAATTTATCGCATCCAAAATCGTTTACAAAATTCAAATTAGTGCCTTTTTTCTATATGTCACTGAATTTGATGACGTCATCACCAAAAATGCTGACGCCATCAACTTATTTTTCATTAAACTGTTTATTCATACCTGGACAACACTTGTGGTAAGTCTCAAGTGCAACGGACAACAATTGTAGAAATTATACGGCGAGTGGGTCGAATCACCCCCCCCCCCCTCCGGCATTGAGAAGCCCCTAAAAGGCACAGCAGGAATTGGGTTAACGTATCTCGTTGCAGCAACGTTATATTTAACTCGATGAATAACTAATACCTTCTAAAAAATTAATTTTAGAATATTTTTCATGTATTTCAATTGGTGTGGAGCAGTAAACAATGACTGATGCAGTATTTATTTACGTGTGTAAAAAACAACGATGTTATTGTATATGCAAGTGAATATAGCTTAGCTAACGATTTTAAAGTTTAAATTCAGTTTATTCTGCAAGTGACTAGTTGCTAAAAGCTGAATGATGTATAACACAGCCCACATATTAAATGCGCAATATTTTTTTATCAAGACGTCTATATTCTGTTATGTCTTTGTATTTTTACCACTATAAAAATAACGAAATATCAAAACATGATAAATATTGAAAATAATCTCGCTGGTATCGTGAGTATAATGTTGAAATTCCGTAAATCAAATTATTTGCAAATTCGTCAATATTATTTCTTGATAGTATTTAAGAATAGTAATACCTTCAAAACTTTCGTGTTAAGGTAAGGTTAATATCATTCTACTGTGCAATTATGCCTTCAAAAAAGAATAAAAAATGGGGAAAAATTCTTTAAAATAAAATGGTAAGTCTGTTGCTAAAAAACAAAGTTTCAATACACAAAGCTTACCTGTTAAAAGTACTATACTTGTCTCGAATATCATGAATATCTCCTTGCTTTGAAATTGTTAATTCTTAAATTAGGCGCAACTGACGTACAGCACATTATTTTGAATAATATAATACCCAATACAAAAACAAACTTGAATGTTGTTTAAAGGTTTAAAGAATTTAATCCTTGCCAGTTTAAGTTAGCAAGAGTCACGAACAGACAAGAAAGAAATAGGACAATGAACATTGCCTGCAGGTTAGTCTTTACCTTTTGTTTATTTTATCTGTAAATTACGCTTATATATTTTTCTTGTAGTCATTCACTTTTTTCTTACTGCAAGTTAACTTTGGTAGTTTTTGATGTTGATAGAAAGACTGGGTTAAGGAAGGAAGCTGTAAATAGCTTTTCAAAACATTTTAATTTGATAGGTTTCAATTTAAGTTACTTAAACATTTTTAGATGTTTTCTTATGTACATAAAAGGACTAACATCGATCTGCGAAGCTATTTCTATTCTCCCATTAACATAGATGATAGGAAAGCACAAGTCCTCATGTGGAAACATGAGGACTTGGGCCGCAAAAATTAAAAAATCCATTCCCTTATTTGATATGATTTTTTCGTGACAATTTAAGAAAACTCATTACGAATTTTTACAACTGACGATTTACTAGTTTTCAATTGTCGTAATTGACATTCTGGAATGGTAAATTTTTATTTATTTATTTATTTATTTATTTGACGAATGTTTTACAAGGATGGACATTTCAGACATATATATATAGTCTGTTATCAACATGGGTCTTTGGAATAAATAGGATAAAAAATATTATTAACAATAAAACAAGAAAAAATATAAATGTACAATAAAAACGGTGAGTATAAAGTATTTAAACAGCAAAAAACACACAGAAAAAAGGCTAAAAATCAAAATAGCACACTAGAAAAAACTGAGTTGCTGAAGACGAAAAGCAAAAACAAAAAAGCCATATGAAGTGACTAAAAACGCAGATAATATTCTCTCAGTTGCGACTTAAAAATAATGCATGACTCACATTTTCTAATGTCCAATGTGCTCCAGTATAACAGGAAGCTCCACGAGCATATTCCAAACAAAGATTAGGTAATTTCAAGCTATTTCTGTTGTTACGTCTTGTGTGCTTTGTTTTTGTGAAGTAATTTTTAAATTTTTACACACATCGTTGTCCAAGCAACGGCGAATGAAAATACAACCTCGCATTTTTATCATATTGACAGTATCAGGTTGTCTCAAGAATTGATTTCCAATAATTGAAGTTGCTCGTCTATGTAAAAATTGGAGTCGGAGTAGTTTTGTCTGAGAATTCTTAAGATGAACAAATCCGCAATATTTCAATACTGGTTGAATCATAGTTTGAAAAATTGCCAATGCACCTTTAACATAATATATTATTGATTATTGACCATTAGTTTTAGAATAGTTCTTATGTATTCCAATTGGTGTGGAACAGTAAACAATGACTGATGCAGTATTTATTTACGTGTGTAAAAAACAACGATGTTATTGCATGTGCAAATGAATATAGCATAGCTAACTATTTTGAACTTCAAATTCAGTTTATTCTGTAAGTGACTAGTTGCTAAAAGCTGAATGACGCATAAAACAGCCCACATATTGAATGTAAAATATTTTTTTATCAAGATGTCTATATTCCGTTATGTATTTTTACCACTATAAAAATAACCAAATATCAAAAGATGATAAATATTGAAAAGAATCTCGCTGGTATTGTGAGTATAATGTTAAAATTCCGAAAATCAAATTATTTGCAAATTCGTCAATATCATTTCTTGACAGTATTTAAGAATAGCAATACTTTCAAGTCTTTCGAGTTAAGGTAAGGTTAATAATCATTGTACTGTGCAATATACCTTTAAAAAAGAATAAAAATGGGAAAACAATCACACTTTTCGAAACAAGCATTTAAACTTCTTTAAACTAAAATGGTAAGTCTGTTGCTAAAAAACAAAGTTTCAATACACAAAGCTTACCTGTTAAATGTACTATACTTGTCTCGAATATCATGAATATGTCCTTGCTTTGAAATTGTTAATTCTTAAATTAGGCGCAACTGACGTACAGTACATTATTTTGAATAATATAATACCCAATACAAAAACAAACTTGAATGTTGTTTAAAGGTTTAAAGAATCTATTTTTGCCACTTTAAGAAAGCCAAAATCAACAACAGACCTTTTTTAGCTATGAATCATAGTAATATTTTTTTCTTGTGCTTACTTTTTATTTTTCTCATCGCAATTTAACTTTTAAAATCTGTAGGATTGTTGTTTCCACTCTCCTGCTGGAACTGCACTATTACCTAATTACTGGGAAAATCTTACGATTGCCATGTGGATTTTATTCCGACCTCTCCTTGGTTTATAAAGATTCCCGCTTAACGGTTGGAATCCTTGAAACTTACCAGGTAGAAGATGATCTTAGTTGTGTGGAGAAGTGCATTTTGAATGGTGATTGTCAATCGATTAATTACAATGATTACCTAAAGACATGCGAATTGTTGAGAAATACGACTGCTGAGGATGGCCTTGAAGCTACTTATGCTGCTAATTGGACTCATTATGAAACTGATCCTAATAATCAAGAGGTAAAGTTATTATCTCCATTGCGCGCTTTTCTGGACCTTGGTATTTCCTACCAACTGGCAAAATGCAAACATAATTTGGAAACAAACTTTATGAATCAGCAAAACCTTTATTTTTATCCATCGAAACATTGTATATCATGAAAAATCATAGTAAACGATTTTTGACCTTATTGGCAAAACTACTTCTACCACATACACGTAATAAGTTCATACAGTATCAAATCTATTAAGGTTGGAGATGTTTATTCCAGCACGTCGCCTTGCAAAGGGCATTATTGTGAGGACATTTGTGAACCACCTGGATTCAATTGTACATGCAAAAATGGAACACATGGGGAACGATGTGATAAACTGCGTACGTTATTTATGTTTATGCCAAAAACGAATACTAACACTTTTTGTTTGTCTACAATATCAAGTGGAGCTTTGAAAAACTTAGATGCGGAAACATGGCGGTCTAAGCCTTGTAATTAATTGATCTATATACAGGAAGTTCATAAAATATCCTTGCTTCTAACAATATAAAAGATAGCTCTTTGTCAAATTACTAAAACTCTATAATTCTGTTTCTTCTCTAGAACATCCTGCAAAGTCGTGCAAGTGGATAAAGGAAAATCATCCCACTTTGAAAAGTGGTTACTATTCGGTGCAACTACAACAACCAACTTTAGTGTATTATGAGATGGAAACATTGGGAGGTTAGTTAACTGTTAAATTTTAATGAGAACCTTTTCTTTATTTTGTCAGTTACCAAATAGTTAGAAAGAAAGAGGATTGCAAAGTATGAAATAACTAGCTGTATGCCAGTGGAAAAATCAACTGTATTTCTGATTTAATTGATGTAACATATATACATGAATCAGATAACAAGTTTGGAGTCTGCATTAGTTCAAGATTACAACCTAAGCATATGCATCGAAAAATTAAAAACTCCAAAGTGTCTAACAAAATTGAAATTATCCAAGAAAACATTTCATATCACTAAAACTGTTGATCAAACATATTTTATTACGTCTCACACAAAAAAAAGCTGATCACTAAATTCTTAAAACCTACAGTTTGGAAAAAATAATTGTTCTGCATGTATTAAATCCGCTATTCAGGCTATTTTATACGGTTACCCTACAAGTTGATAAATTAACAGTTAACAATACATGAAATAAAAATTCAGAAAATTCAATTATTCTGTTATATTACATAGTGCCTATAAGAAACAAATTATCCTAAATGTAAAAAGAAGGAACATTTGACCATAATTAATTTTAAATCAACAAAAAATCAGGTATTTCGGTAAATTTGATTCCCCACAATAGCTTACATCAAATGGAAACAAGGAAAGCTTTGTGAGGAATAAGCGTAAACGCAAATTAATATTTTTTTTGATATTTTAAATATTGTCTTTACTAATGAAATCTTACCCAAAATGTCAATAAAACATGATTTAGAAAACATTATATTTGAATCTAAAAAAATCGGTCATTCTAGTATTTTATATACAGTCTGCCCAGAAGAGTGCACAAAAAGGTATAAAATCTGATTTTACAAACATGAGTTTATTCGGTACAGTGAGTATGATCTTTCTGCCATATTTGTATCCAAAATGTCAGAAAGAATAATTTGCGAAGTAGCTTTTATAATAAATTTTATTTAGTGAATATGGTTCTTTTCCACAAAAATTCCACAATATTTAAGGAAAAACAATTCCCGACACACTCAGATAAAAATGAGTATTCGTGCAATCCACTCCTCTCTTGCATGATAAATAGAAGAATACCAGCATAAGTCACTGGTTGTCAACAATCCTGTTTATAATTTTTTTTTAAATGATTTTTTTGGCCATTTATTGAAAATGAGGAAGTTCTACTTAGGCAGATGCGTAGGTCGGACTAAGGAAGGTTAAAAAATCACTATATACAATTTTAAAGAGTATAACTATTCCTTGTGAAAAAGAACATGGTAAAAGGGTATTTTTTTTAACCGTAACGGCTCCTTACGGCTTAACATAAATAAAAAATAAACCCCCTGTTTTGAGATTTTCTTTTAATTTAGTGAATTTTAGCGTAACGCCACGCTTTAGGAGAACAATATGTGGTCATGAGAAAGTGACCGGTGATTTCTGTTCTGTGGACAGACTTACGCAAGCGTATTTTAAGATAGGTTTACTTATTGATAGGAGGATGGACAGAATTTGGCAACGTCGTGCAGAATGGCTCAATTTCAGATAGACAGCTTACAGGCCGGATCAAATCAAATAACATCTCATTACCCAATGATGTTTCAACTGGCAGGTTTCTTTTGACTGTGTCCGGTTTGGCTGACTTACAAAACTTTATTAATTTCACCTAACTTCGTTTCTACTGTCACAAACCTTGGCATAACAGAACGATACATATCGCAACAACAAATGACTTTAACGGTACAAAGGTGCTTGACTACTTTTCTGGCGTAACTGAAACTCGTCCTTCATCGTGTCACTCATATAAAGTATTTCCCGACGATACGTCTCATATTGCGTCGAATTGTATGGAATGGGAATAAAAAAGGTGGTCAACTACAAGTGACAGAAAACTGAAATATCACTTTTTTTTTACACCTAACAAATATCATGTCAATTTGTACGACGAAAGACTCGAATGTGATGATTATATAATAAATAATAAAACAGGGTATAATTCTTTCGGAGAATGGCGGTTTTTTGTGCGATAAAATATAATAAGCATAAATACACGCATATTAAAAACTAAAAAAGAAAATAATACAAACAAAAAACCCCCCAAAAAACAAGAAAGGCGCACGCATCATTTAAAATATTTCATTCCTTTTTTCACTAACAGCAGATGTACACCAGGTATATCTCATATGTTTACATTGTATTCACTCGGATAAATACCTGGTAATACGTAATTTGAGGTTTCGGGGAAAATGCTCTTATTTGAACATTAAAGAGGCTTTTACTAAACGCAATAATCTGATAAGACTTGATATTTAGCTTTATATCTAAAATTCAGTTAAACTAAAAATGGTGACGTTTTCAAAGGTTTCTAAAGATCTTCATTAATTTTGTAGTAAGAAATAAGTTCCCTAGGTTTTAACGACAAACTTATAGAAACATGTCCACAACATATTAAATATATGTACCAGAAATTTACGCACCCTTACCATTTGTTTATAAGTAGCGGATCTGTCACTTAGACTATACATAATAAAATTTAGGGTCAAAAGATCTTAAAAAAAAGCACACGTTGACCAATAAATAAAATTTTTTTAGAAATAAATTAATGATGGCGGATAAAAACGACTACCACGACCAAATTTTGCTGAACTCTATCTCGGTTTTGAAAGATTTTCGGCAAGTAAGGACTTTTTTAGCAGGAAAAGACAGTATTTGTTAGAATAACATTTATAGTAAAGTGAACTTTTAGAATGACCTGCTCGGTTTCTATCTAATATTTACAATTAGCAAACTGATTTCAAGATTTTTAAAATTTTTTTACCAATTTTTAGTAAGACACATGCACCTGTAAATATTAGATGTAGAAAGAAGCCAACAGTTTTTATTATATTTAATGCAACAACAAACAAACACAACAACAACAGCAGTGACAAAATCAACAACAACAACAGCAGTGACAAAATCAACAACAACAACAACAACAACTAAATCCACAACTGCGGTATAACCGATAATAACGACCACAACCAGCTTATCTCATTTCTATTAAGGAGTACGGTTTATTTAGGAGTTTATTTAAAGAAAATTAGATTAGAAGATCTTTTGAGTGTGCTAATTTATGTGCCTTGTGTGTCCAAATTTCTACGTGCCCGAGTGTGTTACGTACTTTAATGTACTAGTGTTTTAGGTGTCTTGACTTGTCATGTTCCTTCGTGTCCTCGGTATATTAAATAAAAAATACATCTAAAGCTACCATAACGCGTTTTATCAAGGCTTAACCCTTTGATCAATAAGCTAGATACAAAATAAACACTTCCTTATAACGATTCTGGTGCCATTTAAATGACATGTAGAAATATTATTCTATTCTATGAAGAGAGTATATGAATATATATTAAATATGTAGAGTGAAATATATCTGTGTAATAATATATTGATATAATTTCTGGATCTGATGATGTGTTGACTGTTAACCATATCGACAAAGTAGAATTATTTTTAACGACTAATGTAAAATATAACTCTCTAATTGGAGAAGTGAAGCCAGGTTCACATCAATGCCAATAACGCTATCCTTTCGTAAAAACTGATGCATGCGAATAAGAAATTCCGGAAATGAAATATGCGAAACGGTTCTAACTTATGTGTTCACATCAAATAGAACACGAAGTCGTATTGGCTTTATAACTCTGGACTTTTCCGATAAAGACATGCTCTACGCGACATTTTTATGATCCAAATGATGAGGAGAAGAAGACCAAAGATTTAAAAAGCAAAAAAATGGTCTAAAGAATTGTTTATTTAAAGAGGATCAAAAATGCATTTTGCTAAATGCATCATGTTTTATTTTCTCCAACATGGAAAATCAAAGCAATTTCTTGTTTCGATCAAAACTTTAAAATACATTTACGTCATAAGTCAATAAAGATCAAGCGGTGTTGCTTTGATGTTCGCAATTCGCATGAAAAAATATCAAAAACTGTTCGCATGTTATTCGTACGGATAACATGCGAACGGGTGTAATGTAGACTGACTCTGCTATAAGTGATAAAGAAGTAAAGATAATCATAAATAAAGTTATTTTCGTTTGAGGTACGAATTAGAAAATGAGGGAACTGTTCACACTGTAACATGTAAATTAGCATAAGAATTAGCTACGTTATTCTCATTGGTGTGAACATGGCTTAAAGAACACATTTTGAGATATGTTTATGTGTTAATTTAAGATTTTTTTATAACGAAATGTTAAGCACGAGAAACGGAGAGAATATTGAAGGCACGCATGCACGATTGGGAAAAAGTAAAATTATCTTATAATAAAAAAAAATTTCCAACACATTTTAATTTTTTTGTGTTCTTCCTTACATGGTACACAAGTCTAGATAAAGTAGAATAACTTACTTACCAATTTTTTGTAAAGCAAGAATTAATATGTACTGTATTAAAGATAAATTATTTTCGCCCCTGTTGGGAAAAAAATGTTTGTAGAAATGGCTTTTCCACAAGTGATATGCTCACATATTTTTATACAAAAGTGTGATCGCGCTAATTCGCGTTAAAATACCAAAACCGCGCGCTAATGGGAGTTAAAACAGGTGCGCTAATTAGTCATCGACGTTTCAATAAAGCGTTAAAGAATTAACTCCAATTGGCACACCTGCTTAACGCGAATTAACGCCAGATGGAAACCAAGATTTAACGTACCAGGCTATGAACATGAAACAGCATAGAGAGATTGCAGAAACACCAAAAAATACAACAACAAATTAAAAGCAAGCCACTTGTGCCAATCGCCACAGTAAAATAAAGAGACGATGTATATCCTTAAGCGCAACGTAAAAGACGAGCGCGCACCGACTTTAAATTCATTAGCAAACATTTCACTTTTTCATAAAATTCTTCAGCGTTTCCAAAATACAAATAAGGTAACAACTTAACCCTAAACTACATTGTCAAAATTTTAAATGTGTTACGGCAGAGCAATTGTCAAAATCTTTCAGAACATTTAGTAGATTTTAAACTAAGCAAAGGGATTCTATTTGCGTTGAAGTCAGCTTTTAAGCTTGGTTCCCACTAGGCGTCTAGCCGCCATTAATCTTCCTAAATATGATTTTTAAGCGCGTTAGTGCCTAGTATATACGAAAGAAGTACCTGTAACGCGAGTTAGGCACTCATTACGCGCGAGTAAGACGACGCTCATTACGCGCCACTTAAACGCCTGTTAGACGGCAATTCTAAAATCAATTTTTTATTATGATTTCTTAGGCAGCTAATCAAAGAAAGTTCACCTATTTCTGCATGTTTTCTTCTTGCTTCTGCATTAAATTCGGCAGACTGTAGTGACAAAACAGACGTTTTCACGCCAAAATGCTCCTTGATGCGTATCTCTTATAATAATACAGAGACTGTGTCTGTCCGTAACAGGCAAAGTGGATGTGCTCATTTTCCTTTGATGTTGCCGAAAAAAAATCTTTGATGTTGCCGTAAAATATATGTCTTCTTTGTCGTGAAAAGCTGCGAGTTTTTTGTGGTTTGTTAAATGAAGTTCTAGCACAAAGTAACGGAAATTGTGTTTGCAAAAAAGATGGCTGTTCTTTTTAAGCATTTGTCTTCCTCTTGCCTTCAAAATAAATCTACAAAAACATTTGAAAGAGGGCATGGTATGTAAATGAAGTATAACAAGGTTTCAAAGGTTTGTTTATGTTTTTTTTAGTTTTGATGATATTATTGATGCGAGACATGTTTGTTAGCTAGCATCATAAAGCCAACCACACCAACAACAACCTAAGCTAGCTAGCTCGGAATTTATAAATATGTAGCCATGTTCTTTATACCTAGCTAAGTCTCCAGGTTATATTCAACTGACCAGCTATTAGCTGCTGTAGCTAGCTTATGTTAGCTTCAGTTTTATGTTGCTTTTTACATGTAAGCTAGCTACCGTAGTTATCTTAGTGGTCTTTGCTAAGAATGTGACTGTAACTTAAATTTCACTTGACATTTTAAGCTTAAATTAACAAGCCACAACAACTTTTAAAAAGTATTTTTAATTTTAAAAGTATTTTCGGTATGTTGTTATTATTCCTCTGTTTTTAGGTATTTATAGCTACCTTATAGTAGTCAAACTTCTCTTCTTTTTTGAACACGAATTATGATGTAACAAGCTAGCTACAAAATCTTTCTTAAACTTTTAGGATACTGTGACACATTTTTATGCCCATTTAGAATAATTTTTTCACATTTCCTGTAAACTTTACAAGGGGACCACAATATGACAAGTGGAACAAATTTTATAGAATTTAAAGTGTGTGTGTTAAGTTATTTTTTATCGTTTTGTTTCCTCATCCTGTTAAACTTTTGTCAGCCTACATGTAAAATGCCAGGTTTTTTTACAGGGGTTTTTGACATTTGATTGGAAATTTATATACGTGGGTTTATACATGGGTTAAAAAAATTTGTCAGTTCATATTGTTCGTGTTTCAAAATGCTGTTTTTGAAATTTTGTGTAATCTTTTTGGAAATAGACCACATGCAATATATATACTGAAAGAACAAATCTTTGTACAATCAGACTTCACTGTAAGCTGTTGTAAAGCTGATGTCTTTATCGGTAAAAATAACAGCCATCGTTTAGTAATTAATCGTTTACTAATTAAGAAAAAATAAAGTGAGTTGGAAAGTTAAAAAGTATTTATTTGTTAAGCTTTTCGTACACTAAGTACATCTTCAGACTATATAAACAACTTTGTCTTTATATTTCGTATTATAAATTATTGTTTGGGAGAACTAACTGTATGTGATGTAATTTTTGCTGGAAGAAAATTCCATGGTTTCACGTTTTTGTTTTTCTTGAGAATTTTACAAAATTTTGTAGGGATAAATGTTTGCTGATGATAAAAAAATTATATACTTAATGTTCTGACTGAAACTGTTTTTGTTTTTTATATTTTGTAATCTAAACGCGAGGACTGTATGCACTGAAATCACTGATTTTTTAAAATTTTGATGTGTTTCATAACCTTTTTGTAGAAGATTAATGGGTAATGGTAATATACGACATGCTGAATGAACTTATTTTTGTTGATTTAGATGTGTTTCTCAAAAACCGATCTGTTTTACATTTTGTGTAAATTTTTGTGGGAGAGGATGGTATCCAACCGAAATGACTGATTTTTCTAGATTTAAATTTGATGTTTTCGAAACTATGGCTTTTTCATATTTTTGTACAAGCTTTTAAGGGAAAGACAATATTTAAAATGTGTAAAATAACTTATATTTGTTGATTTGTGCTAACTCTTGCAGGCCTCCTTTTTGACATTTCAGAATAAAATACTGAGGGTTTTCAACATAATCACTTATAAGATGTACATATTTGAGATGCGTTATTTCTGAGATTGTTATTATCCGTGTTGTGACTGTCGGTGTTGTAACTGTCGGTGTTCTTACTGTCGGTTTTGTGAGTATTGGTGTTGTGAGTGTCGATGTTGTGAGTGTCGTTGTTGTAACTTTTTATCAACTATATTTTACACCTTGCAAGCTGTTCTTTTTTATTTTGTGTAAGATTTGTGTGGAGGATTTAATGCGATTTGACATTTGATGTAAGATTTTAAGAACATTTTTTTTTTTTATATGCACTACTGACGTCAGCAAAACATCTAAAGCAACCTATTTTTCATTGGCCTTTTGCCTAAGTGGATTTTTCCACGGGCCTTATCGACTAGTCTGTATAATAATACGGAGCTTCTGTCTGTCTGTCTGTCTGTCTGTCTGTCTGTCTGTCTGTCTGTCTGTCTGTCTGTGACGTTTACAAAGACGATATTTTTTACCACCCGAATGCGCGAGTTTGTCGAGTTTTTGTGTTTTGTTTCGCAACCGTTAGAAATCACGTGATAGAAAATAAGTAGTATGATTCGCTGAAATACATACTTTCGAACGGGACGGCATCCGAATAGAAAGTTCCCTTCGCGTAAAAACAAACAAACATAAATTTTCTCGACAACGTTCTCGACAAAAGGCGAACTAAAAAAGCGGATAAAAAATGTCTCATTTTTGACGATCCCTTAGTCATAAAAAAGTGCAGATATTAAAAGCAAAAAAAAGGCAAAGTGGAGAAGTAGAGTGGATTAAAAAAGCACATAGTTTGGAACAGGGTTACCATCGACACACACACACAAAAAAAACGGTGAAAAAGTAAAGTAGTTCAAAAAAGCATATATGAAAAAGAAAAAAGAGACCAAGTGAAGAAGTAGAGGTAAAAGTAGAAAATTGAAGTTGGAAGCAACAATAAGTTACTTCGGAAGTGAAGGGTGGAGCTAGAAGAAGTAAAGTAAAGTTAGAAGTAGAAAATAAAATGTTGAGTTTAAAGTCGATCAATGCACAAATAGTAAGAACTTTGATAGTTTTAGACGTTCGGGTTTTATGTCGCTAGAGCTACGTGTCAAGGAAAAAATCACTTAAAAGCTTCAAATTCTCAAAGTTTTATATTTTACCGCGTTTTTTATAAAAAATAGCATATTTGTTTACATTTTTTGCATAATTAATGTATCCCCTGGTGCGTAACTAATGTATTTGTCCTAAAATTCAAAATGCTGCATAGAGCTGTTAGCTGGGTACAAAACAAATGTGCTAGCGAAACAGAAACTTTTGGTTTGTTGAACTTACTGCAAATGTCATAATTTTTATATTGCTTTTATTTCTCTTTATATGTGTTTTACTAAGCATAAAGAGCTACCTGGCTATATGCGTCTTCCCAGTTCAACTATATTTAACTGGGTATCTGTCTTAGCTAATGTTACCTTCAAGCTTCATAGCTAGCTAGCTAGCTAGCCAGCCAATGATTATTGTTGTTACTCCTCTTTTTAGCTATTTATATCTACCTTAGTAGTCAAACTTAGTGATGTTATTTAAGCACGAATTATGATGTAACAAGCAACAAAAACTTTCAAAGACTTTTAGGATATTGAGAGGAATAATTTTTCTCACGTTTCCTGTAAACTTTACTTTAAAAGGACGATTTTGTAAAACCTAAAGTGTGTGCGTTAATTGGAGTAAGTTTTATTGTTTTGTTGTTGACTGCCTGTGTTGCGCCTGTCAATGTTGTAACTTTCTACCAAATGTCCAACTAGATTTTACACCTTGCAAGCCGTTGTTTTTTATATTTCGTCTGGACTTTTGTTGGCATGATTTCATGCGATTTGACATTTGACATTTTGTGTCAGATTTTAAGAACTTTTTTGTTAAATAGGACTTACTCCTTGCAAACGTTCTTTTTTTTGTATTTTCAGATTATTTTTTTTGTTAAGGCAGTATACTGAAATATTTGCTGATGTCATCAAAATTCCAATGACAGGACTTTTTAATTGTTTCTCTGAATAAATAAATAAAAAATTGTACTTTTGGTAGGGACTTTGCTGATATCAGCAAAAATTTTAAACCTTTATATCTTCTTAACCTTTCGTTAATAACACATGATACTATACAATTTTCTCATCAGCCTTTCAAGCTCTGCACATTACAGGAAACGGATAAACAAATTTCGCCAATTTTTTTGTTAATGCGCTGCTGACGTCAGCAAAAGACCTAAACAACCTACTTTTTCCATTACTCTTCTGCCTAAGTGGATTTTCCCACGGGTTTTATCGACTAGTAACATACATAAAGTGATTAATGCTATTTGACGCCTTTATGGTCTGATCTCGTGAAGCGACCCCGCTCGTTTAACCGATCTTTCTTGAGATCTCGCTTTAAAGTTTTCTCATCGAGGAGAAAAGGAGAGGAGTAAAATGCGATCGCAAGGGAAACAAGCCAATGCGGTTTGCCAAGACCTCGGTTCGTTGAACCAATATGTAGCTTAAGCGTGCTGATTATCTTTATTTCTGTGCTTGATTGAATCTATTTAACTTGAAGTCAAACCTTATTGCAGAATACTAATTAAAAAAATGTTTTATTAACAATTTCTGTGAGAAAATAACGTGTGCATGAAAGAAATTAACAAAAAATTCAGATACAAGTAAAACAAATCTTGAACTTTCTTGTGCATAAATGTGACACATTTTCAACAAAAACATCGTAGCTTACCTTTACTTTTAGGTCGCTTTGTAAAATATAATAAATTTTTGTGATTTCTTTTAGATTTCTTTTAGCTGGCTTAACTGAGTCGATCCTTCTCATATCATCGTAAAAATACATCAGTTCTACGGACTAACTCGCTTCATATGACCAGCCCCTTACTGAACGAGTCACTCAGTCGAATGAAAACTGTGTTATCTGATCTGATCTGTGTTATTAAATTAAATCAAATTAAGTGCAAACTGTTAGAAATAGTTAAAATTAGTTTAAGTGATAAACAAATGCGAAAGTTACAATAAAGTATGGTACATGAACTCGCAAATAATACCAACAGTGATACCAACTACTATTGAAGATGAGAAAAGACGGCGGAAGTGCAACAAAGATTAGATATAAAAACATTGTGTAATGTTTTAAGGAAGAGTATATACTTGATATGATTGATATTGAAATGTTTCTAGAAGGTAGTGAAAAATGGAAAAATGTTAGAAAATATTACGTAGCAGTCTAAAGAATATAATGAGTAGTTCCTTGTTCGCCATAGGAAGTAGATATTAATACGAAATGTTTAAATATAAATGTATTAAATTTTAAAAGCGAAGCTTATAGTAAGTGTACTTACATTATATTTAAAGATAATATTATTAGTGTGGCATATGGATTGAAATATATCAATCAATACAAATCAAATAACTGTTGAATTTAGCTAACAAAGAATTTATGTTGAAGATGCACAACAGAATAACTTGTGTAGTACTTTGCAGCAGGGTATGCTGCACAAGTTCTACTTTGGCAGGAGGCAAGTAGGTAAGTAAAGCAAAAAATGTACTAGCCGCAATTTTCGCAAGGTCTTTGTAATAAAAACTTTCGAACTATGGCCTGAAAAATCGGTTAAATGAGGCGTACTGACATCGTCAAATATAAGTTCAGTTCAAACATGAGTCCAAACTCAAGTTACTTTAATAGAAACAACGTTATTACGTCGTCATTCAACGTCTTCAAAATTCTGCCGTTCTTTTCACTATTATGTCAGAGACTGTAAGTCTTTATATCTCCTATTCTATAATCTACACATCTTTTCTCTTTACATCCATTAGGACAATTGTACCCACTTTCACAATCTTCCAACTGCATTTTCGTCATTTTATCCCTCACAGAAACAAATCACCACATCAACCACATATACAGCACGTATCTAAAATTTTAATTGTAAATCCCATTTTTGAAAATAAGACGACTTGATTTCATATTAGAGTTTAATACATAATTACTTTAATAAAAAATGGAATATTATTACAATCTTAATAAGCTTCGTAACCTGAATGTTTAGTTAACAAGGTTGCTATGACAGGGTAGCAACAGTTTTTATTTAAGCTAAAGTTGCAGGAAAGTTATTTTTGGCAAAATATAGAACTCACTACTCCCGAAACATTATGATGATGTGCCCCCTTTACTTGATTGACGACATAATGTATATACCTGTATTTATAGCGCTCCACCCGGGTGTATGGTACAGTTTACGGTTATTATAAACCCTCGACCTGGCGTTTAACGCTGAGTTATACATTAACTTGTGGCTTAACCCGGCGTTTAGGTATATGTTCTATATGTATCAAAACGCCGGGTTAAGCCACTAAAGCCACTCATATTCGTGTAACCAAATTCTTTAAAATAATGTAAATCACTTGTTTTTTCAGCAAAACCTATCTATGATATCGATATCTAGGAAAAGGAACACGACATTTTAATAAAAAGAGATAGAAAAAACCTAATGCAGTAAATATTCGTGTTTGTTTGCTTATTAAACGATCTTTTTTTTGACAATACATTAAAACAATAAGGATTGTGTATTTCAATCCAAGATCACGAAGTGACCATATCCTGTAATAACATGATTTTTGTTTATCTTTCAATCTTTATATATTTATTTATTTGAATGTCTACTGTTTCAATAATACCTTTTTGTTTAAAATTTAGCGTGTACAGCAGTTTTTTTTATTTATTCTGTTAAGTTATTAGCTACGTTAATTGTTGTTTTAAAAAATGTGAAGTCAGTATAAGTAAACAGGTTTGAACATCCTATTGGTACAAAAGTTACTTCAATTAAACATAAAGCTTTGCTTGTATAAGTAAATAGAAAAGGTTGCAAGAATAATTTTCGCATCAAAAATTTCACAACTAAATATACAGAAGTTAAAAAATGTATACGAAACTTCTTCCTGTGTATGCTTTGGTGGTTGTGGTGCTATGTGGAACAACCCATGGTGAGGAGAAATGTAAACCCATACTGAATCGTATGTGCAAATTCCTTACCCAGAAAGGCTATGGTATCACTGATGTGACCAAAGACGCCTACCGTAAGGGTATAAGAAGAATAGAAGAGTTTTTACCTTTGTTCCGTATAAAATGCGCGAAAGAAATATCGCCATTTATATGCGCAAATTATTTGACTCTCTGTAAAAAGGACCAGATAGAGACAATTCGACCTTGTCGGTCACTTTGTGAAAAATCTAGAACAGGTTGTGGTCTACTTATGACGACATACGGTTTTCATTGGCCATTTAATTGCAGTCAATATCCAAGCGAATCAGACGAAAAATGTCTCAAGTATAGCGACGTGACTGATGAAAGTTCGATTGAACCAGAAAATAAAACACAAAAGAAATATCAAGTCGAAGGTTAGAAAGAATTAGACATTTTTATACCATCATTTTTGCTTTCATTACAAGAATTTTTTCAAAACGTGTTAACTAAACATTGGAAACGTAACAACGTTGTCTATAATTTTGCTTTGAGAGCCAGTCACAGATAAAAACTCGTCAAAGTTGATAACAAAAAATTGCATGCAAGTGACGACGTGAAAAAAAATCGACAGCACGAAATTTGATATTGATAAAGAAAAACTGAGAAATGCTGTTAAGCACATCAGATAAATATATATATTTTTGCATTTGTTTCTTGGAATGACTATAAGATTGCGAAAAAACTGAGAAATGCTGTTAAGCACACAAGATAAATATACTTATTTTAGTAGTTTTTTTTCTTGCTTTCATCTGTAGTATTTTCATGTGACATTTTCACCTCGTCAAACGATCTGGCATTCTACCCACAGCCTCAAACTATTGTATGTTTTTAGATAAAGGGAGAACAGAAAATTTGGTTCTTGTGGTACCCTGATATACACACGCACAGTCGTAGAATAATAATATTTTCTCCTGCGTGTATGGCCCAGACCTTGTTTTGTAGATTTCTCCAGGCCTCTTTTACTACGTGTCCTCATCATTTAAAGGAATAGAAGGGAATTTAAGATTTCCTCTCTTTTAGCTTTTTAGTTTGGTTTATTTCTTTGTTGTCTTTTCTATTTATAGGCCAAATTACAGGTACAGCAGGGTCAACTGTGATTATTGAGTGTGCTACAGGCTACGTTGTCGATATGCAGAAAGTTACCCACTCAAAGTCTGAATGCTGTGGTAAACTTTCAAAAGGTATCTTGACCAATTTGTGTCATAACAAATCCACTTGCAAATTTCAAAATACTCAGAACACATTTGGAGCACATTGCAGAGGCAAAGTTGGTACGGTTGAAGTAGAGTACAAATGTGAAAAGGAATCGAACAAAAAAGAGAGTTGTTAAGACTTGTTATAAAGAAATCTGGCAACTATGCTTAGCCTAAAAACTTTTGGGCTAATGTTTCCATATTTAAATTCTTATTATCAGTATTGTAACTAATAGGTTTTTAGATGATTTAAATTCTGTAAAGATAATTTTGTTATCATATAACTTCGCATTGAATCAAAAACGCGTTTTGCATTTCAATTTGAGCAGCATATTCATTTTAACTAGTCATAAGCCCGTAGAACATTCACGGGGGTTTATCTAACGGAAAATCCTAAGGAGTTCGCCAATTGCTGCTACCATCTTTGTCTCCCAGACAGAACGCTAGCATTATAATATAGGCTAGGTGGGAGACCCTTCATCGAAACGCCGGGTTAAGCAAAGATTAGCTATGCGAACCGACGTTAAACGACCGGAGAAGTGCTTAATAAGAGCCGCAAATTGTGACATATATCTAGATGGAGCGCTTCAGTAAAGACATACAGTATGTCGTAAAGGAAGTGAAGCGCACACAACATAATATGTTTTTCTAGAAATAATTTTTGGCAACTTTAGCTGAAATAAAAACTCTTATTAGCAAAAACAGGGGGCTAACATTCTTTCATTTTTCGAAATATGTTTCCGAGAAAGTTAAAAAATTAATTGTGGCACCAGGTTGACCGTGACCGTGTCGCACATGGGCATAGGCGTAATAGCTAATGCGTTTAGGCGCAAAACACTTTTAAAAAAAGCTTTATCACAACTTCGGTTTAAATAAGAACACAGGAAACAGCTTGTAGTTACCACCGTCCAGTTTCACTCAGTAATTTCATTGAGGGGAATAAGTTCCCGCCGAGGTTAAAAAAGGAAATTGTGCAACCGGGCTAATTGCTTAGTACAGGCAAACCATGTCGCACATCCGCATAGGCCTAATACCCTTTTCCAAAAAAACTTTATCACAACTTTAAATAAGAACATAGGAAACAGTCCGTCGTTAACACCAGGCTGAGCGCTTAGTACAGGTAAACTGTATCGCACATGCGTATAGAAATCGAAATCTACGTTTGTAGCTAGCCAAAATCTTAAAATTGGTTTGCTTAAGATTTTCACATGCCTAAAAAACTTGATGATATTTTCATCTTAAAATGTGAAAATTTATAGAAAATAAATATTCCTATGGATACGAAATATTTAGAAGAGATAAAGATCAAAAAAAGACCGGCAAACCTGACACCATCACTTCCAAACCAAAATGGCCTTCGTGAAAGCAAGACTTCCTAGACCCCTGAATTAATGAAAGAAGCTTTTATTTGAGAGACATCACTCACATCAATCTAATTTTCCGAAGATAAGTAACGAAGTAACAAATTTTCACTTTTGTATTTTCGTTTAAAATCAGTAATTCGTCGAGTCAAATTTTTATTGGGGAAAATGTTTGTGAGCTGCTTAAAATTTCATCAGTTTTCACCGACGAAATTGCTGAAGATATTCACATAGTACATTCCATATGTGTTCACGCACTTGCAAACTAATTTTTTTTTTAAATAATTCATTTCGCGATTTTGATTTGGAGAAAGCCCCGTCTTATACCGTGATAAGTCTTGTAAATGAAAAACAAATTTAATAAGTTAATAACGGTGGCAATAAGCCTAGATTGCTTGGAATTAATCAAATTAAATATGAAATATTGCAGCCATAAAGCGGCATGGATTTTTTGGCGACCTACTTCGCGTCCGCTAAGTGCCTCAGATTACACAGTCTGTTGTAGCAAAATTTGTTACATAGAAGAACATCGTGTAAACAATGAAAACGTGTTAATTAGCCTGAACTAAGGTGATTCAGCCTAAAGTGAACGTGCTCCGCTAAGTGTTCAAAAATAGACATGTATCTCTCGCTAATTGCTAAGGTGTAAAACAACAACCAGGGGTGGATACAGGAATTTAAACAAGTTAGTCCATTTGTTTACAAACTCGCTAAGAAATGGGCGTTAAAATACGCAAGCCGTTAAAAGGCGTGTTTTTATTAAGCGCATAAAATCGCATTTTCAAAACGCATAAAAACCAAGATGAGGAAAATAAAGCAGGGACAGGTCTCTATAATAGAAACTCAACACAAAAAACATAATATTTTATAAAATATAAATTATACATTTTTTATGTGAATAAGGCATTTTTCCGTTCTTATATAACTAACAAAAATTTCATAGCTTAGTGATTTGGTATTTTACTAGTTTAAAAATAGTATACATTTAACTAGCTAAAAACACATTACAAACATTACAAAATCTGCTTCTACCTATAACATCGTCCATCGATAAACAAAAATAGTATTTTTGAGGTCTTTTATTTAAAGTAAACCATTCTTTAAGCTAAAATCGCTGATTAAAAAAGAGCAACTTATTCCACTTCACATCTGCTTCTAATTCAAAAATTCGCAGTGCCAGGCACAACAACTTTCTTTATCCAACTCAACCGAGAGTAAACCTTTAATAAAAAAACATCATGTGTATTCTTTCTCCTGCAACAGAAAGTGAAACTACGTCCAAGTACATCGAGATTAAATTAGGGGGTATATGCCACTATTTTACGGTGAATTAAAGCAAATTACTAAATTTTGTGACCCCTAATGAAACAACATGCGATGAAAGTCGCAGGATAATAAAGCAATTTCTAACGTATTACCCCATATCATTGATAAATATGCGCTTAACTATATAATATATGCATGTGTGTATTATGTGTAGATATTCTGTAGAAATTCAACACGGTGCGTTTTAAGAAAGACACCCGGGAAGATTTATGTGTATAAGCGAATTTTTGAAATTGCAACAACAAGGCTTTTGATGAAAAATTAAGTACGTCCACCCGATTAGCTTGACATAGCCTAAATCCGCCACTAACAACAACAACAACTAAAGAACGACAGCAACAACAGGATAAGAAGAAATAATAAAGTAATAAAATCATGGAGTTGCATGGTAGCAAAAGAAAGAATGACATAAGAATGTCCAAAACAAGAGAAAAACGAAATGACAAAATAATTCAACGAGAAAAACAAATAAAAAGGCTGAAAACAAGAGTAGGAAGTTTAAATGTTGCTTTATCATCATTAAAAGCATAAACAATAACCCAAGTATGCAGCATATGATGCCAACTTAATTACTATCGGTTTCAAGTCAACAATGCTGTTAAAAAGTTGTCTTGGTTTCTATTGATATAATATGAAATGATGTATTTAATTTAACTACCTAGCATTTATCCTGAAAGTTGTGCTGTCAGCTTTTGTATGTACCTTAGCTGAAAGGAAACCGGTTTCTTATATCTTAGTGTGATAAATGCAATTTACTCTTGTCAGTGCACAAGCAACTATTCTGTTAACACATAGCTGAGAAACTTCAGTAGTGACACTAAACTGTTAAAACGAGACTGACTCAAGGACAATGAAGAAAGTTCTTATCATCGCATGTTTTGGCTTGCTGTTATTATCACTTTTACAAATTGAATATGCTGAGGCTGGGAGACGAAGAAGAAGAAGCAGAAGAAGAAGCAGAGGAACCAGAAGCTTCAGCAGAAGACGATTTTCGCAACCTCCGCCACGATGTCAGTACAAACGTTTTAGGGTATGCGGAAGACGTTGCTACTGGTGGAGATGTTATAGAATTTGTAATTGGCAAGTGCGACATGTGTGTTCTGGTTAAACATGTATTTAAAAGGATTGTAACCTAAAGTTTTGTATTAATGGAATGCAGATTTCTTTATACCTTTATTATTGTATTTTCTGTAAGCGTGCAAAAGTATTTAGGTACGACAACACTTTCCTTTTGCTTTTCTCTATGAGGTTAATTGTCTATGTTTGAATAGTTTAAATGAATTTGCTATCTGAATGCCTGTACTGGTTTTAATGTTAGCCTTGCATTTCCATAAATTTACTTATTTTGGAGTAAATTATTTTCAAGAGTCGTAATACTAAGTAAGTGTCTTTTAAGAAGGAAGTGAAACTTAATGGTATCAGCACTGAAAAAGCGAAGTAATTAAGGGGTGTTTGTAATCTACGTGTATGAACCTTCGTAACGGCGTTTGGAAAAAGGAAGTAGATAATGTATAGTCTATAATAAAGATATCTGCATATCCACATGTTTTGGTAGACTAGACGTAAGCCCGTAAGAACTTCCATGTCGCTACACAGAGCTACCATCTTTGACTCACAGACAAAAGTTGAGTATTTTAATATATACTAGCCGGTAGCCAGTGGATAAATCCACAGGTTCGCCCGTCCTTTACATATCTCATCTCGTGTTTCCGTAACACGACGTTTTTCTCGCAAGAAACAAACAATTAAAGAGACTAGTCGGTGGCCCGTGGGAAAATCCACGAGTTCGCCCGTCCTTTATATACCGCGTTACAACGGGTATTATGAAAGAGAAGGTACTCTGTTTCGAAAACAGAAACACGAGAGGAGTTTTGGCGATCTCAATAACTCGCATCAGATGATGATGTCCATGGGAAGATTTTTAAAGGAAATTCAACAAGTGTTAGAGTGGATCAGATATTAAATTTTTCAGACGTCCAAGCAGTGTTTTTAGACGTCCTTTGAACGCCTTTTTTTAATTTAGCTTGTTAGGATAATCTTATTCCAGGATATAATGTGATATCATATTATCATGATATCATGTTATAACGTAAGGGCAGAGCTCTGATTACTGACGGAATATTTTTTTAAAGGTTACGTTATCCGTACCTAAAATCGTAAACTTACCTAAAAGCATTTCCGTCTTTTCTTTCTCACAAGTTGTTATGAGATCAATAAATAGTCGATCAGTAAATAGTAAAAATATAATTATCTCTTATAATAATAAGCCAGTTCCGTGTGTCTGTCTGTCACTTTTGCAAACACGATACTTTTTACCACCCGAATGCGCGAGTTTTTCGAGTTTTTTTGTTTTGTTTACATTTGTCTCGCAACCGTTAGAAACCACGTGATAGAAAATAAGCAGTATGATTCGCTGAAATACATACTTTCGAACGGGACGGCATTCGAATAAAAAGCTCCGTTAGCGTAAAAACAAACAAACATAAAAATTTCTCGACAAAGTTCTCGACACAAAAGGCGAACTGAAGAAGCGCTTAAAAAATGTCTTATTTTCGACGATCCCTTAGTCACAAAAAAGTGCAGATATTAAAAGCAAGAAAAGTCAAAGTGGAGAAGTAGAAGTACAAAAGTAAAGTTAGAAGCCACGAGAAGTTGCTTCGAAAGTGAAGAGTGCAGCTAGAAGTAGTAAAGAAAAGTTAGAAGTAGAAAATAAAAGCTTGGGTTTAAAGTCGATTTGGATTCACATATAGTAAAAACTTTGATATTTTTAGACGTTAAGTTTTTATGTCGCTAGAGTTACGTGTCAGGCAGACTCGCATTTGCCAGGAAAAAGTCACTTAAAAGCTTCAAATTCTTTAAGTTTTATGTTTTACCGCGTTTTTTATAAAAAAGCTAGCATTTGTTTGCTTTTTTTGCATAATTAATGTATCCCCTGGTGCGTAACTAATGTATTTGTCCTAAAATTCAAAATGCTGCATAAAGCTGTTAGCTGGCTACCAAGCAAATGTGCCAGCGAAATAAAAAGTTTTGGTTTGTTGAACTAACTGCAAATGTCATAATTTTTACATTGCTATTGTTTTCCTTTATATGTGTTTTACTAAGCATAAATAGCTAGCTATAGACTTAGCTAAGTCTCCCCAGCTTAAGTATATTTAACTGGGTGTCTTAGGTACTGTTTTGTTAGCTAGCTAGCTAATGTTAGCTTCAAGGCTCCATCCCATAGCTAACTCTAATCTATAAGTTTTGTTGTTATTCCTCTTTTTTTAGGTATTTATAGCAGCTACCTTAGCAGTCAAACTTCTCTTCTTTTTTGAACACGAATTATCATGTAACAAGCTAGCTACAAAATCTTTCTTGAACTTTTAGGATATAGAGCATAATTTTTTCACATTTCCTGTAAACTTTACAAGGGGACCACAATATGACAAGTGGAACGAATTTTATAGAATTTAAAGTGTGCGTGTTAAGTTATTTTTTATTGTTTTGTTTCCTCATCCTGTTAAACTTTTGTCAGCCTACATGTAAAATGCCAGGTTTTTTTACAGGGGTTTTTGACATTTGATTGGAAATTTATATACGTGGGTTTATGACTTTGGGTTAAAAAAATTTATGAGAGGATGGTATGGTTGTCAGTCCACATTGTTCGTGTTGCAAAATGCTATTTTTTGAAATTTTGTGTACACTTTTGTGGAAATAGACCACATGCAATATACTGAAAGAACAAATCTTTGTAGAATCAGACTTCACTGTAAGCTGTTGTAAAGCTGATGTCTTTATCGGTAAAATAACAGCCATCTCTATAATAATACGCTAAGTGTGTCTGTCTGTGTGTCTGTGACAGGCAAAATTGATGTGATCATTTTCCTTTGATGTCGCCGAAAAAAATCTTTGATTTTGCCGTAAAATATATGTCTTCTTTGTCGTGAAAAGCTGCGAGTTTTGTGTGGTTTGTTAAATGAAGTTCTAGCACAAAGTAACGGAAATTGTATTTGCAAAAAAGATGGCTGTCCTTTTTAAGCATTTGTCTTCTCTTGCCTTCAAAATAAATCTACAAAAACATTTGAAAAAGTGCATGGTATGTAAATGAAGTATAGCAAGGTTTCAAAGGTTTGTTTATGTTTTTTTTAGTTTTGATGATATTATTGATGCGAGACATGTTTGTTAGCTAGCATCATAAAGCCAACCACACCAACAACAACCTAATAGCTAGCTAGCTCGGAATTTATAAATATGTAGCCATGTTCTTTATACCTAGCTAAGTCTCCGGTTTATATTTAACTGACCAGCTATTAGCTGCTGTAGCTAGCTTATGTTAGCTTCAAACTTAACATTCCAAGTACCTAGCTAACTTGTGAGTTTTATGTTGCTTTTTACATGTAAGAGCTACCGTAGTTATCTTAGTGGTCTTTGCTAAGAATGTGGCTGTAACTTATTTCACTTGACATTTTAAGCTTAAATTAACAAGCCACAACAACTTTTAAAAAAGTATTACATAATATTTAAGAATAGTTTAGGGACTGTTTTTAAGCAAAAATGTATTTTTCACATTTTGTGTAACTAAACTTAGCTATATATACATCGGTTACATGCAATATGATGAAAATATTTTTATTTAAAATGTAGTAATTCTGGTACCTTAGTGTAGTGATTTTTGTTGTTCTAGATGTTCTGACTAAAATGTTTTTGTTGATGACAATTTGTCTTATTTAAGAAAAGTTTCAACTTTTTTGAGGGAGTACAACACCGAAAAAACTTGTGTTTTTTTATATAATTCTTATTTGACAGAGGTTTTTGACATTATGGGGAAACTTTACGTAGCTTTTTCACATTTTTTGATTTTGTTGCAGTATTTACATGGGTTGTTGATTATTTATTTTTTATTTTTATTTTTTTGGGAAAGGCAGCGGAAGGATTCACATTTTTTACCCTAAATGTAAAAAATGTACATGAAAGGCTGGGGTAACTTTTCATTTATACATATACATAATGTATATAATATATACAAACTGTTGTGTGTTTTTTGAAATGTTATTTGTTAGGATCATGCAATATACCGAAATAATTAATTTTTGTAGAATTTTACTTTACACCTTCCAAGCCATTCCAGTTTTTATATTAAAATGAGAAATTCAACTGACATTA
This sequence comes from Hydractinia echinata, assembly GCA_030067915.1. Classification (NCBI taxonomy): domain Eukaryota; kingdom Metazoa; phylum Cnidaria; class Hydrozoa; order Anthoathecata; family Hydractiniidae; genus Hydractinia; species Hydractinia echinata. The sequence goes on along the minus strand of JASGCC010000013.1, from coordinate 966,760 downwards.
TATATATATACAAAATGTAAAATTCCCACAAAATCCATCAAACGTTATTAACCCTGAAAATTTTAAACATTTTCCTGATTCTTTTTTTGACTTGCGAAGTTCTTTTCCTGCAAAGATTTCTAAAAATAAAGTACAGAAATACTTATTTTTAAAATGTAAATTTAATTTCTTCCAATTTATGGTTTTGACATATTCATGTAAGTGTTTGTGGGCAAAGACATAAATCAGCATTCTAAAAGAACTGACGTTTGTTGACGTAGAATTACTAAACACAACCGTTTTTTACATTTAGTGTAAACTTTTGTGCATATGGCCATATTCAATATATACACCAAAAGAGTTAGCTACTTTGTTGATTTTGGTTTTATACTCTTTGTAAGCTATTGTTTTCTTCTTTTTGACATTTTGGATTAACTTATTGTTGCAGAAGGCATATACAATATGCATATAAAAAAATTGGAATTTTGCAAATTTCTGTTTTACCACTCAATTTTCACATTTTATATAAATTCTTTGGGACAGGATGGTATGAAATAGACCAAAATACCTGATCTTAGTTGTTTTTAATTTACAGGCTGTGCCTTGTGAAACTTTAAGGTGAACATTTTGTGTAAGACAATGGCATGACATATACTGATAGAACTGATTTTTGTTGTTTTAGATGTTATAACTGAAACCTTTTTTTATATATTTATGTTATTTTGTGAGGAAGGACCATACACAGAAGAAGAATTAGATTTTACACATTGCAAGCTGTGTTTTCTATATTTTGTATAAATTCTTACTGGCGAGGTCTCTGTACAACATAACGAAATGACTGATCCTTCTCTATTTAAATTTGATGTGTTCCAAATCGCAGTTTTTTTTAAAAAAAGTGGGGAAATTTACCTGGGTTTTTGACATTTGTGGTTAAAATTTCTCAGCAGAGAATAGTATGGTTGCCGTTTATATTGTTTCTGTTGCAAACTGCTGTTTTTTAAATTCTGTGTAAACTTTTGTGGAAAAAGAGCACATGCAAAATACTGAAAGAACAAATTTTTGTACAATTAGACTGTGGGCTGTTGTGTAAGTTGATTTTTTTTTATATTTTGTGTTATAAACTTTTTTTAAACTTTAAACTAACTGTAAGTAATGTCAGTTTTGCTGGAAGAAAAGTCCACGGTTTCACGTTTTTGTTTTTATTAAGAACTTCACAAAATATTGCGAGAATAAATATTTGGTGATGATAAAAAATTACTGAATGTTCAGACTGAAACTGTTTAACTGTTGTGAGGGAGGACCGTATGCAAGTATATATATATACTAAAAAAATAATTTGATATTCTACACTTTCCAAGTTGTATTTTTGTATGCACTGAAATGACTGCTTTTTCTGAGTTGAATTTGATGGGTTTCATATCCTTTTTGTGGAAGATTTTATGGGTGAAGACAATATAGAACATGCCAATTGAACTGATTTTTGTTCATATTTTGATTTGCTCCTCAGAAACCTTTGTGTTCTACATTTATTGTAAACTTTTCGATGTTTTCAAAATAATAATTTTTGTTGATTTGAAATTTACTCCTTGCTCATTGACATTTCAGTTTAAAATGTTTGGTAAAGTCAGTATGGATCATTAGACAAAAAAATTGTTTTTTTAACCAATTAATTTTTACATTTTGTGCATATTTTTGCGGGAGAGGATGGTATGCAACCGAATGAATGATTTTTCAAAGTTTAACATTTTGTTTTTTAGTGTTTTGTGTTTGTTTAGGCTTGGCTTTTTGATATTGTTCAGGTTGTATTGTTGTATAAGCATTTAGGGAAAAGACAATGTTTAAAATGCGTAAACAACTTATTTTCATAGATCTGTGCTTACTGTTGCAAGCCTTTCTTTTCGACACTTCGGATTAAAATATTGAAAGTTTTCAACATAATCACATAATAAGATATGTATACATATTTGAGATGTGTTATTTCTGGCATTATTATTATTGTTGTCGTAACTGTCTGGGTTGTGACTGTCAATGTTGTCACTTTCTACTAACTAGATTTTACACCTTGCACAACGTTTTTTTTTTTTATATTTTGTCTGAAGTTTTGTTGGGAGGATTTCATGCGATTTGACATTTGATATTTTGTGTTAGATTTTAAGAACGTTTTTGTTAAATTATGACTTACTTTCTTTTTATGCATTTTCAGATTATTTTTTTTGGTAAAAGGCAGTATTCAATATACTGAAACATTTGCTGATGTCATCAAAATTCAAATGACAGAACTTTTCAATTGTTTTTCTGCCTAAGTGGATTTTTCCACGGGCCTAATCTACTAGTATTTTACTAATTCAGAAAAAATAAAACGAGTTTGAAAGTTAAAAAGTATTTATTTGTTAAGCTTTTCGTACACTAAGTACATCTTCAGACTATATAAACAACTTTGTCTTTATATTTCGTATTATAAATTATTGTTTGGGAGAACTAACTGTATGTGATGTAATTTTTGCTGGAAGAAAATTCCATGGTTCCACGTTTTTGTTTTTCTTGAGAATTTTACAAAATTTTGTAGGGATAAATGTTTGCTGATGATAAAAAAATTATATACTTAATGTTCTGACTGAAACTGTTTTTGTATTTTATATTTTGTAATCTAAACGCTTGAGGACTGTGTGCACTGAAATCACTGATTTTTTTAAATTTTGATGTGTTTCATAACCTTTTTGTAGAAGATTAATGGGTAATGGCAATATACGACATGCTGAATGAACTTATTTTTGTTGATTTAGATGTGTTTCTCAAAAACCGATCTGTTTCACATTTTGTGTAAACTTTTGTTTACGAACCGTATACAATGTTTCCAAAATAATGATCTTTCTTGATTCAAGTTTATTCTTTGCTCATTGATTTTTTGACATATAGGTTTAAAATTGTTGGTAAAGGGCAGTACGGAACTAAAAAGGAAAATTTTTGTGTTCTTAACTGGTTGATTTTTACATTTTGTATAAATTTTTGTGGGAGAGGATGGTATCCAACCGAAATGACTGATTTTTCTAGATTTAAATTTGATGTTTTCGAAACTATGGCTTTTTCATATTTTTGTATAAGCTTTTAAGGGAAAGACAATATTTAAAATGTGTAAAATAACTTATATTTGTTGATTTGTGCTAACTCTTGGAGGCCTCCTTTTTGACACTTCAGAATAAAATACTCAGGGTTTTCAACATAATCACTTATAAGATGGACATATTTGAGATGCGTTATTTCTGAGATTGTTATTATCCGTGTTGTGACTGTCGGTGTTTTAACTGTCGGTGTTCTTACTGTCGGTTTTGTGAGTATTGGTGTTGTGAGTGTCGATGTTGTGAGTGTCATTGTGTAACTTTTTATCAACTATATTTTACACCTTGCAAGCTGTTCTTTTTTATTTTGTGTAAGATTTGTGTGGAGGATTTAATGCGATTTGACATTTGATGTAAGATTTTAAGAACATTTTTTTTTATATGCACTACTGACGTCAGCAAAACATCTAAAGCAACCTATTTTTCATTGGCCTTTTGCCTAAGTGGATTTTTCCACGGTCCTTATCGACTAGTCTATATAATAATACGCCAGCTCCGTCTTTTGTAAAGTGGATTACATTCTTCAAAATTTTCTTTAACAAATTCTATAAAACATCGCCTATAAAATTGTTCTGTAATTTACCAAACTTTACCGATAAAATAGTATTGACGTCAAAAGAAAGTTAATTAAGATTAGTGAAGCCATTACAATGCACTTAAAACTTTGAGGCCAAATAACTTGGAAACGAGGTGGTGACGTCAATGCTTTTTCACCGCGTGGGTAACTAGGAACAACCTGGGACCAATTTGGGTAAGTTTCCCAAACCTGGGTCCCCGAATCCGTTTCGGAATGGATGACGTCATCAAAAAACCCTTAAACCTTGATATCTCTGCAACCGTTTGTCAAAAGTACATAATCCTATACATTTTCTTCATCAGCGTTTCAAGATCTATACGATGAAGGCAACATGTATACAAATTTAAAAAAGAAATTTTCGGTCTTGAAAATTTTTAAACCCTTCCTTATAACTCATTAACCGCTCATATCAAAAGCACATGATCATATACATTTTCTTGATCAGCGCTTTAAGCTCTACACAATAGAGGCAACGTGAAAACAAAATTCTAAATTTTTAATGGATAGGTTGCTGACGTCATCAAAATTTTTATCCTACCTCAGTGGATTTTTCCACGGGCCTTATGGACTAGTAGATATAATAAATCGATTTAACTTTCAAAATAGTAGTTCACAATTATATTGCAGAAGTAATCTACGCCAATGAAGGAAAATAAGGTTCTATTACGTCAACTTTAACAACACGTTTAAGTTTTCGAAGATAAGATCTTTGTTTGTCTTGATTTTTCGTTTAGTGTTGATAGAACTCTCTTACAATTTTCATATGGTAAGGCGCAGGTATAACAGGTATAACCATGTTCAGTAGTTACTGATCAACGTTTAAACGTTTGCTTATATTTGTTGCACAATCACACAGTTAGTCGTTATCATAAAAGCAAACCAAAAAATTAACAAGAAAGAAGCAACAATGCAAATATGTATCAGTATCAGTTTTAGATCAATTAAAACTAATGCATAATACATTTGTACATGACTGATACAATAAACCGATTAGTATTAAAAATTCCGATGATTTAAACAACATCAAGGCTGATCAGTAATTTGTTTCGGTTTCTACGGGTAAAATATATGAGATCTTGTCGTGTCAGAGTAACGAACTTTTTACTCGATTTAGAATACAACAAATTCCGAGAAGTAGTAGCAAAAGACATGTAAGTATAAATAAGAATAATACATTTTTATCCGGAACAGACACGTCGTACTTGCCATGTACAAACATCATGACATCACCACTAAAAGCACCATATATGGCATACCCCAACGTGCTTGTATTGACATCGTTTGGGGGAAACCGCGGCTCGTCTTCTTAATATAAATACTTGCTGTTGTTTTTCGTCTCCCTCTACTTCACGATTGAACTTGTATTATTTACTAGAATATCAATATTTTTTTATCACACGGCTGTGATAAAAAAAGAATTCTACATCAATTCAATTAATCTTAGTTAATTAAATAAAGTTGTTTCAGCGTATGTCCTTGTTGAGATATTTTGTTCGTTTGATTCATTAACATATTAGGGTTGAAGACGCGTTGTGTTAAGCTGTAAATACTTCCTTGTTATTAACGTAACGATGATATTAAACAATGGCACAGAAATAAAAATATCCGAAATGCAAGTAAAACATGATTGTACGGCGTTGCTAATTGTTCCAAGTTGAGTATTATCAGTTTTAATTGCTTTGTGTGTGCTTTGGTATATTACTGTAAAAAATTGTAAACAAATCTCGACGTGTCACCAATACCAATGATACTGTTGACCCATTTAATACTTTAACCTATTAAGCCCGGGGTTTATTGACTTGGTAAAGGCCCGGGCGGCATTATGGTCCACATCTGTTTTCGAGAATGGCTGATAAAGTGGTAAGTTTCATCCTATTCCAATAAAAATTGAAAAAAGCTATGACGTCATCACTTTGAGTATTACGTCATAGATTAAAGGTGATACTTATTCTCACATTCATGTCTGTAAAATATACCACCTGTTCTTTGCACTAAATAATAAATACAATACTGCATACATTTCATCCAAATTATATATCATCAACTGATATACAATTTCATGGTTGTGAGCCAAGCAGACATGTAGTAGATTCCACGTTGTAAACATGTTGAGTTTCTAATAACGTCAAATGAAAATGACGTCTTAACGTTGACACGTCTTGTAATGTTTAACGGACGGTAATTTGATGTTTGATTGAAGTTATGCAAAAACTTCATCAGCAACGAAACAAATTCTTAAGATTTATGCGCTTCAGTCCAATCAAACGGTGGCAAATATACCTTTGAATAGGTGTCTTTCGTAATGCCAATACGTAAATCAGCGTCTTAACAAAAGACCTATAATAACGCTTTATAGGCGCAGTAATCATAAATTAATACGCGGGTAAGAGGGCGGCATGGATGTTTAAGGCTGTCTTAGTTAAAACTGTTTATTTCGAGAAAAGCCCTGTGAAGTATTGCCCTTATAATTGACGACGGTCAAATTTCTCCGGCATTCAAGTAAGAACACTCAGATCCGTATCCGTATGTCAACGTAACACCTTAAACGTAAATACACTTAGGTTGAATCATTTTTGAAAACTTCTTAAATTTTATCCATATTCGCGAAGATTTGACTTTCCCAGAAAGCTAAATTGGCGAAACGTTTGGAAAAACATAAGGACTTTAAGTTTAGCTAAAAGTTACCTGTCTCAATTAATAGGCCTGAAATTAAAAGGTTTGCAGATTAATCAATTTCAGATTGTTACTGCAGATTGCTATCCCTGTTTTTCTTTAGAAATATGCTTGAAACGCTGATCAAAAAATGTGTAGGTTCGTGTGCTTAACTGTAGAGATATTGGAGTTTGAGGGGTTTTAATGATGTCATTATCCGTTCCGAAACGGATGGGTTGACCAAGCGTTGGGAAATTGGTCCCATTTTGGTCCCAGGTAATCCATATTTACCGGCACAGGAGATGGCGTCAGTTATTTCCATCCAGTCTAAAGTTATTTGGCCTATAAAATGCTATTGCTTTACTAACTTTAATAATTTTCACTGACATCAATCTTTGTGATAACTTTGAAACTTTGAAGGCAACAGGTTTGTTAAAGAAAATTGTAAAAAATATAATCCACTTTACAAAAGTCATTAACAGACAGACTCAAGAGATTTGTTTCAATGTGTGAACGGGTTAACTATGTCATCAAACTACACATCTTTTCCATCGTTCTTCTGCCTAATATTGAAGTTATAAAATCAGCAAATTAAGTCTATGTTATTATTGCCCTGACGTTTGGTTTATAAATTATCTCTAAAAAGAGATAATTCACTTGACAAAGCACGCCATAGGAAGGCAAGCCAAGTGGCTTTCTCCTTTAACCTAAAATGAAAGAAAAGGTACTTCAAAAAAATAGTAAAAATAAAAGAAAAACTAATATGCCAGGCAGAATAGTTACAGAAAATAATGTCTTTGACCATCTAGAGCACGCCTATTAGCATTCTGCTCAACTCTTTCTTCATGGCGTGCAACAAAATGTCTTAAAACATCTTGGGCACGTCTATTGGCAGCCAGCTCGGTACCTTCTGCACTACAGACACCTGCCTACCTAGCAGCATCGTTGAGACGTCTATCGCTTATTTGAAGGACAGTTTGAGCATGGCGTAAAGAAGCAACACGTTCTGAATGTCTGCGCTTAGACAAAGAAACATCATCAGAAGCAGAACACTTACCTGGCGTTCATGTAGAAAATTAACTGGAGGGCCTTCGTATAACAACTCAACCACCTAAAAAATATGTGGTTCATAATACTCCTTAGTTAGCCTTGGTTACCAGGGTGATGTAGTTTAGTTCAGTTTGGAAAACCAAGCAAAAAGGACCTTTTGTGGAATTTTAGAGTTTAGTCTCGCTTAAGCCATTAGCCATAGTTGGTTTTCGTTTTCTTCTAAGAGCTTATATGACACAAAGACACAAAATATTGTAAGTACATTCGAATTAAATAATTTTTCTAATTTTCGAAAACTGCCCTAGCCTGTTAGCTATCCAAAAATACCTCACGTTATTCGGGACAAAAATAAACACGACAAACAAAATGTTACTAACAGGCAATTTTGAAAAGTGTACAAAGCTAACCTATAGCTACAATGTCAGACAAAATCTGTGGCAATATGTGATTTTTTTTAGTTAAAAGTTAGTGTACTCCCCTTCCCCAATATCAGTGTTGATTTAGGCCTTGTTGTGTGCCCTGACACGTAGAAACAACATTAAAAAGGAACACTATTTTGAGAGAATTGCAACTATATTTTTTCTGGGATTATGGCTACACAGTGTAAATATTTTTGTACAGAAAAATAACTTGCAATAAACAACCTTGACAAAAAAGAGAAAACAAAGTTACTTAATAAACTGATAAAACCAAATAAACTTTAGCTTGCTCCTGAAAGTTTTTGTAAAGAAGTACACAAAAGTAACTCACAAGCAAAAAAACTGTTTTTTTTAAAAAATGTATCGCTTATAAGTATCCACTTCTTTCAACACACTAAACTTCTTCAAACTTTCCACTCTTATTTTTAAACATTTCTTTCTGTTGGAACAGAATTTCAAGTTTCGTTCGTCTTTTCTTCGGCCAGAAAAAACTTTAACGTTTGTCTTGATTGTCCAGGAAAACTCGAAACGTTCTGCAAATAAAATTGCTCTATTTTGAACACGTGATTTTATTCAGAAAATAAAATCGCTTTATTTTAATCACGTGATTATAAAACGTAAACAAACACAACTCGCGTTTCTGGACAACGTGCACATAATGTCACGGCTATTTTTATAAGAAAAATGAACACTTTGCCTGTTAGAGACAAAAACAAGGAAGTAGCCTATTAATATAGGCGATGTTCTACTTGAAACGAAGAGAAATAGAAGTATCATGTGATTATCGCTAGTAGTTACAGATAAACATTAAGTTAGGAGTACAGTAGCTATGATTTTATTTCTCTTTCGCGCTTGCAAACTTTTTCCGTGTGAACTTATATTTTATGCCACGTTATTCACACTTTAACCGCAGTGACCGTGGTTACGAACAATACCAAAATAAATTTCCGCTATGAAGTTAATTCTAACCAATCAAATTGCATCATTTTCGAACACACCAATGCCGCCTCCTTACCGAGGAAATAATAAAAGGTAAACAAAACAAACTTAACAGGTAGCAACGTTGTCCATAAAAATATCAATCATGTCATTTTTATTTCTCATTTGATACGGCAGGATTCATTTCAGCGCTTCCAGTAAAAAAGATAGATCAATTTAACAAACGAAAATCAACTTCTTAACAAGCCGTGCTTGAAGAATTTTAAAAGGCTACAACAAGTTGTATTAAACGATGAAGAAATTTCTCATCATTACCTGTGTTATCTTCATGTTGTTACTATTATTACAATCTGAATATAGCGAAGCTTTGAGAAGAAGGAGGAGAAGAATATCAAAGACTAGAGTACAATTGCGAATGCCTACAATATCAAAAAAGGTAGGTGGCGCACCAAAACGATGTCGATATAAACATGTAAAGATATGTCACAGACGTTGCTTCCGGTGGAGATGTTATAGAATTTGTAGATGGCAAGTGCGACGTGTGTGTTCTGGATAGGAATGCTGAAACCATGTAAAATTTAAGAAAAGGTTGTAACCTAACGTTTTGTAATAAAAAAATCTAAATTTCGTTATACTTATAGATATATTGTTTCTGTAGCCGTGTGCGAATATAAAGTTACAATTTCCTGAAACAAAAAAGAGTTCGTCGTATGCTTTTTTTTATACCTTATTCATCGACTTTGTGGTTTATAAATGTTTGAAAATGTTATCTATGTTACCAATAGCAGTAACATAAAGTGCTTAGAAATTACATATCCAATTACGTTGGATATTTCTTAAATTACATGTTGTGTACTTACTAACACTGGCATTCTATCATTGCAAGAAAAGCCAAAAATATGTTGTTATAAAAATATTACAAAAAAAGCAATTAAGAATAAGGAAGTGAAACTTTAGTATCCATAATGCCTTTGTTCACAAGAAAAAAGAAAAAACTAGTTTAATTATGGGGAAATAGTAACCTAACAACTAAATACTTTCTGTTAAAAATTTACTGTTTACGTTTGGAATGAATGAAGTAAAATGCCAGCCCAACCTTAATCTAACCATAAAATCGTTGGTATCAGACTAAGTAGAAAGTGCTAACTTAACTGAAAATAGTTGTTGACAAATTTCCTTCATAAAAAAAAAGATTCAATAAGTTTTTTGCTAATGCAAGATAGGTAGCAAATCAAGATAAAATTATCTACACGTACTTTTATAAGCAGCTAACTAAATTCTAGTATATTGGATGTTAACAACAAACATATCAATTCACTTTCCTCATTTCAAATCAAATAACTATATGCTGTGTGTACTACATAGGAATTTGACATCAAACAAAACATTGTGGTTAAATATCGGTAACTCTTAGTAGGGTTTTTTACAATTTTGTTCCAAGAAACTGATATGCAACTAATCTGTTAATTTAGATGGCTTTTTAGTGAGCAACTACCAGGCCAAAAGTCAAGTGCCTGTTAGAAAAGACAATGTACATCCGTGTACAAGCGTATTAAACATATACAAGCAATCTATTCGTAAAATACATTTTATCAAATAATTCTAAGAATTAAATACACAGCAATACTTATCGTATTTTTAAAAGTATCTACCGTGTATCCACCTCTTAAATAAGCGCTCAGGATCAGTTATTTGAATATATTACCAGAGCCAAAGGAGGCGCTATTAAATATTTTAAAATTTAAAAAAAAATAATTTTTGTTAAAATTTCTACAGCGTGGGATTTCAAGTCAAAATGCGTATACTTTTTTTTGTTTAAGCAGTTCCTTATTATCATATTGACGTAGAGAAATTCTAACCCTAAATAATTACGCTGAGGGACATGCTATTTATCCTGTTACTTATATATTTTCTGTTTGTTTTTATACTTTACTATCATTATAGTTTCCTAAAAAGAAAGCTCTTACGTCACACAAGAATAAGATTTTATTTAATAAGCGTCCCTCTCGATTTGCCGCCTCTCTCGAATAAGCGCCCATCCTGAAAGTCAAAATTTCACATAAGCGACCGGGGTGGTTAATCGAGCATTTAGGGTATAATTTAACAGAGGTTGTTTTAGATTTGTGAAGTGGCTGAATGTATCTCCTGTTGCCTAAAAGGTATGAGATGGAGCAAGCAACAAACCGTTGAAATTTTCACATATTTCATGACTCAAAAGGCCAAAAAAAATCGGAAACGAAATCCTGTCATAGAAGCAAGGGCAGATTTTTACTATACAAATTGTGTACATTTGATTCGCTACATGGCAAAGGATGGTCATAACACATGTTCGCTAACCGAAGTAGTTGGCCGGCTTTGCCAATGATTTATCGGAATGAATCAAGAATTAAAGGCAACATATAATAAAAGTCAATTTAAGAAACAATCCTGAACAAAATTGTTTGGCAACAAATAAGTTATAAAACATACGGTGCTCTCACTCAACTCTTAAACATTGAACAGAAGAAAAGTTGACATTTTAAAAAAAATAGTTTTTGAAAATTTATTCAGAGAAATGATTGTGGCTTAGATTTGCGTGACGTGACCTTAAAAAGTTAACCAATAAGTTGTTTTTTTGTCGGCAAAAAGTGACTAGATTTATAAATTTAGTCACTTTTTGCCGACTAATAACGACTAATTATTGAAAATGACCACAACAGTTTAAATTTTCGAACTTTTTTTTCTTTCAATAAAAACTACATAAATCAAGATTATTTTTTTATTTTCTTTCATGTGAAAATTTTCTCTGTTTTATTCCTCAACATCTGCTTCGTTCTTTTCTTCGCTCACTTGGAACATTATTTTAAAGAAGATGAGCTCAGAGACTAATACGTGGCTATTCGTGCCCTCTTTATTACCGTTTTGGTTTCATGGATATTGAGTTACAAAATAGGCAAAAAATGAAAATGAACATGGTCGGTAAACAAAAATCAGCAAAACATTTGATTATTTAGCAAAAACTTTTTTTCGATAAGGTAAAAGGACGCAATCTTTTCTAAAACATGTATATTTACTTCCTTTTTGTTATTTTATGCAATTACAACTTTATTAAAACCACGGTTAAATTACATGATTTTTTTTCTTTAAATATTGTCCATCGGGTTTGTGTTCTATAAAAGTATTGAAGGGTTGACTATTACTTGATGCAGCATAATATGGGTGCTTTGATGCGAAAATTACATTTCTAAACATTTATTTTCTAGAATTGCAAAATTTAGAAACGCATGGGTTAGAATAGTATCATCAATCCCGGACATAAATTAATGCAAAGGACGCCGGAATATCACATCTCGTAGCCACAAGCAATTGAGAAAGTCGTTTTTATAGTTATAAGTAACATGCACTTCGAACTTGTCAAAGGTTATTTGTCAGTGTGCACAGCGGACTTAGGAGTTACGTTATTTGGTTATATTTAAAATCTCAAAGAGTAATTATTTTTGGAGGTTGTATGTTGATCGCAATAAAGATTTTCCTTCGTTGAAACAGCTCTCTAAGGTACAAACACAAAAGTAAAATTTGACATAAATGTGCAATACCATATTTTTTGTGAATGTTTTGTCAATTGGTTTATGGCGAAAATTCTTACTCGTTCAGAGTATTGCGTTTAGATCCCGTACGTTACAACAAATAAATGGACAATTACTATTCCTTCCTTTTTGTGCTTTACCACAACGATTTTCTGTTCCAGACAAAAAAAAAACTTTTAATGTAGCACTTATGAATTTTTTTTTCGTCTTTATGACAATTGTAACCTCTTGTTTTGGCTATTACAATGAAGTTTATTCTTCATTTCTGTCCCGTCCCCAAAATATGGAGTGATGGTCTAAAAAAAATGCTTTGTTGAGGTTTATTAGAGAAAGTTTATTGTAAGTTCAGGTTTCTTTCCCGTTCATTAATTGATGAGTTTATTTTCTCTTTCGCATGTTCTTGCATCTTTCTTCGAAATGCAGCTGATGTGTTTTTCTCCGATTTAAACCAGACCGTGTAGACTTTGTTGCCATACATTACGATTAGAAGTGTAACATTGCAGCTCAATATCAACATAACCTGTAAGAAAACTTGTGTAATTGGATTCGTAGCACTGTAATATAAAGGTATCATGCAAGCTGACATGAGAATTGACAAAAGGTTGGCCATTGTAATATACTTTGTGTCGTTAAAGAAAGATGGCAATTTCCATGCTCTTAATCCTTGAACAACAACAATCAACATGATAATAACGCAACACAAAAGTTGCAGGTTTAAATGACCACCAGTGTTACAGTACAAATTCCTCACCAAAGTTTTTTGATCAAGAGATTCTAAAACGCTTGCTGGTGTATACGATAACATAAACATTGCTATTATCACCTGTACAGAAACAAATAACAAAGGCCAAAACAAATCAATTAGTGTCGCAACATATCTTTCTTGCTTGGAAACTCTCAGATGGGAATTGAAGATAAACATTAGCTTTTGAGTTCTAATAAATACCAGTGAACATACTATTGTAAGGAAAACACTAACAAATATATGCCTGGTTTGACATTTAATTAAAACTGGTTCGCCCAAAAATACCACAGGTGTGATGAGGAACAGTGTTAAATGAAAGCCTTGTTGAATTGCAGAAAGCCTTGTATTGGCGGATTTTATGATTGGTGTTGTCCGATATTCATAAAATGTGTAAACAATAATGACATTTAAAACGGCTCCCACTGCTGAGAAAGCCGAAACAGCAATACCTTGTGTACTATTGTATAAAAAGTAGATATTGCGATATGGGTCGTAACATTGGGTTCTCTCTATATTTGATACCAACAATCCAGAACATTTTGTGCATTCTCCTGATCCATTTTTCGTTTTAATGCTTCCTTTATCGCATGGAATACATTTCCAAAACTTGCGACCGTTTTCCTTATTGTCAAAAAGTATCGTAAGAATCGGGCGATATCCCGCCGGACAGTGACGTTTTCGGCATTGTGTTTTTGGTGGACCAGAGAGTTGGCTGCCCCAATGTACTTTTAATGGATAACTTGTAATATCAAATCTTTCACATGTCCGATACAATCTTTCATTTATTTTAAACGCACTAGATTTCCCACTACTCGTATTGTGGTAGAAACAATTGAACCCCCTTTGATCCGTTTTCAAAAAGGATTTTAAATCAGAGAAGCGTAAAAGAGTCAGTAGCGTATTTGTAGTCAATGCATATGCACTAGACATGTCTAGTATATACGCTGTATTTGATATGTCATATCCATGATTCACACCACCTCTGAGAACTATAGCTCCATCACTAGCACCAACGGCGACGTTATACAAAGTTCCAAATGAAGGATAATAATTATTCCAAATCCAGTTTCGTCCTGATAATCCTAGTTGATGTGAAATGTTTACAAGTTTGAAAAACCTATTTTTATTTTCTCCTGTGGATGTGTAACACAAAATTATTTTTTGTTCTTCCTTGGATTTAATTTCTTCAATAACTTCCTTCATTCGGTTCGTGTCTCCATAATCAACATTGTATCGTTCAACACACAGTCCTAAATCTTTCTGCAATAAATCATCCCAAATGCTTTTATAAGCTGTGTCTCTTTCATTATGAGTCAAAGCTATGAAGGCTATATTATTTAAATTAAAGGCTTTGATAATAGAAATAACCTGTTCACTGTATGTGTTGACTAAAAGTTGATTAACATTAGGGTATCGCTTAGGATCTATCGTGTTTTCCCCTTTGCTCATAATCCTTACAGTCAATTGGAAAGGCAAAACCATGCTTGCTACTTGTAATGTCAAGTCTTGCGGTAAATGAGATTCAATAATGTAAATATTTGACTTCCCGTTCTTTTGAATAAACCTTTTATCCAACAACAGTGTTAAGACAATTTTCTGCAGTAGCTCGATATTATTACAAACAAAATATTCTACAAGTCCGAGTGGTTTAGTTGGTGTTGCACTTTCGTTCCGAATTTCTTGATACAGTTTTTCATCATAGGAAAAAGGATATAAAGAAATATAAAAATACTCTGTGCCAATAATTGGTTCTTTTACTTGAATATTGCAATGCTGAATTGTAGAGCTTGCAAAAGAAAATATTATTACAAAAGAAACACATGAAAACGAAATCATCTTGTGTTGTCGTAATCCATCCTAAGAGTATGACTTCGAGTAGCTCTTCCAAACTCTGCTATGTAGAAAATATTCTGAATTCTTAAAACTCTCCGCATTTAAAAGGTTTCCATTGGCAAACATTGCACGCTGAGAGTTCGAATTTTACAACAATCAGGCATAATGAGATACACAATCATTTAAAAGAAACGTTTTAAATAGAAATCACAGCTTGCAGCATTGTGTCGCAAAACCTTTATATGTCATTTAAATTAAATTAAATTACTATAAAACTTGAAAATGGGATGAGACACTAGTTGTGAAATAAAAGAAGCAGCAACAGGGTGCAAAAGATGAAACTTTAAATAGAAGATGTAGACAGAACAAAGAAAGTTAGATCGCATCTACAGGTATTTATCTGTAATAATACAAAGAAACAACTCCTTTGATTTTCAATTCGATTTGAAATTTAAAATTAAAATGTTCAAATCTTAAAAAACGTTTTTTATTCTCAACAACACATACTATATATATATATATATATATATATATTTATTTTTTTTAGTGGCTGAACTGACTTTTACTTGATATACGTCATTCTGTCTTCTTGGATTTCTTTTGTTCAAAAGTCCTAGAAATAAACGTTTATCGTAGTCTTCGTAGAAACGTTTGAGATCAGGTACTGAGAGACCCTAATTTTATTGGAGAAATTTAAGGCATTTAATTACTTTAACTAATTCAATTGCTTCTTTTAAGTCTTAATTTTTGGTCTTTTAAATCAATTTTTGATTTTCAGATTAATTGAAAATAAAATCATCCACTAGTTTTAATAGCAGTTTTCTTTCTGTCATCTTTCGAATTCCCCCAAAACATTCGAATCTTAGGATCCGAATTGAAAAAAAAATTCCAACTTACAATATTCAAAAGACATGATAAAAAATACGACCAGGGGACCCAAGAATCTGTTCCTTTTACATGATTCTTCGAATTATGTGATTATATTAATTCTAAATCCAGTTACGAGCGTAATAATAACTTTAGCTGATGTGAAATTTTTACAAGTTTTTCCCCTGTGGATGTGGAACACAAAATCATTTTTTGTTCCCTATTGAATTTAATTGCTTTGATTATCTCTTCCATTCGGCTAATGTCGTTATAATTTACATTAAATCGTTCAACACACATTTCTAAATCTCTTTCTAGTAAATCATTCCAATTGCTTTTACAAGCAGTGTCCCTTTCATTGAGTCAGAGTTATGAAGACTATATTGTTTAAATTAAAAGCTTTGATTATTGAAAGAACTTGTTTACCAAACTTGTTTACAAATCTTTGATTAACATTGGCATATCGTTTAGGATCTATCCACACTTCCCCTTCACGTATTATTTGTACCGTCAATTAAAAAGGAATCATGCTTCCCACTTGTAATGTTGTTCAAAAATAAATGAGATGAAATAATGTAAAGATTTCCTGTAATTCAGAAAAACTGTTACATTCAACAAGTCCAACACGTTTTGTTGGTGTTGGACTAATATTTCAAACCTCTTGATACACTTTCTCATGAAAAGCAAATGGACATGAAGCGATGTTATAATACTTCGTCCGATAATAGACCCTTTTAGCACATTACTGCATTCATCACCTGTAGAGCTCGCGAGAGAGAATAGAGTAGTTGCAGTAACATATGAAATTAAAAATAATTTGCAAAGCATTTTAATGTCACTTCGATTATGAGCAATAGTTGACATAACGTTATTACTAACATTTTCAACCTTGAGACATTTTATAATTTAAACAAATAACAAATAACAAAAAACAACCACCTTTTTTAACCAGGACAGTGCACATTGCGAAATTTATTTTTATCCGTAAACAAAACATTTTTTTCCTTTTCTGTCTCTCTTTTTTCTGATAAAGAAGAAATAAAACAATTTGGGATTTAATCGAAATTATATTTAATTCTTATTTGACAGGTGCAAGTTACAAACGAAGAACTTTAAAGAGTGAACAGAACAATAACACGTTGTGCATGCGAAGCAACAGCGGGATGCAAGATAAAAAGTTTAAAATAGATTTGTATTGTGCCAGTTCCAACTAAAAAAATTCACATTTTTATGTGCTCCAACGGAATATGTGTTTTCTATCAATGTCACATAACGAATTCATATTTACTGGCTACATAAAACGTTCATATTCAAACATATTCTAGAGGGTATCATTAAAAAAATTTTGAAGAAAAATCTTGAAAACATGTACGCTAGACATTGTTTCGCGTTTGAGTGTAATAACTAGCAATTAAAGCTTAGTTCCCACAAGGGCGATGATCTTTCATCGATTTTCATGGTAAGGCAACAAAGTGCCTTACCATCTATTGCAATCATTAGTTATCAAAAATTCGTTACTCGTAATGTGATAGGAAGCACATTGTATATTGTGTCCAAGATTTTCACACGGCTTGATTTCTGTATGTTGTAAAAGAGAGAATTCTGATTGAAATAGAAATTTCTAAAAGTATATACGCCACAAGTCGACATTCTGTGCCTTCGGTACTGACTGGGTCATAGTTTAAAGACCATATTTAAACGTTTGAAGCGAATAATACTGAACAATACTCTTCGTCACCATATTCTGTCGCGCTCTAAAACAGACCAAAATACCTATATTCGATGATTCAATACCGATGTTAAATTTGTCGCAAGTTGAAATTTGCACCATGTAATTAGCTACTAGTACTGATTGTAGCTATTTTTATATCTACATATTGTAGTATAGATATTTCACATATGAAGAGGATTTTTGTATTAATAGACACGATTCCTTTTTGAATTTAGAAGCTATGCCAAATTAAAATTGTGAAAAAACAGTTTGAAGTATTATATCTTAGCTAGTGGAGTCAGAGATGAAGAAACGAGTAATATTACTCCACATGATAGGAACAAAATGCCAAGAAATCTCCTGAATAATAGCCGTATCTGTTTGTGCGTGAGAACAAAGTCGTTACGAAAACACGAAATGTGATATAATACAAAGGACGTGCGAACACGTGGATTAATCCTCGGACTACTGACTAGCCTATATTATAATACCCGTATACGTCTGTCTGTCACGCAAAATGTCAGCTTAGCTGCGCATGGCTAATTTTCTCCAACTTCGCCGAAAAAAGCCTAAACAACCATAGTATCTATTTTTTTATACCCTTTTCCTTGTCGTACCAACGTTTTTCTACATCTTTTTAGAGGTACACCTCCCTTTCTTACCTTAATCTTTGCCACTGCAAAAAAATCGATTGATTTTTGACCTACCCATCTGGACCATTAATCTGGACCATTAAACAGCTCTTTTGCGCCGGACTTTACTTTTATTAACCTATCGAAAACCTTTTTGTTTCACGTGTTTACGCAACCTGGCGTCCATGAGATCACCATAATTTACATACGCAACCGCGAGGCCACGGGGACGGATGGGTTTTACACACTTAATATTTTCCCATTCCCTTTGTAGCGCTCTGCTACACCTTCCGTTTCGTCTGTATATACTTTTTAATTTTTAAATTATCATTGCAAAATAATGCAAGGGTCCACACGTTCTCACGATAGTTGCTTATCACATAGCTCTAATCATAATTCTGCTTTTCCTCGAATTGACCTTCATAGGGATGTTGGTGATGACCGGAGATATCAACAATACTTGCAACAACAACCTAATCCTGCTTCTCAGGTAACGCCCTCCCGAAATCCGCAAGTTTCTATAATCATGGCGGAAGGACGAGTCCGCTCACAGATTTCAAGAAGTTCACAGAGGAGTACCACAGGGATCACTTCCAGGTCCAACGTTACTTATGCAGCTGTTATATGACATTGGTGTCTTCGTCATTGTAACATCGCTAAATTTGCAGACGATACTGTTATATATGTATATGGGAAACACACTTAATTCATACAAAAGAAACTAACTGAAGACATCGCCGCAGTACAGAAAGTTAGCACAGAATATCTCTTCCCTAAATTTGAAGTTCGAAAAAACAGAGAGTATGCTCTGTGGTACTGCAAGTAAACTGTAGAAATCAGAACCATTTGTGTTTCTTGTGAATGGGACGAAACTAAACCGTGCACAAACCGTGCACAATCATATAAATATCTTAGTATACAAATCAATCCATCATTCACTCTCAACGAAAATTTCACCAACCAATATAAGAAACTCTGACCTAACCTCACTACACATGCAACACGGACGTCATTGTACCAGTATACACATACTGTGGAACTGTAAATCTGAACTTATGTCGAAGAAAAACAGAAAAACTTGACGAGATACATCACAGAGCTATACGAATCATTCGTGGAAGCAGCGTCACGAACATCACCGTAGTACCTATCAAAACACTGCTCAAACGAAGAAATTGTTGGAAGAAGTATAAATAAATAATTGCCTGCGCCATTTGTCAACAAAAAGCAATAACATTTTACTATCAAGAATTGACAGCCTCTGTTCCCTGAACGTGTTACATCATATGGTCTTCCACGTGGACAAGTATGTCCAAGATCCTTTACTTTATAGGCCATCTATCTCGTTTGTTTCCTTTTCGTAGTATATGCTCCCTCAAAACAATTCTTTAGTTTACTAAATTTAATTTAATTCTATATTTTATGTATATAGTGTATATCTAATAACTAATTCTTATATTTTATATTTTATATTCTATATTTAATAATTTATTCTTACAGGACTCGTTTGCAAAAATAAATAAATAAATAAAACAGAATTTTTAAAAAAATAATAACAAATAAAGTTGTGATAATTTCTTACCTGTAACAGTCAAATCATTATCCCGTCCTGATCATTTTCTTTCTATTTTCGCTTTTGTAAAGCGTGAAGAAAAGACATCTCATTGTGACTTTACCAGAAAAAAAAGAGCAGGCTTAACCTCTGCGGAGGAGAGTGTCATCAATGCAATGTCCTTAATCGAACGATTAGTTTGGACAAAATATAAGCGATTGATTGAAACTTGGGTGTATTGTAATTCCTTTAAGAAATCTTGAAACGGTGCTACAGATCATTTCCTAAGCATTTCTTTCTACATCAAACGCCTGTGAGAGTTTTTTAGTCCAATTTTGTTTATTTTCTAATGTCTGCTTTTCTCTTTCTCTCATAGGCGGGTGTACTCCTTCTCCTGGTGGACCCTGTTGCGTAAATCTTAACTACCTTCGATAAACAGAAATCAAAGTTTTAAGTTTGTTCTGAAATTCACAAACTATTTTGGGTCATTTGCATGTTGTTAAACTTCACCAAATAAAAGCCAAAGTTATTACTCA
The DNA here is from genome assembly GCA_030067915.1 of Hydractinia echinata. NCBI lineage: Eukaryota > Metazoa > Cnidaria > Hydrozoa > Anthoathecata > Hydractiniidae > Hydractinia > Hydractinia echinata. The sequence goes on along the minus strand of JASGCC010000013.1, from coordinate 946,586 downwards.
CACTTGGTTGTGGAACTACCCTAAGCTGCAGTTCTACAATTTTTATCATTCTTTTTGAGTATCCATCACTTACTGTGTGTGATACCTCTTTATTAAAAATGTCAATTCTGTTTTGTGCTTATGTTTCAATCATATTCTCACTACTCACTCTGCACACAATCTTTCTGTCACATCAATAAATTTTTTGGTATTTTAGATTAGATTAAATATGTCAAAAAGTAGACATAACTAGTCCTCGTCTTGTGCCGAAACATAGGAACCGAATTTTTCACTTTGACACACAGCAATCAATTACGTGGTACTGTTTTTAAAAATGGTCCCACGTCGGCAATTCAATGCGCGTTAAGATGTAACTTGCACAAATCTTGCAAGCAAGGTGGAGTGGTCCACATAAGCGAAGGTGAAAATGCATGTATGATGATAAGTAAAAAAGGAGAAACGTTTTTCGAAGGCAAAAATAGCATAGTGATGACAAAAACTAAACCCAAGAAAGGTAAGATTTTAATCAATTAACGTAAACAACGACAAAGAGTTTTCATAATGGCACGGCGAATTTGATTATTGTGATTTAATGGTAGCGTTTTATAAAGTTAACCTGAAACGTTAACAAAGCAAATCTTCGAGGAAAAACTTTCTTTGCGCTGGAGGGTATATTTTAAAAAAGGGTTATGATTTGTTTTTGAGAATGACGATTATACGAATATTCCTTCAAAATGGTTTCTCACTCGTATAAATAAGTACACTGTTGTCCTGTTGTATGATGACGGTTACTGGACGGTCACCAATCAGTTACTAAGGTGGGTATATAGTTACTACCACAGACGAGCTTCAAAGAAAGAATATATATGCGAAAATAATATCACGTAGAATCCCAATTACGGCATATTATAATTTCCTGCTGCAGCACTCTTCTTCAACACAATTTTTCTGACGTTCATACGTATACTTTATTGAAAACAGTTCTTAATACATTAATAACAGTAAAACAAAACAAAAAACTTGGTATATTATCAAATTTAATTTATCCGTAATAACATCTGTTTTTATAATTTTATTCCAAGTGTATCAAGTTTTCTGAACTTTCTATATTTGGCTTGCGAGTACTTTATACTGCCCTGTATAACTGCTCAACAGGCCAAAAACAGCCCAAATAGGGCACACAAATTAAAACCATCCTTGTTCAACAGAATAATCTGGCCTTTTGATACGTTACCCTTTTGGTTACATCCTTACATCGCATTTCCAAGGAAATAAAGGATGCGTTTGTCAATATTGCGATTTGATGCAGTAACTTACCTCAGAGTATCCACTCAATATTTTGACCCTTATTTTTGTGATATCTCCCCCACTCCCCCCGCCATAAATTTCCTGACATTTCCCCCGTTTTATACCCTATTTTGGACCGAGTTTTTATACTTTTTAGAACCTTGAATCACACAAATAATTTCAGTTTAATTGCTAACGTGTTGATAAAACAGATTTTAAGAACAATAAACTAAGAAATTTTGGAAAGCGAAGCGAAATGGTGGAGTACCTTAAATAAATAAATATCAAAGCCCCTAAAACATTAACAAACACCCACCCATGCGCAAGGACAAGTGAACCTCTGCATGTATCCCAACGTTTAGCCTTATGCTGGTGGATGTGGCTTAGAAGCATTTGCTTCGTATCAGCTGTATATCAGGATCTCCTTCGGTTTCAAACCAAAAGGAAAAAATAAAAATAAAAGACCTTCCTCACACCAGTTAGAACAGGATGGTTAACTCTGAAGGCTAAGTGAGCCAACATAGCCTACCACAGGACTCGAGCTAAAGTGTGTTTGTGTTGCGTCGAGGTTATTCTCGTGGAGAATATAATAGAGCGTACAAATATATTTTATTCTGCTGCTAAATATAACAATGGTGGCGAATACGTTTTTACCAGACTTTTCTAGTTCTCTTGATGAAAGTGAAACTTGTAGTTTGGGCAGACTATGGAGGAAATACGTTAGTATTGATTATGAGATAACAAGACAGAAAGCTGTTTGATGAGATTGGTCTAATGATCGCTTTGGTTAAATTTGTAGAGGCTACGTCTTAAAAGAGAGTAAATTAGAATTTCTTATCAAAAAGGAATGCATACCACAAGCTGTTTTATTGTAGTTTTAAGAAAAGTCACGAATTCACCTGCACTGTCAAATCTTGTGCATTTTCCAGCTTTGTATGGAATGTATTCCCCAAATCGCTTAATGCAAACGTTGGTGACTAACAGGTTTTATTTTGTTTGCACTTTGTGCAATGCTTCTCAATCTCTATTTAACTTCTAGTTCTAATTGACTGTTTATCCTGATATATTAAAGAAATTGCTTATATTTCTGACATTTTCTTGTTATTTTAAAAATTTCTAATAATTCTGACAGAGTGAAAACCCTAACTTTCTTCAAACTCTTAACGATATACAATAAAAGCACGTTAAAACATTTATTGAGGGTTTACAAAGTTTTTAATGCTTCACCACTTTACTCTAGATCACGTTTTAGTATTAAGAAGAGTAAGTGATTCTGTCTCTTTTGCAAGAACGTGGTTTGAATACAAACATGGATTTGGAAACGTCAAGGGAAATTATTGGGTTGGAAATGAAAAACTACACGAATTGTCACAACGAAAAGTAAAATTAAGAATTGAGTTCACACGTTTTAATGGAGAAAAATATTACGCTGAATATGACAGATTCCAAGTGGAAAATGAAGGGGAGCAATATAAACTTAACATTGGAGATTACAGTGGTAAATATATTTTACTTAGTGGATATAATGCAGCGCATTTGACGTCGTAATAACGACAGAGTTATCAGGTTTTAAACTTTCCATTTCATTTCAACCTTGGGCTGCTTTTCAAGGCGTTTAATTTATCTATCTACAGGTTTCTGTTACTTTTGTGACGGCAGCTTTCTATTCTAAAAATTAATAAAGATGTTTCATAAGTAGTAGTGCTTACTTTCCGAATCAAAAAGAAAAGAAAAAGAATAAATATACCACGCCGAAATAGATAAATAAGGTTCTTATTTAGCAGAAACACTTGTATGTTCTGTTTAGACATCATTATTAAAAATGTTTTGTTATGATAGGAAATGCTACAGATGCGATGTCATATTTATATGGCATGAAGTTCTCGACACTTGACAGAGATAACGATGAAAACACTTCAATAAATTGTGTTAGAATCTTTCCAGGTCTTGGTGGTTGGTGGAACAACGGTTCTTTTAACAGGGAGATTTTATGCAAAGGGGGAAACTAGTCCAACTAAAGGTGGCATTCACTGGATGCCAGTAACTGGATCAGAAGAATCGTTGAAGTATGTGGAGATAAAGCTTTTGATATAACAGTAAAAAAGAATACGAGTATGAAGTAAACAAAACATCACAATCCAGTCACGTTCAGGAATTTTTAATTTATATGAATAGGATTATGGAGATTTTATTTACAAAGAATCTTTGCGAAAATTAACCTGTCAGGTCCATACAAACAACTTACAACCCTCAATTTAAAATTCGTGGAAATGACCGCTTTTTGCTATTTTACGAAGTGGCCAACCAACATCCCTGGACCGTGCTGACATCAGCAAAAATAAGCACCAATTAAAATTTCAGATCTGACTAAATAACCTAGAAAATGTGCTAAGATATTGTATTGTCTCACAACTGAAAAAAGTGTGCTGTTTTGTTAGTAGGTTATATAATGCTTCAATATAGTTTAACACTAGCTAGCTAAGAATTTTCTGAATAAAAATTTTCTTAACTGAACTTAGATATTTACTATCGCGCATGCGAGGATAGTATTAGTTTCCAGCTCACAACTAACTAACTAGCTAACTAACTAACTGACTGACTGACTGACTGACTGACTGACTGACTGACTGACTGACTGACTGACTGACTGACTGACTGACTGACTGACTGACTGACTGACTGACTGACTGACTGACTGACTGACTGACTGACTGACTGACTGACTGACTGACTGACTGACTGACTGACTGACTGACTGACTGACTGACTGACTGACTGACTGACTGACTGACTGACTGACTGACTGACTGACTGACTGACTGACTGACTGACTGACTGACTGACTGACTGACTGACTGACTGACTGACTGACTGACTGACTGACTGACTGACTGACTGACTGACTGACTGACTGACTGACTGACTGACTGACTGACTGACTGACTGACTGACTGACTGACTGACTGACTGACTGACTGACTGACTGACTGACTGACTGACTGACTGACTGACTGACTGACTGACTGACTGACTGACTGACTGACTGACTGACTGACTGACTGACTGACTGACTGACTGACTGACTGACTGACTGACTGACTGACTGACTGACGTGACTGACTGACTGACTGACTGACTGACTGACTGACTGACTGACTGACTGACTGCCTGACTGACTGACTGACTGACTGACTGACTGACTGACTGACTGACTGACTGACTGACTGACTGACTGACTGACTGACTGACTGACTGACTGACTGACTGACTGACTGACTGACTGACTGACTGACTGACTGACTGACTGACTGACTGACTGACTGACTGACTGACTGACTGACTGACTGACTGACTGACTGACTGACTGACTGACTGACTGACTGACTGACTGACTGACTGACGCTGACTGACTGACTGAACTGACTGACTGACTGACTGACTGACTGACTGACTGACTGACTGACTGACTGACTGACTGACTGACTGACTGACTGACTGACTGACTGACTGACTGACTGACTGACTGACTGACTGACTGACTGACTGACTGACTGACTGACTGACTGACTGACTGACTGACTGACTGACTGAATGACTGACTGACTGACTGACATGACTGACTGACTGACTGACTGACATGACTGATGACTGACTGACTGACTGACTGACCTGACTGGACCTGACCTGACCTGGACCTGACTGACTAACTGACTGACTGACTGACGTGACTGACTGACTGACTGACTTGACTGACTGACTGACTGACTGGACTGAACTGACTGACTGACTGACCCTGACCGACTGGAACTGACCTGACTGACTGACTGACTGACTGACTGACTGACTGACTGACTGACTGACTGACTGATGACTGACTGACTGACTGACTGACTGACTGACTGACTGGACCATGACTGACTGACTGACTGGACTGACTGACTGACTGACTGACTGACTGACTGACTTGACTGGACTGACTGACTGACCTGACTGACTGACTGGACTGACTGACTGACCCTCGACTGACTGACTGACTGACTGCCTGACCTGACTGGACTGACTGCCTGACTGACTGACTGACTGACTGACTGACTGACTGACTGACTGACTGACTGACTGACTGACTGACTGACTGACTGACTGACTGACTGACTGACTGACTGACTGACTGACTGACTGACTGACTGACTGACTGACTGACTGACTGACTGACTGACTGACTGACTGACTGACTGACTGACTGACTGACTGACTGACTGACTGACTGACTGACTGACTGACTGACTGACTGACTGACTGACTGACTGACTGACTGACTGACTGACTGACTGACTGACTGACTGACTGACTGACTGACTGACTGACTGACTGACTGACTGACTGACTGACTGACTGACTGACTGACTGACTGACTGACTGACTGACTGACTGACTGACTGACTGACTGACTGACTGACTGACTGACTGACTGACTGACTGACTGACTGACTGACTGACTAAGTCAGTAAGTCTCGTAGCCATGCATCATATCCCTTATCATATCCCATATCAGGAACAGCCGTAAATCAATTTTTAGGTTTTATGAAATAACTCTGTTAATAACTTAAAAATATATTGTTGCAGTGATGTGATATTGACATGCGAGATTATGCAGCCCCTGCATCTTGTTCATTGTTAGATTCCAAATCCACTTAATGGAAAAAAATTATTTTTGTGGTGTTTTAAATCCTATGAAAAAAAACAAGGAGTGAAAACAAGTGCAGAGAGGGGCAGACTAATTTCTGGATATATGTATACAGCTTATTATAAAAGCTTGCCTTACACATTCTGACAATCTGTTATGTAAAACACCAGAACCATTAAAGGATATTTTGGAGAATTATTTTTTGCAATAACTAATTTTTTGAAAGGTTTGCAAGTTCTACTCTTGTTTAAGATACCTCCTTAATCTGAATACAAGTATGAGTATATGTACTGAAGGGGATATACGCTAAGGACTTTTTCCACTTCAAGAAAATTTTCTGTGGAAAGGAATTTCTGAGCATGCATACTTAAAATGTTTACATCACACTACCTCAAAAATCTTCTTGTCTATTCTTTGCGTTGTGTAAGAAAAAGACAAGTAGATAATTATTTCGTCAATCAGGTTATTTCATTTTGTGAGAATTGCGGAAGGAGTGTATTTACTTTCTGTATAAAAATTTGCCCAATATTACGAAATAAAAATTACAAGTAGAAAATTTTCTATTTTGTTCTTGTCCATTCCGTTCCATAGAAAATTTTGGAAGTGGAAAATAACTGTTAAAGTGCCCAGTGAAGTTGGCTATAAAATTTAAACAAAGGCTTGAAATTTGCTATAACATGTTTTTAGATTGGTTTGATAATTTTGAGTCAAAAAATATTTCCACTATTATTATAGTTCCTGAGTTTCTGAATTTAGTCGTTTTCAGGGACACCGATTAAGGATTTTTGACAAAGATACATGTGCCAAAAACATTATTAGCAATTCTCATGATTGAAATTGTCAGATGGCGTCTAAATAAAAGTATGTGCCATGCTTGATTGGTGCAACCCAGTTTCCTATTTTCTTAGGGTCCCCAGAAATACATATTTGTAGGATTTATTATAGCGCATCTAATTGTTATTGCATTTTACTGAGGAAAAAATTCTCTTCTAATCCCATCGTAATTTGCAACCGTTGAAAAAGTTGAGCTAGCTAATAGCTAAATGTAAACAATGTACCGAAGTAAAATACATAAGAATTGCTGTTATGAGCACGTATGCAGTGGTTTTTCATCACCTGCTACGTGCTAAGCATACTAACAACCTTGCTTTAGCTAGCTATAGCTAGCTAGCTAGTTAGCTAAAACACTTACTAAAAGACAGGGCTGTTGTTTTTATTATTTCAGCAGTCCACTATTCGTTCCTAATGTAGAACGGAGCATCAAGACTGATTCAGTTATATAATAATAAATCTAACAAAGTAAAACCAAAACGTTTTTCATACATTTTGCTTAGCTTTATAAAGTTTTGCTTACAAAACTGATCGATCACGACTCCATGCACCATTTTATTATTAACCTGAAAAGTGTTGAGTAAGGAAAAAAATCATCATAATTATGCAAAAATGTAAAAGCCAATCATATTTCAAAATCCGGTCAACGATACCAGGGTATTTTTCGTCGTCTTCTCTCATATCAAAAAGACAATAAAACCTGGAGACGAGGGTGCAACCTGTTGTTACCACGGCAAAGCAGACCCACAAGTTCAGGGAAAATAAAAAGGGTCACAACCTGTTGTTACCCTGTCATAACATTAACAGACTGCGATCATTTTTTTAATCTGCGGAATAAATTCTGGTAAAAGTTCAAAATTCAATCATGAGTGAAACAAAACATTTTGCACATTTGTGTGAATCATTTTCAGCTAATTTATCACCTGCAATAGGCAGATAAAAGCAATTCTAGTAACAGGAAAATACGATCACCTTACAGTCTTTTTATCTCTTTTTTTTTGCAAAAAGCAGCGCAACAGCCCACGTGTCTATTTTGCAAGAAAAAAAGTGAATAAGCTACTCTTGTGCTTGATGTTGATAGTGTGATCATAAATCAGATCGTAAAAGAAAAGTAAAAGAAAATCGAAAAATGTATTTTGATTTTGGAATTTTGAAAAATAAAATCCTAAAAGATTATTTTGCATTTTGTGGTTAATGCTGAGTGTGGTAAAACAAATATTGCAAAAGTTTGAATTTGCTCTTTATGTAATAATCAAGTGCTATTAATACAAGTTCATAACGAATCATATACAACAAAATATCGTAATTCACAATATGGAGATAATGTAAATTAACTTATAATGTAACATATTATATGGATATCTCTAATCACTTTGGTGTTAATCTGGCCTAATTATTGGTAATAAAACAGTTTATATATGTAGCACAAAAGAACAAATAATATTCAAGCGGGAGAGACATTAATCACGGCGCATCGACCTTTTTTTAAAAGAAAACTACAGTTCTTAATTATAAATAATATCTCAACGTAGGGCGTCTCCTGTTGCCATTAAACATACAGCATAGAGCATATATTCATTAAACTAGTGAACAATATAAACCTAATATAAACAATCATCTACAATTAAATGGATTTTTCTCGTTGAACACAATTTATTAAAACAATACATTTCGAACAATACAGATCAAATTTCCTGATTGAAAATGGAACCTGTTTTCTGTAGTGTACTGTATTAAAATTTAACTAATAATTAAAATCAATCAAGTTGTCCTTCTTCAAACAGGAATTTTTTTCAATCTCTGCAATCGTCGTTCACCAAGAAACCTTTATTTCCAAGTCCATCGACGTGTACTTTGTCTTCGCCATTAAAGAGGACTACATCTGTCTTGGCGGCTCGGTGTTTGTCATCAAACGTTTGGATTTTCCTAGTTTTCAAATTCACTGATCTTTTGTGTTTATTTTTGTAAAACACCACGATACAAACCAAAAATACTGAAACGGCTAGAAACACACTAACGACCACTATGATAATCATAGTTGTCTTACCATCAGAGGACAACGCTTGTTCAGGAGTGGTTTCTAAATATATAATAGTTGATAATGTGCGAGCGTGCATATAAAGTATAAGTGTAAGTATAAATTACAAACACTTTTCAAATCAAAGCTTATCTACATGTTCTGAATTTAACAATTGAATGACTTCATAAAGAGCCCTTAAGTTTAGTCATGCAAATGTGCAACAAGCCATAGAATACGAAATCAAAGCAAACATTAACTTTTTTTTATTTCCCTTTATCGATTCAGCACAAAATAATTTTTACTGATAACAAGATACTGAAAAAAGAACTCAACAACCTTTTTTCTTCTATGGCTTTTAAGCTAGTAGAATTTAAAATATGCTTCTTTTTTTGTTGCTATTTTCACTATAGAGCCTAGTAAAGCACGGAACGGTACCAGTCCATTGTGGCGTATTGAAATATGCGAAAAATTATAAAGTGGAAATTACCATCAGACATTGTTCTCTTCTGTTCTGTTCTTGTCCGTTTTTTTTACAGTAAAAAACAGCCTTTAGTTTTTAAATGAAGTTGTAATAGACAAAACAAAGTTGTTAAACAAGGCATTAAAACCTATTATTTTTAGAAATAAATTATTTTGTGTTCAGTTGGTTTCTCCAATACCAACTAAACGATCACTTTTCAACTTTTATTGACTTAATGAGTAATCCAAAACTTTTTGATTTAATGAATTTCAACCAGCGCAAAAAATGAACTGAATCAAAAATATTTGTTATTATCGATTTTATGTTTTATAAAAACAATGTTTAACTCCTCAGAGATTTTTTTTATGTGAAACCTAAGAAGATAGAAAGAGAAAAGAAGACGTACTTCGAAATTAAAGCGCCACGAATCTATTGAACTCTCTATTGTTTTCCGAAACAATACACACACGAGCGCGAGGTGCTCAACCCAGTGTTTTTTTTCGAAAAGTTGATGATATTTTACTTTCTCCTAACTAGCGCTGACAACAAAATTTCATTTTTTATCTCAAAACAACACAATTTCAGCTTTAAAAAAGATTGAGAACATACTGAATGTGGGTATGTAAACAAAACTTACGAAGTTGTGAAGCGGCGCAGGAGAAAACAGAGGGAAATGGCTATTTTAGAAATGGATGAAAGGCGTTACATGCTCAATAAAAATAAAGTAACTATATGTGCCTGCAAAGTGCCTGTAACCGAGAATGTGTAGTGCTTTTATCTTTATTGTTTGTTTCATTTGTTTAATTTCGTTCAACTTTCAATGAGCTATAAGGTTTTGTATCTTGTTGATAATCATTTATTTTCTGCAATTGCGTCTTGCTGCATAATAAGAATAAGAAATATGGCAGCGATAGGGAATAATATTTGTGGAGTATTTCCATTTTGTTTGAGCTATACACTTTATCGTTTTTATTTTGATTTAATTTCATGTGAAAAGCAGCATAGCTAGGCTTGCTGTGTCTGTTTTTTCTCCCTAGGTATATCACAATGTATTCACCACAAATCACTCTTTTGAGAGGGGCCGTGCTTTCGTAGACATCTTGAAAAAATTTAAGTAAACATTACATCATAGCGCTGCGCGTAAACCAATCAGATTTAATAAAGATATTTTCTTTGAACCAATCACGTTTTAAGTTTCTTAATTATTACTTTGTTAGACATTTAAAGCGCCTAACTTAAAATCATAAGCTAAGATTTTCAGTTTCGTCTCATTATCTCTTTCTATCCCCCTAGGTACAATTAACCAATCCATACGTGGACTGTTCCATTTGTTTTTGTTCAACGTTTGACTTGGTTGTCATCTGAACGGTTTATTCAAAGTTGATATTAGATATTAGGTGTATAACGTTTGTTAGTTGTCAATACGTTAGGTAAAATTGAAATTGTATATTGATAGTGCTAATTAAATTTCGAGATCGTCAGTTGATTACTACCGTCATCAGAGATTTTGGCTCCGTTCAAATCCGGACTAATCAATAACACTTCGTGGTAGGGGGGGGCATACCATGGTAGATTTTCTTTTTTAGTTATCAATAACATAAAAACATCACAAAAAGTGTTGTTAACTGTCCGTTAGGGTCGTTTGCATTTTTAACGAGACAAAGGTTAAAAGGTATGGATGTTAAAATTATGAAGTTTTTAAAGTACCGCAGTTGCCGCAGTGATATAACTACTCGCTAATTAGCGTTTAGTAGAGTTAGTTACCAACTTTGTACCCAGATTTCTGTGTAAATTGTTTATCCGTATTATTTTAATGGAATGTAGGTACTTTTTTTATAGAACTGACGGTGCGGATGCAAGCGATACTATCATAAATTGATTTATGTGTCCTTTAAATGAAAAGGAGCAAGTTAGATACTCTGCAGGTAAAAAGTGTAGCAAAAACAGAGATGCATAAAGTAGCCAATAACCTCTTCACAGGTCTTGTTGTTTTGTAGTAGGTTACTGTGAACCTAGTTACTAGGCTCTAATTAGCCTCACAACAAACGAAATGAAATTGAAAGGGACTTTGAGTAAGAACTAAGCATGAGAAAGTTATTACACAGTGCTAAATAAATTTATAATATTAATTTTGTCTAAATATATTGAACTTTTATTGATTGCATCTACCAGTTAGAAAACTCTTCCCAGTCCTTGTTTTCGTTCGGACAATGTTTCTTTAACATTTTTTCAACAAAATTGAATGTGCTTTACGGATCAAAGATTCTAAAGGAGCTGGCAGAATGTTGTGGGTGTAGTGAACAACATTTTTTAGTATTCATTTTCAATAAAAATAGATACTGTCGCTCGTTTCAATACGGAATCTATAGAAACAACGTTAATTTTGTTGTTGTGACTTGTTTTCGAAAAAGGAAACAGAATCATTCGAGGAAAATAGAAAAAAACAGTTTTTAATACATCATATTATTTCATTATGCTATAAGTTAAAAACGAAAATAATTTAACGATAATCATTTTTTTTCAGAATTTTGAACAGATGATCGTGAATATTTCTTTCGTTATCCTTTAAAATACTCGTGGATGAGCTAACACCAATTTTTATTTACATAAACACTTAATGCGACATCATGTGTTCGATTGCAGCCATTTTGTTTTCTTTGTTTCACGTACTTGCTTACCTAAGTTATGCTTGTCCGCATCGGTGGTGTTTTGTTTAAAACAATAGAGGTAACATGTTTTGAAACTTACGCTTCTATCAACAAAGTTTGAGTGAAGAAATAGCACGAAGAACTCACTATTGCTCACTTTTGGATTGATAATGAGATATAGCGAGCGATCAAAATTTCAAAGAGTCGCTTAGCTTGTTATTCTTTAACGATTCTTAGCATTGTTTAGATCTCCTTAAAACACTTTAGCGCTATGTGTAACGGATGCTCGTGTTCAAATACCTCCTCCGCTATTTGTCAAAAAAGTATGGTTTTATATTTAATTTCATAAGTTTCCTAAAATTAATTAGAAAGGAAAGTCCCAAAAAATCATGCATTGAAACGTTTAAACTTAAAAATCTTAAAAATGCCATACATGTTAAGCTTATCCACAATCTTACCAAGCCTGAGTTTTTTTAGCCTGAATATGTTGTAATTTAACTTACTTCTTATTTTGCAAGTTTTTCCTTCAACAGCTTCATCGCATCTAAAACAAAATACTTATCAATATGATTTAACTTTGTACTTTTAACATAAGAAAGGGGGTATTACTATCATTTGTACTGTTTTAGTTGCAAATATAGAAAGACATATGTGCTTATTAAAGTAAACTTAAAACCTTAAATGCATCTTTAGTAGAAGTTATCGTAATATTTACACACCTTTCTCCTTTACATCCATCAAGACACTTGCAAAAACTTTTACCATCCTTCCAAATGCAAATGCCATTGTTGTGTCCGTCACACGAGCATGTTTCCACGTTAACCACAAGCTTAAGGGAAACGCTTAGACCGCAGGGATCTATCACTTTAACTGTGAATATATACTCTTCAACTAGAATGGGATACCATGTTACTACACCATGTGAAGAAATGCTCATGTTATGCCTGTCTCCAACAATTTCGTACCGCAATGTCTGTTTTTCTGGATCAGATGCAGAAATCACATAACGCCAAGATTGTTTTCTTAATGTCTTTAATTCCCCCTTAGGAGCGTTGATTATTGGTGGTTTGTTTACTGTGATGTAAATAGTGAAATAATAAATCAAAGAATAAATAAATATTCCACAGATAATCGAAGGGTGATGTGTATTAATAATCCGTAAGTTAAATCTTATAATTAGAATTACAAATTACGTAGTCGAAGCAGGTCAAAGAGTAACGTTAGAAAATAGCGCTAGGTGTAATACATATGCATAGATGTATGTCTTGAAAATACAAAAATATATAAATACTTAGGTAAGTTTTATTGATTATTTTATTGATACGCTAACGTTCTTTGTGTGACATCATGCGCATTGACGTTCAATATTCCAGTTTATAACTGTCAGTAGAAGAAATTAATGAAATAGGAGTATTTTACCAGACATGCACAAGCTCACTCAAAAACTAATAAATTTTGAAGACGCCACAGAAAAAGCTGTAACATAAGCAAAACATGTTTATACCCAACTGTGCAAAAGTGTCGGAAAAATGGTGGGTGAGAGGTGAACTTAACCGCACAACCCTCAACTCGTCCGCCTTGATTTTCTAATTATGTCATAATCTTGCTTGACGTAACGCATGCTGTCACCCAAAGCTGTAAGGCAACACTGGCTCAGTCATATCCACATATACTATAAACACCTGCATATGGATATGTAATGTAATGCGTACCTGTTCTTTTGACAAAAACAGGTATCCTTTTCTTAGGATCGCAAACTTGACACCAATCGTTTGGGTTTGCCTCACCAGTTGAGAAACAGTAGTTTTTGACTTTACAGGAATTATCCTAAATTAATCATGTGGTGATAGCTATAAGAACTAAAAAATTAAGGATGCTAAGAAATATTGTTCGCACGTTTTCATATAAACCCCTTTGCTACCTTCAAAAAACAGCGTCTATAATCTTGGCTGCAGTTCATACACTTTGAATCATACACCAAAAATAAAGATTTCTTTTTGCTAAACATCTGTCCATCGTTTGAAACTTCTATCAAAAATCCTCCAGCCGGTTGTCCAAGGGACTTTCCAGGATTTCCATTAATCTTAACGGGAACGTGAGGTAGAAGGCAAATTATTTCGCCATAACTAAGTAACTGAGCAACATGGTTTGTTTGTCGTGTAGTTTCAATATACGGTTTATCACTAACCTATAACAAAGGAAAACTATATGTTCGCTTAGTCTAATAATAATAATAAAGCTTCAAATTAAGGCTTGAATTTTTATTTGCGTATTTTTACTTAACCTTGTTTATACTGGATTATCTGAATGGCTTAAGATATGTTTAAGAAACTGGATAGGAATATAATATGGCATGAATAAGTCAGAAATTTGTATTGCCGCTCAGAATCATTGCTTTGGTTGGCACGTTTGGGAAAATACAGAAGGTAACAAAAACAAAGCTCAAAAATTTAGTCCTAGGTGCCCATTTACCAACACGATTACCATTGCAAGTCCCAAATGGAATTTCAACAAAGTATTATTGATATTAAATACGACGTTTTAGCCCCGTCGGAGTTGGAGTATTCTACGAGTTATCATAAAAAAGTGAGTGGGCGATGGGATTCGTGTTTAAGTATAAAAAGTGTTAAAAATGTGAAATAAAACATACAATCACTTCTGTCATTCGACAAGTCAAATTTTCTGATTCCATAAAATCCATTCCCATCACTCTTGTGCGTATGCAGTCTCGTTTTCGAATATCACAAAGCCCGTGTGCAGGTATCCCACGCAGGATAGGAGTTTGACCTAATATACATTAATACATACATACATTAAAATCAATTAGGGTTGTTTTAACTTTTTTTTTAAATTCTTTATTCTGTTTAGTCATAAAAAAATGTGAAGATGCAAAATTTAAAAGATGCAAGAAATGAAAATGCAAACCTTTCTTTAATGAGCAATCTGCGGTAACATACTCCAAATCACAAATGCATGTAGCATTTTGACAAGTACCATGACCGCTACACTCATTTGGACAAAGACTATTACCAATTTCCTCTGGGGGTGCAAGATTACCCCTTGAATCCTTTTTCCAATACTTTAAATCACGTAAAGTTTGTTCTTTACAGTCACTTGTCATTGCAATAGTTGCGGATGCAATTGCTATTTTGTAATCATCAGTCACCTGCAAGATAATTAATAGATACCAAGAAGTTTTTGATGTTTTACTAATACAATAATAACCGATTACCCCGGGCTGTACCGCAAAATATCGCCCGAGGTCTAAGTGCCGACCGAGCTTACGAGGTCGGTGCAATGACTGGGGAATTTCGGTTTAATGTTATTATAACAATATAATCCACTAGCACTACTTTCGTTAACACGCAAGGTCAAAATTTGAAACAGTACTGTCTAAAAACAAACATTCTATGTAGATTTCAAAAGTCCCTATAGAATAAATCTTTGTAAACAAAACATTACGATGTTCCACACTTACAGAAGAATGAATTAAAGTTGAATGTTCAACTAAAATTTAGTTACAGTGAATGTCGAAGTAAATTTTTTAACTACTTAGCTAGCTAAGAATAACATGGGCTTCAACGAGTTTTATATTGACTGAGTCACCCAAAAGCTGATAGAACGAGTCTGAGAATGACAGAAGACGTATTTGTTATAATTTTGTCGTCTTGTATTTAGTATTTTGGATAAAACTGGATATCAGCTCATCGTTTTTTATGAACAATGTAGCTAGTTAACTAGCTAATGTTGAAAAAGCATCCAGACGGAATGATGCTGAATCTGGTTAGTTTAACTGTTAAACTTGACATTGTTTCTATCCTATAAAAATGTTTTTATCGATAAATGTATTGTAGGAGTTAGATATATAATCATTTCCATTGCTTCTTAGAACTTGTTTTTCGTGCTTGTTTACATTTTAAGCTACAATCTTTCTTGACGACGGGCAATACAGCTCCATATCGGCTCCTTGTCAAGAACGCTAGGCCAATCAGAATGCCTAAAAACCCGTATTACCCACCTGCAAAATCCAGACGGTTAACAATAGGAGATATAATCCTAAGGTCAAACATACGGACTTAGCTTGCGAGTTTTGTTTCTTTGAGTGTCTTGTATAGTCTACCGGTTAGTATTTGTTTTACACTTTTTAGGCTTTTACTCCAAAGTTTTATAAATAACGACAAACATTTCTATTTGAAATTGCGTGATTAACCTTCTATTTAGAGAACGAGTCGAAGACCGTGAAAAACCTCCCAAAATTTGGCGTTTGCTATTTGCAGGTACAAACATTGACATATGAACGGAGAGCGAGCATTAAATAAAGACTAGTCTTTAAACCGTGAAAAAATCCACTGGAATACGGTTGTGCGCACCAATTTGAACAGAGAAAGACAGCAGCTATTAATATGTAGGCCAGTTTGACTAGTTTTTGAAATGAACTATTTATTTTTAACATGCCTGCACCTAACCTAAATAGCCTTTTCCTAGTCTAGTCGATGCAAAGACTTTTTACATACAATTTTACTCCCACAAAGCAACTAAACTAAAAAAAAGAAGATTATCACGTGTATACGTTGTTTTCGAATAATCATGAAAGAAGATATGGAATTGCTGAAATAAAGGATGGGCGCCTGGCTATAAAAAATCTTCTAACTAAGCCACTATCCTAATTTGGTGTGATAGTCCAATTTGCAGTTGTCCAAGACTTTACTACACTTTTTCTGTCAAGCTGTAGCTATGTATGTAAATATGATTTTGTTTTTGGATTTGGAGGTATAGTTGATTTAGATATTATATTGCAATGATCACTTCGTTTTAAGAATTTACTATATTGCAGTGAAAAAAAGCTAGAAATACATATCTTATTCGATTCGTTTTGTTGTTATATTAGTGAAATTTCTAGTATCTAGCCAGCTTATAAAATTTGTTGTGTTTTTAGAAAGAAACGATAAGCTTATATACTTCAGTTGTCGTTCATTGGCTCCAAGCTTTTGTACGTTTCGTTAGAATTGCTACGTCTTCTACGGGGTGAATTGCCATATTTGTACAATAGACCTATTTCTATATTCATATTCATTTACCAAAATACAGAATAACATGAAAACAAGATAGGTATGAGTTAATTTGCAGCGAAGTAATATATGATTTGTTTACTTGAATTATTTTCAAAATTAGTTGATCATAAATAAATCTAGTTATAAACAATGGTAATAATAGGGGATAATAGCATGCATCAATCAGGCTGGTGTTTTATAATGGTTCAATAAGCTAGGTATACTAACTCGCTTTGGGTATGATGTAGCTAGCTGACTGGCTGGCTTATTCCAAACAAACGTGAAGTTTTAAGCTGTTTATCAACATTGGTGATGTTGCTTGCATATAGCCCAGTTATTTAGTGTACTTTAACTTTCAAGCATCTGTAAAACTGACATTAACTAGGTTTACTGACAATGCCTTTAAAAAATATAGTTCACCTATTGTAAAGGAGACAACGAGAATAGTTGTGTTTTTAGGACTAGGATACTAATTTCTTATTGTGGTGGCGCAAGTTAGACTCAGTATTGTAGTGTTAAAATGTAAAGCTAGTAACATAGCATTTTTTACAAAAACAGTCCCTCGTGTTGTATTTGGTTCCTTATCAAAACAAACTTTCGTTTTAACCGTTATGTAGCTATTATGTTTTCCAGACCCTAGATTATTCTACCGCCAAAAAAGAATACTGAACAATACCAGAAGGTAATGTATCTATTTTTGCAAATACCAAATAGCAAATCTTAGAAAAATAATTATTCATTAACAGGTTGTCTATAACGTTGCAATAAAGTGGGTATAATTTCTTGTACCTTGACTTTCTGAGTGGTCTGGTTTTTACACAATGTTATTTAGAAAGTGCGAGAATGGATAGTAACATACCTCTTTAAAGTATACAGAAAGAGTTCTTTTACTTGTGTTTTTTTTTTCTTCCGAGGAATAACAGTTGACCACAAAAGCAATATGCATAAAAAAAAAAATCAACCTTTCTGTTGTAATTATTGTGCAGTGAAGAAAATCTTAAAGGTGTCATGACTTTATTCTAATAAAACAATCATGTCTAAAAAACACAAACCAAAAAATCTAAACTGTTAAAATTTTACCTAAACATCAAGTATGCATTGTTCGACAAATTTATTTATGTTGTAACCAGCAATGATATTAAAACATGCCCTCCCAGCTACTGACTCCTTAAGGGCTTTTGTACAGTGGTGCTCCGCATTACTTCTTGTCTTTCCTGTTTTAGTTGGAAATTCATCAATTGTGCCATTTATTTGTTCTGGATCGTAAATATATATTTCTGAGCCATCGTCATCCGGTAGTACAATAACTTTATCACTGGATATAGAACGCCTTTTGCGTCGACCATCGTTCTTAGCATCTAATAACAGCGTAAATACGTACAATTCTTTATATAAACAATTGATTTTTTGCATTTTTGGCTCTAATAGCTACTTAGGAAAAATGTCCTAAAAAATTCTGTATTAATAAGGCTAACCGAATGGGCAGATCTGTAAAAAGAAATCTCTGTGAAAATCTCTACGAAAAATTACACTATTCCCGAAAGTCGTGATATTCGTGAATAATTATTTCCTCTGGTATATCCTTTTTTATGACAAGTGTAATTATAATATGCTATACTACCGTGGTTTCTCCAATTTAACGCGCACTCTAATTTAATTTGCGAAAAATCGTAATTAATTTTATTTTAATTATTAACGCATAGCAAGAATTCCAAGTAATTAATTTTCCTCTAATTATTACGCGTAGTCAAGCCTTGGACAATCTACTCTTTTTTTCAAACGACACACAGAATTCACAAACTGAATTACAAATCAAACGGATCTTCGTCATCCCCCGTTTGCCTGGTGAACGGAGATAGCCACCAGAAAAAGATAATATTTTTCGACATTGGTTTCGTAACGTTGGTAGTGGTCGACCATATTCCAAAAATCATGACACTTTTCCATTTTTTGGCTAACCTCTTGAAGGGTAATGGGCTTGAAAGGTCTCCCAACAGGTTTTTTCACACAAAAATTGGAAGCACTTTGAAAGTTTGTCACGAAACAAGGGTCGCTGCGCATGTCGAAGACAAATATGCTATGGCTGTTAAATCTGATGACAAAACAATTGGTCATATTCCAAAGTTTTTGTCTAATTTAGCGCGTCCAATTTATTCTCCCCTAATTATTAACGCGTACTTTGAAATCCGAAATCTTGTAATTAATCTTTCTCTAATTTTTCACGCGTAGCGTCCAAAATAATTATTTATTGCCACGCGTTAAATTGGAAAAACCACGGTACTATGTCTTTAACTGCTGCTTCATTCCGAAGTTCTCCTAAAGAATGCTCTTATTGCCCGTGATTTTCAATAAATAACCTTTGCGAAGATTCGCCATTACTTACTCGCGACAATCATTGTCAGTCATTTACCTGAGGGTTTAACCTTCGACCAACCTCGAAAAGCTTGAGGAAATTCAGTTTTTTGTGGACGTGCAGGTACACAGCCTATTTTATTGTTGCCTCCAGCTTGGTTGCACGAGCAATATGTCTTAGGATTAATCGGGCACGGTAATGGTCCTTCTTTGTAGTCAAACAGGCTATTGCCAGGTTCAATTCTAAAATCCAAACATCTCATACTGTAATACTTTAAATAAATGCCCCCGTTTTTGGACGTCGATTAAATTTCCCCATTTAATTAGTTTGTTTTATTAAACCCATCTTTATTGGGGCTACAAAAATCCATTTGAAATATCAAAAGATGATATGCGGCATAGTAATTTGAAGGTCGTGATGTCATTGTCGATCAAATGGGAAGTGTTGTTGTCCTTAAAAGAACCAAATCACTCCCTCGCAACTGGAACGTTTGCTTGATTTTAAAAAGGAATTCCGGAACGTTCGAACGTGTTTTACTTATATTCGAATCACGGATTTTTTAAAACTAACACGCGCATGGTGCAACGTTACAGCGTTACATTACAAAATGGCATCCATTCCAGGCATCAAAAAGAAAGATTTAATCTAAACCCAGCCGGCACACAACGTGACATTAACGTTAGAGTAACGTTACATTTACGTTTTACGTTACACAACGTTACATTACTGTTAGGCTAACATTACCCTGATAACGTTAACTTTAAAACGTTGTGAAAACATTAGTTCAGCATTACTCAAAAAACCATATTTCACGTTTTTTGCGCAACATTTGTGTAACGTTATGCTAACATAACCTTGATAACGTTAAAGGAGAGGAGAATAAAAAATATTTTGTGGCAGCTAGAAAATAAACTTTAGCAAGAAAAAAGAATTTATAGATTTCCAAATCCTAAAATCTACTAAGGTAACTAGATACTTTATTAACCAATAAATAACTGTATTTTACAATTAAGCATCTATATGCCTTCCTAGCAACATTTTCACATAGCTTGTATGACTTAATGGAGTAAATAAGTACGTTTTGGAAGTACTGTCTATTAGCTCGTTCAACACAACAAGTGTTTTGAAAATAAATGTGACCCGGATAATTTGAATGTTCTGATGAAACGTGTTTCATGAATTGACGAAAATAAAATATTCGATTTCATCAAACATTCGAGTATTAATGAATTTTCATCAAACGGTTTGATGAATTCTTTTTGATGAACAGTTTGACGCATTTTCTCCCGTCTTATTGAAAAGTGTTTCGCTTCTGTTTGAAAATCTTTTAATAAATAGTATTATCAGAGGACAATAATTCATAGATCATTTTATTTTTTACCAAGCCTGCTCAAGCTGTACAACTCTGCATATATTCTGTATATATAACACGAAAAATCATGCATATTAAAAGTAAAAGGTATACCTCCAACTCTCGACGAAGTAGGGCAAAAGCGTTGATCCTGGGTCGTAATTAAGAACGCTGCCATTACTCATCTTGAGGTCATTAGAGTAATTGCCATCAGAATTTCCACATAATCCCTCCGTTTTATTGTTGTCATGAGATGGTGATTTGACTATTATATTGCCGAACACTCCTTCTACTACCTGAAATTCAACTGAAGCACCAGAAGGAAAGTTTATCTAAAAAAAAAATAATTCTGCATTTTAAGGGAAATCTTTAGTTAAGAAACGGGACACGACTTTAACATATATACTAATGTACACCCAGCCAAATAAAGTTTGACTCAAAATTCATACCTTAACAAGGAGCAAAATGACTTTACCGAAAAATAAAAACAGTGTTTTGCTTGCTATTAGACTAATAGAGCTAATTGTTTTTTGACTAAATGTTGTGCTAAATCAGTTTTCGTTCTTTCTTGTTGTGTTGTGAGTTTATTTTTAATTAGCTGTTACTGCTTAAAACTCTAATTATAAGTAGCTGGCCTATACATGCACAAAATCTGGACAAAATCTTGTCATTTTTCATTTTATTGTATATATCGGGTTGTTATTATGATCTAATCGACCGCCTGAGGGCGGTCATTTTCAGCCGACCACGTGCAAGAATTTGCAGTACGGTTCAAATCTCGCACAAAACTTATCTTCCATGTTTTCTATTGTTTTCGAAAAACCATCGCACGCATGGACAAATTTCTACGGTGCTATTTTGGCATCCTCGTATCCAAAGGGTCCTTTTCGCTCGAAAAAGGCAAAATGCCCTGGGAACGAGGTATTTTCAAGTACTTTATCATTCAATAATCATCTAAATTCTTTAAATTCTGGGCGTACATTTTTTAAAGCGATAATCTTTTCTTGTCTTTCATGCCAGTACTTTCAGCCGCCTGACGTTTTTTACTTTCTGTTTAGCTATCTACACCTTTTATTTTTCTATTGAATTTGGATGTTAGCCGAAAATTTTATCGTATGATTACACATTTGACACTAAAGGACGGTCGTCCAAGAGTGCTTTAGCGCTACCTAGTAATACAAATAAAGCCTATTTCCATATGCATTTTTGAGTTGTTGTTTTCTGTTTATTTTTCGTATAAGCCTCCTTCTTCATGTTGTCAAATGTTTTGCATAAATTAAATATGAAAAGTTTTTATTAGAAATATATACAGTTTTGCATTACTAAGCATTATAAGAATTTTGTATATATTTTTTACTGAATCTAGTTTTTAAGAATTTATAACCTCAGAAATAAATTGCACAGTTGAGCCTGTAAATGTGCTAAAAATGATTTATCATATCGCACTATCGCAAGGGATAGGGTTAACACAAAAATCACTGGATTTTTTCAACTCTGAGAAACATGCGCAAAGTTAAAAATAGCCTTGTATTTGCTTTTTAAAGATATCTATTTTTCATTTTATTAGATTAATATAATTTTTTTATTATTATTTTTACATGTAGAGTATGTCGAAATGTATCAAGCTAAACTAAAATAATTTCGAAGAAAAATTACCAAAGAAAAACTTAAATAAAAAAGTACTCAAGCTCGGAAAAGATAACAAAAAATACTGGTCGATTGAGGATTAAAAAATTTAAAGTCTTTGATTGCCTAAAATTAAAATATTTATTGCAGAACACGGGACGTTCACAGCAAAATAACAAAATCTACTTACTACGAAATGTTTTCCATTTGGGTCTCTTAGAACAGAAGTTCCTTCCAAAGGAACGACTTTACGCGGAAAACGGAGCTCCGGCGTACCAGCATGACACATATCAATAACTACGATGTCATTACATTCTCTTGCAGCAACACCGCAGTTACATGACTGGATAGATTCGCATTTAAATGTTCTGACTTGTACCTAGAAATATATTCGTAATAATATAATTATAATTTTTACAAATTTAATTATCATGATTTCTGACAAAACTGACGATTGATAACAAGTTATTTTGAAAAACTTTATCCAGTTTTCAATTGTTTCATCTAGTTTTTCAAATCTTCTGTTCTAAAGCAAGCAATGCAGTCCAACATTTAAAAAGGTTACCATCTTGTTTAACTGTAATGTCAGAAATTTCTGGTCAGACTAGCAAAAAGTCTCTACACATAAAGCAAACAGCAAGGCCAAAGAAATAACAGTATACCTCAAACGAACGTGCGTTGCTTTTCACAAGCATAAAGGTTCCAAGATTACGATAAAAAAAATTACCACCATCAAAAGTAAATACACGTGGGTCACCATTTGTTTGACAAGTCTTTGTTTTAATGTTTTTTGTTCTAATCTATAACATAAAATAGAGAATGCTAAAACATTAAATAATTACCGAGGTCTAAAGATGTTCTACAGATATCATTGGTGGCAAGGTATAACTCTATTGAACACTTTTCTGCTTTAAAATTAGCGCTTTTAACTACAGGGTTGTGGAAATGTCTTAGAATAGTTATGAAATATAGAATATCTTCAAAAACAATTTAAATAGTTCTTTATCGCATTTATAAATACATTAAAAGTGAGCAAAAGGAAAATATAAGAAAGTAAAAGCATAAGGAAAGGATAAAATATAAGAGATAGAATGTACAACTTACAAGCACATTTGGTATATCTTTGTAACCATTCCAATCAAAAGGATCAAGATGTCCTGAAACCTTGAAACTAAGGTGTATATTTTTGTCAGCATTAATCCAGTCAGGATTTGCAACTACTTTTATCCTTTGCGATATTCCTGCTGCACCAGTTGTAAAATTTAAAGTGCATTTCTCATAGGACATGTCTGTGCCATTTTCAGATAATTCTAATCGTACTCTACAATGCTCTTGACATACCACAGGTACTGTTGTTGTAACAGTAATAAACTTTGGTTTTTTATCTTCAAGTAGAGATAATTCTTTTGGTGTAATCTATAATTAAAATAGATTTATGCCATATTAAGCCATTTTGCAATTCTAACAATTCATTCTAACAATAGAAACGCAAGTTTAGACACAAGAATTCTGCGAAATAGTGGTAAGACACCAAAAATTTTCTGTTGACACAATCATCAATGTAGATGTTTTCATTTGCGAGCAAATAGCTGCTTCCTTCTCGTTGGCAACTAGGGACTGCATTTGAATAAAATAGGTTAAATTTTCCAGAACATGGTCAACCTACTTTATTTAGAATCGACGGGTCAAATAGGCGGCATTCTTCTTTTTCTTCAGGGCCAGCCCGCCTAACCGGGATAGGTGTTAAAAGTAAAGGTTTAAAGTAGAAACCAGCTCGAAAAGTAAACCTGTTCGGTTTGTTAAATCAAGCCCTCCTATTTTTTGTTTTATTTTTTTTCAGGCGGTACTTAAATTCTAGGGTGTAATTTTAAGGTTTTAATAGCTCTGATAAATGTCTCAGGGTATGACATTTTATATTGTTGTTGTTTCCACCTCAATTTTGATTTCAAAAAAATTTAATGAATTAAATTAAAAAAAAATTATTTATTTGGCTGTTTGATTTGAACCTATAAACAAAACCTTAAAGCCTAACTGACCTAATTAGCCTTAAGCTTTCTTGGTGTAATAGCTTGACAAATGTCTAAAAACATTATTTTTGGACATAAACAGGTCGATGGCGCTATCTGTATACAATTATAAGCCTTTTTTTAAAATCAAATGAATTTTTCCCCAGAAAGATAAACTACTGTAGTATACTTAAACAAATTGTGCTATCGTAAGTAATGTTAAGAATATACTAAAATTATACATGGCACATTAAAATATCATACCTCAAAGCCAGCGAAGAACTTGTTACTTGCAAAGCTTTTTTTCCATGGTGTACTTGTATAGTAAGATTGAACCCGGCAGTAAATCTACAAAAAAATTATTATAATTAAAGAACAAGGCCTAATTTGTAAACTTGTTTCTGCATTGTTATGTTTCCACCTACTTAAAGGATACTTTGACATTTTTAGCTATCTGGACAGTTTTTTTCTTAACTGGAAAAAGTATAAGTAGTAAAGAGTAACCTTGCTTCAAATTAAATTTACTGCTAAGAAGAACCCCAAAATTGTCAAAGAGGAAGAAAATTTTATTCATACATATTGGCCGAGGTTAAACAAAGGATCTTTTGCATCTCCATACGTGTTGTCGTTTTCTAAATATGCCTCCATCTTACTGCCAGTCTTAATAAAATCTTCTTTTTTTATCTTTGTCTCGGATGGACCTTGATACCATGTAATATTGTGATGACTGTTATCACCAGTTTCTTGTGGATCAAATTTACACTTGAACCGGATACGTTTGGTTTCATTGTTTACACCTACTGACAATACTGGATCTCTTTTTAACTTTGGATAGCCAGCTATGTGTAAAGAAATAAATAGGATATTATTTTAAAAAGAATTATAAATTCTCATTTATCAAAAGCGTCAGAAAATATTAAGACGTAATAAGTGGCATGATGGCGAAAGGCACGTCAATATTTAATACCTTTCGATTTAGACAGAATTTTTGTGCGACGTGTTTGAACTAAAAGTAATTGTCATATTCATCTTGCACTAATCTGTGGGATAATAAGCTTGTATATTGAGGTCGAACAGTTATCAGTGTTAGTGAAAACATCACGAACATTTAGAAAGAAACAAATTAAAACAAAATAAACCACATAAAAAATTAGCCAACCATTGCTTAAAACTTAAGCCTATACGATTATAATAAGATTTTACAAGAACAAGAAACTTGCCTGAAAACTAAGAATCATAAAGAGGGTTCCCTAACAATTTCATATATTTTTTTAAGGCCATGGAAGTATTCACTTATTGTTAATTTGATTATAAAACGCAAAAAACGTTTCAAACGAATTCGACAACAAGAACAACAGTAATTGCCCGTGACTTTGCCCGTACATTTATTTAAAACAAAGCATTTCTTTCCTTTGTGATTTTAAAACTTACCACGACAAATTAGAATACAATAGGAAAATCTTAACTGATGAAATTATTCCACTTTATCACATTATTTATTCTAGCTGAATAAAGAAGTAAATAAAGCTTTACAAAGTACAGAACATAATTTTAGTCGATGTTTTATAGGCGCTTTTAAAGGAGATTGTAGAAAATATATCTCGACTTTGCCGGTCTCAGACAGACAGACACAGTTTTCGTATTAATATAAGAGACTAGTCGATAAGGCCTGTTAAAAAATCCACCTAATCGGAAGAACAATGGAAACGAAGACCGTCACTTAAATTTTGATAACGTCAGCAAGGACCTTTCAAGAGACAAAATTTACTTGTTGCCTCTATTGCGTAGAGCTTGGAAGAGATATTGAGGTTTAAAGGTTTTTTGATGAAGTCATCAACCCGTCTATTCCAAAACATGTGGTGTGACTCAGCTTTGGGAAACTTACCCAATTTGGTCCCCAGTGACCCCTAGTTACCTAGATGACGTCAGTTATTTCCAACCATTTCCAGGAAATAAGGCCTTACGGGGTAAAACCCCTCAAGACTTTAAAGTAAAGATAGAACAATAAAATATGAATTTTATGTTACGTAAAAAAAACCCTGTGACATTCTTTATGTTACAAGCTTATCCTTCAGGCCATATGCGATGTACAATCTTTCAAACAACTTGTACCATTGTGCAGGTTAAAGTTTCCTCTGCCTTTTTTCACTGCAGTGTCGGTAATGTCACGTTCCCTAAGTAACGGTCAAAATAAAAGCTATCCCGCATTGCTCGCATTTCTTCACGGATTTACAGCATAATTTCTTGGCCTCGCGAATAACTAACTGCAACTTCTAACCTTGATGCCTGTAAGGATTAAGGAAGGTGGTATCAACAGAATTCACCTAAAAAACATTTTGAGTTTAAAGGGAAACTAACGTCAAAATGAATTTTTTAAGATTTTGGTTTAATAGAGTAGTAATACTTAATTAATCCATAAAATTGATTAAAACCCTTCAAAATACTAAATATGAGGTTATTTTTCTCTCCATGGTTTTCGCCATTAGGATTTAAAAACAAAAGTAATCACCACGGTTATTGATGAAAGCATTTAATGTTGTGACGTTACCACTGCGGGACTGGGGGAGAATCATGGCTTTTACAAACCATAAAATATTTGAAAAAACTTTTCTGATAAGGAAGTCAAAGAACTACAATATTGTACATACTCAAAGCCTTGTCGTTTCTCCTAATAAATAGCAAGTGATATAGCTAATTCATTCTTTATTTTTATTGTTATTAAGAATTTTAACGAACAAAAATTTTAACCTGTTTACTTTTTCTTAGCTTTTACTGTTTTTAATCATTATTTATTCAAAAGTTACAAATTTTATTTATTTGTTTTGAATGACTCTTTTTTATTTATTGTATTGTCTAATCTCGCATAATAATTAAAAAAGCCATTACAATGATCATCAAAGTTTGAGGCCAAGTAACTTAGAAGCCGGGTGATGACGTCAGTCATCTTTCACCGCGTGAGTAACTGAAGACAACCTGAGACCAAATTGAGTAAGTTTCCCAAACCTGGGTCCTCAAATCTCTTTCGGAATGGACGATTTGATAAATCCATTAAACCACAATATTTCCGTAACCGTTTGTCAAAAGTACAACATACATTTTGTTGACCAGCGTTTCAAGATCTATATGATAAAGGCAACAGGTATACGGATTTCTAAAGAAAATTTTTGTACTTTGCGGGGACTCAGCAACATTTTTAAACCTTTGTATCTCCTTAACCGTTCGTCACAAGCGCATGATCCTATACATTATTTTGATCAGCGTTTCAGCCTCTACACAATACAGACAACAGATAAACTAAATTTCGTCAAATTTATTTTTGTATATGCGCTGCTGACATCAGCAAAACAGCTAAAAGAACCTTTTTCCATTGTCCTTCTGCTCAAGTGGATTTATCCACTGGCTTTATCGACTAGTCTATATAATCATAAGGAGACTGTGTGTGTGTGTGTGTTTGTCTGTAACAGGCAAAGTGGATGTATTTATTTTCCTTTTATCTAGTCGAAAAAGCTATGTCTCAAATCTTAATCGACAAATTCAACGTCGCGACGTCAATAACACTAATTTAACGTCAATATCTTAATTTAAATTAATGAAGCCATTACAATGCAGTTATAACTTTAAGGCCAAATAACTTGAAAACGGGGTGGTGACGTCAGTCATTTTTCACCGCGTGGGTAACTAGGGACAACCTAAGAGCAATTTGAGTTAGTTACCCAAGCCTGGGTCCTCGAATCTGTTTTGGAATGGACGGGTTGATAACGTCAACAAAAAATCCTTTAAACCACAATATTTCCGTAACCGTTTGCTAAAAGTACATGATCCTATACAATTTCTTGATCAGCGCTTCAAGATCTATACAATTAAAACAACAGGAACAAAAATTTTTAAAAAAAAATGTTGTAGTACTTGGGGTAGGGGGGACTTTGGTGACGTCAAAAAAATTTAAAACCTTTATATGTCCTTGACCCTCGTCAAAAGCACAAACTCCTATGCATTTTTTTCATCAGCGTTTCGAGCTCTACACAATAGACGCAACGTGTAAACAAATTACTGAAAACATTGACGGGTCCTTAAAGCCGTCATCAAAATTTAAGTTATGGTTTTCATTTCCATTGTACTCCTGCCTAAGTTGATTTTTCCGCGGGCCATATCGACTAGTATAATAAAAATGCGAAGACTGTGTGTATGTCTGTGCGTTTGTCCGTCTGTGACAAGCAAAGAGGATATGTTTATTTTTCTCTGATATCGCCAAAAAACCTATGTCTTCGGAATGAAAAAACATTTAAACCTCAATATCTCTTTAGATATAGCTTGAACACATAGTCACAAACATTAGAATCGACCATATCGCGGTTACATACTACGTCGTGTCGCTTTTTCTTACGACCTTTTCGCACTTTTTTAAGAAAATGAATTTGTTACACAAAGTACAACAAAAAAAAATTTAATTGTAATTACATGTACAACCAGGATTAAATCCATTCGGTGATGCTTCGTTAGGTTTACATTTGGTTTCATTTCCTAAAAGGAATAGGACACCTAATCTCTTGCCTCGACTGAAAGATATGTAAGTTTGTCAACTCATTTCGGAGAGGGTTTTCCCTTTTCTTCCCTTTCCCTCCATAGCCTGCCATACTTATGGTATGTCAGAAAACAAACAAACAGGCAACATTATTTTTTTGCTCGTGTTAGCAACTTTGATGTTCCACTTAAAGCTTGCATTTGAATGCTTTAGCTCTTGAATGATTTTTAACATGCCGTTTGAAGTTTCTGACAGTAAATAGTTAACTATCTTACGGTCTTTACATAGTTCGCATGAAAAAATTTAAAAGTAGAAAAAGGTTCGATTTTTCTCAATTTTTTTGTCTAATTAGCGTCGCAATAAGGTAATGGATTATGGTTAAAAAGTTGTGTTCCTCAATAGTACTTAGTTTAAATGTTTTAATCAAATATTGCCAAAAATATATGACAAACTACTTACTTGAAAAGTAGGATTTTAACAAAAAATGCTGATGCTATTAAGAATTAGTACTGGCAGGCATCATTTAAGGCATGATATTTATTTGTCATGTGGCAAATCATTTGTACCAATTTGGGACGTTATGGTGTTGGGTCTGCGAAGAAAAAAAATCTGTAGAAAAAGAGTCAAACGTAAGCTAACTTTCATATGACCTTGCTAGTATCTGCTGGATAAAATAACCAGGGAAGATTCATTAAATAACAAAAGATTGTCATTTTTTGTCATGTAACGAAACGGTTTTCAATGTTAAGACACTACCTGCTCAACAAAGTTTTACATGGAACAAATAAACTAGTAGGAGGTACTTTTTTGATTTTCTGTTCGTTTATTCTGCAAAACAAACAAAAACAAACAAAACAAAACAAACAAAGTGAATTTCCATTGAGCACTCAAGAAGCAGAAGCAGTCAAGTCAATACAACAATGGTCAACAATAGTCGATTTAATACAACAATACCTACATCAATTTAAGACGAGAAGGAAACAAAAAAACCGGATGTACAAAGTCAAAGTGGCGTGTCGTTTGTGTTAGAAACCATTGCGACTTAATGCATCGTTGACCATCAAAAAAACCTACTCAGTTTACTTCGTCTTATCGTGTTGATTATTATGTTATATGTAATTGAAAAGCCAGGCATACCTTTATTCAATAAGAACATACCCAGAAAAAAATGATTAAGGAGGTTATAAAATCGTATTGCAACAAAACTTGGTACAAATATTTGTTAGAATATTGGAGATAAAATAATTGGATGACGTCACCCAGTCAAAACTGAGAATGTGACCTGCGCGAATGTTATATTGGTGAGCTTTGGTTTTCGGGATATTTAAGGTCAAAAGAGTCCTACGGTCGCCACAATTACACTGTCCGTGAGGACTTTCTATTCAGTAAATTACTAACTTGTTTAACGCAAGTCCGCGAGGATGGAAACAAACGCATTTTAAACAAACGAAACAAGGGAATGCTAAACGGAGAAATTGTGTGTTTCCTTTGATTGTTTAGGAGTAATTTTATTTATCATGTTTTGAAATAAATATCTTTCACAGAATAAAAATTAAAATTTCATATAAGGCGGCCTTCCCTAGAAAATTTGGCATGTAAGATTAACAAAATCTTAACGAAATTCTTAAGCCTCAATACAGAAATTTCATAAAAAGATTCAATAAATATTGCTTTCTCACACATCTAGCCTGTATTTATCTGATTTAAGCTGCTCGGTGAAGACCACTGTCGACCTTTGAAAAACAAAATTGGCGATTTCAGTCCATTCCGCACGTTTAGCAGACGTAGTAAATGTCTTGACTGATAAATAAAGTTGATCGCGGTAAGTTATTAAGTAGCTTTCCCAGTTAACAGCACGCTCCGTCTTTTAAAAGAAACTCGACATTAATCATTTTTATTAAAAAGATTTAGGTGAGGAAACGAGTTTCTTTTAAAATAGATTGCAATACAAACAAATAGAATTACGTCGCTTTTAAAGAAGATATGTCTCTTTATCTGAAATGCAAACAGTTTAAGTTACCCTTAATTATAAAATAAAAGCTTTACTAACCGGCACAATACCGCATGGGACATCCTGGAGGTCGTCTGAGGTAATATACGAAGTATGTCTTTCCATCTTCTATACATTTTTTTACTGTCACATTCCACGTTGTTAAACAACGGCTTAATTTATATCGTAAACACGCTGTCATTGTTTTAGTTTCCTCTACGTTCGATGGATTTGTTCCATTAAGCCAAACTGACCCCGATGATCCTGCGAAGACAAGTTAGCTTTGGAACTAAAAAATATATGATAAAACACAATACATAGCAAACACGCTGCGCTTACCGCACGAGTAAGGATCTGGGCAGGAGGTTGGCATTTCTCCGCCGGCCCCACTCATAAATCGATACCATCCTTTTCGCCAAGCGAAATCACAAGCATAATATTGACTTGAATGTGAAATCTTAAAGCCAGTGCTTCTTTGATAGTCATTTACTTTAGTGTACGCACCACATGGTTCTAGAAACAAAGTAGAAGTTGTTACTTCTAAATGTGCCAGCATGGCAATAAACATTTTTAACATTGTATGTTCTTCAGATAAAATTGAAAATTAACAAAAAGAGTGCTTCTAGATGTGCATCTCACATATGAAGTTGATTTAAAATTATTTTACGCTTTTTTAGTCTTCCTAATCCACTAGTACTTCCTATTGGACTGGGATAACAAGTGTTATCATCAAACACCAAAACGGAATAAGATATCAAGCAACCCTGCTGTGCTTCTTAAAAAACTCAATACAGAGAGAGAGAGAGCGCTGATCAACATAGATTAGCTGGGGTAAATAAAATCACTAGGGTCATGAATTCTCTTGTGTGTTCTAGGTAGGCAATTCACCAATCTGTTGCATTTGAAGGATGAGCCGTCTTCCACGTGAACAAGTGTGTCGAAGAATCTTCACTTCACAGGTCATCTATCTCTTTTGTTTTCAACATATTTTCAGTTCACCAAATTTATTTTATTTTAGATTTGATGTATATAGTGTATATAGAAATAACAATTTTTAAACGGATTTTATATTTATTATTTTTCTTTACAGGACTCGTTTGGAAAGCAGTTTTTTCAACTGAAATAAAACCTTTTGTAAATATTTTACAAATAAATAAATATTTATGTGAATCTCAACAGGTTTACAACAAGGATATTGAATATAATTAATAATATTGCTTATAATATTTTTATAGAGAATTAACTGCATTTTACTATTTCTTCTAATCCTATATGAAAAGTTAAAAAAAATTAAAAAAATTTGCAATGCAAATACAGCCGGTCGAATGTATACATATTCAATAAAAACAAAAATTGCTAATTTTCAGTTGCAAATTGTTAGTGACATCATCACTAAGCATCGTCTGGCACCTACTTTGGAATATTTCTTCAACATTTCGGCCACCTTCATGTTTCTCTTCTTGATATATTCCAGAGTCATCACAGATACTAGAGCAGAAATGTAGCATTTTGTTTTCTATGTTGACCTATTTTGTTCTATTCGGCAATTTATAAGCCTTCGATGTATAGAATTTGCAGTCCCTGTTTCCATGCCAAATTCATGCTGAAACATCATAGAAATCTTACAAAATGCGAAAGTCAAGTTTTGATTAAAAGTCGTGGTATACTCTTATGCACCTCGAAATACGCAATATAATAGTAAGTTATTCAACACTATTATACCTGCACAAAGTTCCTGCGGGTCGTAAATCCCAAATTATTTTAGCTCAAGCGACGAAACTTGTACTGTTGTAAAATGTATTAATACAAATTTATTATAAGTAAAAAATTACTGTGATGACGTCAGATGGATCGTAAATATCTAATAAGCCATTTTCACTTTTTTTTCAAATTACTTTAATTTCTCACGCCTTACTGATGTTTTGACTTTGCTTCTTGCTAGACTTGTGCACTCTATACCACAGAATGATTTACCAAAAACAATTAAGGACATTATTGGAATAAAATATGGCGTCATATTTGCAAGAAAGTTGCTACTTTAACGATACACTCTTTTTTTTATAAGTATAACGCTTATAAGCATACTTAAGCTCAAATTTATCTGAAACTAAGCATATACCTTGAAGCTCAGAACATTATCTTAACATTTGAGCGTATAAAAGTTCGGCGGAAAAAAGAAACAGTTTTATCGAACATTCTAACCTTTTTATAAAATGCATTCGAATCAGTAGTATTTATTCGAATCATTTTGAGAACATGCGGTGTAGCCTTACGCAAATCCAATATGTAATCTTTATTCTTGATAAAGAAAAGGTTTAACCCTATTAAACACGGGCTTTTTAGGTCTGCTGTAGCACCGGGGGGGGGGCATAAAGTGCCCGCGGCCACATTTTTATAAATTACTCATGAACTACAAATCATTTTGCTATAAAACTTGGCACACTTATAATTCAACACAATAGGAATACGATTGACTTTTAGTCTGGATGTAATGACGTCATTGCCACCTGTTGTGACGTCATCAAAGACAAAGGGTAGCTGACTTTTTTAGGTATTAATGAAAAATGTCGTAGTTTAGAGTATGCTATGTTTTGAAAGTAGACAAGTATGTAAAATATATACAAAAATATTATAATTATGAAAAAAAGTCTAATTGTTAGATATATGTTAGGAGAAAATGAAATTTGACCACAATAAAAAATGTTTTTGCATTTGAAGATGTTTGAGGTGACAAAACAATATAATTACGTCATTGGTATCAGAAATGACGTCATCCCGCTGGATTGATATCTTTTTTAAAAATGGTTCGTAATCACTCGCTAAAATCCATCTAGTGACCACATACACTCTACGAAAGAAAATAACCTCCACGTTTTAACAAGAACAACGTTAAAATCAGCTACAGTTGCACGGAAAACGTGAAGTCCATCATCAATTCACACAATAAGAAAGTTTCTCCTAAATTAACAACCGATACACCAACATGAAATTGCAGAGTCAAAGAAACGTGTCCACTACAAAGAAATTACAGAGTTTAATCAATCATCTACAAGTGCCAAGTCACTGCTGAAAACCAACCAAAAAGGTATACTTCGGACTGACAGAAAAAAAATTCAAAGAACGCTACGGTGAACACAAGTTATCTTTCAACAACAAAAAATACAAGAACAGTACGTCACTGTCCACTTACATCTGGCAATTGGTCGATCGTGAAACGTGTTAAAAGTTACTCGAACAAAAGTAAATCCTGTCCACCTTGCTTACAGGAAAAATTTGAAATCGTTTGTTACAAAAATAAACACGAACTTTTAAACAAAAGGTCAGAAATTGTTTTAAAATGTCGCCATATGAACAAATACCTATTGGTCAATTATAAATCAAAAGATTAACAATTACAATTCATTTTTACAACTCTTTTATTGTGAGTAACTGATTTTATGACACGCTTTTTGCCTCGATTCACAATTAATTATATATTTTTTTAAATATAAAGAGTTTAGATCAGCCGAATTTGATATACAGCTGAAGATTGTTAATACATGAAACTTCGAGTACTGCATAGAAGCTCAGTTTTATTTATTTATTACTATTATTGATATAACAAATATATAAAATATAACATTTTTTAGCACTCTTACATTATTGTAAGTGCTTGTCAAAATTCACAAAAATTTACCCCCGTCTAAAAATGTGCAATACTGCCCTTAAATAAGAAAACTAAACTATCCTTGCAGGCGAGATAGCAACAATGGAATGAATATCTTATGTGATAGCAAGGCGTCGATGATCACACAACAAGAAAAAAGTTAAAGATCAAAATGGCAAAATTGCTATTAGTTTAATAACACGATGAAGAGAAAATCTAGCAACATTTTTGTGACGTCATCAGAAATTCCAAATTTAGTTAAAATAACATTCTTTTACATTAGTTCTTGAGCATTCTAATTGAAGTTCCTGAGAGCTAAATAAACATTACCTATTATATTTTCTACTTTTTACGTATTTAATATGATAAAATGTCAAAAAGTTATTTGTAAGGTGTAAAAGCAATAGTTTAATGTTTAAGCATTCTTTTTTTTGCGGAGTTGTTTTTCACATTTAAAATTTTTTTCCTTATTTTTTCTGCCTTTTTGCAAATTTTCAACACTATTTTTGTAGCTTCTTTTGCTTTTCATATTTGAAAACTACTATTTTTTACAAAAAGGCAGCAACCCGATCGATGTCCAAAACTGTTTTATAGGAAAAATTGACAGCGTCGGTATTCCTATAGAGAACATTATGTGAAATAAACGTGATGTTCATAAATTTTTAGAAAATTAGAGCTTTTGGCCATCTTCCTAAAATTGCTAAACAATATCTCCTGCCAAATACTCTGCTGCCAAAAGAAGCGTTGAAAATGTGCTAGACGCATTTCTGCGATGTTCACATTTTGTGGGACACAAAGGCGTAGAAAATCGAGAAAACGGGCCATGCTGACATCAGCAAGAAACCTGAGCCGTTGCAGACATTGACAAGTGAAGATTCACAATTTCAAAGTGCGTGGGTTTAATATTGGAATACGGTAAATCATTGCTTGTGGTATGACCTTGGTAATTAAGCATTTTTGCCAATAATTTTTTGAACATGATTGTGGTAGTCAAATTACATATATTTATCATGTCATTTTTATGCCACAATAAAAAACATGTTTTACCTGTAGTAGTTGCTTTAAACCAACGAGAGGCATACAACATTAAAATCAAATATACCATCATTTTAACTAGATATTCTGACTTGATTTACTCACTCGAATTTTTAACTCAACTGAAACTAGCATTTGATATTTACAAATCAAATATATAATCAGTAAACAGCGCAGTTATTTTTGGCAGTTTCGATTTCTTTATTCTTAAATATTTACGTGTCCTCGTTAACAGACTGCATCAAATTTAGTCTACAGGCCTTTTTGGAGCAAACTTAACAGGAGTCATTTTATAGAATGAAAATGAGGTTTGCTACGTGCGTCATTTACGAACAAATAGTATTAAAATCTCATTAAGTAGGATTGTTTTGTAGTTGTACTAGAGCAAACTAAAGTACCCAAAAAATATTTTTAAACCTAAACTAATGCTTCTTTCAGCGCGGTAACCTTTTTATCCATCCCTAATATTTACTTTTAATAAATTTTTTGTTTGTTTAAGGTAAATCGCTGGTTGACATTCAAATATTATTTATATCTCTTTTAAAAAAATCACACTTTTAACTACCTTACATCAAGAAACCCAATTTTTAAATAGCTGAAATTTTTGATTTTACAGCATTTCTATTGTATTTTTTATTTCCAAAAGTAGATAAAAAGTGGTGGTCAAAATAGAGAAAATAATTTTATTAAGACTAAAGGTGAGATATTCATTATCGGATAATTAACTAATTAATTAATTAATTTCCACATAATTAACGGATACCGACTGATTTGCACTTGCATTGCATTGAGTAAACTAGGTATTAATTTTTAGCAACTTTGCATATAGCAGGTGGCCTATTGCAAAATTAATTCAGGCGCTCCTGTGTTAGAATTACCTTAGTAGCGTAATTCGGGGCAAAAGGAATCATCGGGGCAAAAAGGATAGTTTTTGTTTTTATTTCTTTTGAACCCCTCGTATCAGACCTGCGGCCGAAATTAAAGATAGTAGCTTTAGATACGGCACTTAGTCAAATAAAAACAACATAGATAGTGTCGTGTTTGATATTTTTACACTGATTTGAAAAAATATTGTAAGTAGACTGAATTTTTTATGTTCTCTTTGAATATTGATTTTTTTCTCTCACTAAAATGATGTATGTTGATGCCTCCAACTGTTTTTTTAACACTTCTGTAAGGTTAAAAGTATATATGCCATTATAAAAATAGGTTTTTTTTACTTTTACAGAATATTTAGTTCATAAAAGGCAAGTGCAGTTGGCGCAAAACGAATCAGCTTTATCTAGATCTGTTTATTTCCATTATTGTATCTTTAAAACTAGCTGCCAAGCCCTAATGTCATCCTGACAACCACAAACGCTCCATATCATTATCATTGGAATTACATTTGATCTTTATCATTATCATTTTATTTAGAAATTGAATGATAAGAAACTACATAATAAAAAATATGCCGTGTTAGCTGGGACGAGGATCAAATGAAAAATGCCATTAAGGCTGTTTCTAAAAAAGGAGACTAAGATAAGCAGCTGAGGTGTTTGGTATTCCATTTATAACACTACAAAGGCGTTTAAAAGGGGCACTTAAACTAAATAAACTGTGCAGTAAATTGTGCAGTAAATGGAAAATATTGACATCTGACAAAGCTGAACTAGCAGCATTAATCATCGATATGGACAATTCATTTTGATGGATTAACTATCAATGATTTAAGAAGAGTTGAATACCAGTATTCTGAGGAGAAAAACATAAAACATCCTTATAACAGGAAAAATGTAATGGCTGGACGAGATTTCGCAGTTGGTTTCTGAGGAGGCAACGTAATATATCGCTTTGAAAGCCTGAACCGTATTTTTGGACTAAACAAAACTTCTGTAAACAAATATTTTGATAATCTTGAAACTGTTTCACAAAAGTACAATTTCCAACCACACCAGATCTTTAATGTAGACAAATCGGGCTTAACTTATGTGCACATGAGTTGAGCTTGTAAAAGTACTAGCTAAAAGGGGAAAACGTGTCGTTTCATTAGCTTCAAGCGGTGAACGAGGCGTAAACACAACAGTAATATGTTGTATAATGCTATCAGGAATATCCCATGATAATCTTTAAACAAATATACATTAAAGCAAGTTTAACTGATCATGCTCCTCCTGGCATTCTTAATACCGTATCAGAGAATAGTTTGATCACGTCACTATTTAGGACACAATTTGTAAAGTTTGTCAAACCTTGAAAGGGTAATGAGGTTTTATTGATTCAGCTGGTTATAATAGCCATACCAGAAGCATTGATTTGACTGATTATGCAAAAGAGAATGGTTTTGTCATGGTATTGCCTACCACGCCATACATCACATAAACTCAAACCAATAAACTCCACATTTTTTAAGCCATTGAATGTGGCTTTTAACACTGTTTGCATGTCGTGGATGCGATTACATCCAGCCAGAAGAATTAGCATTGAAAAACTTGGAAAACGATTTAACACTGCTTATGTAAAAACTGCCACAGTTAAAAGTGCAGTTAATAGCTTTAGGTGCGCTGGGTTGGTTTCCTTTAATTTTTAATTGATCCAGATACAAAGTTTCTTCAAGATCCACGTGAAAGTGAAGCTCAGTCGTTACCATCTGTCTCATCAACTCTACCAGTTCCATCAACCTCAGCAGTTTTTTTAATTCAACCGGCTTCACTTGCACCTTCAACTCCCTTAACACCGGCAGCTTCGTAAATCCCCTCACCTCCGTCAACCCCAGCAGCTTGAATAATTCAACCAGCTCCATTGACACCATCAGCTCCATGAACCCCAGCAGCTTTGTCCACCCCAGCATCTTCATTAACTGAACCAACTCCATTAACACAATTTGCTCCATCAACTCCAGCAGTTCCACCAGGGCCTAGCTCATTAGACGTTTTGTTCCATAATATTACCAAGGTGCCAAAAATTGTCAAAAAAGTTAAGAGTAGAAGGAGCGAGGAGAAATCGAAATCGAAAAAGATTAGTAAGGATGAAGAAAAGCCAAAAAAAAGTAAAGTTGGTGAAAGCAAAAAAAAGCCGAAAGTTTCCAAGAAAATCAAAAAAGCAGTGGCGGACTGTGAATGTCTTATTTGTGGAGATTGGTGGCATGATTTGCCAGGAAAAGAATAGGTACGATGTACTTAATGCGATCTTTGGTTGCATTTAATTTGTTGTTTTAATTCAACACCTGTTTTATGTGATTTTTGTAATCAGAATTGACTTATACTTAAAAGTATTTCTTGATATTTTTAGCAGTATAACAACTCACTGCTCTCATCATTCTATTAAACCTCAAAATTAAAATTTTAGTTGAAAAACGGAAGCATAGTAAAGTTTAGGGGGTTATTTTTAAAGTTTTATATGATTTCTTGTGTTATATTAAAAAGAGCAGCGTGTTTAATTCGATGATTTTAATATTTTAAAGTGGTCCTTTTTACCCCAGATTGGTAGGGAAAAACGGATCACTCACTTAAGCATGTAAAACTCTTCGTGAGATTTAATAGATGTGTTTGGCCCAACTTATTTTACTAACGTAACATTGTATTATATATCTTATTTAGTAACATTTTGAAGAAAACAATGGTCTGTAGATTAATTGTGATGTATTTCAAAATGTGCTCCGTTTTGCCCCACATTATGCTAAGAACCCGTCATGTACATATATTTTTCTTAAACTGAAAAATTAAAAGCATAAATGCTAAATTCAAAAAGACGAATATCAGGAGTAATAATTAATAATAGTTTTATTCAGTACATTCCTGTGTCGTTTGAATCACACGACACCATGTTAATTGGGTTGTTTACACAATAACAATAAGTACTTACGTAAGAATCCAAATATTAAAAACATTGTAAATAAAGTATTTAAAATACTTCTGAGCTCCTCCTTCTACATAAAATATTAATTAAACAACCTCAAGCCCATGGTTTCTCTGTCGCATTTTGGGAAAAGTAAGCAGTAGGAGCAATATTAGATAGTTTTAGTGGGCACTTTAGTCACTTGACTAAAATGTTAAGAAATTGTGCCTGTGCTGTTCAGAGCTGAGGTTAAAGGAGAACTAACGAAAAAACCTAGATATGTGTATAAATTACAGATAATTACATTAACAGTCGCCGACATTATCGAACATAAGCCAAGTTGGCTTTTGAAGACAAGCTAAATTCTAAAATTCGGCATGTCAATTTGACATGCGAAAACAGGTAAAGAATAAATAAAAACTTTGATACTGTTTTTGTTTTTCTTTGCTTTCACAACATTACTTGAATCATTTGAACTGTTGTTTTTGGAATAAATTAAAGTCCTTGTCGTCTTTCAAGATGTTTTAATACAAACAAGACGTATAATATACGCAAAACAACAGTCTAAACAAAGTTTGCTTTGCTGTAATAGCATACGAGCTAGCCAGGGTTCTTAAACCTATTTATTTTTGCAACAAGCATATCGGAAAATAATTAAACACCTGCCCGGACATGCCCCGATCTCGAAGAGAGACTGATTGTCAGACTACATGCGAACAAATGTTAGTTCGAAAAAGAAACATTGCGTGCATCATTCATATTTCTTCACCAAAAACACAACAAAGCAGGTCACACAAAAAATTACATGCATTATCGGCAGCAGGCAGACACCAATCGTGTACGTGGTCAAAATACTGTTAGGAGCAGTAAAAAGCACTGTGAAGAAATTTGTTGAGAATTTGTGTGTACCTGTAAGGAAAAGATCAAGAGAGCTAGTGACGAACTTAGATGTATCAACCCACATGTTTGTGGAAAAGCAGGTAAGCAATTTTTCTTGAAACTATATTTAGTTTTTTACTGCAGCTATGATGTGTTGACAATAAAATAAATAAAAAAAACTTCGTTGATAAATATATTATTCTTCAACAAATGTTATTTTTAATATCATGCCAGCATCGGGTTCAGTATGATTTGTTTGTGCAGTGTACTAAATTTCATTTCAATCTGAGCACTTGATTGCATTATTGTTTGTAATTCCCTACACATCAAAATTCTTTGTTTACCGAAAATTCCCTTCATTAAAATATAGACTTCATCAATCAACTAAAATGTTTGCTCCACAAGCAGAAATAATATTTAATATGATACATGAGAGATAGTGACGTCAAAAATCTCCAAAAGGGAAAAGATAGTCACTTACGTTTTTTTATCAATACTAGCAAATTAGAAAAAATAACGCAAGAAAAATTTCATAATAAATTCGAAAACACATACTTCTACTTATCTTCTTCGAGTGATAAACTCATTTCTAAAACAATTTATGACAGTGAAACTTTATTTTGTTCTGCGAAAGATATTTATTTCAAAACATAATGATTAAATTACTTTCAGACAATCACAGGAGACACAGTTTTTCCCATTTAGCATTCCCTCCCTTCGTTCATTCAAAAGGCGTTTGTTTACATCCCCGTGGAACTACGTCACAACAGTTAGTAATTTACCGAACAGAAAAGACTATTATGGCGGCAACCGTAGTGCTACTTTGATCTTAAGTATCTGGAGAACGAAAATACAAAAAAGTTTAAGCAGTTCATATTCACATTATAATGAAGATTTTAAGCAGAACTTGTTATCAATAGTTAGTTCTTCTTTAACGCATTTTATCTCCAAAACGTTAGGGTACGTGGAATAAAAAATTTGAATCTAAAGTAACAAATCAAGCTGAAAGTTTTAAAAACGATTCCAAGTGAAATAGTTTCTAATGAAAATTTAAACGCGATTATTTAAGGTAAATGTCATAAAAGTAATAGCAGGTTTTTATATTCTTTGAAAAACAATGTAACTAATTGTTATTCCATGGCCTTTAAGTTTTTTTTGTTGTTCCCGTTTTTACTGCCGAGACTAGTTACAGAGCAGAGTAGTATCATCTGGTGTAGCTGTACGATAATTTTCAAAGCAGTTGATTGGTGTGGCTCAAATCACTTTTTTGACTAAGGTACATTAATCTGTTATTTCACGATTAAATCATCTTGCAATGATATTTTAGATGCGAATTGTTTTTGCCAACAACTAACCGCAACTGACGTTTATAATATATAATTTGAGACATTGTGTTTACATTAGGTTTTATGTGTCATTTGAAGGCAATGTTTACAAACTACTTTCATAAAAGTCGTTAAGTTCCACGTCACCGTTTTGCTGTTTGTTTTGGAGCGTTTAGGGGTATTCCCTATTGTAAATTTTTCCTCAGTATAAGTACGCATGTACTAATGACTTTTCGCGTGCGCACATGCGAACTAAGTGAAGAACGAGAAGTATCAACAAACGGATTCTTTTTTTTTTAGTGAATAACTTTATAAATAACCGTATTCCGTCCGTGTAATCAAAAAGGTAGCACGGCAGCTTCGTTTTGGAATTCCCGTAGCATCCGATTTTGTTTTGTGCGCCGAAGTAAGATTTTTGAGAATAGCCAATTCAAGTTCTTAGTGGTTTTAAGTTGAGGTTTTTAGGTTCCTAACTGAACTTTGTGTTTTCTAAAAGCTTTTTTTATTTTCGGAAAATTCGTTTTTAAATGTTAACTTTAATTTACTTGGGAAGAGGGTGGATCTGGCCCCACTGCGGGTTTTAATAAGTTTATTTATATGAAACTATTATACACCTGCTTGCAAAATTTATAGGTCTCATACCTTACAGAGACTCCGATATCATCCATTACTGGAAACTACCCCTTAAATTGTTAATAAATCCTTATAGTTTGGACAATGTAATAACTTTCGTAGGGACTTTCGTCACAAGGATGACGTCACAGGAAAGGTACTGTCATAAGCATATTGCTGCCATTTTGTTCCTTTTATAACATGCTATAAGTTTGTCGAGTATAAAAAAAGAGTATCAAACTTTTTGCAGGGGGAGGGGAGAGAGAGCGAAACTACCCCATGCTAGAATTTAAAAAAACACAATGTATTTAGGGTTAAGGAAATTTTTTCCCATATATACGTGGGGTGGAAATATGCTGATATCAGCCGCACAAATATAAAAAGGCAAAAACACATTTTTGGAAATACCCCAGGGCTCCGCGAAGTTGTCCATATTATTAGCTAGCGTCTTGGTATAATTATAATTTTTATTTTACGATTTTGAGCAATCTAGTATCATGCCAGCGCTGCAAAGGCACATATATAACTACAATCACTGCGAAAATATTTTGGCATTAAAGCTCAAAATTAAGTTATACAACCCCTCCCCCTAATCTTTTATAGTTGCTTGGGTGCTGACTCCTGTTTAAACCATTGAAAGTTAAAGAAGATTTAAAAAAATAAAATTGAACGGAGTTACCTTGCAAAACAGTATAAAAATTCAAAATTTGCTCTGCTTAAGCCTCTACAAGTCTAATGCAGTCACTTGTAACTGAAATGCAGGTTCTTCTCTACATTATGAATTTTGAAAGAAAGACACATCCAGTGTAATGATGTTTTCAAATGTAAACAAATCGGAAAACGATGCATAAGCGTTCACTGGGAACTGTAACGTCACGAAAACGAGACGATTTCGCAATAAAAGGAGCAACCCAGGATAGTAATTCTTCAAATCGAGTTGGTGACATTCTAAAGGCCTTCAAAAAGTATTCGTGATCGAACAGCATGAGGTCTTTTATTGAAATTGCATACAACCCTTTCAAAAGTCTCTCTTGAAAAAGTTTTATTATCCACATTTTCTTTTTTTTGAAACATACTCTCTTTTGTTCTGTCTTCGACGTATAATTATAACAGACAAAAGAGATAGTTTTAGTTTATAGAATAAAATTAATCTTTTGTTTACAGCAGCAGCCATATTTTTTTTTAATTTTGCGCATGAGAAAATTGAAGCACAATGGAAATATATATAGCGGAAAATGCAGTGTGTTTTCTCCCTAAATTCTAATCAAAATTCCGCGTTGGAGATTAGAACTGACAATCATGTTAGCAACTACATTCTTCACAAAGTGTTTGGTACTCGTGGTTGTAACTGTTGAATTTGAAGGCCAAGAACATAAATACACTGCGATCAAATAAACAATTTATAATGACTTTATCTTCCGAAAGATGAGGAAAGTTCTTCTTACTGTAGTTTTGTGTTTGTTGTTGTTCTCGCTGTTTTATTTTGAGAATGCTGAAGCATCCAGACCAAGTAGCAGAAGACGGTCGCTTAAAAGAAGGCGATATTTTATCTCTTGTAAGCGATGCCGGTACCAACGTCATCGTGTATGTCGAAGACATTGTGTTTGGTGGAGATGTTGGAATATTTGTAAATGGCACGTACGACGAGTTTGCTCTGGTTAAAAGTTTTGAAAAAGTAATTGAGGCGAGAAAAGACGCTTTAGTACAGTTTAATTGTATTTTTGTAACGCAGTAGGGTTTACTTCAATCTTTTATATTTTTGTAATTTCTAAAAAAATCAGTACAGAAAACGATATGGTATATTTCAAGACTTACGATGTTTAGATTTCCTGAAGTTCAAACTAAAATAACATCACAATGACTTGCCATGGTGTTGAGTTGTGATAGCTTCATTTATTTGGCGCCCTAATTTTTGTGACGAATAATAATTTTCTGTTTACTTTAAGACGGTTATTCAATGATTGATTATGTCTTGCGGAAATAATTTTTGCAGGAATTATTTTAGCGAACCATCTTCATGGAAGTATTTCACCTAAATCTGCACATTTTACGAAAACTTTCAATTGCAAAATCTTTGTTTCCTATTAAATTGGCAAAAAAATAAATCTGAAAAATAAATCCTGCAAACTCAGGTGACTTATACCGTGACCCCAGAATAGCACTTTAGCTTTCCGCACTACAAAGGACCCAGTCACATATTGCTGCCTGTGCTGAGTCGATGTGAAATAATATTGCTCCACAAGAAAAAGGTGTTGCAGAAAAAAATCTTAAAAAAATGGCCGACAATGACGTATTAACCATTTTCCGACTCTCAGATTAGGCCTTTATTAAGACCCGTAAGGGCAAAAAATCGATAAACGACATCTTTTTTCCGCAAAACAGGGGTTTGGGTCGTCATTTAGCGTTATTTTCAATATGCCTCGATAACTCCTTATAGTGCGGAAAGCAAAATACGTCAAATATATCGTGATAAGCCGACTGACGTGTATTTCGCCGCCAGATCGGAGTTTTTTCGCGACGGGTATGTCGGATTTTTTAAATGTCGGAAAAACAATGCGCATCGCTTGGAAAAACATAATGGTAGATTTAAGCGGGAGTG
Organism: Hydractinia echinata; assembly: GCA_030067915.1. Classification (NCBI taxonomy): domain Eukaryota; kingdom Metazoa; phylum Cnidaria; class Hydrozoa; order Anthoathecata; family Hydractiniidae; genus Hydractinia; species Hydractinia echinata. Next base: position 901,866 of record JASGCC010000013.1, on the reverse strand, counting down.
CAACTTATTGAAGAATACAGAAAGGGTGGGACAGGGTCCCCTAGGTTCGCAAGCGAAAATTTTTAGTGGGCCTTATTTTGAAAAGATGCCTTGAAACATGGCAAGACGAACAAATATAACTGCCATTTTTAAACGTGGCATTTTTGTGATATGTAAATGGTTATTGTAGATGCACGATAATTGTTTTTCCTAGCCCTGTCCAGGATTTGAACCTGGATCTCTCATTTGCATGAGTGTCATAGCCATTAGACCAACAGGGCATGAATATATATGAAAAACTTTACAGGTGCATAATATATATGCTTATGGATTTACAGCACACATAGCCTACTTAACTTTTTTTATGGATATCAAAATTCTATTTTTTTATTATTATACTAACTAGACGGGGGACCTGGCGTTGAAATGACTGGTTTAGTCGCAAGTAACTGTGTTACCAGGCGTTAAATGTCTGGTGGAGCGATTAATAGTAATTGTAACCTGTGCCACACATTCATGTGCAGCGCTTTAGTACAAGTACGTAAATCGTGGTGTAATATATTTTTCAAAAAATAACTTTTCTACAAAAATACAGTTTATTTTCATTGCGAATCTTTTCAAAATGTTTCCGAGAAAACTTAAAAAATGAATTTTAATCCAGGGTGAGCGCTTCGTACAGGTAAAAAATGTTGCACATCCATAATATATGTTTAATACCCTTTAAAAAAAATTAGCGCAACTTCTGTTAAACAGAAACACAGGTAACAGCTTGTCGTTAACTTTGGGATGAGTGATTATATACAGGTATATATACTGTGTCGCACATACGTTTTGGCATAATATCCATTTCCAAAAAACTATCCCAGCTTCGGTTCAAATAAACAGACAGTAAACAGCCTGTTGTACCCTTTGCAGCTAAAACAATCACTCAGCAATTATATTTTGTGGAAAAGTTTTTGTAACATTTAAAAATAAAAACACAGTTCACAACCTGTTTTTACCCTGTTAAAGCAAAAAGAATCCTGCAACATTTTATGGGAAAAGTTCCCATGAAAAATCAAAAATTAATCGTGACATCAAATAGGCATAATACATTTTCCAAAAAAACTTTATTGCCACTTCGGTTTAAATAAAAACAGCGAATACAGCCTGTTTGTATACCCTGTCCAGCTAAAAATCACACAACAGTTTTATTTTGTAGAACAAGTTTTTATGACAGTACGATAAAAAGCTCTTAATCCAAACTGAACAGAAACTTCAAAAGAATAGCAATTAATTAGGCTAGCTTGGTACCTAGCTAGAGCCGGACTTTAGCATCCCGCATTGGTGTAAAGTTCAGGTCAAGTTACAGAAACAGAAATTATCAGGACATTATTTGTATACATATTGGGAAATTAAATAAGAAATAATGAATATATATATATATTTGAAGATTTTCAATACATGTCGACCATTGCATCAGAACCGCTTGTCAGAATTTAAAAAGCCTGTCATCATCATCATGTAACAGAAAATGTAGATGTTGATGTAACAAAAAGGTTATTTGATATAGAAATAATTTCTGTTTCTGTAACTTGACCCGACCTGGTGCATGCTACTGACAGCGTTAAGAAAGTCGATTACCTGAACTACAACATGGCAATGTATACTACCCCAGGTCTTTTGTGACGTGCCTACAATAATAGTTACAATCGTCCACAAAAATATGGCTCTCCAATCCCCCTCCTTCCACGTCATACAACGTTAAAAAGTGCCCTTTGTGGCTGAGCAGCGTAAACGATTATACCTGACCACACATTGATCAGGAGTGAGGACAGAAAGTACTATCTGCAGAATATGTAGCTATAGCTATGTTATTTTGCTGACTTTGCTGAACTTGTTGGTTCAACAAATTTTGTGGAAAATTGTAGCTAGAACAAGCTATGTGATACAGAGTAGAATTATCTCACTCACTTTGTAGTAAATATGTGGCCTAGCTAGCTAGTTGAAATATCTGTACAAAAGAATTTTTCTATGATAGCTAGCTATGTTATATAACTGATTTTATGCTATAGCTAAAATAGCTATTTTTATGGGTGGGTGGTTTTATCCCAGCAAAGTAGTTAATTTTATGCTAGCTTTGTAGCTAGTTTTATGCTAGCTATATGGCACTGTTTTGCTCTTTTTTATGCCCAAAGTAGCTAGCTAGCTAGCTATATGATGCTATCTAAGTTCTATTATTATTCCATCTAAATTGGCAGTTTTAAGCTAGCTAGCTTTAGGTGTGAGTGAGAATAAGAATGGGTTCATTACATGTAAAAAATAATGATATACTAGCTAAACATACCCTTTCTTTGTTTCTTGAAAATGCCCTTCCGAACAGGGAGATCTTACTAGAATAAACACAAGTGCCAACTCATCAAACAAAATGTCGGACGACTAAAATCAAAGCCACCGTCAGGCTTGGAAATGCGGCAAGCCGCGGGACCGCTTGCCGTGCAGTAAACTCAAAAATGGGGGTCGCGGAATAACTCACCTGAGAAGATTTATTCAGCATTAATTAATCCAGTGTGAAAAGTCAATTTATTCAAATAAGTCGCAGCTCGAAAAAGTTTACAATCGCAAAGTCCTCGCGTCTGTCCGAATCTTTTTCAGCAACAAAATTCTCTCTACCAGCAAGTCTTCTATCCTTCACATCGAGTTGAAGCGGATTGGGTCCATATAATTTAACTGATTTTTGAGTAACTAGTGACTTTCACTACAAGAAACTGACTGCGATTACTCCATTAAATCTGATTGAATGCTCTCTTTGCAAGAAGAAAAGAGTCACTTACTAGCGGGGGTACTTATCTAAATCTTTAAGAGTTAAAGGGAAGGGCGCATATTAGCACGAAATCTTAAACAAGGGGCGCTAAATCAAGTGATTATCTTAGCTTCCACAGTCGGTATTGCTCTATTATTCACACCAGTTATACACCGTCAAAAATGAAAATAGATCATGACGTAATTATCGAAATAAAGCGGCATAGACAAAACAGATACCGTCTTTGTTATCCGAGCCTGTAACATACACGCTATTTCGCATTATTTTAATCACGCCAGCATTCTCTGTATGTCAACATTATGTTTCATGAATATGCAATTCTATAGTGTTCTGCTTTATGAATTACACAACCGCATTCTCACCATTTTCTCCAAAGTTTGAAATAACTAAATTAAGTTGGAAACCCCCTCAGAATTTTTTTTCTACAATAATTAAAAAACATTTCAAAACTATATCAAAATTATATCAGTTGAAAGTATTGTATCCTGCGACGTTAAAAATGCCCACAATTGGCACTTGGGTTACCATGGTTACCATCCGAGATGGCGGATGGTCCGAATAAAATACCTTCCGCTGGCCATAAAATATGAAGTTTTATTAAGAGTTAGAGCTTGAGATGTTTATAGATGACTAGTTACATTTCCTTCTGTGATATGAAAACAAATAATAGTCCGAAGTCGTATACTTCTGCCAGAAATATATTTTAAGCATGGCCGATTTAAAATTTAAAATTTATATAACAGAAATGCGCCGTCAAATGGAAAATATATGTGCTATCACTATTACTAAACGTCATGTCACAGTATTCCATTACTTAAACAATCCCAAGATCCTCAACAGTGCCGTGTATGAATTGAGAGACTTTAATAAAAGGCAATTAAAAAAAGAGTGAAAATGGTTGCTATGGACGTTGCTATGCACTTAAACAAGCGTTTCGTTAGGGAACGAGTCAAAGTGCAGGTTTAAAAGCAACTTTGGCCAAAAATATCTGTTTCCATGTTATTCTCGGATAAATTTTGTTTCTAATACGGGCTAGAAATTTAATTTGTAAATTTGGATGTTTTGATGCCCATAAAAATATCATATATTATCGGCATTATGTGAGATATGCTGGCTAGTAAGAACCTTTGCAATAAAATATATAATTTAAAAGGAGACATTAAACCTGGAACAATAAAAATACATCGAGAAGGTTTACTGAACAAGGAAAAAACTAAACTTTAATCTCGGCCTTTAATCGTAGACATCAGTATTGCCTTCAATTAATGTATTGACCGACTGCCTCTGTATAAATAAAATTCGATGAAATTAATCAGACAAACGCAGATTTTTCTTTTTACTAAAGCATGCTATCAAGTCATACCTCTATTTCTTTTCCCGGCAATAAACTCGACTAATCGCTTCAAAAACTGTCTGCATTCTCGACTCATACCACCAGTTGCAGTGAAAACGACATGTGTAAGAAATAGCGTGCTCAACTGAAAGGATTGTACAGTCAACTCTCGATAAGTGGAATCTCCACGGGACCGTAAAAAACGGTTCCACTTATCGAATGTTCCACTTATCCGAATTGCTCGATAAGTGGAACCTCTATGAAACCGAAAAAAATTCAAATTATCGAACTTCTCTCTTATCTGAAATCTCAGGAGACCGAGGAATTTACGAATAATCAAAAACAGGGGGAGGAACACCGTATTTCTTCGCTGTAGATATACAGGTTTGACCTGCATCAATCTCTTTTAATGCCTTGTACTTGTCGACTAAAGTTACACAGGTAAGCCTTCGCTTCGAAGACTGCACGGCTGCCATTTTTGAAATGTGACTGCTGATATAGTCTTTATGTTTTCATTACTTGATAGCAATCGAATGTTCGCATTCGAAAAAATAATGTTTTGATTAAAATGATTCGAACGTACTGTAGATGATTTTTCTTTTGGAAAAGTTACACTTATGTGAATAAATATTGTTCAAGGGACCAAAAAATGGTTCCACTAAACGAAAGTTCCACTTATCCGGGGTTCCACTTATCGAGAGTAGACTGTACATTCTTTTTATTCCTTCTCGTTTATCTTATAGCATTCCGAATTCTTTTTTATGTAAATATTTTTATATGTATGTACATATTTGTTGGCATTTGGGTTGGACACCCTTATATAGATACGCTCACCTTGCCCCATCACCTTAAATTAATATAACTGCATCGAACGTTTCGCCCTTTAATGATTGGAGCTTATGTTCAACTGAAACATCTTTACACACGTCAATCAAAATGGCAGCGGTACTATTTTTTAGGTGGTTGTACTGAAGGCTATCAAAATTTCCTTTCTTACGGAAAGGAGCACACTGAATATTAAATTTTGATCCACATTTACTCATTTCAGGGAGCCTTGCAAGCTTCTAACGATATCTGATACGGAGGAGTTCCCAAACCTGTTGTTTATTGACACGTACTGTTAATCTTTTGAAAGCAACGCTGTCAACTAGACTGAAGCTTGACTTTTTATTAAATGTTTATTTTCCGCGTTTAAATCTTTGTGCTAACTTTTCCTTCTTTTTTTTTTCTTTCTCTGACATGATCTTTCTTAGCGGTAGCATTTGTAGGTTATAATTAGCGAATCTGTTCTACAATATCGGATGATAGATCTTATGTCTTCATGATAAAGTTGCAGTATTCAATCTTAGCAGGCCTAAACCATCCAATTTCGGAGGCAAAGACAGCGATCTTCTTTCTATTTTAGGATATTTAATACCACAAGTCAAAGCAGGAATAAATTTAGGCGAAATAATATCATCCACTTCATACTGTACTGTATACTGTAAGTTTATTCCGGTATCCACTGACGAAGCAGCTGTAGGCTGCATGCGTCTGTGCAATTTCAGATAACTGAGAAATATTTTCACACTAATTATATACCTTATGAGCTACTGATCGTTCAAGCACACTCTATCCAAGAACAGCACCCAGATGTCGTTTACCTATTTTTGCGTCGTTCATACTGCTGTCACTGAAGGCAAGCTCTTCTTTCTAAGTACAGCTTTCTTTACATTTACTGAAGATCTTGTTATCGGGAAATATTGAGACTCTGGCCTCGTCCGTTCTTTAGACTTTACCTTTCTCCTTACAAAAACAACTTACATGCTATAGACTAACAATTGTGCTCAAAGGTTGAAATCGATGGACAAGAAAACATTTCGCTTTTACAGAGTTAAAAAAAAGCATTCGCAGCATCAGCCAATAACTAAACTTCTGTATTGTCATTTTGAAATATGGTCCTCATTGTGTAGAGTACAGCAGATATAACTAATTTGTCTGCAATTTTTCTAAGTACTTTACCAACATTAATAGGACAATATGCTAAGAAAGCTTCTAGTGATACAGGATACTCCTTGGTAACGCATAACATTACTATCACATTCAGAAATCTTTCACATACATTAATACAATATTTTTCCGAGGTAATTGAGGACAAGTATTCTCCCCATCAATCGAAGCCAGCGAGCTAGCTAGCCTTGTTATTCAGTTTGGTACAAGAGCTTAGCGAGCTAGCTAGCTAGCTATATTATTCAGTTTGGTAGAAGAGCTTGTTATCCTAGTCAGCATTATTTCTTTTTGTGTTATGTTTATCTTATCTTATTTTCAGTAAGGTGCAACTGTGGGCTATCTAGCTGTTAGCTGCGTCTGGTTAAAAAGTGAAATTAACCAAATAATAAAGTTGGCTAAATCTTTCTTGTGGCTAAATGCAGTTTGGTTAGCTACACCTTTTACTGTAATATAAACGTTGGCAAAAGTCTAAAGTTTATTGATTCAATAAGACAACAGTCTCATTAACATGTGATATTTAGGATTTGTTTTTTAACCAATTTATTTTGTAACAACAGCCTGTAGGTTTGTTTTTATTTTCACTGACAATTTCCGCCAAATAAAATTGCTCAGTGCTTTTATTTTAGCTGGCAAATAGGGTAACGATTGGATGTTTCCTGTGTTTTTATTTAAACCGAAACTGCAATTATTTTGTTTAAAAAAATGATATAACGCCTACGGGCGAGTACTTCACACGCGGTTGTGCGACACGGTTTACCTGCGCAAGCGGTTATCTTAACGTTCTGATTAGTCTTTTAACTTTCACGGAACCTTCTTTTGCAAAATTACAAAAATATTGGCCGATCGTTTTTGCTATAATAGGGTAACAACAGGTTGTAAACTGTTTTTTAATTCATCTAAAGTCGTGGGAGAGTTACAAGTGTTGCATGGTTTACCGCTTAATAACTGCTGGCTTAACCCGGCATTACGACGCCGGGTCTTACGGGCTAGTCTATATAATAATGCGATAACTGTGTTAGATAAAGTTGATTATATTTTCTACAATTTTCTTTGAAAGTACCTATAAAACTTTTGTTTATATTTTTAATCGGTTAGAAAAAATCATGCGAAAAAAAAGCGATTTGGTTAGATGGGGATTTTATTGTATGCTAATTTAAATTTACTGTGACGGGTTTGGGAATGTAATTGCTGTGTTAAAAATTAATGCACGGGAAAGTCAGGGGTCATTAAAAATTGTTATTGTTGTTGTTGTCTATTTCGTTTAACATGATTTAATAGCGTTTTGTTTAATGAAATTAACGACAAACTGCTTTGTGATAAGCACAATTTTTTCTTTTAAATAACTAGTCTTATATACTAATACGAAAACTGTATCTGTCTATGACTTTTGCAAAGTGGATTATGTTTTTTTCTTAATTTTCTCTAACAAAGTCTATAAAATATCTCCGATAAAATTGTTATTTTTTTATAAAATAAAATTGTTTTGTAATTTATCAAACTTTGACGCTAAAACAATATTTACGTCAAAGATTATTAAGATTAGAGGAGCCGTTGCATTGCATTTTTAAGTTAAAGGCTAAATTGGAATTAACTGATGTCATCTACTGCGTGGGTAACTACCGCCATTTCTCTAATTTAACGCGTTCTCTAATTAACGCGAATTAATTATTTTAAGAAAAGTAAAGGAATTTATTTCCTCTAATTACCTACGCAGCCTCTATTTTACCTATTATTGATTTTCCTCAATTTAGCGCGGCAAAGGTTGAATTGATACCACATACATCGAACGAACGCATCGCCATCTCTTTATCCGCCGTTATTGATTTGTACGCATCTTCTACAGAGTCTCTTGTCTAGTCGGCGGTGGAAGCTTGAAATCATAGTTGTCAGCGTTGCCATTTTTTCGATTATTTTGTTAATATGTTCAACCCAGCATTTGCGAAGAATTGCCTTGAACTTCGGACATGTTTCTAAATTTTTGTCAAAATTAACCTTCTTCTTTTTGAAACACGGAGGTACTTTGACAGTCAAAATTACGGGGAAAAGAAGATATTCTTACGATCTGCCTTAAGAAGGCATTGAAATCCCGGCAAAATTTATTTAAGAGAACATCGGCGGAGATAAAAAAGTTCGAAGAAAGAAGAAAAGAAGGGATAGAAAAGAAAAGAAAAGAAAAACAAGAAATAGCGAAAAACTTTTTTCTTTTTTTCCTCTAATTTAGTGCGGCTTGGCTAAAATTTTCCTCTAATTATTACCGCGGTCTCGAATTGATAAATACATCATAATTTATTTGCTCTTATTATTGACGCGGTACCACGAATATAATTATCTAACTTGCCGCGTTAAATTAGAGAAATGACGGCAAGAACCACCTGGGTCTAAATTCCGTTTCGGAACAGACGGGTTGATGGCGTCTACACAATTGAGTCAACGGGTAAACAATTTTTACGAGTATTTTGGTGGATCTTTGCTGGCGTCAGCAAAATTTTAAAAGCCTCACATTTCCTAAAACGTTCGTTAAAACACATGATCCTAAACATAATTTTGATCAGAATTCCAAGCTCTGCGCAATGAATTCAACAGGTTAACACATTTAAAAAAACATTTTTTGTACATATACTGCCGAGGTCATCAAAGTTCCGAAAAATTATTTTTTCCATTTTTCATCCGGCTAATTGGTATTTTTCACGGTCTTATTGTTTAGTTTAGAAATAATTTCATTAGCTAAGAGCTTTCCTATTGCATTCTAATTTGCCGTGACGAGTTTCAAAAAAACTTGGAATCGCAATTGCTTTGTTATAAACTAATTTGCTAGCAAAGTGAAGGGAAATTAAACATTATTATTGTTGTTGTATATTTCATTTATAACATTTTGTTTGTAATCTTTTCAATGAAATTAAATATCAAGTTAAAATATTAAGTGGATTATCCCATGGGTTTAAATAAGTAGTTAGTATACATTTATGCTGCTAACTTGATTTTTGATTTTCGCAATTTTTTTCTGCCAAAAAGAAGCAGGTTTCGTGATTGACGTGAACTCGTTTGTTCTAGCATGGTAAATCATATATTATTGAGCATCAACATATATCGCTTTAGAAAATCCATTTTTAATGGACAAGTGGTATATTCTAAAAGTGCTAACATTTTAGAATAGTTCTTATCTTTTTCTCTTGGTGTGAAGCACCAAAAAACGGTTGGTGTAGTATTTATTTATGCATGTCGAAGACAAGTACGTTAATGTGTATACAAATTAAATGTCTAAGCTTCTTTACAAGTTTTACAAATAAGTTTCGTTACAAAAATTTTACTAATTACATTACAATTAATAAATCTATTAATAATATAATAATATAATAATAGTTAATAATAAATTAATAAAAAAATAAATAAATTATTAAATAAATAATTTTAACTTAGCCACAACTGACGTACAGAATATTAATATGAATAATATAATACCCAATTCAAAACATATTTGAATGTGGGTTATATATTTAAAGAATCGATTACTTGCCAGTTTAAGTTAGCAAAATTCAGGAACAGACAAGATAGAAATAGGACAATGAACATTGCCTGCAGGTTAGACTTTACCTTTTGTTCATTTTATCTTTAAATTACGCTTATATATTTTTCTTGTAGTCATTTATTTTTTTCTTACTGTAAGTTAACTTTAAAATTTTATAGAATCTGCAAAAACTGCACTTTTACCTGTTCACCAGGAAGGTTTTAACCCTATTCCAACTGGGCTTTTAAAGGCTCTCAATCGCTGGGGGGACTATTTGGTCCCCCATATGTATCCTCTGATTGGGAAAGGCTAATTACTTCAAATTTGGTAGGGCGTTAGGGTTAAAAAAAATTATGATGACGTCATTATTTTTAAGATGACGTCAACAAAACCCCTCAAATTGGACTCTTGGACCTAATCAAATGACGGAATTGATTTCATTAGCTACGGCTCTATTTTTTTTTAGTTTTGTTATTTGTTGTTTAAACAATTCAAAAAACTATTTATTTTGGCGATGTCACGCATATTATGACGTCATCGTCATCGATAAAAAGGACGAAATTTCCCTTTACAGAAGATCGACATACGTTGATAAAAAGATAATTATTTGACTTCGCTAACAGTAAAAACTAAGTAGATATATAAAATCTCTGTAAAATTTGTAAAACAATGATATAAAATAGTATATATTTCATTTTTTTATCAACTTATTGTCTTTTTTCCATGATAACAGATGACAATGGATTAGTGACATGAAAATGTACCCAAAATGAGTAAATGTCATATTTGAGTATGTTTTTCCATTCTATATTTTAAAACAATAGTAAAAGTATTGAAATTGATTTATTTCAGCCAAATTAAAAATATATATACTTTTGGATTTTGACAACCTCAATAAATTGAATGAATACTGAAGGTGAGCATAATTTTTTCCAAAAAAAATTACGGCAAAATATTTCTAAATAAATTTTAGAAAAAGTCAGAAAATTTCAGGGAAATATCATAATCCTATAAAAAGTTGTCTCTTCTCTAGAATTATTAGCATACCAGACATAAATATTGAAAACACAAAGGCTTTAAGACGCTCTACAACAAAACATGACGTTACATCACTGCTTTATAAACAACACATAACAATAATAATTACATTTTTTCCCCGCAAGGTCTGGGTTAAAGAAAGAGGCTGTAAATGGCTATTATAAAACTTCAACTTGGTAGTTTTCAGTTTGAATTACTTAAAAAAATATGTATATCGAGCCAGGGAAATTTAGACGTTTTCCTATGCTGATAAAAGGACTAACATGTATCTGAAAAGCTATTTCTCTTCCTAATTTTATATGTTTTCCTTATGAAAATATAAAAAATGTCATTAAATTTTTTTGTAGAAATTTATACGGTTAACATGATTTACCATTCTTCATATTTTTCTTCACAAAAAAAAATCGTGATTGGTGTGAATTCAATTAAGCATTACCGTATCTCGATGCAGCATATATAGCTTCGTTCAATGATAACTAATATTTTTCACAATTTTAAAAATTGTTTGGACTGAAATGATTAAGGAAATCTCACCTTGCGCTTATTAAATAAATAAGTACTATCAGTATGCTAAAATTTTTACATTTTGATCAAAAAAATTGAGGGAGAATAGGAGTAACAACATTGCAATGTAGATAGAACTAGTCTTTTAAGAATATAAATAGAGGTTTCTCTTCGAAGAATAAGTAGCCGCTATAGAACTTCTGTATTCTCCCATTTACATGGATGATAGGAAATCTAATGGATTGAACTGAAACAAGCACCTATGAATGTTGAAAAATAAGGACTTGTGCCTCAAAAATTAAAACATCTTTTCCCTCATTTTATATGATATTTTCGTGACAATCCAAAAAATGTCATTAAGATTTTGTACATCTAACGATTTACTAGTTTTCAAGTGTCGTGATTGACGTTATATCATGGTAAATTATTGATTAATGAGCATTAACGTATCTTGCTGCACATTTATATTTATCTCGATGAATCTAATACCTTCTAAATAAATTAATTTTAGAATAGTTCTTACGTATTTCAATTGGTGTGGAGCAATAAACAATGACTGATGCAGTATTTATTTACGTGTGTATAAAGCGACAATATTACTGTATATGGAAATGAATATAGCTTAGCTAACTATTTTAAACTTAAATTTAGTTTATTCTGTAAGTGACTAGTTGCCGAAAGCTGAATGACGCATAACACAGCCCACATATTAAATGCAGAATATTTTCTCATCACGATGTCTATATTCTGTTCTGTCCTTTTATTTTTACCACTATAAAAATATGAAAAAACGATCAATATCATTTCTTGACAGTATTTAAGAATAGTATTACTTTCAAGTCTTTTGAGTTAAGGTAAGGTTAATATAATTATACTATGCAATTAAACCTTCAAAGAAGAATGAAAAATAGCAAAAAAATCATACTTTTCAAAACAAGTATTTAAACTTTCTTCAAACTACAATGGTAAGTCTGTTGCTAAAAAACAAATTTTCAATACACAAAGCTTACCTGCTAAATGTACTATACTTGTCTCGAATATGATGAATATGTGCTTGTTTGTAAATAAACTTTAAATTTTAAATTAGCCACAACTGACATACAGAACATGAATACGAATAATATAATACCCAATACAAAACATATCAATTTGAATGTTGTTTAAATGTTTAAAGAATCTATTTTTTGCCACTTTTAAGAAAGCAAAAATCAAGAATAGACAGGATAGAAACAGAACAATGAAAAGTCCCTGCAGGTTAGTGTGTTTTTTAGCTTTAAATCATAGTAATATTTTTTCCTTGTGCTCACTTTTTATTTTCCTTTTTTTTCATCGCAATTTAACTTTTAAATTCTGTAGGATTGTTGTATGCACTCTGATACTCGAACTGTACTATTACCTGATCACTGGGAAAATCTTACGATTACCATGTGGATTTTATTCCGACCTCTCCTTGGTCTATAAAGATTCCCGCTTAACGGTTGGAATCCTTGACACTTACCAGGTAAAAGATGATCTTAGTTGTGTGGAAAAGTGCATTTTGAATGGCGCTTGCCAATCGATTAATTACAATGATTACGTAAAGACATGCGAATTGTTGAGAAATACGATTGCTGAGGATGGCCTTGAAGCTACTTATGCTACTAATTGGACTCATTATGAAACTGATCCTAATAATCAAGAGGTAAAGTTATTATCTCCATTGCGCGCTTTTCTGGTCTTTTGTATTTCTAAACAAACTTTATGAATCAGCAAGACCTTTATTTTTATCCATCAAAACATTGTATATCACAAAAAATCATAGTAAACGATTTTTGACCACATACACGTAATAAGTTCATACAGTATCAAATCTATTAAGGTTGGAGATGTTTGTTCCAGCACGTCGCCTTGCAAAGGGCATTATTGTGAGGACATTTGTGAACCACCTGGATTCAATTGTACATGCAAAAATGGAACACATGGGGAACGATGTGATAAACTGCGTACGTTATTTATGTTTATTCAAAAAACGAATACTAACACTTTTTGTTTATCTACAATAGGTTAGTTGAGCTTTGATAAGTTTAGATGCAGAAACATGGCGGTCTAAGCCTTGTAATTAATTTATTTATATACAGGAAATTCATAAAAAACCCTTGCTTCTAGAAATATTAAGCTTAGATGCGGAAACATGGCGGTCTAAGCCTTGTAATTAATTTATCTATATACAGAAAATTCATAAAAAATCCATGCTTCTAGCAATATAAAATATATATAGTTCTTTGTGAAATTACTAAGACTCTGGAATTCTGTTGCCTCTGTAGAACATCCAAAGTCGTGCAAGTGGATAAATGAAAATCATCCCACTTCGAAAAGTGGTTTCTATTGGGTGCAACTACAACAACCAACTTTAGTGTATTGTGAGATGGAAACATTGGGAGGTTAGTTAACTGTTAAATTTTAATGAGAACCTTTTTTTTATTTTGTCAGTTACCAAATATTTAGAAAGAAAGAGGATTGTAAAGTATAAAATAACTAGCTGTATGCCAGTGGAAAAATCAACTGTATTTCTGATTTAATTGATGTAACATATATACATGAATCAGATAACAAGTTTGGAGTCTGCATTAGTTCAAGATTACAACCTAAGCATATGCATCGAAAAATTAAAAACTCCAAAGTGTCTAACAAAATTGAAATTATCCAAGAAAACATTTCATATCACTAAAACTGTTGATCAAACATATTTTATTACGTCTCATACAAATAAAGCTGATCACTAAATTCTTAAAACCTACAGTTTGAAAAAAATAATAGTTCTGCATGTATTAAAATCCGCTATTCAGGCTATTTTATACGGTTACCCTACAAGTTGATTGATTGACACAAGATGTAAAGAAATTAACAGTTAACAATACATGAAATAAAAATTCAGAAAATTCAATTATTCTGTTATATTACATAGTGCCTATAACAAACAAATTATCCTAAATGTAAAAAGAAGGAACATTTTACCATAACTAATTTTAAATCAACAAAAAATCAGATATTTCGGTAAATTTGGTTCCCCATAATAGCTTACATAAAATGGAAACAAGGAAAGCTTTGTGAGGATATTTTAAATATTGTCTTTACCAATGAAATCTTACCCAAAATGTCAATAAAACATGATTTAGAAAACATTATATTTGAATCTAAAAAAATCGGTCATTCTAGTATTTTATATACAGTCTGCCCAGAAGAGTGCACAAAAAGGTATAAAATCTGATTTTACAAGCATGAGTTTATTCGGTACAGTGAGTATGATCTTTCTGCCATATTTGTATCCAAAATGTCAGAAAGAATAATTTGCGAAGTAGCTTTTATAATATACTTTATTTAGTGAATATGGTTCTTTTCCACAAAAATTCCACAATATTTAAGAAAAAACAATTCCCGACACACTCAGATAAAAATGAGTATTCGTGCAATCCACTCCTCTCTTGTATGATAAATAGAAGAATACCAGCATAAGTCACTGGTTGGCAACAATCATGTTTATAATTTTTTTTTAAATGATTTTTTTGGTCATTTATTGAAAATGAGGAAGTTCTACTTAGGCAGATGCGTAGGTCGGACTAAGGAAGGTTAAAAAATCACTATATACAATTTTAAAAACTATAACTATTCCTTGTGAAAAAGAACATGGTAAAAGGGTATTATTTTTAACCGTAACGGCTCCTTACGGCTTAACATAAATAAAAAATAAACCCCCTGTTTTGAGATTTTCTTTTAATTTAGTGAATTTTAGCGTAACGCCACGCTTTAGGAGAACAATATGTGGTCATGAGAAAGTGACCGGTGATTTCTGTTCTGTGGACAGACTAACGCAAGCGTATTTTAAGATAGGATTACTTATTAATAGGAGGATGGACAGAATTTGGCAACGTCGTGCAGAATGGCTCAATTTCAGATAGACAGCTTACAGGCCAGATCAATTCAGATAACATCTCATTACTCAAAGATGTTTCAACTGGCAGGTTTCTTTTGACTGTGGCCGGTTTGGGTGACTTACGAAAATTTATCAACTTCACCCAACTTCGTTTCTACTGTCACAAACCTTGGCATAACAGAACGATACATATCGCAACAACAAATGACTTCAACGGTACAAAGGTGGTTGACTACTTTTCTAACGTAACTGAAACTCGTCCTCCATCGTGTCACTCATATGAAGTACTTCCCGACGATACGTCTCATGTTGCATTAAAGTGTATGGAATGGAAATCAAAAACGTGGTCTTCTCGTCACGGGAAATTACTGTATAATCACTTTTTATTTATACCTCACACCTATCATGTCAATTTGTACAACAACAGACTCGAATGTGATGATAAATATCATCAAACAGGGTATAATTCTTTAGGAGAATGGCGGTTTTTTGTGCGATAAAAAGACATTTAAATTTCATCTTATAATAAGCATAAATACACGCATATTAAAAACACACCAAAAAAAAATACAAAACAAAACAAAACAAAAAACAAGAGAGGCGCACGCATCATTTAAAATATTTGATTTCTTTTTCACTAACAGCAGATGTACACCAGGTATATCTCATATGTTTACACTGTATTCACTCGGATAAATACCTGGTAATACGTAATTTGAGGTTTCGGGGAAAATGCTCTTATTTGAACTTTAAAGAGGCTTTTATTAAACGCAATAATCTGATTAGACTTGATATTTAGCTTTATATCTAAAATTAAGTTAAACCAAAAATGGTGACGTTTTCAACGGTTTTTAAAGATCTTCATTAATTTTGTATTAAAAAATAAGTCTCTCTAGGTTTTAACGACAAACTTATAGAAACATGTCCACAACATATTAAATATATGTACCAGAAATTTACGCACCTTTACCATTTGTTTATAAGTAGCGGATCTGTCACTTAGACTATACATAATAAAATTTAGGGTCAAAAGATCTTAAAAAAAAGCACACGTTGACCAACAAATAAAATTTTTTTAGAAATAAATTAATGATGACGGATAAAAACGACTACCACGACCAAATTTTGCTGAACTCTATCTCGGTTTTGAAAGATTTTCGGCAAGTAAGGACTTTTTTAGCAGGAAAAGACAGTATTTGTTAGAATAACATTTATAGTAAAGTGAACTTTTGGAATGACCTGCTCGGTTTCTATCTAATATTTACAATTAGCAAACTGATTTCAAGATTTTTAAAATTTTTTTACCAATTTTTAGTAAGACACATGCACCTGTAAATATTAGATGTAGAAAGAAGCCAACAGTTTTTATTATATTTAATGCAACAACAAACAAACACAACAACAACAGCAGTGACAAAATCAACAACAACAACAGCAGTGACAAAATCAACAACAACAACAACAACTAAATCCACAACAGAGGTATAACCGATAATAACGACCACAACCAGCTTATCTCATTTCTATGAAGGAGTACGGTTTATTTAGGAGTTTATTTAAAGAAAATTAGATTAGACGATCTTTTAAGTGTGCTAATTTATGTGCCTTGTGTGTCCAAATTTCTACGTGCCCGAGTGTGTTACGTACTTTAATGTACTAGTGTTTTAGGTGTCTTGACTTGTCATGTTCCTTCGTGTCCTCGGTATATTAAATAAAAAATACATCTAAAGCTACCATAACGCGTTTTATCAAGGCTTAACCCTTTGATCAATAAGCTAGATACAAAATAAACACTTCCTTATAACGACTCTGGTGCCATTTAAATGACATGTAGAAATATTATTCTATTCTATGAAGAGAGTATATGAATATATATTAAATATGTAGAGTGAAATATATCTGTGTAATAATATATTGATATAATTTCTGGATCTGATGATGTGTTGATTGTTAACCATATCGACAAAGTAGAATTACTTTTAACGACTAATGTAAAATATAACTCTCTAGTTGGAGAAGTGAAGCCAGGTTCACATCAATGCCAATAGCGCTATCCTTTCGTAAAAACTGATGCATGCGAATAAGAAATTCCGGAAATGAAAATATGCGAAACGGTTCTAACTTATGTGTTCACATCAAATAGAACACGAAGTCGTATTGGCTTTATAACTCTGGACTTTTCCGATAAAGACATGCTCTACGCGACATTTTTATGATCCAAATGATGAGGAGAAGAAGACCAAAGATTTAAAAAACAAAAAAATGGTCTAAAGAATTGTTTATTTAAAGAGGATCAAAAATGCATTTTGCTAAATGCATCATGTTTTATTTTCTCCAACATGGAAAATCAAAGCAATTTCTTGTTTCGATCAAAACTTTAAAATACATTTACGTCCTAAGTCAATAAAGATCAAGCGGTGTTGCTTTGATGTTCGCAATTCGCATGAAAAAATATAAAAAACTGTTCGCATGTTATTCGTACGGATAACATGCGAACGGGTGTAATGTAGACTGACTCTGCTATAAGTGATAAAGAAGTAAAGATAATCATAAATAAAGTTATTTTCATTTGAGGTACGAATTAGAAAATAAGGGAACTGTTCACACTGTAACATGTAAATTAGCATAAGAATTAGCTACGTTATTCTCATTGGTGTGAACATGGCTTAAAGAACACATTTTGAGATATGTTTATGTGTTAATTTAAGATTTTTTTATAACGAAATGTTAAGCACGAGAAACGGAGATAAAATTGAAGGCACGCATGTACGATTGGAAAAAAGTAAAATTATCTTATAATAAAAAAATTTCCAACATATTTTAATTTTTTTGTGTTCTTCCTTACATGGTACACAAGTCTAGATAAAGTAGAATAACTTACTTACCAATTTTTTGTAAAGCAAGAATTAATATGTATTGTCTTAAAGATAAACTATTTTCGCCCCTGTTGGGAAAAAAATGTTTGTAGAAATGGCTTTTGCACAAGTGATATGCTCACATATTTTTATACAAAAGTGTGATCGCGCTAATTCGCGTTAAAATATCAATAACCGCTCGCTAATGGGAGTTAAAACGCGTGCGGTAATTAGTCATGGACGTTCCAATAAAGCGTTAAAAATTAACTCCAATTGGCACACCTGCTCAACGCGAATTAACGCCAGATGGAAACCAAGATTTAACGTACCATGCGGTGAACATGAAACAGCATAGAGAGATTGCAGAAACACCAAAATATACAACAAAAAATTAAAAGTCAGCCACTTGTGCCAATCGCCACAGTAAAATAAAGAGACGATGTATATCCTTAAGAGCAACGTAAAAGACGAGCGTGCACCGACTTTAAATTCATTAGCAAACATTTCACTTTTTCATAAAATTCTTCAGCGTTTCCAAAATACAAATAAGGTAACAACTTAACCCTAATCTACATTGTCAAAATTTTAAATGTGTCACGGCAGAGCCAATTATCAAAATCTTTCAGAACATTTAGTAGATTTTAAACTAAGCAAAGGGATTCTATTTGCGTTGAAGTCAGCTTTTAAGCTTGGTTCCCACTAGGCGTCTAGCCGGCATTAATCTTCCTAAATATGATTTTTAAGCGCGTTAGTGCCTAATATATACGAAAGAAGTACCTGTAACGCGAGTTAGGCACTCATTACGCGCGAGTAAGACGACGCTCGTTACGCGCCACTTAAACGCCTGTTAGACGGCAATTCTAAAATAAATTTTTTATTATGACTTCTTAGGCAGCTAATCAAAGAAAGTTGACCTATTTCTGCATGTTTTCTTGTTGCTTCTGCATTAAATTCGGCAGACTGTAGTGACAAAACAGACGTTTTCACGCCAAAATGCTCCTTGATGCGTATCTCTATAATAATACGGAGCTTCTGTCTGTCTGTCTGTCTGTGTGTGACGTTTACAAAGACGATATTTTTTACCACCCGAATGCGCGAGTTTGTCGAGTTTTTTTGTTTTGTTTCGCAACCGTTAGAAATCACGTGATAGAAAATAAGTAGTATGATTCGCTGAAATACATACTTTCGAACGGGACGGCATCCGAATAGAAAGTTCCCTTCGCGTAAAAACAAACAAACATAAATTTTCTCGACAACGTTCTCGACAAAAGGCGAACTAAAAAAGCGGATAAAAAATGTCTCATTTTTGACGATCCCTTAGTCATAAAAAAGTGCAGATATTAAAAGCAAAAAAAGGCAAAGTGGAGAAGTAGAGTGGATTAAAAAAACACATAGTTTGGAACAGGGTTACCATCGACACACACACACAAAAAAAACGGTGAAAAAGTAAAGTAGTTCAAAAAAGCATATATGAAAAAGAAAAAAGAGACCAAGTGAAGAAGTAGAGGTAAAAGTAGAAAAGTGAAGTTGGAAGCAACAATAAGTTACTTCGGAAGTGAAGGGTGGAGCTAGAAGAAGTAAAGTAAAGTTAGAAGTAGAAAATAAAATGTTGAGTTTAAAGTCGATCTGAATTCACAAATAGTAAGAACTTTGATATTTTAGACGTTCGGGTTTTATGTCGCTAGAGCTACGTGTCAAGGAAAAAATCACTTAAAAGCTTCAAATTCTCAAAGTTTTATATTTTACCGCGTTTTTTATAAGAAATAGCATATTTATTTACATTTTTTGCATAATTAATGTATCCCCTGGTGCGTAACTAATGTATTTGTCCTAAAATTCAAAATGCTGCATAGGGCTGTTAGCTGGGTACCAAACAAATGTGCTAGCGAAACAGAAAATTTTGGTTTGTTGAATTTACTGCAAATGTCATAATTTTTATATTGCTTTTGTTTCTCTTTATATGTGTTTTACTAAGCATAAAGAGCTACCTGGCTATATGCGTCTTCCCAGTTCAACTATATTTAACTGGGTATCTGTCTTAGCTAATGTTACCTTCAAGCTTCATAGCTAGCTAGCTAGCTAGCCAGCCAATGATTATTGTTGTTACTCCTCTTTTTAACTATTTATATCTACCTTAGTAGTCAAACTTAGGGATGTTATTTAAGCACGAATGATGATGTAACAAGCAACAAAAACTTTCAAAGACTTTTAGGATATTGAGAGGAATAATTTTTCTCACGTTTCCTGTAAACTTTACTTTAAAAGGACGATTTTGTAAAACCTAAAGTGTGTGCGTTAATTGGAGTAAGTTTTATTGTTTTGTTGTTGACTGCCTGTGTTG
Source organism: Hydractinia echinata (assembly GCA_030067915.1). Taxonomy (NCBI): domain Eukaryota; kingdom Metazoa; phylum Cnidaria; class Hydrozoa; order Anthoathecata; family Hydractiniidae; genus Hydractinia; species Hydractinia echinata. The sequence continues at coordinate 881,609 of JASGCC010000013.1, read as the reverse complement.
CGCCTGTCAATGTTGTAACTTTCTACCAAATGTCCAACTAGATTTTACACCTTGCAAGCCGTTGTTTTTTATATTTCGTCTGGATTTTTGTTGGCATGATTTCATGCGATTTGACATTTGACATTTTGTGTCAGATTTTAAGAACTTTTTTGTTAAATAGGACTTACTCCTTGCAAACGTTCTTTTTTTTGTATTTTCAGATTATTTTTTTTGTTAAGGCAGTATACTGAAATATTTGCTGATGTCATCAAAATTCAAATGACAGGACTTTTCAATTGTTTCTCTGAATAAATAAAAAAAAATTGTACTTTTAAATTTTAAACCTTTATATCTTCTTAACCTTTCGTTAAAACACATGATACTATACAATTCTCATCAGCCTTTCAAGCTCTGCACATTACAGGAAACGGATAAACAAATTTCGCCAATTTTTTTGTTAATGCGCTGCTGACGTCAGCAAAAGACCTAAACAACCTACTTTTTCCATTACTCTTCTGCCTAAGTGGATTTTCCCACGGGCTTTATCGACTAGTAACATACATAAAGTGATTAATGCTATATGACGCCTTTATGGTCTGATCTCGTGAAGCGACCCCGCTCGTTTAACCGATCTTTCTTGAGATCTCGCTTTAAAGTTTTCTCATAGGAGTAAAATGCGATCGCAAGGGAAACAAGCCAATGCGGTTTGCCAAGCCCCCTGTTTGTTGAACCAAGATGTAGCTTAAGCGTGCAGATTATCTTTATTTCTGTGCTTGATTGAATCTATTTAACTTGAAGTCAAACCTTCTTGCAGAATACTAATTAAAAAAATGTTTTATTAACAATTTTTGTGGGAAAATAACGTGTCATGGAAGAAATTAACAATAAATTCAGATACAAATAAAACAAATCTTGAACTTTCTTGTGCATAAATGTGACACATTTTCAACAAAAACATCGTAGCCTACCTTTACTTTTAGGTCGTTTTGTAAAATATAATAAATTTTTGTGATTTCTTTTAGATTTCTTTTAGATTTCTTTTAGCTGGCTTAACTGAGTCGATCCTTCTCATATCATCGTAAAAATACATCAGTTCTACGGACTAACTCGCTTCATATGACCAGCCCCTTACTGAACGAGTCACTCAGTCAAATGAAAACTGTGTTATCTGATCTGATCTGTGTTATTAAATTAAATTAAATCAAATTAAGTGCAAACTGTGAGAAATAGTTAAAATTAGTTTAAGTGATAAACAAATGCGAAAGTTACAATAAAGTATGGTACATGAACTCGCAAATAATACCAACAGTGATACCAACTACTATTGAAGATGAGAAAAGACGGCGGAAGTGCAACAAAGATTAGATATAAAAACATTGTGTAATGTTTTAAGGAAGAGTATATACTTGATATGATTGATATTAAAATGTTTCTAGAAGGTAGTGAAGAATGGAAAAATGTTAGAAAATATTACGTAGCAGTCTAAAGAATATAATGAGTAGTTCCTTGTTCGCCATAGGAAGTAGATATTAATACGAAATGTTTAAATATAAATGTATTAAATTTTAAAAGCGAAGCTTATAGTAAGTGTACTTACATTATATTTAAAGATAATATTATTAGTGTGGCATATGGATTGAAATATATCAATCAATACAAATCAAATAACTGTTGAATTTAGCTAACAAAGAATTTATGTTGAAGATGCAGAACAGAATAACTTGTGTAGTACTTTTTGCAGGGTATGCTGCACAAGTTCTACTTTGGCAGGAGGCAAGTAGGTAAGTAAAAAATGTACTAGCCGCAATTTTCGCAAGGTCTTTGTAATAAAAACTTTCGAACTATGGCCTGAAAAATCGGTTAAATGAGGCGTACTGACATCGTCAAATATAAGTTCAGTTCAAACATGAGTCCAAACTCAAGTTACTTTAATAGAAACAACGTTATTACGTCGTCATTCGACGTCTTCAAAATTCTGCCGTTCTTTTCACTATTATGTCAGAGACTGTAAGTCTTTATATCTCCTATTCTATAATCTACACATCTTTTCTCTTTACATCCATTAGGACAATTGTACCCACTTTCACAATCTTCCAACTGCATTTTCGTCATTTTATCCCTCACAGAAACAATTCACCACATCAACCACATATACAGCACGTATCTAAAATTTTAATTGTAAATCCCATTTTTGAAAATAAGACGACTTGATTTCATATTAGAGTTTAATACATAATTACTTTAATAAAAAATGGAATATTATTACAATCTTAATAAGCTTCGTAACCTGAATGTTTAGTTAACAAGGTTGCTATGACAGGGTAGCAACAGTTTTTATTTAAGCTAAAGTTGCAGGAAAGTTATTTTTGGCAAAATATAGAACTCACTACTCCCGAAACATTATGATGATGTGCCCCCTTCACTTGATTGACGACATAATGTATATACCTGTATTTATAGCGCTCCACCCGGGTGTATGGTACAGTTTACGGTTATTATAAACCCTCGACCTGGCGTTTAACGCTGAGTTATACATTAACTTGTGGCTTAACCCGGCGTTTAGGTATATGTTCTATATGTATCAAAACGCCGGGTTAAGCCACTAAAGCCACTCATATTCGTGTAACCAAATTCTTTAAAATAATGTAAATCACTTGTTTTTTCAGCAAAACCTATTTATGATATCGATATCTAGCAAAAGGAACACGACATTTTAATAAAAAGAGATAGAAAAAACCTAATGCAGTAAATATTCGTGTTTGTTTGCTTATTACACGATCTTTTTTTTGACAATACATTAAAACAATAAGGATTGTGTATTTCAATCCAAGATCACGAAGTGACCATATCCTGTAATAACATGATTTTTGTTTATCTTTCAATCTTTATATATTTATTTATTTGAATGTCTACTGTTTCAATAATACCTTTTTGTTTAAAATTTAGCGTGTACAGCAGTTTTTTTTATTTATTCTGTTAAGTTATTAGCTACGTTAATTGTTGTTTTAAAAAATGTGAAGTCAGTATAAGTAAACAGGTTTGAACATCCTATTGGTACAAAAGTTACTTCAATTAAACATATAGCTTTGCTTGTATAAGTAAATAGAAAAGGTTGCAAGAATAATTTTCGCATCAAAAATTTCACAACTAAATATACAGAAGTTAAAAAATGTATACGAAACTTCTTCCTGTGTATGCTTTGGTGGTTGTGGTGCTATGTGGAACAACCCATGGTGAGGAGAAATGTAAACCCATACTGAATCGTATGTGCAAATTCCTTACCCAGAAAGGCTATGGTATCACTGATATGACCAAAGACGCCTACCGTAAGGGTATAAGAAGAATAGAAGAGTTTTTACCTTTGTTCCGTATAAAATGCGCGAAAGAAATATCGCCATTTATATGCGCAAATTATTTGACTCTCTGTAAAAAGGACCAGATAAAGACAATTCGACCTTGTCGGTCACTTTGTGAAAAATCTAGAACAGGTTGTGGTCTACTTATGACGACATACGGTTTTCATTGGCCATTTAATTGCAGTCAATATCCAAGCGAATCAGACGAAGAATGTCTCAAGTATAGCGACGTGACTGATGAAAGTTCGATTGAACCAGAAAATAAAACACAAAAGAAATATCAAGTCGAAGGTTAGAAAGAATTAGACATTTTTATACTATCATTTTTGCTTTCGTTACAAGAATTTTTTCCAAACGTGTTTATTAAACATTGGAAACGTAACAACGTTGTCTATAATTTTGCTTTGAGAGCCAGTCACATATAAAAACTCGTCAAAGTTGATAACAAAAAAATTGCATGCAAGTGACGACGTGAAAAAAAATCGACAGCACGAAATTTGATATTGATAAAGAAAGACTGAGAAATGCTGTTAAGCACATCAGATAAATATATATATTTTTGCATTTGTTTCTTGGAATGACTATAAGATGCGAAAAAACTGAGAAATGCTGTTAAGCACACAAGATAAATATACTTATTTTAGTAGTTTTTTTTCTTGCTTTCATCTGTAGTATTTTCATGTGACATTTTCACCTCGTCAAACGATCTGGCATTCTACCCACAGCCTCAAACTATTGTATGTTTTTAGATAAAGGGAGAACAGAAAATTTGTTTCTTGGGGTACCGTGATATACACACGCACAGTCGAAGAATAATAATATTTTCTCCTGCGTGTATGGCCCAGACCTTGTTTTGTAGATTTCTCCAGGCCTCATTTACTACGTGTCCTCATCATTTAAAGGAATAGAAGGGATTTTAAGATTTCCTCCCTTTTAGCTTTTTAGTTTGGTTTATTTCTTTGTTGTCTTTTCTATTTATAGGCCAAATTACAGGTACAGCAGGGTCAACTGTGATTATTGAGTGTGCTACAGGCTACGTTGTCGATATGCAGAAAGTTACCCACTCAAAGTCTGAATGCTGTGGTAAACTTTCAAAAGGTATCTTGACCAATTTGTGTCATAACAAATCCACTTGCAAATTTCAAAATACTCAGAACACATTTGGAGCACATTGCAGAGGCAAAGTTGGTACGGTTGAAGTAGAGTACAAATGTGAAAAGGAATTGAACAAAAAAGAGAGTTGTTAATACTTGTTATAAAGCAATCTGGCAACTATGCTTAGCCTAAAAACTTTTGGGCTAATTTTTCCATATTTAAATTCTTATTATCAGTATTGTAACTAATAGGTTTTTAGATGATTTAAATTCTGTAATGATAATTTTGTTATCATATAACTTCGCATTGAATCAAAAACGCGTTTTGCATTTCAATTTGAGCAGCATATTCATTTTAACTAGTCATAAGCCCGTAGAACATTCACGGAGGTTTATCTAACGGAAAATCCTAAGGAGTTCGATTGCTGCTACCATCTTTGTCTCGCAGACAGAACGCTAGCATTATAATATAGGCTAGGTGGGAGACCCTTCATCGAAACGCCGGGTTAAGCAAAAATTAGCTATGCGAACCGACGTTAAACGACCGGAGAAGTGCTTAATAAGAGCCGCAAATTGTGACATATATCTAGATGGAGCGCTTCAGTAAAGACATACAGTATGTCGTAAAGGAAGTGAAGCGCACACAACATAATATGTTTTTCTAGAAATAATTTTTGGCAACTTTAGCTGAAATAAAAACTCTTAATAGCAAAAACAGGGGGCTAACATTCTTTCATTTTTCGAAATATGTTTCCGAGAAAGTTCAAAAATTAATTGTGGCACCAGGTTGACCGTGACCGTGTCGCACATGGGCATAGGCGTAATAGCTAATGCTTTTAGGCGCAAAACACTTTTAAAAAAAGCTTTATCACAACTTCGGTTTAAATAAGAACACAGGAAACAGCTTGTAGTTACCACCGTTCAGTTAAAAAAGTCACTCAGTAATTTCATTGAGGGGAATAAGTTCCCGTCGAGGTTAAAAAAGGAAATTGTGCAACCGGGCTAATTGCTTAGTACAGGCAAACCATGTCGCACATCCGCATAGGCCTAATACCCTTTTCCAAAAAAACTTTATCACAACTTTAAATAAGAACATAGGAAACAGTCCGTCGTTAACACCAGGCTGAGCGCTTAGTACAGGTAAACTGTATCGCACATGCGTATAGAAATCGAAATCTACGTTTGTAGCTAGCCAAAATCTTAAAATTGGTTTGCTTAAGATTTTCACATGCCTAAAAAACGTGATGATATTTTCATCTTAAAATGTGAAAATTTATAGAAAATAAATATTCCTATGGATACGAAATATTTAGAAGAGATAAAGATCAAAGAAAAGACCGGCAAACCTGACACCATCACTTCCAAACCAAAATGGCCTTCGTGAAAGCAAGACTTCCTAGACCCCTGAATTAATGAAAGAAGCTTTTATTTGAGAAACATCACTCACATCAATCTAATTTTCCGAAGATAAGTAACGAAGTAACAAATTTTCACTTTTGTATTTTCGTTTAAAATCAGTAATTCGTCGAGTCAAATTTTTATTGGGGAAAATGTTTGTGAGCTGCTTAAAATTTCATCAGTTTTCACCGACGAAATTGCTGAAGATATTCACATAGTACATTCCATATGTGTTCACGCACTTGCAAACTAATTGTTTTTTTAAATAATTCATTTCGCGATTTTGATTTGGAGAAAGCCCCGTCTTATACCGTGATAGGTCTTATAAATGAAAAACAAATTTACTAAGTTAATAACGGTGGAAATAAGCCTAGATTGCTTGGAATTAATCAAATTAAATATGAAATATGAAATATTGCAGCCATAAAGCGGCATGGATTTTTAGGCGACCTACTTCGTGTCCGCTAAGTGCCTCAGATTACACAGTCTGTTGTAGCAAAATTTGTTACATAGAGGAACATCGTGTAAACAATGAAAACGTGTTAATTAGCCTGAACTAAGGTGATTCAGCCTAAAGTGAACGTGCTCCGCTAAGTATTAAAAAATAGACATGCATCTCTCGCTAATTGCTAAGGTGTAAAACAACAACCAGGGGTGGATACAGGAATTTAAACAAGTTAGTCCATTTTTTTACAAACTCGCTAAGAAATGGGCTTTAAAATACGCAAGCCGTTAAAAGGCGTGTTTTTATTAAGCGCATAAAATCGCATTTTCAAAACGCATAAAAACCAAGATGAGGAAAATAAAGCAGGGGCAGGTCTCTATAATAGAAACTCAACACAAAAAACATAATATTTTATAAAATATAAATTATACATTTTTTATGTGAATAAGGCATTTTTCCGTTCTTATATAACTAACAAAAATTTCATAGCTTAGTGATTTGGTATTTTACTAGTTTAAAAATAGTATACATTTAACTAGCTAAAAACACATTACAAACATTACAAAATCTGCTTCTACCTATAACATCGTCCATCGATAAACAAAAATAGTATTTTTGAGGTCTTTTATTTAAAGTAAACCATTCTTTAAGCTAAAATCGCTGATTAAAAAAGAGCAACTTATTCCACTTCACATCTGCTTCTAATTCAAAAATTCGCAGTGCCAGGCACAACAACTTTCTTTATCCAACTCAACCGAGAGTAAACCTTTAATAAAAGAATATCATGTGTATTCTTTCTCATGGAACAGAAAGTGAAACTACGTCCAAGTACATCGAGATTAAATTAGGGGGTATATGTTACTATTTTACGGTGAATTAAAGCAAATTACTAAATTTTGTGACCCCTAATGAAACAACATGCGATGAAAGTCGCAGGATAATAAAGCAATTTCTAACGTATTACCCCATATCATTGATAAATATGCGCTTAACTATATAATATATGCATGTTTGTATTATGCGTAGATATTCTGTAGAAATTCAACATGGTGAGTTTTAAGAAAGACACCCGGGAAGATTTTTGTGTATAAGAGAACTTTTGAAATTGCAACAACAAGATAAGAAGAAATAATAAAATAATAAAATCATGGAGTTGCATGGTAGCAAAACAAAGAATGACATAAGAACGCCCAAAACAAGAGAAAAATGAAATGTCAAAACAATTCAACAAGAATAACGGATAAAAATGCGGAAAATGATAGTAGGAAGTTTAAATGTTGCTTTATCATCATTAAAAGCATAAACAATAACCCAAGTATGCAGCATATGATGCCAACTTAATTACTATCGGTTTCAAGTCAACAATGCTGTTAAAAAGTTGTCTTGGTTTCTTTTGATATAATATGAAATGATGTATTTAATTTAGCTACCTAGCATTAATCCTGAAAGTTGCTTTGTCAGCTTTTGTATGTACCTTAGCTGAAAGGAAACCGGTTTCTTATATCTTAGTGTGATAAATGCAATTTACTCTTGTCAGTGCACAAGCAACTATTCTGTTAACACATAGCTGAGAAACTTCAGTAGTGACACTAAACTGTTAAAACGAGACTGACTCAAGGACAATGAAGAAAGTTCTTATCATCGCATGTTTTGGCTTGCTGTTATTATCACTTTTACAAATTGAATATGCTGAGGCTGGGAGACGAAGAAGCAGAAGCGTCAGGAGCGTCAGAAGAAGAAGACGATTTTCGCAACCTCCGCCACGATGTCAGTACAAACGTTTTAGGGTATGCGGAAGACGTTGCTACTGGTGGAGATGTTATAAAATTTGTAATTGGCAAGTGCGACATGTGTGTTCTGGTTAAACATGTATTTAAAAGGATTGTAACCTAAAGTTTTGTATTAATGGAATGCAGATTTCTTTATACCTTTATTATTGTATTTTCTGTAAGCGTGCAAAAGTATTTAGGTACGGCAACACTTTCCTTTTGCTTTTCTCTATGAGGTTAATTGTCTATGTTTGAATAGTTTAAATGATTTGCTATCTGAATGCCTCTACTGGCTTTGATGTTAGCCTTGCATTTCCATAAATTTACTTATTTTGGAATAAATTATTTTCAAGAGTCGTAATACTAAGTAGTCTTTTAACAAGGAAGTTAAACTTAATGGTATCAGCACTGAAAAAGCGAATTAATTAAGGGGTGTTTGTAATCTACGTGTATGAACCTTCGTAACAGCGTTTGGAAAAAGGAAGTAGATAATGTATAGTCTATAATAAAGATATCTGCATATCCACATGTTTTGGTAGACTAGACGTAAGCCCGTAAGAACTTCCCTGTCGCTACACAGAGCTACCATCTTTGACTCACAGACAAAAAGTTGAGTATTTTAATATATACTAGCCGGTAGCCAGTGGATAAATCCATAGGTTCGCCCGTCCTTTACATATCTCATCTCGTGTTTCCGTAACACGACGTTTTTCTCGCACAGAAACAAACAATTAAAGAGACTAGTCGGTGGCCCGTGGGAAAATCCACGGGTTCGCCCGTCCTTTATATACCGCGTTACAACGGGTATTATGAAAGAGAAGGTACTCTGTTTCGAAAACAGAAACACGAGAGGAGTTTTGGCGATCTCAATAACTCGCATCAGATGATGATGTCCATGAGAAGATTTTTAAAGGAAATTCAACAAGTGTTAGAGTGGATCAGATATTAAATTTTTCAGACGTCCAAGCAGTGTTTTTAGACGTCCTTTGAATGCCTTTTTTTAATTTAGCTTGTTAGGATAATCTTATTCCAGGATATAATGTGATATCATATTATCATGATATCATGTTATAACGTAAGGGCAGAGCTCTGATTACGTTAAGGTTACGTTATCCGTACCTAAAATCGTAAACTTACCTAAAAGCATTTCCGTCTTTTCTTTCTCACAACTTGTTATGAGATCAGTAAATAGTCGGTCAGTAAATAGTAAAAATATAATTATCTCTACAATAATACGCTAAGTGTGTCTGTCTGTGTGTCTGTGACAGGCAAAGTGGATCTCTTCATTTGCCTTTGAAGTTGCCGAAAAAAAACTTTGATGTTGCCGTAAAATATATGTCTTCTTTGTCGTGAAAAGCTGCGAGTTTTGTGTGGTTTGTTAAATGAAGTTCTAGCACAATGTAACGGAAATTGTGTTTCCAAAAAAATGGCTGTCGTTTTTAAGCATTTGTCTTCTCTTGCCTTCAAAATAAATCTACAAAAACATTTGAAAAAGGGCATGGTATGTAAATGAAGTATAGCAAGGTTTCAAAGGTTTGTTTATGTTTTTTTTAGTTTTGATGATATTATTGATGCAAGACATGTTTGTTAGCTAGCATCATAAAGCCAACCACACCAACAACAACCTAATAGCTAGCTAGCTCGGAATTTATAAATATGTAGCCATGTTCTTTATACCTAGCTAAGTCTCCAGTTTACATTCAACTGACCAGCTATTAGCTGCTGTAGCTAGCTTATGTTAGCTTCGAACTTAACATTCCAAGTACCTAGCTAACTTGTGAGTTTTATGTTGCTTTTTACATGTAAGAGCTACCGTAGTTATCTTAGTGGTCTTTGCTAAGAATGTGGCTGTAACTTATTTCACTTGACATTTTAAGCTTTTCACATTTTGTGTATGCAAATAATGTTTTTTTCACATTTTGTGTAACTAAACTTATAGACACATCGGTTACATGCAATATGACGAAACTATTTTTATTTAAAATGTAGTAATTCTGGTACCTTAAGTGTAGTGAATTTTGTTGTTCTAGATGTTCTGACTAAAATGTTTTTGTTTATGACAATTTGTCTTATTTAGGAAAAGTTTCAACTTTTTTGAGGGAGTACAACACCTAATATAATTCTTATTTGACAGAGGTTTTTGACATTATGGGGAAACTTTACGTAGCTTTTTCACATATTTTGATTTTGTTGCAGTATTTACATGGGTTGTTGATTATTTTTTTTTTTTTTTTTGGAAAAGACAGCGGAAGGATTCACATTTTTTACCCTAAATGTAAAAAATGTACATGAAAGGCTAGGGTAACTTTTCATTTATATATATACATAATGTATATAATATATACAAACTGTTGTGTGTTTTTTGAAATGTTATGTGTTTGGATCATGCAATATACCGAAAGAATTAATTTTTGTAGAATTTTACTTTACACCTTGCAAGCCATTCCAGTTTTTATATTAAAATGAGAAATTCAACTGACATTATATATACAAAATGTCAAATTCCCACAAAATCCATCAAATGTTATTAACCCTGAAAATTTTAAACATTTTCCTGATTCTTTTTTTGACTTGCGAAGTTCTTTTCCTGCAAAGATTTCTAAAAATAAAGTACAGAAATACTTATTTTTAAAATGTAAATTTAATTTCTTCCAATTTATGGTTTTGACATATTCATGTAAGAGTTTGTGGGCAAAGACATAAATCAGCATGCTAAAAGAACTGACGTTTGTTGACGTAGAATTACTAAACACAACCGTTTTTTACATTTAGTGTAAACTTTTGTGCATATGGCCATATTCAATATATATATACACCAAAAGAGTTAGCTACTTTGTTGATTTTGGTTTTATACTCTTTGTAAGCTATTTTTTTCTTCTTTTTGACATTTTGGATTAACTTATTGTTGCAAAAGGCATATACAATATGCATATAAAAAAATTGGAATTTTGCAAATTTCTGTTTTACCACTCAATTTTCACATTTTATATAAATTCTTTGGGAAAGGATGGTATGAAATAGACCAAAATACCTGATCTTAGTTGTTTTTAATTTACAGGCTGTGCCTTGTGAAACTTTAAGGTGGACATTTTGTGTAAGACAATGGCATGACATATACTGATAGAACTGATTTTTGTTGTTTTAGATGTTATAACTGAAACTTTTTTTTATATATTTATGTTATTTTGTGAGGAAGGACCATACACAGAAGAATTAGATTTTACACATTGCAAGCTGTGTTTTCTATATTTTGTATAAATTCTTACTGGTGAGGACTCTGTACAACATAACGAAATGACTGATCCTTCTCTATTTAAATTTGATGTGTTCCAAATCGCAGTTTTTTTAAAAAAAATTGGTGAAATTTACCTGGGTTTTTGACATTTGTGGTTAAAATTTCTCAGCAGGGAACAGTATGGTTGCCGTTTATATTGTTTTTGTTGCAAACTGCTGTTTTTTTAATTCTGTGTAAACTTTTGTGGAAAAAGAGCACATGCAAAATACTGAAAGAACAAATTTTTGTACAATTGGACTGTGAGCTGTTGTGTAAGTTGATTTTTTTTATATTTTGTGTTATAAACGTTTTTTAAACATTAAACTAACTGTAAGTAATGTCGGTTTTGCTGGAAGAAAAGTCCACGGTGTCACGTTTTTGTTTTTATTAAGAACTTCACAAAATATTGCGGGAATAAATATTTGGTGATGATAAAAAATTACTGAATGTTCAGACTGAAACTGTTTAACTGTTGTGAGGGAGGACCGTATGCAAGTATATATACTAAAAAAATAATTTGATATTCTACACTTTCCAAGTTGCATTTTTGTATGTACTGAAATGACTGCTCTTTTTGAGTTGAATTTGATGGGTTTCATATCCTTTTTGTGGAAGATTTTATGGGTGAAGACAATATAGAACATGCCAATTGAACTGATTTTTGTTCATATTTTGATTTGCTCCTCAGAAACCTTTGTGTTCTACATTTATTGTAAACTTTTCAATGTTTTCAAAATAATAATTTTTGTTGATTTGAAATTTACTCCTTGCTCATTGCTCATTGCTTTTTCGATATTTCAGTTTAAAATGTTTGGTAAAGTCAGTATGGATCATTAGACAAAATTTTTTTTTTTTTAACCAATTAATTTTTACATTTTGTGCATATTTTTGCGGGAGAGGATGGTATGCAACCGAATAAATGATTTTTCAAAGTTTAACATTTTGTTTTTTAGTGTTTTGTGTTTGTTTAAGTTTGGCTTTTTGATATTGTTCAGGTTGTATTGTTGTAGTATAAGCATTTAGGGAAAAGACAATGTTTAAAATGCGTAAACAACTTATTTTCATAGATCTGTGCTTACTGTTGCAGCCTTTCTTTTCGACACTTCGGATTAAAATATTGAAAGTTTTCAACATAATCACATAATAAGATGTATACATATTTGAGATGTGTTATTTCTGACATTATTATTATTGTTGTCGTAACTGTCTGGGTTGTGACTGTCAATGTTGTCACTTTCTACCAACTAGATTTTACACCTTGCACGACGTTTTTTTTTTTATATTTTGTCTGAAGTTTTGTTGGGAGGATTTCATGTAGATTGCTATCCCTGTTTTTCTTTAGAAATATGCTTGAAACGCTGATCAAAAAATGTGTAGGTTCGTGTGCTTAACTGTAGAGATATTGGAGTTTGAGGGTTTTTAATGATGTCATTATCCGTTCCGAAACGGATGGGTTGACCAAGCGTTGGAAAATTGGTCCCATTTTGGTCCCAGGTTGTCCTTAGTTACCCACACAGGAGATGGCGTCAATCCATTTCCAAGTTGTTGGCCTATAAATGCAATGCAATTGCTTTACTAACTTTAATGATTTTTACTGACATCAATCTTTGTGATAACTTTGAAACTTTGAAGGTAACAGGTTTGTTAAAGAAAATTGTAAAAAATATAATCCACTTTACAAAAGTCGTTAACAGACAGACGCAAGAGATTTGTTTCAATGTGTGAACGGGTTAACAATTTTTTGATACTGACGTCATCAAACTACATATCTTTTCCATCGTTCTTCTGCCTGATATTGAAGTTACAAAATCAGCAATTTAAGTCAATGTTATTATCGCCCTGACGTTTAGTTTATAAATTATCTCTAAAAAGAAATAATTCACTTGACAAAGCACGCCATAGGAAGGCAAGCCAAGTGGCTTTCTCCTTTAACCTAAAATGAAAGAAAAGGTACTTCAAAAAATAGTAAAAATAAAATAAAAACTAATATGCCTGGTAGAATAGTTACAGAAAATAATGTCTTTGACCATCTAGAACACGCCTATTAGCATGATGCTCAACTCTTTCTTCATGGCGTGCAACAAAATGTTTTGAAGCATCGTGTGCACGTCTATTGGCAGCTACCTCGGTACCTTCAGCACTACAGACACCTGCCTGCCTAGCAGCATCGTTGATCTATCGCTTATTTGATGGACAGTTTGAGCATGGCGTAAAGAAGCAACACGTTTTGAATGTCTGCGCTTAGACAAAGAAACATCATCAGAAGCAGAACACTTACCTGGCGTTCATGTAGAAAATCAACTGGAGGGCCTTCGTGTAGCTAACAACTCAACCACCTAAAGAATATGGGGTTCATAATATGGTTACCAGCGTGATGTAGTTCAGTTCAGTTCAGTTTGGAAAACGAAGCAAAAAGGACCTTTTGTTGAATTTTAGAGTTTAGTCTCGCTTAAGCCATAGTAGGTTTTCGTTTTCTTTTAAGAGCTTATATGACACAAAGACACAAAATATTGCAAGTACATTCGAATTAAATAATTTTTCTAATTTTCGAAAACTGCCCTAGCCTGTTAGCTATCCAAAAATACCTCACGTTATTCTGGACAAAAATAAAAACGACAAACAAAATGTTACTAATAGGCAATTTTGAAAAGTGTACAAAGCTAACTTAAAGCTACAATATCCGACAAAATTTGTGGCAATATGTGATTTTTTTTAGTTAAAAGTCAGTGTACTCCCCTTCCCCAATATCAGTGTTGATTTAGGCCTTGTTTTGTGCCCTGACACATAGAAACAACATTAAAGAAGAACACTATTTTGAGAGAATTGCAACTATATTTTGTCTGGGAATGTAGCTACACAGTGTAAATATTTTTGTACAGAAAAATAACTTGCAATAAACAACCTCGACAAAAAAGGAGAAAACAAAGTTACTTAATAAACTGATAAAACCAAATAAACTTTAGCTTGCTCCTGAAAGTTTTTGTAAAGAAGTACACAAAAGTAACTCACAAGCAAAACAACTGTTTTTTTAAAAACTGTATCGCTTATAATTATTCACTTCTTTCAACACACTAGAGATAGGAAAATGTATGTTCTGGCACAGTCGCTCTCGGGAATTGGGAAACGAGGGAATTTCCCCATGACTCACTTGCCATATGATAGGGAAATTCACTCAAATATCAGCGCATGCGCACACGCCGATAGTGATAATGCTGACATCAACAAAAATTCGAGCATGCGCAGTTGAGTAAGGTAAGCCCCCTTACTCGACCTTGCTAATTGAAATTGAAATATGCCTATAACAAAGATGAGTTGGTTCAAATATATTCCAGACCATTTCAAGACTCGTGAAATGTGTATCGGGGCGGTTGATAAGGATCCCTGGCAGCTCGAGTTTGTCCCGGACTCTTTCAAGACTCAGGAAATGTGCACTAGGGCGGTTGATAAGGATCCTGATGTACTCGGATGTGTTCCGGACTGGTTCATGACTCAGGAAATGTACGCTAGGTCGGTTCAAGAGGATCCCTGGATGCTCGGGGGTGTTCCGAACCATCTCAAGACTCCGGAAATGTGCACTAGGGCTGTTGAAGAGGATCCTGATGTACTCGGGTATGTTCCAGAAGCTTTCATGACTCAGGAAATGCTCGATAAGTATGGACTCAAATAAATGATGAAGGAACACTGTGATGACTGTGATCGAGTATGACAGATGTCGCTGCGGACGCAGACTCCTGATAAAGACCAGGCTGCTCTGCTGGTACTGCTATCAAGAGTACATCACTTACAATGGAGGCAGTTGCCCTTGTTCCAAGACCACTTAGAGAAATCCTAGTTGAGATTTTATCACCACAATAAAAGTATGTTGAAATTCGGTGATAAAATTGTTAAAACCATGGACTTTTACAACAATACAACTCCGCTAAATATTGAAGAAGTGAACATTGAAAACCTTATGATGAGCGACCCCATTCCTGCCAACAAAGGAAAGGATGAACGATTCGTTATTGGTTATCAGGCTACAAACGGCAACCTAACAACACTACTACTCAAGACACCAGAAAAGGTCTATTCCAGGGGTGTCTCGTGCTACTCTGAAGACTCCGCACTCACGATGTCTTTCGATCTTGGTGAATACCCTGAGTGGTTAGAAAAATACGAGAAAATCCTGACCAAGGCGGCTTACTTAGGGGGATGTCCCTTAACTAGCACTAGCGTGAAAAAAGATCGATACCTGAGCACTAAACTCAAGACGTGGGATGGTAAAGTCAGAACCAACTTCCACAAGAAGAAGGTACCGCAGGATGGCTGCGAGTGTAAAGCCATCGTGAAACTGGCGAGTATCTACAGGCAAAGTGCCAACTACTACATGCAGACCTACTTGGAAAAGTGCAAATACAAAGAGGTTAACAAGTATACGGCTGCTTGCTTCTTTAGTGACTCTGATGATGACGATATCGACAGCTTCACTGTCTTGTAAGGCTTTGCTCGTTGTGTGATTGGAGTTCAATCACACAAAACAAACAAAGATGAACGCACTTCGAAAAGAAGCGAAGGCGCTGGGTTTAAAGGGCTATTCAACTCTGAACAAGGCCCCTCTTCTGGCGATGATCCATAAGGCCAAGTACAAGGACGTCTCAACACAAACAGACGGACTTTATTGTAAACCATGCACCCTTCACGCATGCAGAAAATCTCGAACAGCTCGAGAGAGAGCTCACTGAAAAGCAGCGACGTGTTGTGCATGGCTGCGGGCTTGTCATCGATCAGGACACTGGAGAGGTGCTCGAGATTGTCTAATATATTGACCAACATATTAGACTGTGTATTTAGGTGGTTCTTCTAGGTACCGGTGACATACTGTGCAGATTGAAGTTTTTTCATAAGCTCCTCCTTGGCCTCCTCACGCCCCTTTGCGACAAGCTGCATACGTTCCCGATCATTGATCGAGTCCACGATCCTCTTTGTTCGTTGTCGGACTTGCTCCTTGAGTATCATATAGCGTTGTTTCTCCTGCAGAATCAGGGTAAATTCATAGTCGCTGATCACCCCATTCTCCACAGACTTGCTGATCAGATCTACAACAGAGTTGAGCTTGGTCTCAGCCAATAGCCTGATGCTCTCGTGCTTCTTCGACTTGACATCTAGCCTCTTCCCCGCATTCCGCAGACCGGCTTGTCCCAATCCCACAGCGATCGTGATACCCCCATCGCGACAGCCAGCTGTACCCCGATCCCTGACAGCATGCTACCGATCCCAACACCCGAGGTGATGACACTTATAGCTAGTAATTCATGGTCAGTATAACTCACCCAGGTACCATGCATCTTGAAGTTTTTGGCGAGTTTATCCCGCTCCTTTGATTCGTTACGTAGGTACTGCTCTACTTCTTCGATCTTCTGGAGTCTGTACACTTGGCTTTCGTCGGGCTCGTCAAGTGCACTCGCTAAGCTCGGATAAAGCTTTGTAATTTCACTCATATTTATTCTATAAGAAGATGCATCGTTAGCCCTACGAACGAGACATTTTTGTCGTGGTGGTGCTCGTCTGTCAGCATGAACTCCAAACGATCTGTGGAACCCTTCAATGGTAGGTAGATTGGGGTCTCAAAACTCCACGTCAACATGTCCCCCTAAGCGTCAAGCTCCTTAGTGGTAAGCAGGGCCAGAATTTTAGATTTGCTTCCATCTAGCAGGCATTCCTCTTCGTCTAACTGAGGGCAAACGAGTCGTAGTCGATGGTAGACGTCAGTTTTGTAGTATTCATAGTGACCGCCCTCCTTGTAAAATTTACCATCCTTCGGAGCGGGTAGGCCCAAAAGCTCTTGCAGTGGTCTGTTAATCACCACCGTATGCCCTGCACTGACACGTAGCCGGCAGAGTCTATTTTTCAGGACAAACAGCTTGATCTTATCCCCTGCTTGGCTGTTGACGATAGCCGCCAGATCCTCGATTCGATATAAACCGTTCATAATGGTGATCCGAGTCTCCCTTTGATCGGGCCCTACCTTCCGGATGGTGAAGTCATTATCGCTGTAAAGGTTCAGCCATACAGGTCGAATACTGATCGACTTTAGAGCGATCCTCGTGTTCTCCCCCAGATGGGGCTTGAATATCGTGGGGTTGTATATATCGGTGATTTACACTTGTTTCATCTTTGTTCTAAGAAGAAAAAGATGAACATTTACTCGTACAACTCAAGGGCAAAGTATACATCCACAGGGGTGAATGGCCACTTGGTGTAACCAACTTGGAGCACCAAGACCTGTATGTATCGACGGACTCGCATATCCCCGTATCATTCCCCGAGTTTACCCAATACCCCATCAAGGTGACAAGTACGTACTTGAACGATCCTGTCATACAAGGCTGGACCAAAGGACAAGCCCTCGACTACTGGAACATCCAAGTGAACTTCGCCACCCATTGCGCAAGCACGGCCTTGGGCATCTCTGCCAAACATCTAACAGGCTCCGTACCGCTCGTCAACGCCATCTTCAAATTTCACGTGTACTATCACATGCGACGCATCCTAGCAAGGATGAAGGTACCCATGTCTTTCAACGATGGGTTCTCACGCTATAGGAACCCCTACTCAACCTCGGGGTATGCGCAAATATGTCGTGAATATGGTGCTGACCCTAATAGTCTATACAAGACCAAGTCGGTATCGGCGTCACTCACCAACGGTAGATGGTGGCCCCAAGTTGAGGGTGATTGGGCCAAATTCATCGCCCCTACAAGTCAAAGCTTGACATCAGAGGGTCAGACCAAGCTAAGTGAGAGTATTCGCGTCTACGTGGTTTTGTTGCTTGGATCACAGGCAGGGGCAAAGGCATCCATACTCGGCTCGGGTGCCGACAACTATACAGCAAGGCAAATCCTGATGCAAAAGTTTGAAGTCATGGTAAATCGTCAAGAGAACGTAGGGCATGACATCATGGAATTCCAAAAGGACTTGCAATATGCTCGGACTCCGGTAAACTTCGCCGTCATGCCCAGCGTGTACATGGTACCCTCCGACCTTGAATTGCGTATCGGTAAAATTGTGGGGTACAACAACAACATCCTCATAGCACCTGCCAATGTCAATGTGGGGGTCCAGGTTGATGTGAATAACAAGCATATTGTCAGGGGTGCGGCTGTCACACCCACCAAGCATACCACAGCACCTATATCTCATACACCTCTTATACCTCCCAAGCATACCATGCCTCCTATATCTCATATACCTTCCAAGCATGCTACGCCTCCCATACATACCACCGCACAGCACGACGCGAAGCACGAGGATACCAAGGCAACACTGATCACGGCGGGAGTAGGACTGATTCTCGCATACATCTGGCTTAAAAAATCGTAGATCGCGAAGCTCGAGTCTAATGTGTTGATCAACACACTAGATGATAGCCGCCCTACGGCTTCGCGCCCTTCCCAACGTAGACCACAACAAACCCTGCAGCAGCAGCGATGGCCATGTACAGATGCTTCGCCACGTATTCCACGACTGTTGCTACTACCCTAAAAAAGAACGAGACAATGCTGCCAATAATCCCTGGTAGCGCCGCACCTGCCTTACCTGCCAGGTATTTGAGGAACTTTCCGAGCCTCTCGAGTTGTTTTTGTACGAACCCCTTCCCTGAGGCGCCGGCACTACCGGCACCACCTACCGCGGCACTTCCTCCCGTAACAGCGAGCACGATGGTGGAAACCAGTAGACCAACAGCGAAGACTATACTGGCTATAGTCAAACCTTGCTCCTTGAACAAGATTTTGAGCTTTTCCAGCAGTGATGTGTCATCCCCAGCGATCTTCATCAACTCGGCCTTGATATTTTTCAGATGCTTAAAAATCTCGGAGGAAAGTAGACCATGAGCACCCAGTGCATCCTTCCTTTTCTGTTTTAATTCAGCAATTTTCTTCTCAAGCTCCTTGATTTCCCCATCGAGTTCTTCCACCCTGCCCTCATCTGCCCCGGCCTTCTTCCTCCCGAGTTCTTTCACCTTACCCTTTGCCTTGTCAATCTCGCTATTAAATGTGAATATCTCTGTCTTTAAATTTTTGATCTTTTCCTGAAGGCCTTCAATTTCAAGTTTTATCCCTCTTATATCAACCTCCTCATTCTCATTGTCAATACCAGCAAACGAGGTATCGATAAAACTGTCCGCATCATATGCGAAATTTTGAATACATTTCCACTCTTTCATCCACCGCTTTCATCTCGAATATCTTGCCCCCCTCCTCTTTATCCAGGGGCTTATTTAATTCAAGGACATTAACATCCTGAACGAGGTTCTGGGCCCTTTCCCTACCACCTCTGTTGGGTGTCTGATATTCATCAAAACCTATGGCCTGCATACGCGTACTACCTAACAACGTTTGTATCGTGCTAAAGGCTTTTAATGTACCATCCTGATTAGTAAGTACTATTTCCTTGAAGGTTTTTTTCCCTTTCACTATCTCTTTAATAATCAGCTGACCCCCCTCCCCCATTCTAAACATGTCGTAATGCATCCCGCTTAGCTGCCCCGGATCCTTACCAAGATGTGCGTAAAGGCTATCGACCTTCGGTTTTAGTAGCTCTCTCCTCTGCTCCGAAAGCCTAGACCCTGGAGCACCTTGTTGTTCTCCCTGTGTTGAAGGCCCCGGGGTCGATGGAAGTTGTGGAAGCTGTTGTCTACCATCATCAGGCCTATCATCATCCCCACCAGTCTTTTCAATATCATCCTCATGCGTAAATCCTGGATTATCAGTCATTTATTCAACTCGCAAGACCCTACTAATAACCATGTTCGGAACTAAAATTGATCCCTACACAGAAGTCAAGACAATGCTGGGCATGAAAGGGAAAAAGCAACGTGTTAAAGTAAGTCACGTACCTTCTACAATCAACCAGAACGAAGACTTGTACGTCGACGTACCAAAGATGGGGCGGGACGACGTCATTTTCCCAGACTCTCTCAAGCTCCTTTTCAACCTGGAGCTTACGGGGACTAATACCAAACGTACTCTGGTCAGCAACATTGGCAAGGCCTTGGCGCAAAACCTACGCATCACTTTGAATGGCAACGAGGTGCAGAACATTAGCGACTACAATGTGCTCGCTACCTACAGGGATCTCTGGCTTCCCAAATTTGAACGGGAGAACAACTTGATCCTTGAGGGGATTGACTCCCATGATGGTAAAATCAGAGCCCTGCAAGTGAAAGCTAGCGATGTCTCGGGTAACGACGAGGAAAGAGCGATCGCTAACGCCTACGGTTCAACCTTTTGCATCCCCCTTGGTAAGATGTTCGAGCTCACCAGAGACTTACCTTTCTACCAGGGAGGACTGCACGACAGGCTACAATTCGTCCTGCATTTCAGCCCGCATGGTGACGTCATAAAGGATGCAGGTACACCAGTATCAGGGTCTTCCCCCTGCCAAAGCAGCGGATGCTCAGTACAAGATTACCAACATTGCCCTAGAGTTTGACAAAGTACACCACGAGGGCCTAGCAAGTGCTATGATGTCACGATATTCGAGACTCGCTTTGCCATATGAACGGGTACTCCGCAGCAAGGTGGTCACCATGAAAAAGTCTGATACCAGCTATAACCAACAGATCGATACACCCGCCAAGAGTCTCAAGGGAGTGCTACTACTGTTTGTAGACCCCGCGCAAGTGAAGGCCTACTCCGGCATAAACGAGAAATTCTACAACCCCAAGATCGAAAAAATCTCGATCACTGTCGAGGGCGAGCCCAACGAACTGTACAGCCACGCCATGCTACCGAAGGATCATCTTGAACAAGTCTTTGAATTGTTTGGTAGCCATGACTCTGAGGTCACGATCGGGCAGTTCATGACTGAGAGATACGCGCTCTTTGTCGATTTCAGATCATCTCCCGACAACGGTCTACACGGTTCTGGGAGACCCCTACAGAGACTCAGTGACGGTATAACTCTCCACATGATCAAGAAAACCGACGGGAGCGGCGACATACGCTGTTACGTCTACTTGCTGCAGGACGCGCAGCTGAACATTTTGGATGGGCGCTTCCACGCTGTGGAGTACTGAAAATAAATGGTAGTGACCACAATTTTGTATGTACCCCATGGGATAAAATACAAAATAATATGGAAAGCAAGAGCTGTTCAAAGTGTAAAAAGAGCCTTTCACCAGATGCATTCAAGATGATGAAAAATGGTAAACAAACAAAACAGTCCATCAAATGCCTGGATAAAAAGAAACAGTGGCGTGCCAAAAACAAATGCCCTCATGGTAGGCTGATGGAGCAGTGTAAGGACTGCAAGGGTAGTCAAATCTGCCCCCATGAAAGGGTGAGAGCCCGATGCAAAGACTGCAAGGGTAGTCAAATCTGCCCTCATGAAAGGGAGAGGGCCTATTGCAAAGACTGCAAGGGTAGTCAAATATGCCCCCATGAAAGGGTGAGAGCCTATTGTAAGGATTGTAAAGGTAGTCAAATATGCCCCCATGAAAAACAGAAAGCCCAGTGCAAGGACTGCAAGGGTAGTCAAATATGCCCCCATGAGAGACAGAGAGCCCGATGCAAAGACTGCAAGGGTAATCAAATATGCCCCCATGAGAGACAGAGAGCCCGATGCAAAGACTGCAAGGGTAGTCAGATATGCGCACATCAAAAAAGGAAATCCAGGTGCAAAGAATGCAAGAAGGCCAAACAATAAACATGGCAACAATCGGTATTCTCGTAGCGGGAGCGGCTATCAATGCGCTGGCGTTCAGCGGCTCAAATTTCTTCTTCAGCAAACTCTCAGGCCAAGGGGAGTCCGAGAGGAAACGACATGATGAAGCGGTCAAAAAGTTAAATACTGCGCAGGCACAATGGATCAGAGATAGGCAGGCTAAATTGGATTGGTTCGGCAAGCAACGGGAAGTGAAAAGGCAAGCGGGGGAGAGCTTGAAGGAGCTCGATGACGATCTGTACCAGTACTACATTGCCTCCGAGAAGAAGACCCCACAACTAAAGAATTTTTACACACCTTCAAAAATCCAACAAGACGGTGAGCTGACGTTCATCGTAGGATCCCTGACTCTCCTCGGCTTCGTGGTATACAAGTATATGTAAGGTCGCAGAACGTTTTCGACATGTAATAAACATGTCGAAGGTAAAGCATATCGTTACGGCTGAAGAATCGCCTGGCGGCTCCACAGGAGTAGCGGGGAAATTGAGCAGTATTTACTACACTCCGGAACATCTCTGGACCGGACGGAAAGCCATCAAACTGCTCGCTGAGCATAGCGGTCTTGCCCAAAAGTGGGTTACTCATTGGCTGACTCGTCAACTGCTCTGGCTCCGACATATTTGAGGACCTAAACGTATCAACTACCCGCATTTCACCATCACGAAGCCCAATGAAATGCATCAGTTTGACTTGCTCTACATGCCTCACGACAAATCTAAAGGGAATGTGTACAAGTATATCCTCACAGGCATCGACGTGGCCTCGCGCTACAAAGTGGCTAGGCCCCTACGCACCAAAAAGGCCAGCGAAGTCGCTGCTATGATCAAGGATATTTACGCGAAGCCCGGTGGCCTTCAATACCCCAAGACCTTCCAGTGTGACAACGGCTCCGAGTTCAAGTCTGACGTTACGAAACTCCTAGAGGGCAAAGGGGTCGAATTAAAGCGGGCAACCACCAAGTACCACAACACTTTTACGGCGTTTGTCGAGTCGTTCAACAAGGTACTCGCGGAGAGACTGTTCAAGCCTCAGGATGCGCAAGAGCTGGTCTCTAACGAGACCAGTACCACATGGGTCAAGCACTTGTACACCATCGTGAAGGGTCTCAACAATACCAAGACTGCCATGATCGATATGAAGCCTAACAAAGCAATTAAGATGGATGATGTCCCGTTTGCAAAAAGTCAAGAATACCCAGATCCGCAGGAAAAGCCGCTACCTGAGGATGGTCTTTACTTGTATCTGCTACAGCCCGGAGAGGAGCATGGTGATCAAAGACGACGTGCCACTGACGCCTGGTGGAGTAAGAAAAAGTATAGGCTGGACCGTATCGTGACAGGTACCCGTCTGTTGTACTATCTGGCGGATGGGCCCGAACGTAGTTTTGTGTCAGAGGAGTTGATGCTGATTCCGGAGGATGTTGAAGTACCTCCGGAGTATGTCAAAGAGTGGTAAATGTTTTTGTGGCCCGAGGGGCTACAAAAATCTAGGGCTTATCTCCTCCACCGGGTCGTCACATTCGGACTACATAGTCCAAAGGATGCAAGGTGTAGAACGGGTACCCATAGACGATGCCCTTGATGACATCGGGCTCGCTATCAAGGTTGATGATGTCAACCAATGCTCTATCCTCGACTTGAATATTGAGTATGTCGCCAATTTTCTCCAAGTTCGCCAGATCCGAGAGCTTCAAGTCCTTATCCTTGATGACCTCGTAGCAGAGCATGCCCCACTTGTTTACCTCAGCCGAGACGATATGCAGACCGAGACATTCAATATCATCCTCGAGCACCTCATCGATCTCACATACTGGAATTGTCCCCCACGGCTTTTCACCCGATGCTACTCTCTCTAGAAACTCGTCATCATCTGGATATTCAAACCCTCGTAATACTTTCCATTTCTAAATCTAAAATTTTCCAGGCAAGTAGAGCAATAGCCAACGCTAGATCCTGCCTTGATGCAGCATCGCAGCACGGGTACCCGAATATCGTAAAGGTTTCTAAGTTGTCGGCTCTGTACATAGTCTTCCATCTTTTTTCTTTCACGATTCTTCCGCTTCTAATCCTCTAGGCAAGTGGTCAAAGAGTGGTAAATGGGTCGTTTTTGTGGCTCGATCAAGCTACAAAAGCGTTACCTACCGGTTCCCACTCATTCCGCGAGTGCCAGGAGACGTTCATGCGTGTATGTAAGGCCTAGTCTAAAATGTCTCACACGCTCAGGGTTTACCTCGATACACCCACGTTCTCGAAGCCAATTGTAATGAACGATAGAATTAGGGGTCTCCGCCAGTACCACAATCTCACCCTTGGGGTAATCCACAAGCTTGTTCCGTATTTTTTGCGCTACATACCCCTGTTGGCCACAGATGGCAAGGTATGGCCAGGGATCATCGTTGTTCTTCCGGATAACGGCCATACTATTGTCTTTTCCTGGAGATTCGAGATGGGGTACGGCACGTTGCTGCAGCTCCTCAATTTCTTCATCCCTCTCCCTGAGGTAGTCCTCCAGCGTCAGGAGTAGTCTATCCCTGTCTTCGAGGTCATCCTCGAGTATCATGAGCTGGTTGTCCCTGTCTTCGACCTCATCATTAAGGAATGCCAGGGCCATCTCTCCGTCCTCGATGGCCTGGCGCTGCTTCTCAAGCTCGTCTTGTAGTTTTTCGACGCCTTTCCCAGCTAACCATTTTGTCAAGGACACAGCCTTGGGCTTTCTTGACCTGACGGTAATTTCGAGGGCCCCTCCAAGGGTGACGAAGACGTCATGTGGATTTTTCCCTCTTCCAAGGGGGTGGTTTGAAACCACCCCCATGATATCACGGCGAGGTGTGGCTTTCACGTCCCTATATGTTGCTTTTATATCATCAATCCCCAAAAACCTCCCGAGATCAGCACGCTTAAAACGAGGTTGCGAGTGCTCATCGAATAGGGTCTCGATGGATCCTGCGGGTATTGCGTTGAATAGCGAAAGCTGTGAAGACATTTTATCTTAATGTTTGATCTGGGGATCGTGTTGCGTGGTGGTCGCTCACTTCAAAATCTTCCAAGCCCGAGGGTGTTCAAGCCTCACGTGCAAGCAAGCGTGCTTGCCCTTTTTCAACTCGGTGTTGATATTCTCCCAATCGGAGATCATGTTCGTCTCTTCGTCGATCAATTTCATGTCGCTCCTTTCCGAGGGGTACCACATGAACAACTGCTTCTTCTGACGTCGAAGGTTCTTAGGGAGAGCAGTATAACTCTGTGTTAACAGCCATAAACTGTGCTTCTTGTGTCTACCACTGATGGCGAGCTCGAGCAGGGGTTGTCCACGTTTATCGAGGTTTTCATCATGTCATCCACGATAAACAACGTCTCTTCACCCGCTAGTAGCTTTGATAGTTGGTCAAGCCAATAGAAGAGTGGATCACCAGGGTCAATCATGAAGACGTAGTCATCTTTCCAAAGCGAGGCTCTTTCCAAATAGGTGGCATTCAACCGTAGGGTTGGACACAGGATGACTATGTCTCAAAGTGGTGCCTGTACTCCTTCTCCAGGAGGTTCAGGACGAGCTGCGTCTTGCCACAAGACGTCGGACCTGTGAAAATACTAG
Source organism: Hydractinia echinata (assembly GCA_030067915.1). NCBI lineage: Eukaryota > Metazoa > Cnidaria > Hydrozoa > Anthoathecata > Hydractiniidae > Hydractinia > Hydractinia echinata. Next base: position 856,002 of record JASGCC010000013.1, on the reverse strand, counting down.
TGCAGGGCTCTTTCACTATGTCCAGAGCTATTTATTCTAGGCTTGTGCGTACCCCAAGCTTGTCTACTTTTTTCGGCTTTGGTACGATACTTGCGGGGATCCATCCTTTGCTGACAGCCATCTCGCGACTGGCCCTACCAGCCGAGAAGTAAGCCACCATCTTGAGGGCGTCACTCGTGTCCATTTTGGTAGAGGGGCTCGTGATGCCCAGGAGCTTTTTTCCTGCCATGGCGTATGCAAAAGTAAAGCCTAGGTCCACGACAGTCTCCCAGAGCATGTCGATTATCTCCTTCTCTTTCGGTGTCACGTTTGAACTCATGGTTTATTATAGGCTTATCCCATCTTGAAAATTTCAATATCAGGTTGACGCTCTTGCTTTTGCATGTGCGCACGTACTCCTTCGGACTTTGCTTTTGCAGTAGCTGTGGAGCCGCCAGGGGATGGCTCTGGGGTTTCAGCAGGCTGGCGAGCCGCTACAAGCTTTTTACGGAAAACATAGAACCCAACTCCTACGCAGGCGAGTATGGCAACAAGGCCTCCGGCGCTCCCGAAGAGGTTTTGACTGTAGATTCTACAGTACCCTCTTGTTGCTTCATTTCTTCTTTCCTCTGCTTCATAAGTGCCGCCAACTTGTGCCCCTGGGCCACACGCCCCGGATGCTTTACTTGTTTTGAAATGACTCTCTCTTCTTGTTTCTGATCTTCACCCATTTTTTATAAGTCGTGAGACGTACAAAAAGCACTTCCCCCTAGGCGGCTTTCACACCGCATCTGCCAGACGTTCTTATCGCGTTCTTATATGGTTTCATCTCTAAAATACATACGTGAGGTGGGAAGCGATCCGCTGCCCGAGTCAAAATTTCTGGACCATGTATGCCATAGTCTCCAGTGATAATGCACCAATCGGTATACCTTAATGTAAAGGGGTTGAATGTAGTCTATTTATCGTACAGTTCACGATTGTTCATGCTTATTTTTGATAGAATGTTCCCCATCTTTATCTTGCTGTTCATCCTCCTGCTCTTCACACACCTTGGACACTGATAGTTGACAGTGATTGACAGTATGCGCAGCTAACAACAGCGGAGCCAAAAACTTCCCAAAGGCCAAGTACACGAGGATGCCCAAGTCAGCCATAGAGTCTTTGATGATGGGATCCTCTTCAATATCCTTTGATAGGGCCTCGGCACTGTCGAGCTGAACCACGCTCCCCACAGCCTTGGTATACATGCTGATAACTTGCGAGGACAATGCCTTGGCCGTCTTCTCCCCTTTTTCGTGGACTTCCCGCTGTACATACTCGGTATGTACCTTATCGATGGCCTCTTCCGGGGCCTTTTCAACAAACCCTTCCGTGCATTTTTTAGGCAGGAAGTGTCCCTTGCCTTTGCGTATAGCATCTTTCAGGGCACTACGTTTGTCGATGGGTTTCTCGACATGTTCATATTCTGCAGAGGCTGTGTCGAATACTTGTGCAAGCTTCGACATCCTGTTTATTAGTAGTCGATATCGAAACAGGATATAGACGATCAGGGTATACGGTAGGACTATGGCTATGTACAAACACACCTCCATCATTTTTATTCCCCTATAGACGCCAAGCGGTAGTGACCACGGGCAAGTGTTGTAAATTGGTCCGGTTGTACAATACGTTTGTCGTCTGCCCTGTTGAGTGCCAGTTTGTTCACCTCCTGGGTATAGACCTTATGGCCCTTATTTTGGATTGTGGCCCAGGTTTTGTAGATATCAACGCCCTCCTCCAGGCATCGCCGATAGTCGTCGAAGGTGATCGACTTCTTGGTGATGCACCTCTTGCCGCCCTTGGCCTTGCGATCTCCGCCCTCCGGTGTAAGGCTCTTATAGGCGTATGCCTTGGCTCTCAGGGTGATGAACTCGGTCATGACCTTCCCACCTAGCTCGTCCTTCATAAGGCCTACGACCTTCTTGTTTTTCCCAATGGGGAGAGGCCTTCCATCATCGGTATTATAGGTACTTGTATCAAAGCGGGTCTCGACGTTGTTCGCGATATCCTCGTAAAAATCATGCGTCTTGATATGGTATACGAACGAGTCCGTGTCCATGTAACAGAGCCGCAGTTTGCTACCATACTTGGGCTGCATGTAGTCGTAGTGGAACTCGTACATAACTTGCTTCAACATGTCCAATATAGCTTGACCAATGTAGATGGGCTTGTTCATCTTCACCTCAGTCTTGCCTAGTTCAACCCCTAAGAGGTGTTTGCTAAAGCGTTGTACACCCTTAAAGTTCGGTTTCATCACGAGCTTTGTGTACTTCTCCTCACTCGTGACTAGCTGGATGTTGTGGTGGTTTCGAATATTCTCCATGGTCTTACCAAACACTGAGAGGTTCATCAGTTTGTAAAAGTCCTTCTCGAACTCGTTCTTGGCAGCCGTTCTCAACCCCGTGTTGTGGTCGATATACCCTCGGAGCCATGCTTTCTGGTTGAACTGGATGACTCTATGGACCTTCTTCAATTCAAGCCCGTGTTTTATGGCCTCGTGAAGGGCTCTGATGTGCACCACATATCGACGTTTGCCACCCAAATTCAGGACCAGCTTCTCGACTCTGTGGATCATCTTGCGTTCGGGTAGGAACGGTAACTCGTTGTGCTTATCATGTAGTCTCTCCGGGTATTCGATGTCAACCTCCAAGATGTACCCTTGTTTGTTGTCTTCGACGAGCTTCCCTATGCGCTTTTCAGTGAATGTCTCAACATTCCGAACCCATTTGAAGCCATCCGTGGGCAGATCCTGCCTCATGGCCCAGCCGTACAAATTGTTGGCGTCGAGGTACTGGAGGTAGGAGGATTCAACCTCCGGATTAAACTGGTCTCCCATATACCTGTTATTTGCTTTGGCATAACGGTGTACGGCTTGGACTATACCTCCACGGATACCTTTTTCGAACATCAGGAGCATGTCAGGGTCGGTGAGGAGTTCTAGCTTAATCCCTGTAAATTTGAGTGCAGCCTTCCATGCCAAGCCGGGCGCACTGTAGAAATGGGTGGGATCAAGCTTGTAGTTCTCCAAGCAGACGCCTCGAAACGTCTCGAAGACGTCGGCCAGTAGCAGGACGTCTATGGTCAGGTAGATGTCGTGGTAGTCGTAGGCATAATCCTCATCGCTGATACCCGACATGTTCAGCTTGCTGTAGAACGCCTCCTTGGGTGGTAGTTCCAATTCTTCGAATCGCTGCCAATCATCCATGTACTCATAGGGGTACACACCTTTTCTCAACATCAGCCTGAAGGTATCATCTTTGTCGATAAATTTGGTCATGGATGGTACGCTCGCCTTTACATGCTCCATGTCTAACTGCTTCGTGGTATTCGAGTTGCAAGCCCTGCACCAGAATTTTGCCATGTATTCAGCGTCTATTTCCTGGAATTCAAGACCAGTACCCGCACACTGTTGACATTTCATACCAGCAGCGTTGGTACCGATGAGGTTGCTTGCCAATTTAGCCAAGCTGGATGCCATGAATCGACAGGAATCGATGAACCGAATCTCTATATTCTTATACGTCTCGCCATCGCCATATCCCATACCTCCAAGGGGTACTTGGATTTTGACATTGAAGCTGATGTACTTTTCGGTATTTTCAGCGATACAACCAATGTCCTCCGTATTGTACTTTTCGCCTAGCTCTCGGATGAACAGGTGGGCGTCGTATCCTGAGAGGTTGTGGAAGATCACGGGTATGTGGCCGGGTATCTTATACTTTAAATTGCAGCTGTTATGGGCTGCACCCCTGTAGAGTCCTGTGTAGTGGCAATGATCCCGAACTTTGTAATTCTTGTCGTCATCGAAGGGCTTCATGCAGATATGATATGCGGTAGCCTCGTTGTGCTCCCTTTCCAGGATCTCTGTTAGTTTGATCATGTCCTGCTGCGGGTAGGTACGGTAGAGACGCTTGACCTCATCCTCAAGATGGTTGACGAACCTCGATACGCAGTCCGCACCCCTGTAGACTGTCAGAGGGTCCGGCACATCCCCATAAGCAAAGGTACTATACGTGCACCAACCCGATGGTACATGCTTGTTCAGCTTCTTCGTCTTTGTCTCCCTGGCTTCCTCTACCGGGACTAGCAGACTCTCGAAGTCGGCATAGATGGCAAAGGGTACCTTGAATTGCTGCTGGCCATCCTTGTAGTAGAGCCATTTTTCAGCCTCTGTTGGCATCTTGATTTTCACAGCCTCGTGATCGGTGCAGTAGCGGTGGTGCTTGTCTCTCGATTCAACCGTGGGAAAGGCCTGTAAGCAGTTCAAGCAGAAGTGCATTTTTGCTGTATTTTTCGAGGTCTCCTTGCCTAGAAGCCGTGATTAGTTTTTGACGGCTGTATAGTGAGTCTTTTTGTCATCCGTAATGAGCAGTAGATTCACCTGCTTGCTACGCCCGTTATGTGGAGATCGGCGTAGGATGTTGATGCTCTTTCCCGTCACGTACATGACGTTGACCGCAATATCCTTGTTGTTCTTCTCGAACTTGTAAATGCTCTTGGTGCTGGTGGGGGTACTCTATACCCTCCCAATTGTAGAGGTCTACGTAGGGTCTCATCTGAGATATTCTGTTCGGGTTCGTCCCTATCTCCTCATGATGCAGGGATGCTATAATGGCCCATTTGAAGCACTCCTCGTCTTCATTCACCGGGTTGATGATGGCCTTCTTTGAGTTTATCCATTTGGGTAGTTCGATGTACGATGAGCCCCTCGTTAATCTCAATTTGTGAAAGTCTACATCGAGATGCAGGATGCGAGAGATCGTGAAGCCACTTTTGGGTAGTGCCGGATTCTCCACATGTGTTTTGATTTGGGCAAACACCGTATCCAACACATCATCTACGTCGCTACCTTGGAAGACCGAGGCCATGTTACTATGGAAGACCTTCTTCACCTCGATGTACTCCCCATCGTTGGCTTCTTCCACATTTGTTGGCTTTTTCCACAAGATGTATAGTGACAGCTGAAGCTTCGCCGACCCCATATCTCTTACTTGCTGCTCCACCAAGGTTTTCACGTTGGGTCGCACTATTCCAATATACCCGTCAACGTCAGCCCCTTCCATGCCGTGGATGCGGAAACTTCGGAAGATTCTATGATGGGCATGCTTATGTTCTTGTGGTGTGTAGTCATGCTCCTTGTAGAGATTTTGGATGTCTTCCAGGTAGTCTTCCTCGGCCTCCTGTTCGACTTCGTCATGCAGTGTAGGTTTCGCGTTGGCTGCCCCGTTATAGAGCTCCATGACCCCACGTTTGAACGTTGCATAGGTCCTTTTAACCCCCTCCTTTATAGACTTGGGGACGGCATCAACTAACCAATTGTACCATCCCCGCATCCCAGTTTTTACGATCGATCGATTTTTCGACATTTCCTCTCTCTCGAAGATATCCATATCCTCCGGTGTTGGATGTGTAGCCTCCCTAGGTTGCTCCTCCAATAGGGCAACCAATTCAGCCTTGCATAGCTTGGAATATCTCACAAGTCCACGACCTTTTGCGATATTTTTTAATTCTTTGACTGTGTGCGCGTTCATCTCTATTTATTATATATTTTTTCGATTTCAACGAGGTCAAAAACTAATACATCTTATTGCGCATGCTCGAATTTTTGTTGATATCAGCATTATCACTATCGGCGTGTGCGCATGCGCTGATATTTGAGGGAATTTCCCTATTATATGGCAAGTGAGTCATGGGGAAATTCCCCCGTTTCCCATTTCCCGAGAGCGACTGTGCCAGAACATACATTTTCCTATCTCTACACTAAACTTCTTCAAACTTTCCACCCTTATTTTTAAACGTTTCTTTCTGTTGGAACAGAATTTCAAGTTTCGTTCGTCTTTTCTTCGGCCAGAAAAAACTTTAACGTTTGTCTTGATTGTCCAGGAAAACACAAAACGTTCCGAAAATAAAATTGCTCTATTTTGAACACGTGATTTTATTCAAAACATAAAATCGCTTTATTTAAATCACGTGATTATAAAACGTAAACAAACACAACTCGCGTTTCTGGACAACGTGCACATAATGTCACGGCTATTTTTATAAGAAAAATGAACACTTTGCCTGTTACAGACAAGAACAAGGAAGTAGTCTATTAATATAGGCGATGTTCTACTTGAAACGAAGAGAAATAGAAGTATCATGTGATTGTCGCTAGTAGTTACAGATAAACATTAAGTTAGGAGTACAGTAGCTATGATTTTATTTCTCTTTCGCGCTTGCAAACTTTTTTTCGTGTGAATATATATTTTATGCAACGTTATTCAAACTTTAACCGCAGTGGCCATGGTTACGAACAATACCAAAATCAATTTCCGCTATGAAGTTAATTCTAACCAATTAAATTGCATCATTTTCGAACACACCAATGCCGCCTCCTTACCGAGGAAATAATAAAAGGTAAACAAAACAAACTTAACAGGTAGCAACGTTGTCCATAAAAATATCAATCATGTCATTTTTATTTCTCATTTGGTACGGCAGCATTCATTTCAGCGCTTCCAGTGAAAAAGATAGTTCAATTTAACAAACGAAAATCAACTTCTTAACAAGCCGTGCTTGAAGAATTTTAAAAGGCTACAACAAGTTGTAATAAACACGATGAAGAAATTTCTCATCATTACCTGTCTTATCTTCACGTTGTTACTAATATTACAATCTGAATATGGCGAAGCTTTGAGAAGGAGGAGGAGAAGAATATCAAAGACTAGAGTACAATTGCGAATGCCTAAAATATCAAAAAAGGTAGGTGGCGCACCAAAACGATGTCGATATAAACATTTAAAGATATGTCACAGACGTTGCTTCCGGTGGAGATGTTATAGAATTTGTAGATGGCAAGTGCGACGTGTGTGTTCTGGATAGGAATGTTGAAACCATGTAAAATTTAAGAAAAGGTTGTAACCTAACGTTTTGTAATAAAAAAATCTAAATTTCGTTATACTTATAGATATATTGTTTCTGTAGCCGTGTGCGAATATAAAGTTACAATTTCCTGAAACAAAAAAGAGTTCGTCGTATGCTTTTTTTTATACCTTATTCATCGACTTTGTGGTTTATAAATGTTTGAAAATGTTATCTATGTTACCAATAGCAGTAACATAAAGTGCTTAGAAATTACATATCCAATTACGTTGGATATTTCTTAAATTACATGTTGTGTACTTACTAACACTGGCATTCTATCATTGCAAGAAAAGCCAAAAATATGTTGTTATAAAAATATTACAAAAAAAAGCAATTAAGAATAAGGAAGTGAAACTTTAGTATCCATAATGCCTTTGTTCACAAGAAAAAAGAAAAAACTAGCTTAATTATGAGGAAATAGTAACCTAACAACTAAATAGTTTCTGTTAAAAATTTACTGTTTACGTTTGGAATGAATGAAGTAAAAATGCCAGCCCAACCTTAATCTAACCATAAAATCGTTGGTATCAGACTAAGTAGAAAGTGCTAACTTAACTGAAAATAGTTGTTGACAAATTTCCTTCATAAAAATGCTAATGCAAGATAGGTAGCAAATCAAGATAAAATTATCTACACGTACTTTTATAAGCAGCCAGATTATAGTAACTGTACTAAATTCTAGTATATTGGATGTTAACAACAAACATATCAATTCACTTTCCTCGTTTCAAATCAAATAACTATATGCTCTGTGTACTACGTAGGAATTTGACATCAAACAAAACATTGTGGTTAAATATCGGTAACTCTTAGTAGGGTTTTTTACAATTTTGTTCCAAGAAACTGATATGCAACTAATCTGTTAATTTAGATGGCTTTTTAGTGAGCAACTACCAAGCCAAAAGTCAAGTGCCTGTTAGAAAAGACAATGTACATCCGTGTACAAGCGTATTAAACATATACAAGCAATCTATTCGTAAAATACATTTTATCAAATAATTCTAAGAATTAATTACACAGCAATACTTATCGTATTTTTAAAAGTATCTACCGTGTATCCACCTCTTAAATAAGCGCTCAGGATCAGTTATTTGAATATATTACCAGAGCCAAAGGAGGCGCTATTAAATATTTTAAAATTTTAAAAAAAACTAATTTTTGTTAAAATTTCTACAGCGTGGGATTTCAAGTCAAAATGCGTATACTTTTTTTTGTTTAAGCAGTTCCTTATTATCATATTGACGTAGAGAAATTCTAACCCTAAATAATTACGCTGAGGGACATGCTATTTATCCTGTTACTTATATATTTTCTGTTTGTTTTTATACTTTACTATCATTATAGTTTCCTATAAAGAAAGCTCTTACGTCACACAAGAATAAGATTTTATTTAATAAGCGTCCCTCTCGATTTGCCGCCTCTCTCGAATAAGCGCCCATCCTGAAAGTCAAAATTTCACATAAGCGACCGGGGTGGTTAATCGAGCATTTAGGGTATAATTTAACAGAGGTTGTTTTAGATTTGTGAAGTGGCTGAATGTATCTCCTGTTGCCTAAAAGGTATGAGATGGAGCAAGCAACAAACCGTTGAAATTTTCACATATTTCATGACTCAAAAGGCCAAAAAAAATCGGAAACGAAATCCTGTCATAGAAGCAAGGGCAGATTTTTACTATACAAATTGTGTACATTTGATTCGCTACATGGCAAAGGATGGTCATAACACATGTTCGCTAACCGAAGTAGTTGGCCGGCTTTGCCAATGATTTATCGGAATGAATCAAGAATTAAAGGCAACATATAATAAAAGTCAATTTAAGAAACAATCCTGAACAAAATTGTTTGGCAACAAATAAGTTATAAAACATACGGTGCTCTCACTCAACTCTTAAACATTGAACAGAAGAAAAGTTGACATTTTAAAAAAAATAGTTTTTGAAAATTTATTCAGAGAAATGATTGTGGCTTAGATTTGCGTGACGTGACCTTAAAAAGTTAACCAATAAGTTGTTTTTTTGTCGGCAAAAAGTGACTAGATTTTTAAATTTAGTCACTTTTTGCCGACTAATAAGGACTAATTATTGAAAATGACCACAACAGTTTAAATTTTCGAACTTTTTTTTCTTTCAATAAAAACTACATAAATCAAGATTATTTTTTTATTTTCTTTCATGTGAAAATTTTCTCTGTTTTATTCCTCAACATCTGCTTCGTTCTTTTCTTCGCTCACTTGGAACATTATTTTAAAGAAGATGAGCTCAGAGACTAATACGTGGCTATTCGTGCCCTCTTTATTACCGTTTTGGTTTCATGGATATTGAGTTACAAAATAGGCAAAAAATGAAAATGAACATGGTCGGTAAACAAAAATCAGCAAAACATTTGATTATTTAGCAAAAACTTTTTTTCGATAAGGTAAAAGGACGCAATCTTTTCTAAAACATGTATATTTACTTCCTTTTTGTTATTTTATGCAATTACAACTTTATTAAAACCACGGTTAAATTACATGATTTTTTTTCTTTAAATATTGTCCATCGGTTTGTGTTCTATAAAAGTATTGAAGGGTTGACTATTACTTGTTGCAGCATAATATGGGTTCTTTGATGCGAAAATTACATTTCTAAACATTTATTTTCTAGAATTGCAAAATTTAGAAACGCATGGGTTAGAATAGTATCATCAATCCCGGACATAAATTAATGCAAAGGACGCCGGAATATCACATCTCGTAGCCACAAGCAATTGAGAAAGTCATTTTTATAGTTATAAGTAACATGCACTTCGAACTTGTCAAAGGTTATTTGTCAGTGTGCACAGCGGACTTAGGAGTTACTTGGTTATATTTAAAATCTCAAAGAGTAATAATTTTTGCCGACGTCAGCACGCCAAGATTTCCAATTGTTCCGCATCTTTCCAGGTCGTAGAACGGATTATTCCACGATCATTGGAATGTGTGTAGCAAAAATATTTAAAACAGCGGGAAATAATTGCATGAAAAATGTCAAAACCATTTCCAGAAAGATTAGGAAAGTTTCACCGTATGATCCTAAGATATACGTAATCGAAAATCGTTGTTTCGTATTAACAGCAATCGTACGAAACAAGGACAATGAGCATGTACATTGTCCATGAAAAGAAAGAGGCACTGGAGGTTGTATGTTGATCGCAATAAAGATTTTCCTTCGTTGAAACAGCTCTCTAAGGTACAAACAGAAAAGTAAAATTTGACATAAATGTGCAATACCATATTTTTTGTGAATGTTTTGTCAATTGGTTTATGGCGAAAATTCTTACTCGTTCAGAGTATTGCGTTTAGATCCCGTACGTTACAACAAATAAATGGACAATTACTATTCCTTCCTTTTTGTGCTTTACCACAACGATTTTCTGTTCCAGACAAAAAAAAAACTTTTAATGTAGCACTTATGAAATTTTTTTTCGTCCTTATGACAATTGTAACCTCTTGTTTTGGCTATTACAATGAAGTTTATTCTTCATTTCTGTCCCGTCCCCAAAATATGGAGTGATGGTCTAAAAAAAATGCTTTGTTGAGGTTTATTAGAGAAAGTTTATTGTAAGTTCAGGTGTCTTTCCCGTTCATTAATTGATGAGTTTATTTTCTCTTTCGCATGTTCTTGCATCTTTCTTCGAAATGCAGCTGATGTGTTTTTCTCCGATTTAAACCAGACCGTGTAGACTTTGTTGCCATACATTACGATTAGAAGTGTAACATTGCAGCTCAATATCAACATAACCTGTAAGAAAACTTGTGTAATGGGATTCGTAGCACTGTAATATAAAGGTATCATGCAAGCTGACATGAGAATTGACAATAGGTTGGCCATTGTAATATACTTTGTGTCGTTAAAGAAAGATGGCAATTTCCATGCTCTTAATCCTTGAACAACAACAATCAACATGATAATAACGCAACACAAAAGCTGCAGGTTTAAATGACCACCAGTGTTACAGTACAAATTCCTCACCAAAGTTTTTTGATCAAGAGATTCTAAAACGCTTGCTGGTGTATACGATAACATAAACATTGCTATTATCACCTGTACAGAAACAAATAACAAAGGCCAAAACAAATCAATTAGTGTCGCAACATATCTTTCTTGCTTGGAAACTCTCAGATGGGAATTGAAGATAAACATTAGCTTTTGAGTTCTAATAAATACCAGTGAACATACTATTGTAAGGAAAACACTAACAAATATATGCCTGGTTTGACATTTAATTAAAACTGGTTCGCCCAAAAATACCACAGGTGTGATGAGGAACAGTGTTAAATGAAAGCCTTGTTGAATTGCAGAAAGCCTTGTATTGGCGGATTTTATGATTGGTGTTGTCCGATATTCATAAAATGTGTAAACAATAATGACATTTAAAACGGCTCCCACTGCTGAGAAAGCCGAAACAGCAATACCTTGTGTACTATTGTATAAAAAGTAGATATTGCGATATGGGTCGTAACATTGGGTTCTCTCTATATTTGATACCAACAATCCAGAACATTTTGTGCATTCTCCTGATCCATTTTTCGTTTTAATGCTTCCTTTATCGCATGGAATACATTTCCAAAACTTGCGACCGTTTTCCTTATTGTCAAAAAGTATCGTAAGAATCGGGCGATATCCCGCCGGACAGTGACGTTTTCGGCATTGTGTTTTTGGTGGACCAGAGAGTTGGCTGCCCCAATGTACTTTTAATGGATAACTTGTAATATCAAATCTTTCACATGTCCGATACAATCTTTCATTTACTTTAAACGCACTAGATTTCCCGCTACTCGTATTGTGGTAGAAACAATTGAACCCCCTTTGATCTGTTTTCAAAAAGGATTTTAAATCAGAGAAGCGTAAAACAGTCAGTAGCGTATTTGTAGTCAATGCATATGCATTAGACATGTCTAGTATATACGCTGTATTTGATATGTCATATCCATGATTCACACCACCTCTGAGAACTATAGCTCCATCACTAGCACCAACGGCGACGTTATACAAAGTTCCAAATGAAGGATAATAATTATTCCAAATCCAGTTTCGTCCTGATAATCCTAGTTGATGTGAAATGTTTACAAGTTTGAAAAACCTATTTTTATTTTCTCCTGTGGATGTGTAACACAAAATTATTTTTTGTTCTTCCTTGGATTTAATTTCTTCAATAACTTCCTTCATTCGGTTCGTGTCTCCATAATCAACATTGTATCGTTCAACACACAGTCCTAAATCTTTCTGCAATAAATCATCCCAAATGCTCTTATAAGCTGTGTCTCTTTCATTATGAGTCAAAGCTATGAAGGCTATATTATTTAAATTAAAGGCTTTGATAATAGAAATAACCTGTTCACTGTATGTGTTGACTAAAAGTTGATTAACATTAGGGTATCGCTTAGGATCTATCGTGTTTTCCCCTTTGCTCATAATCCTTACAGTCAATTGGAAAGGCAAAACCATGCTTGCTACTTGTAATGTCAAGTCTTGCGGTAAATGAGATTCAATAATGTAAATATTTGACTTCCCGTTCTTTTGAATAAACCTTTTATCCAACAACAGTGTTAAGACAATTTTCTACAGTAGCTCGATATTATTACAAACAAAATATTCTACAAGTCCGAGTGGTTTAGTTGGTGTTGCACTTTCGTTCCGAATTTCTTGATACAGTTTTTCATCATAGGAAAAAGGATATAAAGAAATATAAAAATACTCTGTGCCAATAATTGGTTCTTTTACTTGAATATTGCAATGCTGAATTGTAGAGCTTGCAAAAGAAAATATTATTACAAAAGAAACACATGAAAACGAAATCATCTTGTTTTGTCGTAATCAATCCTAAGAGTATGACTTTGAGTAGCTCTTTCAAACTCTGCTATGTAGAAAATATTCTGAATTCTTAAAACTCTCCGCATTTAAAAGGTTTCCATTGGCAAACATTGCACGCTGAGAGTTCGAATTTTACAACAATCAGGCATAATGAGATACACAATCATTTAAAAGAAACGTTTTAAATAGAAATCACAGCTTGCAGCATTGTGTCGCAAAAACCTTTATATGTCATTTAAATTAAATTAAGATACTATAAAACTTGAAAATGGGATGAAACACTAGTTGTGAAATAAAAGAAGCAGCAACAGGGTGCAAAAGATGAAACTTTAAATAGAAGATGTAGACAGAACAAAGAAAATTAGATCGCATCTACATTTATCTGTAATAATACAAAGAAACAACTCCTTTGATTTTCAATTCGATTTGAAATTTAAAATTAAAATGTTCAAATCTTAAAAAACGTTTTTTATTCTCAACAACACATACTATAGATATATATATATATATATATATATATATATATATATATATATATATATATATATATATATATATATATATATATATATATATATATATATATATATATATATATATATATATATATATATATATATATATATATATATATATATATATATATATATATATATATATATATATATATATATATATATATATATTATATATATATATATATATATATTTATTTTTTTTAGTGGCTGAACTGATTTTTATTTGATATACGTCATTCTGTCTTCTTGGATTTCTTTTGTTCAAAAGTCCTAGAAATAAACGTTTATCGTAGTCTTCGTAGAAACGTTTGAGATCAGGTACTGAGAGACCCTAATTTTATTGGAGAAATTTAAGGCATTTAACTACTTTAACTAATTCAATTGTTTCTTTTAAGTCTTAATTTTTGGACTTTTAATTCAATTTTTGATTTTCAGATTAATTGAAAATAAAATCATCCACTAGTTTTAATAGCAGTTTTCTTTCTGTCATCTTTCGAATTCCCCCAAAACATTCGAATCTTAGGATCCGAATTGAAAAAAAAATTCCAACTTACAATATTCAAAAGACATGATAAAAAATACGACCAGGGGACCCAAGAATCTGTTCCTTTTACATGATTCTTCGAATTATGTGATTATATTAATTCTAAATCCAGTTACGAGCGTAATAATAACTTTAGCTGATGTGAAATTTTTACAAGTTTTTCCCCTGTGGATGTGGAACACAAAATCATTTTTTGTTCTCTATTGAATTTAATTGCTTTGATTATCTCTTCCATTCGGCTAATGTTGTTATAACTTACATTAAATCGTTCAACACACATTTCTAAATCTCTTTCTAGTAAATCATTCCAATTGCTTTTACAAGCAGTGTCTCTTTCATTGAGTCAGAGTTATGAAGACTATATTGTTTAAATTAAAAGCTTTGATTATTGAAAGAACTTGTTTACCAAACTTGTTTTCAAATCTTTGATTAACATTGGCATATCGTTTAGGATCTATCCACACTTCCCCTTCACGTATTATTTGTACCGTCAATTAAAAAGGAATCATGCTTCCCACTTGTAATGTTGTTCAAAAATAAATGAGATGAAATAATGTAAAGATTTCCTGTACTTCAGAAAAACTGTTACATTCAACAAGTCCAACACGTTTTGTTGGTATTGGACTAATATTTCAAACCTCTTGATACACTTTCTCATGAAAAGCAAATGGACATGAAGCGATGTTATAATACTTCGTCCCATAATAGACCCTTTTAGTACATTACTGCATTCATCACCTGTAGAGCTCGCGAGAGAGAATAGAGTAGTCGCAGTAACATATGAAATTAAAAATAATTTGCAAAGCATTTTAATGTCACTTCGATTATGAGCAATAGTTGACATAACGTTACTACTAACATTTTCAACCTTGAGACATTTTATAATTTAAACAAATAACAAATAACAAAAAACAACCACCTTTTTTAACCAGGACAGTGCACATTGCGAAATTTATTTTTATCCGTAAACAAAACATTTTTTTCCTTTTCTGTCTCTCTTTTTTCTGATAAAGAAGAAATAAAACAATTTGGGATTTAATCGAAATTATATTTCATTCTTATTTGACAGGTGCAAGTTACAAACGAAGAACTTTAAAGAGTGAACAGAACAATAACACGTTGTGCATGCGAAGCAACAGCGGGGTGCAAGATAAAAAGTTTAAAATAGATTTGTATTGTTCCAGTTCCAACTAAAAAAATTCACATTTTTATGTGCTCCAACGGAATATGTGTTTTCTATCAATGTCACATAACGAATTCATATTTACTGGCTACATAAAACGTTCATATTCCAAAATATTCTAGAGGCTATCATTAAAAAAATTTTGAAGAAAAATCTTGAAAACATGTACGCTAGACATTGTTTCGCGTTTGAGTGTAATAACTAGCAATTAAAGCTTAGTTCCCACAAGGGCGATGATCTCTCATCGATTTTCATGGTAAGGCAACAAAGTGCCTTACCATCTATTGCAATCATTAGTTATCCAAAAATGGTTAGTCGTAATGTGATAGAAAACACATTGTACATTGTGTCTGAGATTTTTACACAGCTTGATTTCTGTATGCTGAAAAAAAAAGAGAATTCTGATTGTTCTGAAAAGAGATTTCTAAAAGTATATACGCCACAAGTCCACATTTTGATCCCTCGGTAGTGACTGGGTCATAGTTTAAAGATCATAGTTTAAAGTTTGAAGCGAATAATACTGAACAATACTTTTCGTCACCCTATTCTGTCGCGCTCTAAAACAGACCAAATACCTATATTCGAGGATTCAATAGCAATGTTAAAGTTGTCGCAAGTTGAAATATGCACCATGTAATTAGCTACCAGTACTGATTGTAGCTATTCTTATATCTACATATTGTAGTATAGATCTTTCACATATGAAGAGGAGTTTTGTATTAATAGACACGATTCTTTTGTGAATTTAAAAGCCATGCCAAATTAAAATTGTGGAAAAACACTTTGAAGTATTATATCTTAGCTAGTGCAGTCAGAGATGAGGAAACGAGTAATATTACTCCACATGATAGGAACAAAATGCCAAGAAATCTCCTTAATAATAGCCGTATCTGTTTGTGCGTGAGAACAAAGTCGTGTTACGAAAACACAACATGTGATATAATACAAAGGACGTGCGAAAACGTGGATTTATCCTCAGGCTACTGACTACCCTATATTATAATACCCGTATACGTCTGTCTGTCACGCAAAATGGCAGCTTAGCTGCGCATAGTTATTTTCCTCCAACCATGCCCGAAAAAGACCTAAACAACCATAGTATTTATTTTTGTATACCCTTTTCATCGTCCTACCAACCTTTTTACCACCATCTTTGCCACTGCCAAAAAATTTACATTTTTGACTCACCCATCCGGACCATTAATCTGGACCATTAAACCTGTCAGCTCTTTTGCTTTACTTTCAATAATCAATCAAAAACCTTATTTCTCTCGCGTGTGTACGCAACTCTGCGTTTAGTTTTAACCGGAGTCGTCCACGATCTCCAGAATTTACATACGCAACCACGACGCCACGGGGACGGATGGGTTTTACACACTTAATCTTTTCCCATTCTTTTTGTAGCACTTATCTACACATTTACGTTTCGTCTGTCTATATTTTTTAAATTTTTTAATGATCTTTGCAAAAGAATGCAAGGGCCCACACGTTCTCACGATGTCTGCTTATCACATAGTTCTGATCACAATTCTGCTTTTCCTAGAACTGACCTTCACAGGGATGTTGGTCATGACCGGAGAGATCAACAATACTTGCAACAACAACCTAATCCTGCTGCTCAGGTAAGGCCCTCCCACAATCAGCAAGTTTCTATGATCATGGGGGAAGGACCAGACCGCGGCAGGTTCACAGATTCCAAGAAGTTCACAAAGGAGTACCACAGGGATCAATTCTCGGTCCAACGTTATTCATGCAGCTGTTAGATGACATTGGTGTCTGCGTCATTGTGACATCATTAAATTTGCAGACGATACTGTTAGATATGTATCTGGGAAACACACGTAATTCATACGAAAGAAACTAAGTGAAGACATCCTTGCAGTACACAGAAGGTTAGCACAGAATGATCTCCAAATTTGAAGATCTGTAAAACAGAGAGTATGCTCTTTCGTACTGCAAGTAAACTGTAGAAATTAGAACCATTTGTGTTTCTTGTGAATGAGACGAAACTAAACTGTGCACAATCATCTAAATATCGTAGTAAACAAATCAATCCATTATTTACTCTCAACGAAAACGTCACCAACCAATATAAGAAACTCAGTTCCCGACTGCAACTATTAGCGAAACTCTGACCTAACCTCACTACACATGCAGCACAGACGATATAAATTAGCGTCATTGTACCAGTATACACACACTGTGGAACTGTAAACGGGTACTAATGTCGAACAAAAACAGAAAAAACTTGACCAGATACAACACAGAGCTGAACGAATCATTCGTGGAAGCAACGTCATGAACATCACCGTAGTAGCTATAAAAACACTACTCAAACGAAGGACTTGTGAAATTGTTAGAAGAAGTATAAATAAAGAATTACCTGCGCCATTTGACAATTGTTTTCAATAAGAAAATCTCAAGAAAAGTCAACAAGAAGCAATCCATTTCGAGCTGTTTCAGCTAATACTGACAATAACAAATGTCCTGGCGACTAGCAGGCCTTAATTCAGTAAAGACTTTTATTTTTAGTGTCAACTAAACTTTTATTTAATGTTTTTTATATAAATGTATGTACACCATTCATACATCTTTCCTTTTATCATTAACGCCCCTACATTAACAAATAACTGCAAGAGGTAACACACTTTTTCTTCTATTATTGTGACTTTATTTTCCATACATAATACTTAGACAGACGTGTTTAAAAGTTCCGAAATAAATTATTAAGTTTTGAAAGATTTAAAGCACGAATTTGATTTAGTTATTGTGTATAATGCAGGATATTTTGTTATGGATGAAAATGAGAAAGTTGTATTTGAGAAATATGAAGAATTAAAATACTTGAAGATGAAACAAGAATTGTATTCTGTTGATTCACTGAAAGACTTTTTGAAGATGGAAATACAACACTTGAATGCGGACATGGATTTCATACAGCCACAATATGGATCTGCTACAGTTAGTATTGAGTATTTATCTTTGACTGATACAAAAACCTGTCCGTATGAAAAAAACCGATGATTTGATTTGTTTACGGCTTATTAAAACAGGACCTTGTATTAAGCCATACTCAAGCGCGAATCTAGCGAATTTTTTTACTATGTCAGAGCGTCAAATATAAAAAAGAGAAAGAAAACAATGTTGGGGGTCTTGGCGGGTTTTACCCCATAGCTTCAGAAGCCTTTGCCTTCGCTGTATAAAACACATTTTTGAATGTTGCTGCAGTGTTTGCTGCATTTCTGTACGGAAATGCGAAATCAGCGATCGAAAAACAAGCACATTGTTTATTACATTAGTCACAGTTGATCCGCTATGGCATTGTTTTTTAAATTAATTAGCTTGATTTTGCGAGAATTTAAACCAATGAGGATATTTTACAATCATAACAAACTTTTTTAATCCACATGTGGGGCGAAGTAAACTTTTTTTTTAAAACTAAAGTAAGTTTTATTTGAAAAATAAAATCACTAAAAAGCTTATAAAGCTTATAAAGCTAACAAAAACAAATGATTTTCTTAACCCGTTCGGTATAAAAGACTTAAAAAACTCAACGAAAATTTTTAGCTTGATGTCTATGCTAACAAAATGTAATAAATTTTGTTGACACTAGTTAAAAGTAGAAAGGATACCTAACTCTCTTCCCCACTCTCATCAAAAATATCAAAAAGGGAAAAATTATGAGTTTACTTTACTAGACTATAGTTATAAGATTAACGTTAGAAACAAGCTAAACAAAACATGTAGCAACCTGAAACCACATATAGCTAAATTCGCTACAAAATTGACTGAAAATTGCTCTCCTCAGTTCAATATTCTCCACGTTTTTATTAGCTAAGATTGTAAATAAAACATTCTAGCCATAGTAACACATAAGAAAAAACACATAGCTTATTATAGAAACAAAAAAGATTAACAAAAACAACTCACCTTAAAGCTATTGCGAAGCGATCCTTGTTTGTTATCACATAGGCAGGGAGATAGTACTCTGCAGGTTAATTTCTTATGATTAAATAAAAGTCAACTTGTTTTTGTAGCACGTCAGGAGATGGTAACATGGAATTAGATCTAATCTTCTCTAGAAATTCAGCACATATTTCATGTATCTTATCAGAATTTTCGCATTCGAAAACCAACTTTACACGCTCTCGCAAGCTGTTGCATGACATGTTGAGAACGGAAAGATCCTTCCGAACATGTGCGACCGATATTTATACCAAACGCCTATAATCTTTATCAATACCTAGAAACAACCTTAACAGGGTTTGTGTGCTATAAAGTCTAGTTCCACGGTCAAACCCTTACGAAAAAACATACCGTAGTTATGTCTAGAAACAACCTTCACAGGGTTTGTGTGCCATAACGTTTAACGCTACGGTCAAACCCTCACGAAGAACATATTATAGTAATACCTAGAAACAACCTTGACAAGGTTTGTGTGGTATGAAGTATATGGTGACAGTCTGACATAAAATAGGTCAGGCCAACATCGGTTCATTGAATTCGCGTTGTGAGGTATGTGATATAGCAGATAAGGCGAAACAAACTAAGAAGTAGATTTTGGGATTTATTTCGGAAATTATCTCTCGTGCACCGCAGCGTAATATTTGGCTCATTTTTTTACTAGGTCGCGTGACAGATTTGACATCCGCGCCCGATACTAACCGGTTTTGGAAGCCATTATTAAAATGGTGACACAAAAACGTAAACAAATAAAAAACAGATTTTTATAGCACACAAAAAATACAAAAGTGGCTCACCTAAAACCATCTTTTCGTTCCAATTCACGTAAACAATAATTTGAATTTGGTTTGTGAACTTACAAAAGTTTTAAATCGAACGATCTTGAATTCCAAAAGTATCAAAATTGAACATGCGTTTTTTTCTTCCTTGGTGGCTTGGGAATAGCAACTTAAATATAGCTCTGTTTTTTTTACGAAGAAATATTTATTTTGAGTTAAGATGCAGTCAGGTAATCAAACAAATACTGACCAGTTTTGATTTTGCACTGTAAAATACAATACCCTCGGTATGGGCACAGACCTCGCAAGCTAGGTCTCGATTTATTTCACAGAACAACATCAAAACCGGTTAGTATCTGTTTAGTACAACAGCTTGAAAAAGAAATTATTATTTTGAAAGATGAACTTTCAAAATTTTACAGAAATCGCTGTTGCATGACGTCGTAAACTTCACGGGAATATCTAATTAAAGTGTCAGAGAATGAGATATCAAGTGAGCTATTCAAAGAAGCAAATGTGTAAAAATATTTCGACAAGCAAGGGCTAAATTTTTTCATCATTGAATCTTAAACATCTTTTACGATTAGAAAAAGTTCTAGAAAACTGTGAAGCCGACTTCAATGAAAACGCATACCCTGAAGGAGTGACAACTCTAATTGGAAATGATAATATCATCAATGATAACAAAAATATCGCTGAGATAATGACTAATCATCACGTGAATATTCCAGAAATACCACATAATCGCATGATCGGAAATATTCAGATAATGTTATTGATAGAATCATTGGAAAGTACAGCTTTCACCTAAGTGCATGTGCAACACGTAACACATATCAAACATCCAATGAAAATGAAGTCTGTTACAAATGTTATACCAGAATGTGAGATCCCAGCCAAGATCTTGAAAGATTAAAATAATATATAACGATGTTTTAACCAAGTGGTATAATATTAGCTACATGAAGCAAACATTCCCGAATAAATTTAAAAATGCTGACGTGGTCCCACTATTAAAAAAAGGTGGTAAATGTCGAAAAAAAAATTACAGACTGATTAGTAAGCTACCTAACATCTCCAAAGTTTTTGAACGTATTATGTATGATGATATAATCGAATTTATGACCAATAGATTATTTCTGTATCTGTCTGGATATAGGTCTAATTATAGTCCACAGCATACACTGTTATCCATCATTGACAAAGTATAGGGTGGTGTATTATTAGAACCTATCAAAAGCTTTTGATTGCATAAATCACAATATTTTGATAGCAAAGTTAGCCGCCTATGGTTTATCAAAGTCTGCTCTTGAATTCATTTATAGTTATTCGAGTGATAGAACTCAACGTTTGGGAGTTGAAAGTGAATATAGCTCATTTAGAAGTCTTGATATGGGTGTTCCTCAAGGGCCAATCCGAGGACCACTATTGGTTAATACTTATATTAACGATTAATTATTGTTTATATATGATTCTAAAGTGTCCCTTTGTAATTATGCTGATGACAACACTTCACATACTGCTGAGAAGGATCCTTCGGACAGAATGAGACGCTTGCATGTATCATTTCAACATGGTATAAGGGAAACGGTCTCAAGTTGAATGAAGATAAATATTGTTCTCAACGGTAGAAGGAAATATGATGTAGAATTTATTTTGCATATTAATAAGTTTGTTTTAAAGAAAGTAACACATGTAAAAATGCTAGATAATGAAACTGACAACCAGCTGTCATACACAAAGCACATTTGAAAGCTTTGTAAAAAAGTTGGTGTGAAAGTTAATTCCTGTTTCATTCAAAATAGAAAAGGTAAGAAAGGAAGGGGGAGGGGAGTAGTTTCTCAGAATGAGGAAGTTTAACTGCTGTCATCTAGAGATTTGGCATCTCTATAGAGTTGGTTTGAAGCGTTTTAATAATTGAGGGTGTGTGACCACACAAAACTTTGTAGTTGTTGATACGTTAAAAGCAGTATTGGTAACCACAAGAGGTATGGGTGAAAAGAGGCGAATAATCTAACAAATCATAGCTTTTTTATTTATACTCACGATAGAGAGCTAAACATTTAAAGACGGTATAACAAAGCAACTGTTATCGAAGCTATCATTCAAGTTATCATTCTTTGCTTATTCGTGAATATAAAATATCACCATTGCTGACAAAAAAGTGGGAAAATTAAACGTAGCTATATACGAAGTCCCGATGAAAGTTTCACCAACTTAAAACGCGAGCGTGATACAAACCAAAAAGCAACATATACATGAGCTCATTCGGACAATTCAATAGTTAATAGGTTTTTTAAGTAAGCTCTTTAACTAGCACGTTAAAACTGATTTTGTATTTTTGAGATGTTTTCTTTACCGTAGTTGATATAATTATCGCCTTGGGTGGTAATTAGAAAGTTGGCGCTTATTTAAAAAATTTAAAAAGCCCATTTTCCGCCTGAAAATCGTACCTCTTTTTCTTCCAGATATTATATTGATAGATACAGCGGAGACAAAAAAGAAGAAGTAAAAATGTCATAACAAGTTGAAGTATTGTTTATAAGGTTCTTCTTCCTTTTATTTTAATGGAAACACTGACAGTTGACTATTGTGTAATTGTACTAGAAAATTATATCAGGAAATGGGACTTGCGATCGGTATTCAAAGCGTTAACAGAGCACAAGAAGACGGCTGTAATTTTCGATACTAAAATGGGGAAACGCAAATGTATTTAAATATGTAAATATGGTTTTTTTACATACATAATTAAAAGAACGAAAAAAGAGAAAATAAACTTTTTTAACGAAACAAACAGATTTTGAAAACTGTACATACAAAGCAAGTTATTGGTGCTTCAACTAGTTGGATATCGTAAACCCAGCTTCACAAAGACCTCGACCTTCAAATCAATCGCTTGTTTGTGATCTTTGAGCATTAACAAAAGTAACAAATAATACAGTTATACAAAAAAATTAAGTGATATAATTATCTTTTTTTTATTTACTAACGTTCTATAACTTTCAAGTGTTCATTCAACAACAAAAATAACAGTTAAGATAACAATGTATATTGCAAACTGTAAAAATAAATGAAATAATGTTTTCACACTAATTGATTAATTGGGTTTTAAGAAAAGAAAATATATTTCCACAATTATTTTTAATTTCGAAAAATTAAATAAAACAGAGTGATAACAGATTTTCTAGACATTGTTGTTTTCACATATCTTGTTTACATTGTGTATACCAGTGCTTGGAGCATCTTGGCGATGGTTACGATTTTGTTTTTCTTTAGTGCATGTATGTATAAGATATCAGATTCTAACGCAAATGGCGAATTTTTCACTTTGTCACACAGCAATCAATTGCGTGGTAGTGTTTTAAAAAATGGTCCCACGTCGGCAATTCAATGCGCGTTGAGATGTAACTTGCACAAATCATGTAAGCAAGGTGGAGTGGTTCACATTAGCGAAGGTGAAAATGCATGTATGATGATAAATGAAAAAGGAGAAACGTTTTTCGAAGGCAAATATAGCATAGTGATGACAAAAACTAAACCCAAGACAGGTAAGATTTTAATCAATTAACGAAAACAACGACATAGAGTTTTCATGATGGCACGGCGAATTTTATTTTTGTGATTTAACGGTAGGGTTTTATAAATTTAACCTGAAGCGTTAACAAAAAAAAACTTCGAGGAAAAACTTTCTTTCTTTGCGGTGGGGAGTATATTTTTAAAAAGGGGTTACGATTTGTTTAAAATTTGAGAATGACGATTAAACGAATATTCTTGCAGAATAATTCCTCACTCGTATAAATAAATACACTGTTGTCCTGTTGTATGGTGACTGTTACTGGGCAGTCACCAATCAGTTACTAAGGTGGGTATATGGTTACTAATACAGACCAGTTTCAAAGGGAGAATATATATGCGGAAATAATATTACGTGAAAGGCCAATTAC
The DNA here is from genome assembly GCA_030067915.1 of Hydractinia echinata. Classification (NCBI taxonomy): domain Eukaryota; kingdom Metazoa; phylum Cnidaria; class Hydrozoa; order Anthoathecata; family Hydractiniidae; genus Hydractinia; species Hydractinia echinata. Next base: position 832,314 of record JASGCC010000013.1, on the reverse strand, counting down.
GGCATATTACAATTTTCTGCTGTAGCACTCTTTTTCCACACTATTTTTTATGACTGTTCAAGGTTTACTGACGTCTGACGTATATTTTATTACAAACACTTCTTAATACATTATTCAAACTAAAAAATCAAAACTTGCGGCGTGGTTTATTATCACTGTGACACTACCAAGTTTAATTTATCTGTAATAAAATCTGTTTTTATAATTTTATTCCAAGTGTATCAAGTTTTCAGAATTTTCTGTAACTGGCATGCGGGTACTTTATGCTAACCCTGGTGCTCAACAGGCCAAAAACAGCCCAAATAGGGCGCACAGATTAAACCATCCTTGTTCAAAAGAATCATCTGGCTTTTTGATATATTACCCTTTACGGTTATACCCTTTTTCGAAATTTTGGAGTACCTTAAATAAATAAATATCAAAACCTTTTAAAAATAAGCAAACACCCACATCTGCGCAAGGACAGGTGCGCCAGGCAGTAACTTTCCAGTGTTACAGGATCCAAACATTCAGCTATACGCTGGCGGATGTGGCTTAGGAGCATTTGCTGCGTGTCAGCTGTAGATCAGGCTCTCTATCGGTTTCAAACCAAAATAAAAAAATAAAAATAAAAGCCCCTTACAATGATCCTTCTTTACATCAGGTAGAACAGGATGGTTAACTCTGCAGGCTGAGTAAGCCAACATAACCTAATAAATGGACATTGGTGTTGTGTCGAGGTTATTTTCATTACAAATATAATAAAGCGTACAAATGTATTGTTTTTTCTGCTTCTAAATATAACAATGGCGACGAATACGTTTTTACCGGATTTTTCTAAAGTCCTCTCAAAGAAAGTGAACCTCGCAGTGTGGGTATACGATGGAAAAAATACGTTAGTAATGATTATGACATAACAAGACAGAAAGCTGTCCTGATGAGATTGGTCTAATGACCCCTTTGGTTAAATTTGTAGAGGTTACACCCTCTAAAGATCAAAATACAGTGCAAGAAAACAATAACAGAAAATATAAAAACAGCAGCCAACCATTACATCCACATCACACCAAAGAAATTAGTAATAAAAAATAAATAAATAGATAAATATAAAAACTATAAGAAGAGCGGACGACCACCTACGCGCTAGGACCTGTGGACCTGACAGTAGCTTTCCACATGTGCTACGGGATGCCAGCACTCAGCCTTACACAGGTAGTTGTCACTTTCAATAACTTCATAAAGGCAAACTACTATTATATTACAGACATTTTTGAAATACTTAAAAAAGTTCCACAATGTCAACCAACAAATCAATATATGGCTAATTTTGGTGACAACATCAAACAAGCTCAAAATATACTGTTTCAGTAACAAAGAGGCATCTCTGCAGGACGTTCGCACACGTGGTAAATTGTACGAAATAGTGGATTATTAAGTTCAAGAAATTAAAGCAGGAGCAGCAATAAACAATGAAGGTGAATCTTCACAAGCAGTGGAAAAATCAAGTGTGTCAATGGTGTGAAAAAATGAACGCATTTACATGTTGCTCTTCTCGTAACCATAAAATAAACCCAACATATTTACGTTACCCCGTTGGTTTTGTTCAACGAGGCACCGAAAGGTCTATTGATTCTTCCCCAGAAAACTGCTTCTAAATACATTCTCCATAAATTAATGTTAATAGACCTTTTCATAAATTATTGCGCAATAGTATGCCTCGTTTTGAAAACGAGACAAGCGGTGCTAAACTTTTTTGTAAACAAAATGTCGGAGGGGAGTACGAAGAAAAAACATAAAAGATCTCAAGGAAAGCAATGTGCTGCCTGGGGATGCAATAATCGTAGCCTGATTGAATTTGAAAATGAATTAATATCTTCAACCATAAGTTTTTTTAAATTTCCGAAAGATTCAGGAACAAGGAAAGTGTGGTGCAGCCGAATTAAACGTATTGATGGACAAGACAACTTTAGAGTAACCAGTCATACTGTGCTGGGCGAAAAACACTTTGCAAAAAGTGATATAATAAAAGCCCCTGGAGGGACACGCCGCAGATTGAGAGATGGAGCCAAACCTACACTATTTGAAAATGTGGAGGATTTTAGCAAAAGAAAAGCTCCTGTTAACAGACCATCTCCTCGAAAAAAATTTAGAGAAACATCCACTCTATTTCCTGATGAGACTGAGATAGGGGATGATTCCACTGAATTTGTAGCTGAGCCAGACTTTATTATGAGGGAGAAACCAGACGCAATTTTTTTGTCAAAAGAAGTTGAAAAGCTTACAGAAGAAAAAAAGAGTTTGTGTAAAGAGATAGAAATGTTGAAACACAAACTCATGGAAAAAATTTCTACAGTTAAAATAAAATTTGTCGAAAATGTTTTGTCATCTGATGCATCATGTAAACATTACACTGGCATACCAAACATCAAAGTGTTTAAAGAATTATTATTTTTTTTAAACCCAGGACAAAATGGAGAAAATGTTATTCTTTACAATAATCAAGATGTCAAAGGTTTTAGTGATAGAGGTAGACCACGTACGCTGTCCCCTCTTGAAAGTTTTTTATTGACCCTTGTAAGAATGCGAAGAAACTTTGATGTTTGCCATTTATCATATGTGTTCATAATTTTTGGTGCATGTGCTTTGCCATGAAAATTAGTGACGTTGTCAAGCAAAATTCTCAAATTGCCACTACGTGCGTCTCTGTTATGTTCAGATCTTGGCTCGTACAATGAAGAGGTAATTCCTTTTTTAGAAGCTCCTTCAGTATTTGTGGCATTCCTTTTTGAATCTGGTGATTTAATGGTTAGTTCTGAGACAGGTGGCTTTTGCATATATTCTCTTGCCTGCGGTACATTCCAAACACATGGCATTGATGTGCATGCTTTAGGCTCTGGAATCATACGCAATTCATCAACTACCCATTTAGCTAACAGTTTCATAACGGCATAGCAATGCGAACATGTGCCGGTTTTTCCAGCTGGACATTGACAATGTGCAAATACAACTTAACCATTAATTTTGTTAAGTACAATAAACACCCATCTATTCATTTTTTTTAAACTTGCAGCAGCTATACCTTTTATACAAAATATATTATTGTCTTGTTTGACATATATTGTGCTGGTATCAATGTATTTTTCTTCTACAAATTTTTCACCTCTTGCAAAATGTTTTTTATTTGTTTTAGCCTTTTCAACAAATGTATTGTTTACTTTTGTGTGATAGTCTGCCATTTGCGTAACGGTAAAGACAGGTACACCTTGCAAAGACTTTGACCAGCCAGTGAGGTAAAATGGATTTTTCATATCATTTTGTATTGCTGAGGGTGCTTCAGGTAGTGAGCCTTCTTTCCAAAGCGGTTTTAAAATTTTTCCTAGCTCCATTGCTTTTTTCCTAATCCAAAGCTTATCAGGTGTTGGATCAACAATCTTCTGATTGTTTTTATTCTCAAAGTAGTTCCATACTCTAAAGTGAAGAAAAATACATTGAATACAAATGTGTTGCTTTTTATGCATACAAAATCTTGAATTTAGGAAAATATTTTTTTAGAATATATATTATATATAAATATATACCATCATATGTGTATGTAGCTACATACACATATGATGGTAAAAAAGCATGTAAAATAATTTTCTATGAAAATATTATAAAATCCAAGTTTATTGAGGTTGCTCTGACTTCTGTTGTGAAATTGTAATTACCAACATTCCACTTTTCTTATGTTTCTAGATTTGTGTTTGCAAGTTCAATAAAGCCATAATTCTGTTCAGCTTCTCTCTACAATTTAATATCACTTACCTAACTTGGGCATCTTTTAGTGTGTGAATACCACGTCGAGTGTCTCCTCTAAATACTAACCACTGTTTTAAATGTTCCATTGGATATTTTGAAAGCATTGTAACATTTAATTTTACATATGGGTTGTCAATATCATCTTCTGTGAGAGTAATGGCATCCATATTTAAAAAACCTATATATATACATTTTTTATAGTTTTCCTAACAACCACTTTTTTCCATTAAAACGTAAATTTCTCTTGTAAGCTACATGTAGATGGCTATAGCTAGCTTAAAAGTTTAAGGTTACTTACCAACCATGTTGTTTTTTGAAATAATCATCAAAATCTGGTATTTCCAACTCGTGTTTTTTAAAATCCATATTGAGGTGAGGTTTAGCTATTAAAATAACTGTTTTTTACAAATTTTAGATGTAATATTTCTGAAATAAAGCTTGTCACAAAACCAACAGTTCCACAGATCTTGTCTTCAAACTTAGAATGCCAGCGCTTATTAATGTCAAAAGATGCGTAACTTTATAGAGATAAAGCCTTTTATTAAGGAGTTAACTCGTTTTTATGTAAATATCGCCCTCATAATAATGTATCTCCGCAGCATTTTGAATCTGTTGTTAGCGTAAACAAAGAATCATATTGGAAGCAATTAGTAAAGAATTTTAAGCACCGCTTGCCTCGTTTCCGTGCAACAAAGCAAAGTTACGCAATCATTTATGAAAAGGTCTATTCGCTCCAATTCAGAAGCAACATTATAGTATAGTGGATTTAATTCTTAAGAGACACAGGTTGTAGTACTAATATATTAAACTAGCCGAATTCCCGTGGAAGAATCCACTGAATCTCTCGTTGAGTCGATATGAGGGGTGCCAAATAAAAACATAGAACACAGTAATTTGAATTTTTAAAAGTCACAATTTGCATTATTCTACATCTATAACCGCTGAAAGAGAACGTCCAAAAATATAAGCATGTGCATAATAACATAATAAAAGAGAAAAAAAGCCCTGAGATTGAGGTTGCTCACAATCTGCATTATATTTATACCCGCTAAAACAAAACGTTTTAAAATATAAGCAGGACCAACAACAAAATAAAAATAAAATAAAATAAAAATGCAAAAGGTCTAACAAAATCGAAGGTGTCTAACAACGGTTATGTGAAAAGCTAAATCTGCTAAAACTATATACTTGCTTTGCCATGCCAGAAGTACATCAGGGAAAATAGTATACCAGACATTAGAAAAAATCGTTAAGTTACAAAAAAAGGTTATTGCAAAATTCCCACAATGTACAGTTTGTAATGCATCATACCAAATCAGCTATTTAGTCTATTGCATACAGCAACTTCCAATGCGCAAACGTGCCGTGCATGATAACAATGCAGTGTTTTCGAATTTAAGAATCGAGTATATTTCAAACGGTAACGTTAGAGATGTAAACATTGATTTAACTTTGTTCACATTAAGGTTTATTATAACGTAGCGTTAAAAACAGTAACAACGGAAAAATTACATTTTACATTTTATATAAATTCTTCTCTAGGATATACACGCTGTATTTTATAAGAGAAGTGTTTTTTTTTTCGTTTCGGCCTTCATGTTCTTAACTTTCTTGACAAATCCTATCCTCATTATTCTTAATATTTTCTTAGCATGAATATGGCCTCAAAATACACAATGCCTTAAAAAAAATAAAACCTGCTATAAGTTACTATAGATGATGGCAATTTCTACTACATGTCGGCCCAATGCTTGGACAGAAAAAAGTTCAGTTTGTTTGATATACAATAAAAAAGTAAACTTTAAATCAATTTTGTGCGTCATACAAATGTTCATATTTAAAACAAACTATCAAGCTTAGACATATTCTCAGGATATTCTTAATTTCTGACCCATTGTTAAGAGTATATTCTTACAAAAAAAGTTCTTAACTTTCTTGACAAATACCATCCTCATGGCCTGAATCTTGTGCATTTTTCAGCTTTGGATGCAATGTATTCCCCCAATGCAAATGTTTGTGACTAACTGGTTTTATTTTGTTTGCAACTTGTGCAATGCTTCGTAATCTCTATTTAGTTTCTGGTTCTTATTGACTGTTTATCCTGACATATTAAAGAAATTGCTTATATTCATGGCTTTTTCTTGGATTTTTAAAAATCTCTGAAATTTTAATGGAGTGGAAACCCTGACTTTCTTCCAACACTTAAGCGTTAAAACAATAACGAAGGGTTTACAAAGTTGTAACGTATACATTTTTAATGGTTTACCACTTTACTCTAGATCACATTTTAGTATTAAGAAGAGTGAGTGATTCTGTCTCTTTCGCAAGAACGTGGTTTGAATACAAACATGGATTTGGAAACGTCAAAGGAAATTATTGGATTGGAAATGAAAAACTACACGAAATGTCACAACGAAATGTAAAATTAAGAATTGAGTTCACACGCTATAATGGAGAAAAATATTACGCTAGATACGACAGATTTCAAGTGGAAAATGAAGGGGAGCAATATAAACTTAACATTGGAGATTACACTGGTAAATATATTTTACTTTAAATATATTTATTTTACTTAGTAAATACCTAATATAGTGATTTTAAAAAATGATAAAGGTAGCTCTAAACGAAGATGTTTACATAAAAAGTAGTGCTTACTTTCCGATTCAAAAAGAGAAGAGAAGAAAAAGATTAAATGTACCGCGCGCAAATGGATTAATAAGGTTCTTAATAAGCAGAAGATTGAACACTAGTTGCACGATAATAATTTTGAATCTTTCTACACAAAGAATTATTAACTAGGTCTAAACCTGGCACTATGTACGGCCTACCAAAGTTGCGTAAAATATTCAGTAGGACCAACCTTGAAAAAAATAGTAAGCCTTCTGGTCAAAATGTTGCAGACTTGACTACTCATTTTCTGATATAGATACATTCCTTTTTTCCCATGAAATTTGTAACTTTTATTAAAAAACCTCTATGTTCAGTTTAGACATGGTAAACTTTATCAGCATAACTTTCCAAAAAACTATAATAAAACAAAAAGATGAGAACGGTAGCACGAATATACTTAAATATTTTAATTATATAATAGCTACGAAACAGCATACATGTCAATAAAAATGTTTTGTTATGATAGGAAATGCTACAGATGCGATGTCATATTTAAATGGCATGAAGTTCTCGACACTTGACAGAGATAACGATGAAAACACTTCAATGAATTGTGTTAGGATCTTTCCAGGACTTGGTGGTTGGTGGAACAACCAATGTACCCAGGTTGTCTTAACAGGCAGATATTATGGAGAGGGGGAAACTAGTCCAACTAACGGGGGCATTCACTGGATCCCAGTGACTGGATCAGAAGAATCGTTGAAGTATGTGGAGATAAAGCTTTTGACATAAAAGTAAAAAAGAATACGAGTATAAAGTGGACAAAACATTACAGTCCAGTCACTTTCTGGAATTTTTAATTTATATGAATAGAATTACGGAAATTTCTATACAACGAATCTTGAATAAAATGAATACAATTATGGAATTAACCTGTCAGGTCCATACAAACAACTTAAAACTTTCCCGCAATTTCAGCTAAAATAGAACAGACTACAACCTGTTGTTACCACGGTATAGCAGTCCAACAAGTTCAGGGGAACTAAAATACGTCATAACCTGTTGTTACCGCGTTATAACAATAACAGATTGCCAACATTTTTCAATTTTCAATAAGTACTGGTAAAATTTTAAAAATTAATCATGAGTGAAACAAGGATAAGCACACATAGTACAAGCTAAACATGTTGCACATTCGGGTGGAGTGCCAACAGCAGTGCGCCCGCTAGGAAGTCCTTTTCAAAAAATAACTTTTTTCAAACTTTAATTTAAATAAAAACGCAAAAACGGCTGATAGATCATCATTACACCATCCAACAAAAAAAACGACCAAGCAATTTTATTTTACAAATAATTTCTCGTCAACTTTTTATTCCAAAAAAATCGACTGCAGCAACGTCCAGTTAAACCAGTCGTCTCAGGACATTCAAGGCCAGGGTTTGCCACATTTAACTTAAAAAATAGCAGTTTTTGCTTTTTTACATCTCCGTGAGTATAAATGTTATTTAGTTGCGGATTTTTTTGGTAGTATGATCTTCCTTTCGTCTTTCTATCGTGTAAAATGTTTTCTATGTGGCCTATTTTGGTCGTTGTTAAAAACGTTTTACTAAGAGAAGTAAATAGTAAACATATGAATTTAGGCGCATTTTCCGTCCAGAATAATCACGTAATTTTGTTATCAAACGAATGCTTTGCTGATAGCGTATCTTAGAAAAGGCGATCATAAGTATCTCTCACATAAATAATGTCGAATTTACATCTAATGTTATTATTTGCATCATTTCCAACCGCTGAAATATTATTTCTTAATGTTTGGAAACAAATTCTTGCGAGATCGGCTGCCCGTGTTTCCGAAAGTTGTCGGTGACATAATTTTAAAGGGATTGGCTGATTAAATCATTGATGATGAAGTGACAAAACAGCTGGCTGTTGTGATATAACTTGTCTAATGACGGCTGGTTAATTATTATAGAGGTTGTAACCCTCCGAAGATTCCGCATAATAGCAAAACCATACAAGCGTTGCCAAAACCAATTTTAAAGTTTCTCGGTGATTTTTAGCACTTATAAGATTAATGGAAAAAACGAAAGCCGCATCCGCAAATTATGCAAAAAAACCCACAATGTTTATTGTGAACAGTGTCTACATAATAATGATGTAATTATGCATACATTACGTAACCAAATACACCTTTCCCGAATTTCATAAATTATAATAATTATAATGGTTCTATGCTCTTGAAATAAGGATCTCTTATAATAATACGGAGAGTGTGTCCGTCTGTCTGTGACAAGCAAAGTTGATGTGGTCAATTTCCTTTGAAGTTAGCCGAAAAAACATATCTCTTTTGCCGATAAAAGCCGCGACATTTTGTTTGTTTACATTTTAAATCATGTGATCAAAATAAAGCAATTTCATTTGTTAAACAAAATCACGTGATCAAAATAAATAAATTTCATTTGCCGAAAAATGCAAGTTTCCCTTGACGATCAAACCAGTCGGTAATTTTTTTTTTTCAGATTTAGAAAGGGAAATGAAGTAGGTTGCTTTTACAACATTCAGTTGCAAATTGTTTATTTTGGTTTAAGCGTAAAAGACATTTTAAGCTAGCTACGTACAGTGAAAAAGAAATTATTATACATATTTAGTAAGTCACCTAATTTCTTTACTACTTACGACTAAGGAGTATATATATCTAGCTAGAGATTTTTTTTGGTCAAGAATAAAACACGACGATTTACAACAGAGTTTATTTTTGGTCGACAATAAGACGACCACCGAGCTACCAACAAAGTAAGAAAAGAGTACAAAAAAGTAAGAAATTTCAAATTTATCTTTGTTAAGCTTTTAAAGGGTAGCTATTTTTATTTTCATTCATCCAGCTACGTCCTAAATATCACACTTTAAGTTGTCAAGCAGACTCGCATTTTCCAGAAAAAAAGACACTTGAAAACCTCAAATTTTTAAAGTTTTTTATTTTACTGCGTTTTTTATAAGAATAAACTACCATGTTTATTTACTTTTTTTGCATAATTAATGTGTCCCCTGGTGCGTAACTAATGTGTTTGTCCTAAAATTCAAAATGCTACACAAAGCTGTTAGCTGGCTACCAAACAAATCTCCTGGCCAAACGGAAAACTTGGTTTGTTGAACTCACTTACATTGCTATTTTTTCTCCTTATATATATATATATATATTATGTGTGTGTTTTACTACAAATAGCTATATACCTACCTAAGCCTCCCCAGTTTAACTATATTTAACTGGGTGTCTTAGCTTATCTCTATCCACAGCTTTAAGACTCTATCCCTAGCTATAACTTCTAACCTATGAGTTATGTTGTAATTCCTCTTTTTTAGCTATCAATAACTACCTTAGTAGTCAAACTTCTCTTCTTTTTTGAATACAAATTATAATGACAAAATAATTTACAGTATAATTTTCCCACATTTCCTGTAAACTTTAGCTACAAGAAAAGGGCCACATGCAATTCAATGTTTTTGTTTTTATTGAGAATTTCTCAATATTTTAATTTAAATGTAAAAGGGGGACAGTTTGCAAGGAGTAAAAGAAGTTTCCAAAATGTGCAGTTAGCTAGCTACCTAAGTTTAGTTTAGTAAGGAAAGTTAAAGTGACTTCTGTATCTCAATTCTTGTTTATATATATATATATATATATATATTTATTTATTTATTTTCATTTTTTAGAGTTTGGTTCCTATTACCTAGCTAATTAAAGTTGTGTATTCTTCTGTCATGTCTAAACCAGAGAGCAATAACAGTAACAACTGTGTACGTGGTTTTACGCTTTTCAATAATGCAGGTCGGTTTGTGTTTCAGCGCCCAGAAAATAATCAAAGGTTAATAGGTCTCATTATGGGTCAGATACCAGATCTTCCTCAACATATCGAACTGCCACAGGTAAATGTCATACCACGTACATCAATTATTGATGATGTGTCTTTAGCTAGGCGTAGACATGCACAATGTGTTGCGTCTTTACGCCATTCCGAAACAGTTAATCAAGTTAACAATAGGAATCAGAGTGATGCAGTTAGGCAAGCAGCAAATTCGTAGTGCTGAATGTAATGAGCAAATTGCCAATAGACGTGCACGTGATGCTGAAAGACATACTATCGCACGTCAAGCACATAATGATCCTGCAAGGCAAACTATTGCTCGACAAAGGCAAAATGTTTCGCAGGTTGCAAATAGAAGACGAGCAAATGCACAACGAAACGTTGCTGTTCGTGTGCTCGCAGAAATGCCCCATACTATAATGTTGCACGTCAACATGTATTGCCTAATGTTTATTATTTAGGTGTTATGGACAAAAATTGTGAGTATTGTCAAGCTATAAAGTGTGAAAACGAAGAGTGTTTTGAATGCTGCAATAACGGTAAAGTTGCACTTGATAATTTGTCACCATACCCTGAACAGCTAAGGCAACTGTTAACAAATAATGATACTGCTCAGGCACGGAACTTTCAAATGAATATACGTAAGTATAATAGTGCAGTTTCGTTTGCTTCCTTTGGAGCAAATCGGCCACCATGCTTTCGTATCTGCGGTCAAATATGGCATCGTGTTGGGGATCTTCACCCTCCTGAGGGACAAACTCCTGTTTTTAACCAACTTTATATTTATGAAGCAGGTAGAGCACTCAATGGGAGAATGGCACGTCCTGAAAATAATGGCTGTAGAGAAGACGTGATGAAACTGTTCAGGATGTAATAAACAGAGTTAGTCTTTTTGCTGCTGCATACAGGTACATGGCTGAAGTTGAAGCTGATGAAATAGCTCAGGCAGCAGCTGAAAACCGTGTCGCATTAAAAGTACGCATGTGCATGAGAGTTGGCAGTGATCGTAGGCGATATAACTTGCCACATCATGACGAAGTAGCCGCAGTTTTTGTTGGTCAAGATGGAGCTCCTCCTGGAAACAGGGATATTGTTAGCTACCCACGTGGAGGCAATTTGCAAAATATTTCTACGTTATCTGCAAATTTAGAGCCGATAGTTTATCCTCTATCTTTTCCAAGGGGTGAACCAGGTTGGTATTATGGGATACCCCATGTTGCCGAACGTGCAACCCGTACTCGAAATACTACTACAATGTTGCAGTATTATACTTACCGTGTAGCTGTTCGGGAAAATTTTAGCCCGATTCATTATGGTAAGAAATTATTTCAACAGTATTGTGTGGATTCTTATGTTAAAGTTGAGGGTAACAACTTAAATTACATTCGTGCGAACCAAACAAACCTGCGTGTTGACAGTTATGAAGGTTTAGCTGACCACTTGAATGCACGAGCTGAAGAGCGAGACCTTCAACCAGGACGTATTGTTGTCCTTCCTTCAAGTTTTCAAGGAAGTCCACGTGCCATGGCTCAAAACTATCAAGATGCTATGGCTGTCATTGGTAAATTTGGAAAACCAGATTTTTTTCTGACTTTTACATGCAATCCAAAATGGCGCGAGATTACAGAAAATTTGTTTGCAGGCCAACATGCACATGATCGGCCTGATTTAGTTTCTCGAGTTTTTAAATTGAAACTAAATGAACTCCTAAAAGATGTTACTGAAATGAGTGTTTTAGGTAAAACTGTATCACATGTTTATGTTATAGAATTTCAAAAGAGGGGTTTACCTCATTGTCATTTATTACTTCATTTAGATCCCAATGATAAACTTCGGGATGCAGATGACATAGACAGTGTTATTTCAGCCGAAATTCCTAATCAACAGGAACAACCTGAGCTGTTTGAAATTATTCGGTCGTGTATTATTCATGGACCATGTGGCTATCTGAATCCTAATTCTAGGTGTATGGAGGATGGTGTTTGCACAAAGAACTTCCCGAAAAAATTTTTAGGGTCTACCGTTGCAGACGTTGATGGATATCCATTGTATAGACGTCGTAATAATGGAATACATATCAATGTCAATAATGTTGATGTAGATAATCGATGGGTTGTTCCCTACAATCCATGGCTCTCCAAGAAATACAATGCACATATAAACTTAGAGGCTTGCATGTCTGTTAAATCTGTTAAATACCTTTATAAATATATTTATAAGGGTCATGATTGTGCCAACATTGACATCAATGAACGTATTGATCACGAAGAGGTACAGACGTTTTTAAACGCTAGGTATGTCAGTGCGCCAGAAGCAATATGGCGCCTTTTTGAATTTAAAATGCATCAGCAATCTCATGTTGTCCATAGACTGCCAGTGCACTTGCCTAATAACCATATTGTTTATTTTCAGCAAGGCCAGGTTGAAGAAGCTGTGAACAGAGCTGCAAATCAAGACACTAAATTAACAGCTTGGTTTGCGCTAAATGGAGAGAATCACAATGCTCGCCAATATTTGTATCCAGACATTCCTCTTCATTTCGTTTTCAATAATGACAGGAAGGTTTGGACACCAAGACAATGATGATGATGAAGTGACAAAACAGCTGGCTGTTGTGATATAGCTTGTCTAATGACGGCTGGTTAATTATTAGAGGTTGTAACCCTCTGAAGATTCTGCATAATAGCAAAACCCTCCCTTTTAACAAGGATTCTGTCAGAAAAAATACATTGACCATTAAACAGGACGCGTAAAACAGTGGTAAAGCACAAAATACTAATAAACATAAAAAGACAACAAACAAAACAATTAGGCAATTCAAACTGAATTAATAGGCACACGTAAAATAAATAAAACTTATTATGACGAAACTATCCTTAAACGGATAAATCTTAAAATAATTCCTAACGGAACAAATGTAAACTAAAGCAGGCAACGATCTGTGCGCCAGGACTTGTGAACCTGGCTGTAGCTTTACACGTGTTAAGGGCGCCCAACACTCAGCCTTACACAGATCATTGCTGCGGTGGGTCAACCTAATGACAGTGCCAGCCTGTCATGACTGGGGTGATGTGCGTGGGCGTCAAACCACGAAGACAAGATAAGAATATCAAACCCCCTTGCAAAGCTTCTAAAATGACTCAGGGCAGCAGGATCGTCAATTCTGAAGGCAAAGTGAGCAAACTCTGCCTAACTTTAACCTTAAAATTGTCTCTAGAATGTATAGTGTGAGTCCTCGCGCAGGTGAGCTTTTTTATTTACGTATGCTATTATTGTATACACGTGGTGCAACATCTTATGAAGATTTATGAACTGTGGATGGTAATGTTGCTGAAACATTTCGTGAAACCTGTTTATTGCGTGGACTCCTGCAAGATGATACTGAATAGAACAATACTTTGCACGAGGCTGTTAACTTTCAGATGCCTCGGCAATTAAGACAACTGTTTGCAATAATACTTATCCACTGTGAACCTTCTGATCCTTATACTTTGTGGACAAGATACAAAGGTTCTATGTGTGAGGATTATATTCGCCAAATTAATGAGGAACAAGCTGAGTACAGGGTGCTTCAAGATATTCATTCTGTACTAAGACAATTTGGTAAATCTCTTACTGATTTCAATCTTCCTCATTTAGCTGAAATACCTCCAGCTGAAAACATTGATGTAGCTTTGGAGGCTGAAAGAGCTTCTCAACTGAGGGCTCAACTTACTGAAGAACAGACAGCACTGGCTGATGCAGTTATAGAAGCGGTTGTAAATGTTGCTAACAATACAGCACAAAATAGGTGCTGGTGGCAGTGGTAAAACCTTTACTTATAATTACCTTATTTCCGAAATTTCAGGTAGAGGTTTTCAAGTTGGAACTGCTGTACATACTGGTATAGCAGCAACTTTTTTAAAAAATGGTACCACTATACAGAAGTTATTTCGGTTACCAGTTCCTATTTTGGAAAACAGTACATGCAGCATAACTCCGGTGTCTGCTTATGCTGCTGAGCTACGGCAAAAAAATCTCTTTTAACTTGATGAATCTTCCATGATTCCTAAGCATGCTTTCCATGCAATAGATCGTCTTCTTCGAGACATTTGCAATAGCGAACTTCCATTTGGAGGTAAAGTTGTTCTTTTAGGTGGTGATTTTTCACAATTATTGCCTGTTGTCAGAAAAGGAAAACCAACTGAAATTGTTGACATGTGCCTAAAAAGTTCTCCACTATGGCACTTGGTTACAGAATTTAAATTAACTCACAACATGAAAACGAGGCCAGGAGAACAAGAATTTGCTGCATGGTAAATGCAAATTGGAAAAGGTGTTTTACCAGTTCGGGAACAACCACCGTTTCAAGGTGCAATTGAAGTGCCATCCAAATGTGTGTTACAACAAAATCAATGTATTGTTAATACTTTGTTTAGGGATTTTCACCCAGAAAATATGGCATCATCTGTAATACTAACACCTACAAATGATGATTCACTTATCATTAATGATCAGGTGTTGGGGTTGTTGCCGAGTGAAGAAAAAATTTATTTTAGTGCAGATGATGTTGTGTGTGATGATGATGAGGAACGGAATCAATATCCGGTGGAATTTTTAAATAGTATCACACGTTCAGGTATGCCTCCTCATTGTCTAAAATTAAAATCGGGTGCCATTGTTATGTTATTAAGAAACATAAACATAAAAAAAGGCTTATGTAAAGGCACTCGCCTAATTGTAAGATATCTTCACGACAACTGTGTCGATGCTGAAGTACTCACTGGCAATGCTATTGGAGATAGGGTACTTATTCCAAGGGTGCAACTTGCACCTTCGGATACAGGTATGCCTTTTGTTTTGCGTCGCAGACAGTTTCCACTAAGGCTTTCTTATGCTACGACAATAAACAAGACACAAGGTCAAACCTTTGAAAAGGTTGGTATATTGTTGCGCAGGCCATGTTTTTCTCATGGTCAGTTGTATGTTGCTTTTTCTAGAGCAAGGGCATTTGATGATGTTAGAGTAAGTATTGTTCCCTTATCCAAGCAAGGGTTTTTTAATGGGAAATGTTACTCTCAAAATATTGTTTACCGTCAAGTTCTCACATAAATAATATTTAAAATTACCAGAATCACAAGTTCTCACATAATTCTGTTAATTTTGAATATTGTTAAAAAGTTCATTTAAAGACACTAATGTCACATGCCTACAGTTGGTTATCATTTTTTTACTGATAGCGTATGTATAACTGTTAAGGTGATGTCTCATTAAATGAACTAGGAGTACTTATGATTCTGTTACTTTTAAATATTATCAAAAAGTTCATTTAAAGACACTAATGTCACATACCTACAGTTGGTTATCATTTTTTCACTGATAGGGTATGTATAACTGTTAAGGTGATGTCTCATTAAATGAACTAGAAGTACTTATTTAAACGTAGAATCTTTAGAGAAACAAAATTCAGCAATTTCCAGAGTTAGGCCACTTGGAAAATTTAATTTCTGTAAATCGTTTATTTTTGTGAAACAAATGTCTTTGTGTATACATATTCTCTTGAAAAATGTGTGAAATAATAGATAGTTAATCCAATTCAGCCAATTTGCGAAAGTTTCTATAAAAAAATTGCTATTGTTTTATTTCTAACTGTAATTAATGTTCAATGCATAATAAAGTTCATTTAAGACTCATGCACATACCTACGGTTGGTTATTACATTCGTTCTGGTAACGTACGTATTGCTGTTAAGGTGATGCGTCATTAAATGGATCATGTATTCTACAGACATTGTTTGTAGGGGTATTATACCATTTTTACATGGTTTCAGTGTTTTTACACACTGGCTTTTTATGTATGCAGAAGTATTTTTATTATATCAAAAACAGTTTGAAAACTATAACTAACACATAAAACAAAAAAGTTATATATATAATTTATATAATTATTATATAATTTTTTTAAATTTCAATCTTTATATTTTTAATTACTCATTACCTGTATTCTTTCACTAACATGATATTTAATTTTTTGGCATTGCTAATGCAACTTTTCATTTCGTGCATGTTCATAATAGCCTTAACTTAAATTCTAAATGACAGACTTTGTAAATACTCCATCATAATGGTTCTATGATAACTTCCCAAATGAAACTCTTGCACAATCTAAAGGTTAATATTTAACCTTATTTTTTTTGACCATTTTTTTAAATACATCTTAACGTTTTGTTTTTAGGTGATGTACAAAATTGCTCCATTAATTACAATCCTTAAAGGCCGAAGACAACGTAAAGATCAGGACAACTTATTTTTTTTCTTTAATTTATATCATATTTTATTAAAAGTGTCAACATTAAGAACATTTTATCCTGCCTTTTCTTTTTAGGTGGGGTGCAAAGGCTTACCTTCACGTGGTGCACCCTGTTAAGTGAATTGCATATAAAAAAAATTGTATGTAATTCATGAACTAAAAGCCAAGATAGGAATAAGAATTTGCAACAATAATATAAATAATTAAGTAATTAATATGCAAGATTTTCATGAACTGTTTTCTGTATTTAAGCTTTAATATTATCAACTATTGATCACATCTTTTATTCATTTGTTCAACAATTTGCAATTTTTCAAGTATTCATATATTTTTGTTGTGAGAACAATTTGTTTGTGCAGCTTTAAGTTAATCTCACCCACTCTTTTTCTTAACTAATATTTGTTCTTAATGCAGGTTATCAGAGTAAAATTAAATAAAAAATGGCATGTAACATTAGTGATGAGGTTAATGAGGAAGTCCTGATGAAAAGTGATGGTAATAATTAAATTTATAAAATATTTTTTTTTTGAAATTTTTTTTCTACTGTTTAATTAAAACTATTCCACACATTCTATAGATGAGAGTGATGATGTCGAAGTTGAACGTAACAGCACGAAAAAAAACAGGTAAATGTTATTAATATTTTATTGAAATTGACTTTTTATTATTTTCGTAACATGTATCACAAAATAATGAATGGTTCTAATGAGAATAATTCAAATATGCCTAATTACTACTATTGTGTATATTGTGGTTATAGATGAGAATATGAACAAAGAAAATAACAAACAAGCAGGTAAATGTTATTATTATAATTTTTTTATTTTTTGCAACTGCTTTTGTTAGCACAATCGATAATTTAGCACAATCGATAATTAATTACTAACAAATAATTACTTACAAATTTCGGATGATAATAATTCTAAAAACACAGCTAATTTATTTTAGTGAATTTGTCCAGAAAAGCCTTCTAACTATATCGGCAGGAACATCCTGGCCCCAAATCAAACAATGCTTTTAAATTTTGGAAAGCTAATGGGGGCCAGGATAGACCAGATTTTAAATGGCGTCAAAATACCAAAAGAACTTGCATTAATAAAAATACCAACTCCTCAACCAATGCTACCACCACCACCACCAACAATAACACCAACGCCAACACTTTAAACAGCTCATTAAACCAATTCAACTTACAATTTAGTGGAGGCACTTTGTCAGTTACTTTTAAGTAAATAGAAAATTTGAGCTCTAAATAGTCTATATTTATATATATCTTTTTACTCTTAAATTTTACTCAAATGGTCTATTTTCATATAAAGCTTTGTACGCTTGGAAGTTGCTGGCATTGTTTAGTTATTTAGTTACTTAATTTGTTAGTTGTTTGTTAGTAAGTTGTTTGTTAGTTAGTTGTTTGTTAGTAAGTTGTTTGTTAGTAAGTTGTTTGTTAGTAAGTTGTTTGTTAGTAGGTTGTTTGTTAGTAAGTTGTTTGTTAGTAAGTTGTTTGTTAGTAAGTTGTTTGTTAGTAAGTTGTTTGTTAGTAAGTTGTTAGTAAGTTGTTTGTTAGTTAGTGAGTTATTTGTAAGTTGTTTGTTTGGTTAGTTAGTGTGTTCGTCAATTGGTTTGTTGGTTGTTTGTCTGTAAGTAAGCTAATCGGTTAATTTTGTTTAGTTTACCTTTTCTGTTTTTTAATTAGTTGTATATAAATATAGAATTGAATTACAAGATTTTTCACTTTTTATTAAATTAATAGCATTCTCAATAGTTGTATATTATTTCGTATTGGTTGCTTTACATACCTACATCAATTTTTACCCACGAAATACTTTTAATTTTTACTTCATTTATAAATGTTGCTGCTGTTAACTTTGAAAAATATGTCACCATACAATTATAGTCTGCAACTATTCCCCAATCAAATTGTCACAATTATTAATTATCTGAATATTGAAATCGATCTATACACCATTCTTACAGTTATCTGTTGAAATTTAGAAAAAAATAAACACACATTGCAAGCCTAACATTTTGTTATAAATAAACTTTGCCAATATATTTTTCTATACCATGCCAATTGACTGTTAATAATTACAACAATATTTTAAAATTAGTATTTTTATCAGTTAGCATTTTATTTTAGGTTGAAGCACAAAGCCCCATGACTTGCCTTCCCGTGGCGTGCTTCGTTAAGTGAATTATTTTTTGGTTATAGAAATAATCCACGAACTAAAAGTCAGGGCGATAATAATATTAATAACGATTTTTTGATCTCATACACATTCCAGACCTTTATTGAAAGCGTAAGTTTTTTTTTTAAAGTATTTCTTCCCTTAATTTATTAATTAGTAATTCTTTCCCTGAAAAGTTTCAGGGTCTATACGATAAAGTCAACAGGTATACAAATTTCTAAAAAAAATTTTTGTGTGTGTTTGGTAGGTTTTTCCTGACGTCAGCAAAAATCTTAAACATTTATATCTTCTTAACCGTTCGTCAATAGCACATGATACTATACATTTTTCTCATCAGCGTTTCAAGCTCCGCACATTACAGGAAACGGACATACAAATTTCGCCATTTTTTATATGCACTGCTGACGTCAGCAAAACACGTAAAACAACATATTTTTTCCGTTATTTTTCTTCATAGGGGATTTTTCCACGGGCCTTATCGACTAGTATTCAAATAGAATAATAAAATATCATGACAAAAATTAAATTTTTAAAGCAATATAATATTTAAAAAATATATTATTTTGAAAACGAGGCTATTTTTAGAAAGCTCGTCTATATAAAGGATTTGACCGTAAATTATAGCTGGCGATTAAGGCACTTAACGTACAGAAAGATTTATGAAATTAGGTAATTTGTTCTACCTCTGGATAAGAAACATAGGGATGAGAATTACTTTTAGCATCATCCTCTTTAATTGAGTTTCGCATAATTAGGAAATTTGGGAAAGGTCTATTGTATATAATAAAATTACATCTTAAACAATAAAATGTGTGATAATAATTTATAACAACAAACTTTAATTAAATATGGCGAAAAAAATATAAACAAATTGAAAAAGTTTTCCACGTAAAGATAGTATTTATAAGCGCTTATAAATATGGCAGTATTTACAAGTCCAAGTTCATGTGCATTTGTTCAAATTACATTACATCTGACACGGTTAAATATGCCCCATCTATCCGACGGCTGTTGTGCCCCAATTTGTAATTATTGCCCCAATTTGAAATACTTGCCCCAATTTGTAATAAACTTTGCCCCAATTTGAAATATCTGCCCCAATTTGTAATAAACTTTGCCTCAATTTGTAATACTTGCCTCAATTTGTAATAACACCTGCCCCAATATGTAATACCTGCCCCAATTTGTAATAACACCTTGCTCCGATTTGTAATAACGCTTGCCTCAATTTGTAATAACTCAAAGCTACCCCAATTTGTAATGACACCTTGTCCCAATTTGTAATAATTTCTTTTCTCGAAAAAAATTTATTTGAAAAATCCAGTGTAAAAATTAGGGAGGGAAAAGAAACTTGCCTTTTATTTATTGTTAAGAAACCTTGGTACAGGACCAGTCGGAAAATAAAC
The DNA here is from genome assembly GCA_030067915.1 of Hydractinia echinata. Lineage (NCBI taxonomy): Eukaryota > Metazoa > Cnidaria > Hydrozoa > Anthoathecata > Hydractiniidae > Hydractinia > Hydractinia echinata. Next base: position 812,187 of record JASGCC010000013.1, on the reverse strand, counting down.
ATTCAAATTTTTTCGTGTAACTTAGTTTATTCTTTTCATCTTTACACCGACTGATATTAATAGAAAGAAATAGGATCGTTATGCATAAAAATCAGGTTGCATCGCAATGTTCGATGTGTTAGTGAATGAATGAGATTGGCGTAACCAACAACATTAACGATGAAGTTACTCTTTTTCTGTCCTATCTTGATATCTTTAACATTATCGTAAAAAGATTATATATACCCCCGCTTGGTGACGAAGAATACGCGGCGATTGTCAAACTTGCAAGTGGTAGACTTAACACGCCTGTAAAAGATAGATCAAGGAAGGAGAAAAAACGCTGTTGTGAAATTTTGGAGATCGAAGAGAAGATTCACGGTAGATGAAACTGGACATGTTTTGTTATACGACAATAGGAAGGTATGGAATCATTATTTATAATGAATACATTTTTATAAAACACGAATAGCATTGAAAATAAAATGAAACAGGTTGAAAGACCTTCAGCTCAAAACCAAAGTTGTTCCTATTATAATAAGAACAATTTTTGTTGTCTTCGTTTTTCATTCTTTTTTATAAAACAGTGTTTTTTAAAAAAATGAATGAATGATGTCTAGTCCAATCTTTTTTCCTCATACAAATGACCTGGTTCTCATCAGCTTTTTGCAAAAACACGCGTAAAGTACAACAAAAATCAGCAATATATCTCTTTCACAAGCTCTATATTTTTCTGTAATATTCTTAGAAAGTATTTATGTCACATTAAGGTGAAACGACGCTGTATCAACGTAGTAACAACGCAATGTGTGTAGGTGATGGAATTTGAATACCGTTGATTTTTTTATTAGAAGAGCGACATAGAAAGAATTGTTTCGAAGATATTTCACGATAGTAAATCTGGTGGATACAGAAAACTGGGGACTCGAGCGGCTGATGGTTATAGTGCTGATGGTTATACCGAGCAACAAGGAAATATTGAAGGTAACTGGAAATGATGGAAAGTTAGTGTTCGGTTCACGAACAAAGCGAGACCTCGACTTGTTCGTGTGAAAGACGTCCACGAACAACACCAGATTGATTTAGTTGATCTAAGCAAAATGAAAATTGAACATAAGGGGAAAACCTATCGCTACATACTTTCTTCCACTGGAACGAAAATTATCACGACATGTGAAAAGAGAGATCCAAAAATTCTACACTATCCATGGCGAACTAATTCGCCTTCAGAGTGACAATGGTGGCGAGGTCAAAAAAGAAGTGGCAAGATATTGTCGTGATAAAAAGAAGACCACCCCGAAGCACAGGGAAAAGTTGAATGGTCTCATCGAGTACTACGAAGCAAAATTAATTACGATTTGTTGAGCCAAAACTGAAATGGTATTAATTGGGTAAAAAATCTGCCTGATTATATGCGGTGTTTAAATAATGAAAAGCGTGAGAAATTGGGATGGAGAAGTGCCTTCGAAGTATATTTTAGAAGAAAATCTAACGAACTTGTCAAGGCTGGTGTTTCCATGCAGAACCAAACAATATCAATAGGACGTTCTACTCCACCATCTGCAAAAGATATCAATAGAAGAAATGATAAAATCAAACACCTTCGTGAAAGCGCACGTGAATGTAACAACAGAAAAACTAACCAAATGGTCAGGGCTCATGCTCGAAAAAATGTCTACAAGAAGTACAAGGTTGGCGATAGAGTTTTCGTAGGTATCGGAAGCAAGAAAAATAATAAGGTACCGAAACGGCAACATGTTGTACTTAGAAAAGTTTTGAAAAAGCATAGTAGAATCCATAAGTATGACATTTCAATAACTCTATTCGGTCACAAAAAGTCATGTGTGAAAGAATTCTACGTTGAAGATATTGCTGACTTCAATTTGAGTAATAAAAACTGAAAAAAATGTCACAGAAAAAGGAAAAGGCACATCTAAGCACCAGCGTTGTAAAACATTTCTCATTCCTCTGACGCAGGAGGATAGATTACAAAGCCTGTCCGACCAAGGTGTTACGTTGCTTATAATCCACCGGGTGATGGAAATTGTTATTTTTCAGCAATATCCTATGCACTACAAGAATATTGCATTTATCTTCAACCAAAAGATGTTAGAAAAGACGTTATCAATCACCTACGGATTAACGACGTTGACGTAGACGGCTGGCCATTAGAACTTTACGTAGAAGTTCCTAGGTCCGAATAGAATCAAAACATGGCTATAAATGGCGTATATGGTGACGAGCTAACACTTCGTGCTGGTGCAGATATATACAATGTCAATATAAGAGTTGCTTCAACATTAGGCAAAGACGCATTAACCGTAATTCACTCAACGAATCCCAACCCACGAGGTGATATCACACTGGGACATTTTGCCGAGGGACAAGGTATTCATTATGTCACATTATGGAATGAAATATTAGGGGAGGGAGGAGAGGTGTTCGATGAAAATGGATTGGTTGATGAGGGAGACGATAGCGAAGAGGTGCTCGATGAAAATAGATTGGTTGACGAGGGAAATGGTAGCGAAGAGGTGTTTGATGAAAATGGATTGGTTGATGAGGGAGATGGTAGCAAAGAGGTGTTCGATAAAAATGGATTGGTTGATGAGAAAGGTGGTAGCGAAGAGATGTTCGATGAAAATGGATTGGTTGATGAGGGAGATGATAGCAAAAAGGTTCCAAAAATTTATTTTGAGATGGTTAAAAATCAAATACCACCTTTAATGACGATCAGAGCGAAGCATTTGATTGATGTCACAGGTGGAAGATGCAATGGTATTTCACTGCATTTAAAACAAATTCTATCGAACGACCCTAACTGGCCACGGGAATGCAAAACAGGTAGATTGATAAGATGGGATCAGGCCGTGTTGGCGTTGCAAGCCTTAATGTATGGATGGTACGCAATCTTGCTACCATATGGCCAAAAGAAAATTGATCGAACATTTTTACTTTTGTATATATTTTGGTATTTGTTCATTTATTTTTAAAAAAAAGGGAACTTCTGTTTGTTCATTCAACCATTTTTTCCGTAATTATACCCTTGGACAGCGCGTGTGCTACATTAATAAAAAAATCTTGGCAGATAGTGTGTCCTGTCAATTCGGCTAGCTAAAACTGCGGGGAAGTAATTATAGTATTTTTCATGTTATTACAAATTGGGACAAGGTGTTATTACAAATTGGGGCAGCCTTCAGTTATTACAAATTGGGGCAGCTTTCAGTTATTACAAATTGGGGCAAACGTTATTACAAATTGGGGCAACTCTATTATTACAAATTGAGGCAAAGTTTATTACAAATTGGGATAAGTATTACAAATTGGGGCAATTATTACAATTTGGGGCACAACAACGGCAACGACGAGGATTTTATCCATCAGTTCAACAAAAACTTAAACGATACATTGAATTTTCCTAGAAAGAAAATCAGATTATGAAGTTGATTTCAGGACATTTAAGAATGGAATAGTAAAACTTAAAGCAAATCTATTAAAAAAAACAAGGAAAAATCAAAAAAATTCATAAAATTGGTAAGGCTGTCTGGAAAAATTTACAAAAAGAATGGAAAATTTTAGTGGTTTACGAGTCAAAAAGTTAACTTCAGTAAAGTTTAGTCCAATAAAATTTCACAGGGTCCAAAGGCAAAAGTACTGCAAAGAACATAATTAAATCACTAAAAGCTTCATAGAAAATTACCAAACATCCTTAATAAATACCAGAATTTAGAATCCAGAGCAAACCCTCAAATCACGGGCGTGTTTCAATATTGGTACGCAATTTGAGAAGTTTTTTATCTTCTTGAATATTGATATTTTTATGTTTTTTGTTAACCTCGTGAGTTATATTTTATCCGAAAAAAACTTTTTTTTGACGAATAAAAAGTTTTTACCCCAAAATTCAGAGCTGTATCAACTCCGTACGATAAACTGGTATGTCGGATAGACTATTTATTATAAAGAATCAGGGCTAATATATGCATTCATACTAGTTGTAACCTTTACTAATATGTACCATGAATCATTCTTGTTCTTTGTATGCTTTAAATTTAACATTCATCGTCAACACTATATCTATCATTTCTCAAAATGTCTTTCTGATATAATATTTAAACCGACTATTATCACTGATGCAACTTACAACAAATTTGTAAGATATAAGAGTTAAGCTTTATCCCTTTTTTTAAGACCCCAAAACTCAAACTTTAATAGCGGCAGTTGAGTTGCGGAATTTGTCGATTTAAAAAAAAATTCTATCGGACATAAAATATGTCATTTAAAAGATGGCACGTGAATGCAGTGTGTCGCATATATACCTCTTCTTTCATTTATGGTATCAAAAAACATCTTGTCGAGTTTTAAGATGGATTTCCACTCAAGAATCGAACAGAACGGATCAGAACGTTCACGCAAATGTATGAATTATTAAAATCACATAATTAGTACGTTTTTAATCATTTGATTTAAAACGTTGTGTGCTTGCGAAATTTGTGAAAACGCCGTAATGTTAAGTGTTGGAATGAATAAATCTATCATCAATGATAAAAAATACCGGAAAATTCGCACGATTTTGTGGTAAAATATACCTGTCATTCGGATTCTGCAGAATGTATGAACAGTTTGTGCTCAATCTGTCCCACATCTGGGTTGGTATTTTTAGATTTCCAGTGTGTTGTGGCAAGTTCGGATACTGAAAATGAAGTTACTTCAAATGAAATTATATATTTTGAATGGAAGCGAGATGAGGGACAAAAAAAAATTACTTTAACCGTTCGCGAAGACTGTTTCGACAATCACCGAAAAGTATTAAAGAAAAGAATCCAGAATCAAGTCTATAATACCATCAAAGAAAATTTAACAGTGAATGATTTACAGCTCCTAGTGGAATTTAGTGAGAAATACAAAAATCAGTTGCAAAACGAAATTCAATCAGCTTATTTTGGACATACTTGCTTTAGTATTTTTACTGCTTGTTGCTATTTACGATCACCAGAAGGAGATCTGATAAAATAATCAGTAACAATTGTATTGGAGTAACCTGAGTAATGGATGTGCCGCTCAGTTCAGGTCGTGCTATGGTTTTAGTCTAATGCGATTTTATGATTCTACTCTCAAAATGTTTTGGTATTACAATGGACATAATCATGGTAAGGGACCGATGGATGGCGTTGGTAGCACAATAAAGAATTGTGTTTTCCGCGACGTTAAATCTGGAAAATGTCAAATCAACACGCCAGAAGAATCAACAGTACAATTTATTTACCACAGAAAGAAGTGTTTAAGGAACCAGATGAAAAGCCACGCTAAAAAAACATCCCGCCGAAATCCCTTTTGCATAAAATCGAGATAAACTTGCAGCACATGTGCAGCTCACACACTGACTTTTGTTGTTGTTTTTTGTACTTATACACTGAAAATGTTTTGCATCTTCTGTGGTAAGGAGATAGATGACAATCATAAGTTCTGCCCACATTGTGGAAAAGGTTTGTAGTGATATAAAAATTTTTGGTGCTTTTTCAAGCGATTGTCTCTGTCTTGATAACATAAAAACAAGAAGCATGAGTAAAAATTTTGAAAGCTTCAAATTAATGTTACACAAAATTAATTATGAATTTCGCGTTATTTATTTTAACAAAACTTGGTGTCAAGGATTAGAAAACGAAAAAATTCCAATTTTTACCAACCACGTGCAGGAGAAAGTCTGTGTGTTTTCATTCCGAAATCTTTCATTTTTAAATTATTTAATGATCTTAACGTCAACGATACCCATTGTGAGTCACTTAACATTCAAAGAATTAATAAAACCACCAAAAATATAATAGTTAACACCAAGTATAGACCACCCACGGATAATTTTAAGCAATTAAAAGAACATCTGCGGTCATTCATTAACACAACAAATAAAATAAGTAAGCATGTTTATATAGCAGGTGACCTATATGTTAATCTTTTAGATCATGCATCAAATAGTAAAGTAAACGTTTTGTAGATACTATTTTATTATGCAACATAACTTTATACCTATATCAAAACACATATCAGCCATTTTGAAAAAAACTATTGTTTGATTCGCTAATCAATTACGTAATGTTATGGCTTATTAACATTCGATTGTTTTCTCGACCAATGAAATTTACTAAAACTGACACGCGCTAGAATTTAAAATGACAACATGAATAGATTTGCAACTGATCGCATCACGGATGATTTCAATGGAAACAAAAGAGTTCAAACTCTTTCTTTATTTCTACCTCCATGCTAGAATAAACAAACCCACACGGGTTATTAGACATTCTTCAACCTTAATTGATAATACTAAAACAAACAATTTTCATAAACCCAGCTGCCGCACTGGAATAATACGGACAGACTTGACTGATCATTTTCAAACTTTATTATTAACAGACAGCACGACAACTAAGCATACTCCCATTGAAAAAAATTCAGACGAAAAATTAATGAACAATCTCTAATTTACTTTAGGCACCTACTCTCAGAAATTGATTGGAGCATAGTAACTGTAATTAAGGAAGTCAATGAGACTTACTTTTAACTCTATTTTACAAGCAATACGATAAAGTTATTTCCATTACAGGAAGTTAAATTAAATAGGAAAGCAATACTCCATGGATGACCAGGGGTTTAATAAAGTCATAAAAAAAAAAGATTATATAAAAATCTTTTTTTTTAAAAAAGGTAATTTTGCAATGAAACAAGATATAAAAGCTACAAGAATTTTTTTGAAAAAACTAAGCAGCAAGCAAAAAAATCTATTTCCGAAACCTCCTGATTTAAAGTAAGATAAATGCAAAAAGGACTTGGGACATTATCAAAGAGATTATTGGAAAAAGTAGAGTTGAGAAAAACAATCTATCAAAAAAACTCTGTATAGATGAAAAGTTTATTTACAACGAGGCAGCTATTACTATTAATTTAAATGATATTTTTGTAAACGTTGGCTCAAAGTTAGCGTCTAAAATTCCAGTAAGTATTAATAACTATCAATCTTTTCTCAAAGCGTTCTATTCTGAACGGTGATTTCGAATAGTTAATTTCAGACGAACTGTAGATGTTAACGTAACAGGAGCATCTAATTTGGCTGGTTGGCAGGACACCATCGATTTTTTATTTTTGGATTTCATGTCAAAAGACTCAGATGTGACATCGATTACTGTTGCTAACTAAAATGTTACAATTATTAGATCGATAATAATTATCCTGGTGCAACTTTGGATTTAAAGATAAGTTGCATACTCAAAATGTTTTGGCACAACATGCTTTTGAAAATTAACTTCTTTATCTGGATTTGAAGTTCTAATCTCATCACATATATCATAAGTATTTAGCTCAGCAACAAGATTGGACAAGGAAACATTGTGAAATGATCTAAAAAACCATCCATTAAACATATATAAAAATGACCATTTGATAACATCCATCTAAATACTAAAGAATATGATACTGATTAGTTAACAAAAGGAGTGGTGCAAATTAGAGTAACAAGATGTTCTTCTGTTTTAATATGACAACAACGAGGCAAATACAACTTTTTGATGCGCAGTACAAACTCCTTGTAATCAAACATGGTTGGAAAACTTGGTGGTTATAACTGCTGTAAAACCATGAATTCTTCACGTTTCTCAATTGATGTTTAAGATTGAACTTGTGTTGACACAGCACTTGTACTACACTTTTTTTAGGAAGATTTAATGTTGGTACAGCGCCCTCCTTTCATGCCTTTCGCTGTGGATCTAGAACGATATAAAGATATGTATCTACGGAGCGTTGTGTAGTTGAAGAAAAAGAATATTCTGTGCAAGATGAATGAAGGATTTAAAATTTGATGGAAAACGGTATATTACAAAATCACCTTTTCAACCTAGACATAATCTTTTACTTGATAATTATATAATGTTTGTGAAAAACGGTTATCCTCTTTAAGAAAACGAGTTGAACAAAAGGAAATCTTGTATGATTACAATAATTTCTTAAAGATTATCTACAAAATGCTATTGTAGAAAAGGTTTCTAAGGAGGTAACTACGGGTATAGGTAGTGTCCATTACATTCCACACAGACCTATTGTACGTAAGAACAGAAAAACAATAAAAATCACCTGTAGTGTTAATAGTCCATCGTTGAATCAATGTCTGTATTTAGGACCCAACTTTTGTTTCTTATTTTGTTACGTTTTCGATTTAATAAGTATGTCATTTTGGCAGTTATAAAACAAGCTTTTTTGAATGTTGGAATTAATCCTGAACATAAAGATTCTGTCCGATTCCTTTGGTATGATGTAGACTGCCCCGATGATGTTAAGTTTGTTATTTACCGTTTCTTAAGTGTTGTTTCTGGCATTATCATTAGTCCTTTCCTTCTGAATGGTACTATTAGGAAACGCTTAAACAATATTAATGATAATGTTTAACTTCTCTAGTTTACTTTTAGTTTAACTCAACACATCTCTTACCCTACAAGAGGGAATAAGAAACTAATCAATCATATATCTTCGAACGTGAACAAAGTAGTGTGCGACAATGTTATACCCACTGACGAGATTAGTGACCATGATACACCCTTTGTTATTTTTAACATCAAAAAAGAGAAATTCCAACCTCGTTACAAATGGATAAGAGATGAAAAGAAAAGAATCTTAAGAATTATGTTGAGGACTTTAAATAAATTCCCCTGAATGTTATTTATGCCATAGACGATCCAAACGAACAAGTCAGCATTTTAAATGATCTTATTACAGAATGTCTAAATCGCCATGCTCCGATTAAAAGAACGAAATTTACAAGACCACCAGCTCCTTGGATGAAAAATCCGGTAATCAAAAAGTTGCAGCTGGATAGGAACACCACTCGGAAAACAGCGTATAAGTCAAATCTAGATCTATCGTTCTGTCAGAAACTTGCTTAAAAGAACTATCAAATCTGCAAAACTAGAATTTTTTAAAAAACGTTATCTTCAAGAAAACCTAAACTTGTTTGGAGAACCATACATCGAATTCTAAAACCTAACACAATTAAATCAACTGCTTCGCCTGAAGAGCTGAATAATTACTTCACTAATGTAGCTCAGAATTTGACAGGTAAATCATCGGAGAAACCAAACAGAGTTAGTGAGCTCAAGTTATGACATCCAAGACAGCATTTTTCAAATGCAAATTAACAACGTATCGATTTGTTAAAAATGAATTGTCTAATATCAGAAATGATTGCTCCACCGGTTTTGATACCATACCACCCAAGTACATCAAACCAGTCTCAGTGATTTTTTGGCATCGCCTTTAACGTATATCATTAACAATTGAATTAAAATGGGAAAATTTCCAAAACTATGGAAGATAGCCAAAGTATGTCCTATACCAAAAGTCACTACACCTTCTCATCCATCTGATTATACACCAATATCCGTGTTGCCCGTCCTATAAAAAATATTCGAGAAAGTTATTCTTAATCAAGTAAAAAGCTCAATAGAAAAATTTAATATTTATAAGGAAACTCAATCCGGTTAGCGACAAGTACATTCTTGTATAAGTTCTTACATAAGTTTTGTAACGATATAGAAGCCTCGTTTTCCAAAAGTGAAGTTACAATAGCTGTAATGGCTGACTACAGCAAAGCCTTTGCCACCATGAATTACAAAATTTTGTTAAACAAACTAAAGAACTAAAATTTGACTCGACTTTTATAACCTTGATTAGTGATTATCTTAGTGATACATATCAATACGTGCAAGTTGATGATAAATCTTCGTCGTTACAAAAGGTCAATTTTAAGCATACTCGGTCCTACATTGTTCGACATTTATGTGTGTGACTTATCTAATCAGTGTAGCTGCGCAACAATACAATTCGCCGATGATACTACATTCTATCGTAAATGTAAAGTCTCAAGTATTAATAATTGTGGTCAAAGAAGACCAACCTCATATTTAATTCTAATAAAACGAAAACAATGCTCTTTTCAACGCAACAATTATCACGTGTTCATCAGCTCCATGATCTTAGTAAATCTTCTATAAAAAATCTCCAACGTGTATCGAAGTTGAAGCTTTTAGGTATAACCATACAGGAAAATTTGAAATGGAACGACCATGTTAACGACCTCTTGAAAAGTTCCTATGGTACTCCATGGAGATAAAAAAGAACAGGAGATACAACTTCTTTAGAGCTATTGAAATCACCCGTGATACAAAAACAGGTGCCGCATTCAAACAAAACGGACTCAGCTTTAAATTTGCCCGCAGGAAGTTAGTTTGATTGTTTAAACGCAAATTGTGATTGGCCAATTCAGACCGACTGTCAATCAAACTAATTCTTGCAAAGGGTCATGAGGTGTTGTGAAATATATTCGTTGTTTGAATCTGAAGCCTGGTTCTCACTTATCGTCTTAAGGCTTACGTTAAGACGATATTAAGCTTTAAGACAGTTTTAAGGCTTAAGACGAATATAAAAAAAATTCAGATCTTAAACGTTATGTCAAATAAGTGTGAATGCTAATTTGTGTTAAGATGATCGTCGTAAGCTTTAAGTAGCTGTTTTAAGGCTCACGACAGAATATCAAATTTTTTGGATATTTTGTCTTAAGAATTTGAATGAAACAGAACGTTCGAATTAAGAAAAAAAATGTTCGGATTAGGAAAAATCTTTCAAAGTAAGGAACGTTCTGCAAAGCATTTTTCAAAACATTCCAGTTGAAGATTAAAAGAAATGGAAGAAGCTCTTGCTTTTACAGTGCAAAAATATCCTTGCCTATTTGACAAGGCTATAGAAAAGAGATAAAAAGGTGGACATTTTAGCATAGGATGTACACAACTCGTATTTTTGTTTCCCAAGTGTGGTGCAACTAAAGACAGTTAATGTTCCAAACGTTGTAGGGTCGAATAAATCGAAAAAAATATACGAATAAACGAAGTTCTTTTATTAAAATATGAAAGTCTCCATGACTTTTACGTTGCTGCAGATGTTTCCTTACCCAAAATCTTCTTTTCTTGGGTAAACATTCCTCTTCTTCCATGAGCATGAAAATTGCCAACGCGCAAATCTGTTTTTTTCTCAATGAAAGCGCTGCCATTTTGTTTTCACCTGTCTTGTTTTGTTTTTTTGGAAAAAATCCTGTCCTGAGCTAAAAATTTGATATCCATCTTAACGCTTAAGACACTGTTTTAAGGCTTAAGACAAATATTTTTTTGCGATTCACACTAGCGTAAGCCTTAAAACTGTCTTAAGGCTTAACGTAAGCCTTAAGCCGATAAGTGAGAACCAGCCTTGAAAGAAAAAAGGTGGCTGAAGTGAAAGAATACGACTTTTTAGATTATGACATAGATTTATCTGAAGACTTTCCCGTAGACGAAATATTTTTAGAACGTTATAATAATTATGAAAGTTTTGAAGTTCATGCAGATGTTGACTTTGATGTCATTGAAGAAACTAACATAAGTCTAACTTCCATTCCATGTATTACCTTTGTTGACGAAGAACACACTGAAGCTTTTGTGGTGGGCGATGACAAAGAAGTTTATGATCTAGTTTGTGTTACATGTGGTAAAAATTACAGAAGGAAAAAAATGCTTAAAAGGCATAAAAAAACATGTCAGGGTGAGTTATGTAAACATCATAGTTTTATGTTCTTTTTATGATGTTTTATGTTATTTGTAAAGATCCAATAAACAATTTAAAAGTTGGAAATATTGTAACACCAGGTAACATGGTTAAAAATAACTGTTTCCTTCATCGTTAAAATGTCAGTGCTCATGGCACTGACATTTTAACGATGAAGGAAACAGTTATTTTTAAAGAAGTGAGTGATATATAGATAATGAGGTGACAAAACAGCAAGCTGTTTTTGGATATTGATTTAATGAACCAAAACAAGTTGGAAAATATGTGAAGCGAAATTCATCAGATGTGCACAGAAAGTATTGTGAGGGAAAGTTGGAGTCGCTTGGTGCAAGACACAGATTCTACCGTTTGTGTGTCCATGTTACATTCTGTTATACTATATTCAGCAAAACATGTGTTATCTTTGGCAGCTTCTCAGCAAAAAAGAAACCAAGGACCTGACATGAAGTTAACAACTGAAGAGCATGAAGTAATATCTTATGTTTCTGGATATGTTATATTTTCCCTAAAGCGAAAATTTCAAAGAATAGAAAGAGCAAGTGGATGTAGTGAAGTTACGTCAGCAGCTTTAAAACTTTTATGTAGCCAGCAGATAAAAGGTGAACAAGGCTTAGAGTCTAAATCGATTTTAGATTTTACTCAAAAATGGGTTGAGAAAGTTAACCATGGAGGGTAGTAGTAGGAAGTGGAGAGAGCTGACTCAATTTTTTCTGGCTCTGTTTTTTCCATCAAATTTCCATCCTGGCGATTCGCTTCCCGTCCCCCTACCGCGCTCACCGCCAGGTGTTAATAATGATATGTTTATTTTCGTAAGAAGAAATGAAAACGTTGTACGCAGCATTTTAAATGTTGAATTTCTACAAACATATCAAGGTGAAGATATAAGAGACACTATAAAAAAATTGCTAGAAAGTAACAGTCTTGTTGAAGCAGGATGGCAATGTTTATCACGATTTTTGGACAATAAAAAGTTGTCGTACTTCCTGAAAAAACATATTAATCAAAAATGGTCGATATTCGCGCAAGAGCATTTGTGAAATATTTTGTGCAAATAGTTAAGTATAGAGCACGCCAACAGAATTCAAAGAACAAGGACATGAAAATTTCGAGAAAGAATGAACCAGCTATGCGGATAAAACTGACCTAGTGTTTTTATAAATATAATTGTTTTTGTAAATGTTTTTTTAGCATTAGTTATTACTAAAGTAACAGTTTATTGCAATTTTTTCCCACGATTATAGGAATTTTCCTGAGACATAAAAAGGTAATGATTCTTTTTATAAGAATACAGTTCTCTGCAGTCTTGGCATGATTTGATACAAATTTCATCAAACTTATTACAACACATAAAGGAAAACAGGCCATAAAAGAATCGCTTAACTTTTGACACTTTTTAGCCAGTTAAGGAAATTATTAATGAAATCTCAGCCAAATTTGTGGGATTAATTAAGAAAGTTGAGGCTCAGACCGAAAAATGTTCTTATAAAAAAGGAGAATTAAAGGGCGCCTAAATAACATTAAAAGAAGGCTGAATGAAGCTAAAAAAGCGTCGAATGAAGGAGTGCCAAAGTGCAATACACGGTATTACAATCTCGCCGAGCCCGCCGGAATTTTATTTCGTGCATCTTATATTGAATCCGTGCCACGAAGTCACAAAAATTTTGAGCTACCGGTGCCTCAAGTTAAGTCAGAGAACTGTTATTGTTGGTTTGTCTTGGCTAGTAATTCAAGTTGTGAGCCAGTTTTACTTAGCAAGCTTACGTTAAATGATTTCAAGTTATGGAGTCATCTGGCACTCACAAAATTTCTCTCCATACGAAAAAAACAAGTTGTTGGAAGTGATGAAGAGCTTGCAGCCAGGTACAAAGAACAAACTACTACAACAGCATGGATAATTTTAGTGGGTTAAATTTTAGGAAAACAATATCCTGGCGAAAGTTTAATAACATATAGAGGATAACTTTAACATTTACTTAGGTTGTATAATTGAGCTAGCTATAAATAGCCTAACTACTTTGCAACTCTAAGTCAGTTAACAGTGCATGAATAGACAGTCATTCACTAGCATAGCAGTATTTTTATACTTTTTTTTTTTACTAGGGCATTTGCAGCTTATGAGGAATGTTGTGATGTTGATCCTGACTGTGAACATACAGAAAGAAGTTTATTATTAGAGTATCAAAAAAGCTTAGCTATCAGCATAAAAATATCCCAGATTCCTTAGAAGTACAGACAGGTTGGCTAGGAGAAAAAAATGGAATGCTGATGTGGCCTCACCTGAACATTAAAGATATCTCTGCATATTTTCCCACAGTCATCAATAAAGGCGATATAGTACATCGCATTTTGTGCGAGTACAAAGAGGGGAAGGCGTACCGATATTTCACAAATGGTTTTATAAACGAAGTCATGTTTCATCCGTTAGATACAACTAGCAAAGTCTGTTTGTACGAAACAAAATGTGTACCGAGTCAGAGGCTTCGGTCTAAAATGTACAGTGTTTGGGCAATTGTTGAAAAAAAAGGCAATGAAGAGCCTGGTGGAAAAATTATTAGTGCATACTGCACTTGCACCGCTGTTTTACTGCGCAGTTGCAACCATGTCGCAGGAATGCTTTTTAGGATTGAAGCTGCAGTGTTGACCGGAATGACTAAAGTTGCATGCACTAGTGAGCTAGCAAAATGGAATGTACCGAAAACCAAAAAAAAACTTGAACCTGGAAAATTATCAAACTTCCTATTTAAACAAGATAAATACAGCAAAAAATCAACAACAGAAACTGTATCAAAACGAAACATCAAGTTAAGAAACAAAATGACATTTATGCCAATGTATAACATATTAGAAATGGAATTACAAAACACTGAAAAACACGTGAAAAATTATACAGTGCATTAAAACCTGAAATTCCAAAGAGCTGTTTAGCAGAACTAATGGAACAAAAAAAATTGAATGTTGTAGACACAAAGACAAATTGTGATGTAAAATCTTTGTCAAAATTAGCAGAAGAATTTAAACTATCTGATAAATATTCAACTTCATCGCCACAAATAGAGAACGTGAAAATTTTTACAGAATTCTGTATGCTGTCAGAAAGTCAAATTAACACTATTTACAGGGAAACTGCAGCTTAGTCAAATTCAAATCTGTGGCATGAATTAAGAATCGGTCGCCCCACAACATCTAATTTTAAAACATTTTGTACAAACTACAAATCTATAGAAAACACAACAAGAAAATATTCCATCATTCATAAAGTAATGTGTTATGAACCTAATGTACAGACCTGGCAAATGAAACATGGTATCAGTAATGAAATTCATGCAAAACAAAAATACAAGTTTGAAATAAAAAAAAACACACAAAAAAATTTCGTTTGAAAATCCTGGAATGAAAATAAATTCTGATTATCCATATATTTCTGCCATACCGGACCTAGTACAGTCAGCCCAAATGGTGAAGAACAAAATGCAGAAAATACATTAGAAATTTTAGAAATGGAAAGTTTAAATATAGAGCTAGAGTAATTTATATTATATATACATGCCTTCGGAGGATTCATTAATGCTGGATAAAATCTTGAGAACAATATTTGCAAAGTCTTGCACATAATGTTTTAGACAATATTGGCAAAAATTTATCTAGCATTAATTAATAGTCTGAAATCAGAGTTAACATCCTTAAAAATAGGTTCCATTAAGTTGCAAATACTAATACATACTATTAAACATCATCCGAGTGAGAAATTAAGGAAATAGGAAGTTCATTGGAAATGAGTTGAAATGTTTTTAACCGACCAATAACTTGCTCAACCAAAATACGAACTTTTGCGACATTACTTGTCTGTCGTACCTCACTAGGTGTCATTTGTGATGCACCTCTTCTACCAGGTGGAACAATAAAGTAAATGGATCTTGCTGTACATTCATCCAAAATTTTAAAACCTTTGTCTGCCATAATACTTGAATATTTTGGTAAAACGTCTAAAAATCCACAATCAAGAGACAATGCCTTGTCTGAAATCCTTCCAGTGTAAGCTTTTAAGACGAAAATAATGCTTGAATTTGGTGATATACAAACTAAAAATTTCAAAGTGTTGTGATGCTTATATTCACTCCATGTAGCACTTCGTAGCTCCAAATATTTAGGAGTTTCAATGAAAATTTCTGTGCAGTCAATTATAGCCATCAATTTTTGAAATCTGTGAAAGCGACAAGGTGTAACTGCATAAGTTGTACCAGGGTCAGGAACATAAACCAAGGATTTTAAGACCTCAGCACTTGCTCGTAACCAAGAATGAAAATTTTTTGACACCAATCCAAGAGATATATTAAATCCGTGAGCTATATCTTTATTAAGTAGGCCAAGACGAAGCTTTAACAACATCAATAAAAATTCATCTTTGGAATGCAACTTCCGTTGTCTGACAAATTTTTTAGGTGTACCGTTAAACTTTCTTTTCACTGGATCAGAACAATATCTTCTCTGAACATATGGACATATAAAAAATCATGAAGGATATTAAATACTTTAATTGACTTGAGATTGGTAAAAATTTTTAAATAATTTTGAGTGAGGAAAGTTTTATAAAATGGAGTAACACTGTGATATAACATATTTTGTTTTCTTTGGCTTCTTTGTTATATCCAGTAAAAAATTATTCATGATAAGAAGCAAGGAGATCGATAATATATATATATAACTATATTTTGAAAATTGATGTCATCAGAATTTTTGGTGACAGTATTATTTATTTTTTCTTTAGGACGGCTGTACGGTAGTTTATTTTTCATATCTTTGATACTTAATATGTTAGGTTGAATAGGAGTTGAAGTATGAAGTTTATTATTTATAAAAGATAGCTGATTATTTATCGTTGAATGTTGTGGTGTAACCATATTTATTGTTGAATGTTTTGCTTTTGTTGATGGAGTGTGGATAGATATAACAGGATTTCCTTCCCCACAGAAAACAATAGGTGCAACAACATTTGAAGATAAACTAGATTTGTCTGCCAATGAATCTTCTGAAGAATATGTAATACTTCTTCTCGACGAATGAGCAGACATATTTTTAATTCTTGAAGAAGCATTATATCCAAGATTTTGTGTGGGCAAAGGATTTTTTAAGGAGGGTTCGTCATCTACAAAATGTTCAGAACAAACTCTGCTATGCGCATTGGGAGTCCAGGGTTTACCCTTAGCATCCGCACGATTAATAAGTCTAATCCATTTATCACGGCGAACAGGATCTTTCTTTACAGTGGGAAATGGGTATAATTTAAATGGAGGATCACAAGAACAATTTTTATGAATAATGCCATCGTGGATCATACAATTAATTAATTTCCATTTTTCAAGCTTTCTGGAACCATTTTTACAGTCCTTTACGGCGCAAAAATAAGAAGTTGTCATCTCTTTGATCAGATCAAAAATGAAACATAAACAGTCCACAACCAAGACAAGCAGCTGCTAATAACAAAACAGCTCAATTTTTTCGTGCGCACCTTACATGCACCGAATTTAAAACACACGAAACTTTAAACAGCGGGAATTATAAAAGTGTGTATTAAAACCGCCAAATTAAATTGAAAGCGGGCCAAAATAACATTAAGCGAAGGCCGAATAAAACTGAAAAAGCGTCGAATAAAGGAGTGCCGAAATGCAATTAAAACAGCGTCAAATTAAATTGAAAGCGGGCCGAAATAACATTAAGCGAAGGCCGAATAAAACTGAAAAAGCGTCGAATAAAGGAGTGCCAAAATGCAATTAAAACAGCGCCAAATTAAATTGAAAGCGGGCCGAAATAACATTAAAAGAAGGCCGAATGAAATTTAAATTTTTAGAAAATGTGTAAGAAACTTCAGTTTTAAATTCAAAACAAAAAAATGAATCTGAATTTGTAGAGTTCGAAAAAATAGAAAACTTTTTTTCAGAAAATTTATTAATTCCAAAAATATACACAAAAATTATATGATTGAAGTGTCTCATTTCTTTTTCGATGGTAATTTGCGTGTGTCGTGGACATTAAGGGGTTCTATTATTTTCCTCTTGTGACAAACCAGGTGTTGCATTTGCTTCTGCTTCCCATCTACCCAAGTAATTTTGCAAGAAATCTTTTTCTAAAAACTAAATTACGCAAATAATGGTTATTCTCTTTACATGATTTTTTGTGGGACATGTATATGTAAGTCATTGCAATAAGTTATAATAAAAGCAATTTAAAAAATACCATGAATCGCCAATCGGCAACACTCCTATATGGCAGCAACTCGGCTCTTCCCTGATGGTTTCCCCGCATAGTCGATACATTTAAACAATCGAACACTCGATTTAACATTCGTATAAACTTTATAAGGGATACTGTGTCATGTCGGCCTTGCATTTTGAGAGCGTTTGCCACTGTTTCGCTTAGCACCAAACATATAACAAGATAATAACAAAACTGGGAAAAAATTAATAAACAATATTCAACAATTGTATTGTTTATACATTCATATGTCAAATATGTTATAATGTTAAAGTACCTGTGCCGCAAATTTCACTTGCATTCTTAATCTTGGTGACAAATGTATGTGCTTTTCAGTGATTTTGTGCAGCTTTCGCAACCCTGGAGCTCCACGATTCAATCCCAAATCCCATTCAAAGAGATCAACAAGTTGTTTCCAAGAAATATTTTGACCTTCAAACTACAAAAAATTTAAAAAACATTTAAAGCAAAGATGAACATAGAGTAATATAGAGTACTGACAGGTAAATATGATAGGGACTACTGGTTTGAAATAAATAAGACATACATGAAGATTTCTTGTGTTTCTGTTCCAACTTGAATTTTCAAGGCAATTTCTTGTTGTTTTTAACAGATGTGGTACATCTGACATGAAGTAAATCTTCTGATCATAACAAAAAGGATTCCATGTCCAATGCATGTTGTCATCATCATCAGTTAGTAATATTTTAAAAAACTTTCTATTAGGGCTTGCACCATCACAAACAAAAAATCTAGCATGAAAGCCTATAGCGGTGAGAACTCTAGTTGCCTCAAGAGTGCATGGATAAAGTTGCGCAGACGAAAATCCTGTACCTGCAAAATATTCAAATGGGTACGTGAGTGAAGAAAAAATCCCTCGGACCATATAACATGGCTGGCAAAATCTCTATTTATTTCAACATGACTACCACTGTCCTCTTTATTTACTACCAGTTGACGTTTTAAATAGTCAAATTCTTCATTTAGAGCTCCCATTCGAAATTAGAACATATATTTTGGCTATGCATAAACCGGCCAGTAAAAACTTTTACAATGAAACATTTAATTTAACTGGAGACATTATACGTGGAAAGATAACAATATATCGAAAAGGTTTACGTAACAAGAAAAAAAACTAAACTGTGATATTGGCCATCGATTCGCTGACATCAGCACTATTTCCTATCGATCTCGCCAAACTTTCATTACAATGGTATATTGACCGACTGCCACGTATACAAAGTTCAATGGAATTAATTAAGGAAAAGCAGATCTTTCTTTTTACCCAACAGGCTATAAAATCATATCTCTGTTTCATTTTCTCCGCAATCAACTCAATTAAGCGTTTAAATAAATGTCTGCATTCACGAATCATACCACCAGTTGCAGCGAAAACGACCGGGGTGAAGCTACCATGCTCAACTGAAATCACGCGCTCGTTGTACATTATTTTTTTTCCTACTCATTCATCTCGTAGCATTTCGGAATTTACTGATGTACATATCTGTTGGCATATCAAAAAATGCCATTTGACCTGTACACCAAAAACCACGAGCACTCACATCGCACCTTGCCTCATCATTACAATTTGCTGTTGCTTGATCGAAAGTTTCGCCTGTTAACGGTTGTAGCTTGGGTTCAACTCGAACATCTTTACATACTTCATTCAAAAGGGCAGCAGTAATGTTTCTTATGTGGTTGTGCCGAAGGCTAACAACCCCCCCCTTTTTACAGGAAAGAGCATGCTGAATATTAAATTTCGACCCACATTCACAAAATTCAGGGAGCCTTGAAAGCTCCCAACCATATCTGATACGAACGAGATCCCAAAACTGTTGCTTAGTTAACACGTTTCCTTCATCTTTTAAAGGCAGCGTTGTCAACCAGATTGATGCCCCACTCTCACAATTCAAGTCATTTAAACGTTTCTTTTCTGCATCCAAACTTTCTCTAATCTGTGATAACTTCGCTTTATTTCTTCCTTCTTTTTCGGACCTGATCTTCGCTTTCTTAACAGCATCATTTGCAGGTGATAATTTACGAATCTGCTTTACAATGTCGGATCTTAAAACTTCCGTCATCATGATAGAGTTGGAGTATTCAATTTCACAAATCTCTGAAAACATTGGGATACCTAAACCACCCAATTTCGGAGGCAAGGACAGCAATCGTCTTTCCATTTCCGAACATTTAATACCTCCAGTCAACGCAGGAATAAATTCTAACAAAATGATATTATCCACCTGTTGCAAATAACTGCCAATGTTTGGAATCGTACGCATACAGTAAGTAAGTTTATTCTTGTATCCACTTACAAAGCAGCTGTAGGCTGCATGCGGTCACGGTGGTAATTTTTAACCTCATTTTCTCCCGTTTGCGAGAAATCAACGGTAAATTCAACGGCGAACGAGAAAAGAAAAAAGCCGTATTTAAAGTTAAACAACTTTAGGAAAGTAGTCGGCAAACGTTGGATTATTTACAATTGCGAAAATTAAGGATTTGTCAAACCGACAAGGAAGCTAAGTCAAACCAAGATGTCTGCCAGCGAAAGAAGCGATACATTCTGGCTTCAAAAAGAGCATAGACTCTGGTATGCAGAGTGTAAAGAACATTACAAAGATTACACAATGGGTGGTGAGTTAAGTAGTGCTGAGAAGATAGTGGGCAATCATTTGGTGCTAGCTGGCCCAATGATTGACTCCTATCTGAGGCTAATTGGGAAAGCCTTTATAGCAAAGTTGAGTTGGGGTAATTTAACTGGTTTGGCTCCTCCAGTAGTGCATTTTATTCCGCAACAAAATTTGGAGTCACATAGCTTGCCTTTGTGCAACATATGGGGTTGATGTAAAAATGGTTAGTCCAAAGGCAAAAGGCAAGAAGAAAGGGAAGATGTTTGTTTTTATTGCCACAACAAACTCTGCCGAAAAGATATTCAGTCCATCTCGTTTCGATGGAACAAATTACCTGGTGAAGAGGCAGTTTAAAAAAAAGGTTGTTAGTGACACTGGTAAGCGTGAGCTGGTGTATGCTGGTTATGCTAAAGTACCAGTCTCAAATTATACTCCAATTCGTTTTGAATATAATTTTGAAACAAACACGGTGGCCAACCATTATCTGCCATGAAAGCAAGTTGCTTGCGATGAATTGTAGCCGCATTTTCATTAACATTTAAAGACTTTTTAAATTTATCAATGGCACTGATTAATTCTTTTCTCTTGTCCATATTTGGAACTTGCCACGTAGAATTTTTATTTTCGCCAATAGTTCCATCAATCTTTTGCAACTCACTTTTATGAACATTGGCATATGGAGATGGATATGAAGCAGATGACGGTAAAACATTAGCGGCCCAACACTGCCAAGCTTGATCTGCAGATGGTTGAAATTCAAACGTAACTTTAGTGTCATTAATCGTCATGACATTACTTTCAATTAAAATCATTTCTTGACAATGTTGCTGCCAAATATCTTCACATACTTTATCCTTTTCACTAGCTGTTGTAAGATGAAGTGGGTAATGAAATTCACGACTTCTAATTCTACTTCCGTAATTCCATAGTGTAAGTGTCCCAATTGTCATGGATTGTTCTCGTGATTCCGGTGCTCCATCATCAGAAAACTCAACAATGAAATGATTCAAATTATCGTTAAACCACATTAACTTGTCATGCATTGGTTTAACTTTCAGATTTAAGGCAGAAATCATTGTAGTTAATGCTGTCACAGTCCTAGTAACACCAGAGTAACCTTCTATTTGGTGTATTTGTCCAATGTACAAATTGATGAACAGCTTTTAGTGAGACAGTTGAACTTCGCATGTTGATGTTATAATCTCCATAAGCAATTGAACTTTGGGACCATTTTTCAGTAGCAGGATCAAAAGAATTCTTCTGTATTTTGCACATAAATGAATATTTTCTCCCTGACATGAAATTCAGGTATTTTGTAGCTACAGCTTTTTTCATGCTCTCTTCACTTTTTTCTAAAGTTTTGGAAAATTGTCCATACACTTTCTCTAGAAACTTCCCACGTTTAAAAGAAAGAAGAAATGATTCCATCAACTCCTCCGAGCATTTACTTCGTAGATAGTCCCATGCACCATATAGTGACCCCTCACTACCAACATGAATATACTCCAATACATTCTTTGTTTCATCTCTTCTTCTATACCGTGTTGAGCTTTTGCTGTCATTTATCATCACCATATTTGTTGCCGCATTCTCACGTCTTTTACGTGCATATCCTTTTTGCTCAAGCAAAAGTCTCAATTTTTCAAATTGTGTTTTTATTTCTTCCAAATCCTCCTCTTCTTTCAACTTTTCTTGGCGAACAACGTCAATTTTCATGCTGATATCAGCTAATTCTTTTTCTAAAAATAACAAAGGATAGCTTTCAAAACATAATTTTTACTAAGTTATAATTTTAGCGTATTAAAATAAAGAAGGACCGAGCAGGATTTGAACCCACGATCACGTTTAGCACAATGATCTCCCAACCACACGGTATATCAGTCCGTCCAAATATAATTAAAAATACATAGCTTAAAAATACATATATACAACCCAATTTATACATATATACCTTTCGCTACTTTTTGATCCAACATATTAGCCAAGGTTGCAGAGGTTTCTTTCTTGATCAATACAGGAGACTTTTGCCAAAACTGACTAAACTTTCTTGCATTATTACATTTACCAGGATGACGCATTTCTTTGCTGCATTTTCTACTTTTCCCACACAACCTTAAAATTGAAACTAAGAATTTACTCAAGTTAGGGCCTTTTTATATAATTTTATAATTATTTTCTAAGCAATACTATCAAAGTAATACTTTATTCACTATATTAACACTAGATCAATTCTATAAATCACTTTACCTAATATTATCAGAAAGCGAAGGAGTTGACGTAGAGCGTGTGATTGTCTGAAACTGTGTCGAAGACGATGTTGTAGGAATTTCCAAAAGTGAAGAAGTGGAAGAGGATGTAGGAGTTTCCATATTATGTTTAAACAGTATCTTCTGGAGTTGTCTAACAAAGCAAATCTGCAGTATACTTATCAATATTTATTCTAAAAAGTTAAACAGTTTATATATTAGCTACACGATACTGACATTTCTAAGAACATCATACTGTACAAGATACACGTATCTAGCTAACTACTAGCTACCAGTCTAGGCTATAGTATGTTTGGTGTTGTCACACATTTAAATAACATATATACTATGACTATACTATGATGGTACCAAGCTAAAATATAGCTAAATGGCTATAACTATGCGCAAGCTAAAAATTGAACTAAACATAAAAATGTCTGACCCTGCACTTTGAGGCAAAAATATCATGGTGATACAACAACTGCATAACAAAATGTTCACAAAGCAGCAGAAAAGGTCACTTTTTGTGATAGCTGTAGCTACGTATCAAAAGTTGGTATTTGTAACCCATTTCTAAATAGTCTAGCACTGTTTCTAGGGTGCTGGAACTCCAAGAAAAACAACAACCATAATGGCGGAAAGTGCAACTTTGTTAGTAGCCAAACTGACATATAAATTTTAGGTTTACAGACACACATTTCAGTATCTATTTCATTTGAAATTTTGTATACACCTTCTCAAGTAGTTAGACTACCACTTTGATTTTAAACTTTTACACAAAAACCTTTGCCTAGCGCGCAGGAACAATACAATCCCAGGAAAGGGTAACTTTTGCCCCAAAAACATCAAAATCCCCCCCCCCCCTAAATATAAATATCAGAAAATTTCCAAAATCAAAAACAAAGAACCAAGTACCTCCGTTCGCATCCCATCAAGATCAATGTGCTTTGAAGTGATTACATTTAGCTGTAAACCACAACAAATATCAAATGACATAAATTTTCGACTTGGCATTGACAAAATTATCACTTAAACCTTGCGTTGACACTTACTTGGGGTAAAAAAAGCAAGAAAATCATCTGTGAGTCAGTTTCATTAAGTTTTATACATACATATAGTAAGTTTTTGCAACAAAATAGCTCTTCTGTTGCTAATAGTTCGCCAAGTTTTTAGGCATATGCGGACCGATAGGACCAAGCCCGACAGCGTTTAGATCCCGTTTAATGACGTCACACTGGGAGAATTTGGCACGGAAAAATACCGCCGTGGGTTGTATCTTTGCAATTTCGGATAACATGGAAATTTCTTCGCACCAATTTTTGATCTTCTGAGCCATGTATTCATCTTTAAACACGCACGATCCAAGAACAGCACCAAGATGTTTTTTACCTGTTATTGTGATGTTCACACTGCTATCACTGAAAACCATATTTGCTTTTTTAAATACGTCATTTTTTACTATTAACCAAGATTTTGTTGCCTCTGGAAAATATCCAAACTTTGGCCCCAGTAAGCAGAGTTGATTCCACCAACGTCTTAGACTGAACAGCTCTCCAGCAGCAGTAACATCATCAACATAAGCTACTGTCTTTGTTTCGTTGACTACCTCCATAATCATGAATATCATGGGAATTATGGCAATTGCATAAACAGCCATAGCGATGGGATCACCCTGCGTTGTCCCTCTTAACACAAATAACCTAGATGCTATAAAATAACAATTGTGCACGAACGTTGAAATTGATGGGCAAATTATCTTTATATTATGCAAGAAAACGTTTCTGTTCACAGAGTTGAAGGCATTCGCAGCATCCACTAATAACACATCCTGAAATATGGTGTTCATTGCATGAACCGCAGCTTCACAGCCTGTGTCATGTCCAGCACATGTCTGCAACGATCCAATCGATGAAATGATATCATCGCGTACAGCAGATATAACAACTTTGCCCGCGATTCTTCTGAGTACCTCTCCAACACCAATAGGACGAAGCCCTGGGTTCTTATCAAGAGGAATCAAACGACATGCTAAGAATGCTTCCATTGATGCAGAATCTTCCTTGCTAGAGCATAACTGTCGTATGACTTTCGAAAATGTTTCACATAAACTGACAGAACTTTCTCCGAAGTTATTGGAGGCATGTATCCTTCTCCATCCATCCGCATCAATTCCAGATGGTCCAGACCATCCTTTTGTCCTGATCGCCGCTTTCCTAACTGCCTCTGCATCAATGCATTCAAAACGAATTTGATGAACGATGGACGGCTCGTCTGTGCAGTAGGATGCTTCATCCGTAGGTTAGATAAAGTATTTTCATTCAGGGGTAAAATACCATGCTGCATCTTGTTGGTCAACAATTTGATCGCACCGTTAACATTGCCTTTTTGCATCTCTACCGCAAATTTCTTCGATATTTCGGCCACAGATTTTGGTTTGTTAAAGGATTTTAAATTGTCCTGGATAGTTTGACTTTCCAGAAAAAGTTCCGAGAAATTCCCTGCATACCACAATTGCAATCGTCTTTCCAATGCTTTTAGATGATCCTTTGCTCTGCTGTTTTTCGACGGCTTTTGCAGCAGTAAATTAGGCATTACCATGATCGCCTTAAACGATATGTTTTTCAACGCCGTATTATCAAGCCAATCGTTCATCAATCTGGTGATCTCATCTATATATCGTTTACCAGCGGTACCAGTAGGTAACAAGAACAAGTTCTTCCTCCAATATTACAGTCTTTTCATAGACATCCGATAACGTCTTTTCAAAAATCTTGACATCAAATGATCCCCATTTGTATTTTATATCTTCTGAGGTTCAGGTTCTATTGGTGAATGTTTTTTATGTTTACAAGATTTTCCATGTTGTTTCAAACCTTTTTCTGATTGAAAGGTCCTCTTACAATTTTCACAGCTGAATTTGTAAATAACATCTGAAGTAACGGTTTTTTTCTCTTGCAACATCTTTTACAACAAACAGTTTACGAACAAAGTTAACGTTGAGTATCAACAAATATCAAGTTTAATCTTCTTTTTTTTTCGTATTTGTATACAGCGTTTAAATGTCGATATTGATTGAAACAGTTTTGCATAGTTTCGATAAAACTGCATCATTAAAATTTCGGTTAAAGAAATTTCCGTTAAAGAAAAGCGTCCGCCATCTTCGGAAGACGAAGCTCCCATTTCAGTGAAGCCTTATAATTGACCAGTTGATTTTTTATACACCAAATCTGACTTGATTTGCATTTCATCAAAACATAACACCACATTTTTTTTCCACTCTGGCAGGTTTAACAAATCTGATTCTTCTATTAGTCACTGAATTATATCTGGATTAAAGCCAGAGCTAGCTGTAGTAAGCTGGCCATACTTTCGCAAAGTATTCACATGTGGCAATCTTAAAAAATTTAATCTCTTATTTGAAATTTGATTGTATGCTTTTGTAGATGTATAATAAATGCTTAAACACTAACGTAGTACTAAGGGGTGCCATCTCAAGCCTCTATTATTTTTTTTATTTACTTGCTCTTTTTGTTGCTGCCACAGTAACCATTGTGCACTTACTACATCAAAATCGATTTCCTCATTATTCATTATTTAATATGTTTCTTGTTCGTCAGCTTTAACAGCTACACCCTCTGTTTGAATTAGTGACTTGACAGCTGCTGAAAGTCTGTTAGCCCTAGTCACTGCTTCTCTTTTTTGTTTCTGCGCATTTCGTAAACGTTCTTGCAGTTCGTCATTTGTTAGGTATCAATAATTAGCTTTTGAGCTATCTGCAATTTTTGCTTTTTTTTCAGGTTGTGAGAGGACTGCCGTGCCACACAAGAACGTAAAAAATTGCTGATTTCTTACAAGCTTCACACAAGTCAGTCTCGCCAAAAAAAGCACAATCTGCATGCCTCACGTTTTTGTAAGTTTCTTTAATAAGCAGGGTATGACATTCGTCTTCAACAAATGCCACAACACTATCATTGATGATGAAGTGACAAAACAGCTGGCTGTTGTGATATAGCTTGTCTAATGACGGCTGGTTAATTATTATAGAGGTTGTAACCCTCCGAAGATTCTGCATAATATCAAAACCCTCCCCTTTCACAAGGATTCTCTCAGAAAAAATACATTGACCATTAAACAGGACGCGTAAAACAGTGGTTGGTATTACAAAAAGGTTGTTTGATGTCAAGTCTAGATTCAACAACACTGTCATAATCTGTTAGGGATTTTCAAATTTTAATTGGTCCTAACTGCCTTGCGAAGATCTCAACAGAAGAGTAATCACATAGGGCAATTTAGCAAGAAATGCATTATCTTTTTCCATTCTTTTGTTGTAGACATTACAAACCCTAACGAAATATTATAAACAACAACACTTTGGTTTTCATATTTCTGACGACAATAAACTCTTTTAACCCTATTATACCTGGGGGGGGGGCACAAAGTGCCCGCGGCCTTTTTGACTAGGCATAACTTTAGATACACATGTGATTAAGTGCTAAAATTTTGTGACTATTCCTAACTTTTATTATGGCTTCTGATGAAAAAAAATATTTTTGGAAAAATTTTGTACTTTGCTGGGGGTATTGCATTTTTTGGAATTTCCAAATGTTTTGGAATTTTGAAAACCGTTGACATTCATGTAAGAATGTTATAAGATGTTGTATTGGGTATATAATTATTTATTACATGTATGTTGGTTACTAAGTGGTAACCAAGGTGTTGCTAAGGTGATATATGGTTACTAGGGACAAAAAGCAGACCAGATTTGAAGGAAATATCGATCCAGCAAATTGACGTCATTTCGGATCCCAATGACGTCATTATATTGTTTTCCTTACCTCGATTATCTTTAAATGTCCTGTTCTACATATATGCCAAGTTTAATGACATGAGCATCAATATTTCTGGTAGAACGGGTCTTTTTATCTTTATGGTTAAAATAAGCATTTTTTTTGCCGAAATGACGTCATTTTTTATCCCAATGACGTCATTAAAATTACTTTTTTCATGTGAAACACATATTTTGGTATTCATTCCACAAATCTACCAAGAATCAAGGCCATATCATTAGTAACACGCGAGAAATTAAAACGTACTGAAAAATTGGGAAAATGACCATTTTTCACATGTGTGACGTCATTTCTAATCCCTATGACGTCATCAAATAATTTTTTTTACCTGGATTGAGTTTGTACTAAGACATTCTCCAACTGAGCCAAGTTTCATCACTTTAACACAAGTGGTTCAGGATTTATGGCCCGCGGGCACTTTGTGCCCCCCCCCCAGGGTTACAAGGGCCAAAAAAGCCCAGGTATAATAGGGTTAAATGAAAAATAATCATTTGACTTGACAAAATTATTCTCAGAGAAATAGTAATCCAGCTCCCTCAGATGTAGTTTTTCAGAAAAAAGGGTTTCATTTCACAAACTTTACAAGTGTTTGTACATGGTTGAAATAAAAAAGCATCTAAATGAGGTTTAACAACTTTATCATCCAATCTCCTTATTTTTCTACAGCAACTACCACATAACAATTTTGGATGGATTCCAGAATCTTCCTCTTCCACTGTAATACCATACAATTAATTTATCAAGTTGGAAAAATCTACTACATTTTTGGCTGTTTTATATCCATATTTTAAAATAATTTTTGAACCACATAATCTGCAAAGATCTTGTAGTGCTTCGACGTGAGACATTACTATTATGTAGTTAAATTGATGACGAGGTGACAAAACAGCTAGCTGTAATGATATTTCTTGTCTAATAACAGCTGGTTCTACTACTAACTATTAAATTAATATAAATACGTAGTTCTTAAAAGAACTGTTTTTTTTCTTGAAAATTTGAGATGTATATATATATATATATATTGTTACCATAAATATGAGATATTAAAATGAACCCTTGCTAGCTACCGATCAAAATAAATGATACATTTGCAGCGGCCATGATATTTCTTTGTTCTTTTGTTTAAAATAAAAAATTCAGAATGGCTCTTGCCTGCGTTTTTTTAAGAAATTTTGCTTGAAAGTATGTCATGAATAAAAGCCTATAAACTGTGAAAACATCAATGAATTGACTTGAAATTTTCAGAGACGTTTTCTTAAACATCGATTATGCCGTGATTACAACGGCGCAATTATTTCATATGTTCTAAGATAGTTTTTACAACACATGTTTTTCCACTTTCTCTCAAGAACACAGAAGTTTTCCCATGCTTTTAATGTTTACATATCCTCTAAAGATGATTGGTTAAAAAATTCAGAAGCCAATTAGACCTCATTCTTCAGGGAATATGTATTTGCATGGCTTTCAAAAAACGTAAACAAACGCAAGTGTGCCGCAAATCTGTGTATATTCAGTGAACTGCGCACCGCGCATAGTTTCAAATGATTGGCATTATAACTTTTCCAGTGCTTTTTTTAGCAGTCCTGAGAATTACCTATGACTTATATTTTCCTTTCTTAATAAATTTTATGTCGTTTGTTTCTGAGTTTTTGCTTTTGTTGTTTTATTGTAATATTATGACAATGTTAATACTTTAACAAATGTAAAAATTTACTATATATAGGTTTAGATTTCAAAGTTTTTTAATAATCATCTCCTATTTTCACTTTTCAGCCGAGTCCTTTGATAGTTCTATCGATTTTACATGCCTTTTTTTCTGCCTTTGCTTCTCTTTCCTTCTTTTTGTCCCCATTTCCTTCCTTGTTGTACTTTTAATCCCTGTTACAACTTTTTTTAAGTATTAATTTTAAAATGCAGTTACTTATTTTTTGTTATTATTTAGGATGAAGAACCATGTAATGTGGATATCCAAATAAATGATGATTATTATTATTATTATTATTATTATTATTGTTATTATTAATGAATTGATAGGTTTCTAGAAGATCTATATGTAGATGATACCATATCTGGAATGTAATTTAATGATAAAGGTTTATCAATCATGGCAAAAGGAGGATTTTGTTTAAGAAAGTCCTTTATTACAAGATTATTTTGATAAAAGGGAGGGGTCATTGAGGTGTCCAGGGAATATTGATGATTCGTCGTATTTTGAGTCAAAAATGCTTTCTTGTAAAACGACGTATCTACATGCGCTGGTTTTAGAGTGGAACAAAAATACGGATGAATTTGTGTTTCAATTAAAGGAATTCCTATCTAAATGTAAATCCATTAGCATAACAAATCGAAATATTTTAAGCACTGCATCTATTTACGATCCTTTAGGTTTGACATCACCTATTACTGCTCAAATAAAAGTAATTTTCCAATTGGTGTGTAAAAAGAGTAAATAGGATGATAATGTTTCTTCTGAAGTTTTGGACATATAAAAGAAATTCTGAGTTGCAATTGAAAATCTACCTATTATAAGAATCCCTAGGTTTGTGTTTGTTGAAATTCAAGATGTACTGAAGTCAATGGAACTTGTATCGCAGGTGCCAAATCCTTCAGATATACCTACTCGAATGATAGACAACTTTGAGAATTTTCAATGGTCCGTGGTTTAAAGGACCGTCATTTTTGTCACTTCCTACTATTAAAAAAGAAAATGAAAACACTAAGGCTTTTAATTTGAATGAAGTACTCTGGGAAGCAAAAAGAAATAAGTTTGAGAAAATTGACAGTATATGAAGGTTGATATTTCTCTAACTCTGTTAACTCGACAAATGTAATAAAAGAACTTGACGTTGCTACAGGTAGTGACAAAACAAACTAGCATAACTGACACAACACAAATTTGCTCGAGTGACTTTATGGATTGGGAACGGAATAACTCGCTGTACAAATTAATTGTAGTCAGCGACGAATCCAGTGGGAATCGATACCGGTAGACCGGTATGGGCGCCGAAACTTAGACGCTCGAAAAATGAATTTCACTTGAGTTTTCAAGATGAAATTTCTCTCAAAATGATGTTTTATTGCTCCTGTTATGATACTATGGTATTATTTTATAGGTAAATAGCATACCAGTCTTCATTTTCTACTTAACGATTATGAGATAACAAAACAGCAAGCTGTAGTGATTTGACTAGTCTAATGACTCTTATTTTAAGTGGTAGAGGTTAAACCCTCTAAAGATCTCTATGCAAAGCAAGATCTCCCTTTTACAAGGATGGTCTGTACAACCAAGTTAATTGAAAAAGCAACCCTCTGGACAATACAAATATTGCAACAACAACGCTGTCGTTAATTAAAATCCAAAAAGCAAGAAAAGAAATGATCGAATTCTTAGCAGTGTTGCCGCCATGTTTATTTCATTAGATAAATCGAGTTTAGCCTTAGTCATGTGCGTAAAGAAAAAACCCAGGCTAGTCGAGGCAATTCGCACCCATCTTCGTAGGTGTACCACGTGAAATCAACACAAAGAGAATACCCACCATTGAATGGATAAAATTATGTCTTTTGTTTTCGTTTTTTAATGTGACGTGATCGAAATTCTTTATAAATAAAGGTTTATTGACGAACGGGTCAAAAGGGCGTCTAAACCACATGATTCTTTAGAATTTTTTCAAATAGTTCCATTTCATTTAAATAGGATTGTGAATGTGTTAGTGAAAAAAGAAAATTGAACTCAGTTGATCAGTTCCATGCGTTTCACAATATATTTTACATTTCGAAGGAAAATTTGAGTCGGTTGATAGTTTATACGTTTATTTATTTATTACATTTCGAGAGAAAATCTGAGTTGGTTGACAGTTTTACATTGGTGCTACATTTCAATCAAAGTTGTATATGTATATTGTTGGGTAAGAAAAATTTCCGTTTTCCTTCCTTCTTTTTTCTGTCTACTCTGATTCCACATATTTTTTTGTTTGTTTCTTTTACTTAGTGTTTAAGTCATGGGTCGTCCACAAACCACCGGACGAAGTCATAACAAAAAGTCCTCTACGTATGCATCAAAGAGGTCTGAGCAAGTCGGGTCTGCTCGCAATCGCCAAAAAACACTTTTCGATATGTATAAAACTGAAAATAAAGCGCAAGAGGAAACAGAAGCTACTACGGCATCAACGTCTACAGCCAATGCAGATTAACAACAGTCGTATTCTAAAGAACAAAATATGGATTTCGACGAAAACCAGGAAAGCTAGCTATCGAGTAACAGCAGTAGAGTGAATTTTGGTACTGAATCCAACGGTGATGATGGCGACGATAACAATGAGGAAGGAGATTTTCACTTGGAACAGATAGATGGAAGGACGTATCTGACCATGCATATTGGAAAAACGAATTTTCCTTCACCTATTATTCAGCCAAAGATAAAGGCTGGTTATGCAAACATTGCACTGAGTATGGTGTTGGCGAGCATTGGCGAACAAAAAGGAGTGAAGCTGTGGGAACATCCAAACAGGACATTTGTCACACATGAAAACTCCACAAAGCATAAGGAGGCACTCCGCAAACGGCAAGAATGTAAAATAATGTTAACGAAAGGTAACATATACCGTCAGATAAGGCATGGACAGTGTATTCACAAATCCGATATAATAGCTAGATATAGGTGTATCATCAAAAAGTTTTTGAAAACAACATACTTTGTGGTAAAAAAAACTGGGCAGTGAGGGAGAACCTTGAGGACATAGTATCGTTCCTTCGTGATTTGGGAGATAACGATGTAGACGCGCATATGAGGGATAGTAGTTCAAGGGCCACATACTCCTCAGTTGTTTCAGTAGATGATTTCATCAAAATTATTGATGAGAAATTAGATGCGGAAACATGCGCTAAGATAATTGCTGCTGGGGATAACAGCTTGCGCGCAGATGAAAAGACGGACATGGCAGATACGCATAATGTAGAAGAAAATCGGTCTTGTGGAGATAGTGGGGAGTAAAGGCGCAGAAGCTTTATGCAATAAAATATGCGAAGTACTGCTCTCGAAGGGAATCGAAATTAAGCAACTTCGTTTCAATGGTTTCAATGGAACTAATACGATGAGTGGTGAAGTTTCTGGATTACAGCGAAGCCTTAGACACGTAGCTCCACATTCAATTGATGACGAGGTGACAAAACAGCTAGCTGCAATAATATTACTTGTCTAATGACAGCTGGTTATACTATAGCATGGAGGTAGAAATAAAGAAGGAGATTGAACTCTTTTATTTCTATTGAAATCATCCGTGATGCGATCAGTTGCAAATCTATTCATATTGTAATTTTAAATTCTAGCGTGTGTCAGTTTTAGTAAATTTCATTGGTCGAGAAAACAATCGAATGTCAATAAGTTATAACATTACGTAATTGATTAGCGGATCAAACAATAGTTCATTTCAAAATGGTTGATATATGTTTTGTGTATCAGTAGAATCAAAGAAATGGAAATAGGTCAAACGAAAATTTGAATATCTTTCGAATCTATTAATGAAATTACACCATTTAAAAAGAAAAATAACTATTAACTCTTCTACTTTTTCCAATTTTGACTTACTCTTGACTCACAACTTTATCATGCTAAATTTTAGTAAGGAGAAAATTTTGAACATTGCAGCAAAGCACAATGAAATACTCAACCTGTTAAGTTTTAGGGTTAAATCATATAGGTTTTGTTCCTCCAAATTAAATGTTGTTATGACAACTCACTCTTCCTATGAGAGAGAAAAACAACACAACATCTCCAGAGTAGTCGTGCTTTGCCCGAAAATCGCGTTTTTTTACATATAAACAAACGGCGTGCTAAAGGATTACGTAATGTTTTTTTTGTTAAACTCCAGTGAAATGCACATCGCGCATGGATATCAAAGGGATGCTGAAACAAGAGCAATTTGAATAAAATTTTAATGCGCACTAAGATGAGTCTCCTTCTCTATTTCTACCTCCATGACTATAGTTAGAGGTTGAGGTTGCAACCCTCTAAAGATTTTTCAAAAAAGCAAAATCTCCACTTTTGCAAGGATTTCCAAAAAACATTGACCGTAAAAATCAGAAAAATACAACATGGACATGTAAACTGTAGGAACCACAGATCGGCGTTAGTTTTCGTTCATCTTATTCCGCGATACGAATGTTTAAAAGAAGCTGATGCTAACATATTAGCCGTATGAAGTATTCTTCAGTCAAAAAGTCTTTTTTTGGAGAAGCACAAAGTGTTCAAGGACTAAAGAATACGAAGTTGTTAAAAGCAGCAACCATGAGGTGGTTATCGCATGGGGAAGCTAGTGCACGAATTATCTCAAGATTCGAACCACTTATCACCAGTTTGGACGAAGCAACCAGGGAAGATATTGATGCTGCTGCTTCTTGCAGACGTTCTCAACCACGTCAACAAATTCTCCAAATTCCTTTAGACCCGAAACTTAATTTATTACAACGTTAACGCAAAATTGGCAAACCTGAAAGCAGCTTCAGGTTATATGCTGCAGCTTTCTTTGAACTATCGGGTGAAAGAATGGAATTAGCTAGAAGATTGCGCAATAACGATCTGCTTGTCGATGAAAGAGCTGGAGGAATAATTGAAAATCGATGACCAAACTTTCCTTGCATTTGACATCTTCAATGGTCGAGCTCCGTCAACTGAGGAAGATAAAGTCGAGAAAATTCAAACACTCGTTAATTTTTACGGATCGCCTCTCACATCTTCATTTCAGCGGGAAGAAAACACAGCTGACGCTCTGTTTAGATTTGAAGGCTAGGTAGTGGAACCTACAAAACATTTTTTTGACGATCGCTCAAGTCGAAAAAGTGCGCAATGCATCCCATTCAAGCTGATCAAGTTTATGCTGTGATGCTTCGTGATCGTGAACAGTATCCAGAGTATTTGAAGATGTTCAAGTTTTCACTTCTCATCACTCCCATTACCGCCAATGTCGAGCGTCAAACAAAGAAAAAAAGCGGTAAAGCATATTTTCCGAGGTTGTGTAACATTTAAACGGTCTCAAGGATCTTATTAGCACCACCTTGTCTTGACCTTCCGGGTTTTCGCGTCGACCACATGATTGGTGCATTTCAAGCAGCTGGTTTAAACTTTGCGGGATCTTTGTTTGTGAAAAGAAACGATTTCTGTAAGGACAGTTTTAAGGCTTATATTTTGTTACTTACGTGTGCGTCAAGTCGTGCTATACATTTAGAGCTAGTGTCTAATAATACAGTGCCAGGTTTCTTAAAAGGCTTTAAAAGGTTTAAAGCAAGGGGAGGAGTACCATCACATATTGTACATGACAACTCTAAAATATTTCGTTCAACTGAGGTAAAGAACTACTTGTTAAAACGTGGAATATCTCAAATATTTATATTACCTGCTTCACAGGGCGAATTGCAAAAAAATGGACATAATGTTGGTTTGAGCCCCAACTTCAATCAGCTAAGAGTAATCTCATTTTGTTTAAAATGGTTGTTATTATGTCTTTTTAAAAGTTACATGATATCTTTTTGGTTGGAATAGTACCTTAGTAAAAATTGCATCACGTACAGGACAAATTATGTCACGTACGGGAAGGTTTTTCTCTGGTGTGCTATTTGTTATTAGATAAGAGGATTTATAAAGATTGTTTATCTACCAGTACTGCTCTAAAAAATTCCTTAAGGGTTACATTAAAGGGAAACATTACACTGATGTGATATCACATGCCAGTTAACCACCAGAGATGCTTTTAGTGCATGATCGCATTTTCTTGTCCAGTAGGTGACAATTTTTGTTGATAGCTATAGGAACCACTGCTTTGTTTCATCCTCATGAAGCTTTTACATAGAAATGTACCGTAATTGATCGAATAAACGCCCTCGGTCAATTAAACGCCCCCTTCTTAATTTATTTTTCAGCAATAAACGTGTCAATTAAACGCCCATGTCGAATAAACGCCCTCTCCCCCCCAGAAGACGGATTTTTGATTAAACGCCCCCCTTCAGACAAAAAATACCCTTCTCTCTCCCCAATACACAAAACATCTGTACAAGGTCTTTAAAAAAGTCTGTATTTGTCCATATTAGGACTGATCAGTCTTAATACGGACATATACAGACTACAAAAGGGCCAGTATACAGTGCTGTTGCCTTAAAACACCCTTGAAAATCGCTTCCCGGTGTTAGAAAAAAGAAATGCTAAGTTTTCTAAACAGATTCAATTCTATTTTTAATGGGAAATTTACAATCTTCGTTCTCATCTGTCGATTAAATGTCCCTGTCGATTAAACAACACAACAACAACAACAACACAAAATTAATGACCGTGAATCAAGCACAGTTACACAAAGAAATAAAAGGCTTGACTTGAAGAGACGAAGGAATAAAGCCATGTAAATGAAGAAGACTGTTAAGAATGTACAACTGAAAGTTAAAATGTTCACTAACGAAAACAGACGTCTGAGAATAAGAATAAGCAAAGATACTGACATTGACACTAGTCTTGATACTGCTAATAGTTCCACGAGCAGTACCAGTGAAATTCTTCTGCAAAGCATTTCGCCACGTAGCAAAACAAGAGCAAAACGAAAACTGAAATGTACTTCAACCCCACTTCTCAGAAAAGCTTTAACCGTATTCGGTCCGGAGAGGGGGCGGATTCCGCCCTCCCCTCCCCTAACGGTTTTTTTAATAACTCCTTATTGCTATGTTACATGGCTATGAAACTAACTGAGTTCCAATATTTATCTATTAGACACCTGCATGGCAAATTTTTAGGTCCCGGATTTTCGGGCAATTTTTTATGCGATCCACGTAAAAACCGGAAAATATGTATTAGCTTTCAGAAACTTCAAACAGAATGCAAAAATTCGCTCTGGAACAAAAGTAATTAAATTTTAAGCAGATAGTGGCATTTTTAACAAATTTCAAGCTTCTGATGACGTCACAGAAAATGTGCTGACGCAAGCAAACATTTATTGCCAAGTTTGATTCAATTTGAACAACCCTATGAAAAGTTATTGAGGGGGGGATCCCCCCCGGTCATAGTATGTTCGAAAAACCCTGGACCGAATAGGGTTAAGGCTTGATAAGGTAACCATGGGAAGTGGAAGACCAAGTGAGCTAAAGATACAAATTGTGGAATTTCTAGAAAATGATCAAAATTCAGTTGTGGTTCCTGATGAAAAAACAAGTAAAAAAAAACTGAGATATCGTTTGTCTTCATTAAAAACCTTATGGAGAAAGTTCTTAGCAGAGAGTGATGTAAGAGAATGCTCATACACCCAATTCACTAGGTATGTTCCACCAAGCATCATCAAGCCACGCCCAGAGGATTGGGGAACTTGTTTCTGTAAGCTGTGTTTGAATACCGAGGTGAAGTTGGAGAGCATTAAGAGAATATTACCTGATATTGATGATTTGGCAGGAGATGCGTCTGAAAATGACTTAGCCAAAATGTATACAATGGTAAAAAATCACGAAGAAAATAATAATTACTTAGAGTGGTCTAGTGAAAAAGACAATGTTAAAACGAGCTCGTATCATAGTAAAAAAAATGCTTGTTCAAGTAGTCCAAAAGAATTCTTAAAGAAGTGGAAAGAGGAAATTGAGAAGCTAAGAATACATACATTACCTCAAATATCCCAATTCAGGCGAATCAAGGAAATAAAACAGATCATATCTACTGAAGAAAATAAAGCTAAATTCATTCGAATAGACTGGTTTGAAAACGTCTAATTATACCAGACCAGACAGGAGAAATCACAATATTATTCCTCTGTCTCTGCATTTGTTAACACCGCGGTTCTTTATGAGCCAAGTGGCACAACTAACCACTGCACTATGAGTGATGTGAAATCCCACAAAGCTTCCTCAACTTGGTCCTCACTTACAGAAATTTTCAAATTCACAGATTTTGATAATGTTAAGACGCTTTACATATGCTCTGACAGCCCTGGTAGCAAATACAAAAATAAGTTCAATATCTTTCTATCAAAGCAATGGGCTGTATGTAATGGCATAATTTTGTATTGGGTGTTCACTGAAACTGGGCATGGGAAAGGCCCAATGGATGGTGTTGGTGCTGCAATAAAAATATATTTGTAAAGATACCATTGCCTAAAACCCAAAAGCAGTGATACGAAATACTGAACAATTGCTGAAATATCTACCACAAAGTGAAAGCATAAATATAGGAACGTACACAGTTGATTGTGAGATAACAAAACAGCAAGCTGTAATGATGGAACTAGTCTACTGACTCTTTCGTTTTTGAATTGTAGAGGTTACACCCTCTAGAGAGCTATATTCAGTGCAAGATCTCCCTTTTTACAAGGATAGTCTGCAGAAT
Organism: Hydractinia echinata; assembly: GCA_030067915.1. Classification (NCBI taxonomy): domain Eukaryota; kingdom Metazoa; phylum Cnidaria; class Hydrozoa; order Anthoathecata; family Hydractiniidae; genus Hydractinia; species Hydractinia echinata. Next base: position 774,266 of record JASGCC010000013.1, on the reverse strand, counting down.
CAAGGTAATTGAACTAAAGACCCTCTATATACATTACATCACAAACACATACTGACAGTTACAAGTGCTATACAACATAGAAAAAACAAATAAATATAAATATAAAACTATAAAACTATAAATAAGAGCAGACAACCATGCGTCAGGACTTGTGAACCTGGCAGTATCTTTCCACATGTGTTACGGGATCCCAACACTCAGCCTTACACAGGTGATTGACGCTCGGGAGCAGCCCTATGTCAGGACCAGCCTGAAGTTACTGGGGTAAAATGCGTGGGCGTAAATCCACAAAGACCTGAAAAAGAAATTTCACCCCCCCTTGCAAAGCTTCTTATAACAATAACTGTGGGTACATCAGGATCGTTAACCCTGTAGATAAAGTGAGCAAACTTGGCCTCCCTAATGGACTGGGGTTAAAAGTGGGCCCGTCACACCCAAAGACAAGACAGATTGTCAAACCCCATTGCTTAGCTTCTTTTATGATGATGATGAGGTGACAAAACAGTTGGCTGTAATGATAATACTTGTCTAATGACAAACGGTAGTAAAATGTAGAGGTCCAACCCTCTCAAGGTTTTGCTTCTAAGCAAAATCTCCCTTATTACAAGGATTTTTATTAAATAAACCATTAACCATAGCAGGACAACCGAATCAAGTAGTTACACATAAAATAAAAAAAATAAATAAAACTTATTGAAACTAAGGTATCCTAAAACGGATAAAATTTGAAATCATTCTTAAAGAATGTAAATTGAAGTAATCAACTATCTGTGCGCCAGGAGTTGTGAACCTGGCCGTAGCTTTCCACATGTGTTACGGGTACCCAACACTCAGCCTTACACAGATAGTTGTTACGGTGGGCCAGCCACAGGAGAGTACCAGCCTTTCCTAACAGGGGTGGTGTCCCAAAATGGTAGATCAAAAGGACAGGCAGAGTAGATTACAACCCCATAAGGCTACTTAAACAATGACTCAGGGCAGCAGGATCGTCAATCCTGTAGACAAAGCGAGCAAACTATGCCTCCCTACTGAACTGGGGTAACAAGTGGGATCGTCAGCCCCAAAGACAAGACAAATTGTCAAGCCCCCTTGCTATGCTTCTTATAGGTTCCCAAGAACGAGAGAGGAGTGAGCAAACTCCAAGATTACGGTAAAGCTGACCAAACAAGGTTCAGCTGGGGTAAATAGAAACCGCTAGGGAAAGATTCCCTCCCCCATTTAATTCGTGGATAGGAACAAGCTAACTTCTAGCAAAAAAAAGGATGTAAGCCGAGGAATTGTTAAGGTGGGAAGAACACACTTCGGAAATAGAGCGGTCGTCACACTTAAGCCAGGTGTTTTGCTGGTTTTTGATAAATGCCCAGTAATGCCCGGCTGTCAATGTACCAGAATGGTTGATGGTTGCAACTAAGTGGTAGCAAATCCTTCAGTCTCTACACAAAGAAAGCCCGTGGCTGGAACAAACGCCCATATGCCAAATGCGAGAATTGCTGGAGGAAGGAACACTCATCTATGTCTAGACAGACAGGCACATCCAACGCCATTTCCATCGACTCTGACGATACCCTTGGTCAAATTTCAGATATCGAATGCTTCAAAAGCAAAGAGTCGATCTCCCTTAACCATCAAGTGTTTACTAAGAATGGCTGGCGGAAAGCCAAAGCGTCCAACCATCCCAGTTATCCTCGAACTTGCAATGACTTCCTCTTTCTTTCTTTAAACGCCACAAGCAAATCCCCGATCCATATAGAAGGCGCGTTTCATGCCTCTTTCACAGGACAATCTCTAAATGGAGGCAAGATAACCTGCCAATCAGTTGTTTATGTCAGCCGGGATGTCTCTTCACCGTACTTGACCTACGATACGATGGCAGACCTCGGAATTGTCAACCGCAACTACTTCCCTCAGGTCAGACTGCACTCCAATGCCGCAAACATTGGACCGCTGATGCCTTCTTTTGTACAAGATGCAACAGTCTGCAGAGTGACGAATACTGATGGAACCATCTGCCAATGTCTCAAGCGTACCACAGTTCCTAAAGGTCCAAAATCAATTCCATTCCCATGCGCGGTCAACAACAACGAGGAGATGCGCAAGTGGCTGCTTGAGACATATGGTAGCTCCTCATTCAACACTTGTCCCCACCAGGTTCTACCATCAATGGACGGGCCACCAGTTGAAATACACGTGAAGAACGATGCAGTTCCTGTCACGCGTAACAAGGCGATCCCTGTCCCCGTTCACTGCCAGGAGCAGGTGCACAAAGATCTACTGCGAGACGAATCACTTGGCGTCATCGAAAGAGTCCCGATGGGAGAACCAGTTGAGTGGTGTCATCGTATGGTCAGCACTCGCAAACACGACGGCACACCAAGACGAACTGTTGACTTGTCCCAATCAACAAATGGTGCAAGAGAGAGACACACAATTCCGAAGCACCATTCCACCTCGCCAGGAGAGTCTCTCGCAACACCTGGAAGACTGTCACAGACGCGTGGAATGGTTATCACAGTGTGCCCCTCAGAGAATCGGACCGCTTCGAAGCTGTCCTTGCTGACTTCCAACGTAAAGAGCGCATTGTTGATGACACCTTGTTCTATGACACCGTCCTAGAAGTGCATTGGTGGCGTACGATTGACTTCCTCACCACTGTTGGCCAATCTGGCATCGTATCGAATCCACTCAAATTTCAATTTGCCGGCAGATCCGCTGACTTTGCTGGATTCCACATCACAGATGAGAGGATAGAACCGCTTCCCAAGTATTACAATGCCATCAAAAACTTCCCTACACCATCCAGCACTACCGACATCAGAAGTCGGTTTGGGCTAATCAACCAGGTCGGGAACTATGCGCAGCTTTGCGAGCACATGGAACTCTTTCGTCCCTTTCTTTCCCCGAAACATTCATTCGAATGGACACAAGAACTCGAACACGCCTTCCAACGTCAAGGAATGCCATCGTTGAAGCCATTCAAACTGGCGTGGAGATCTTTAACCTTCATCGCGCCACATGTCTCCGCACCGACTGTTCCAGACACGGAGTTGGCTATTTCCTTCAACAGAAACACTGCAATTGCTCCGAGCTGACGCCCAACTGCTGCCGTGAAGGTTGGCGTACCACGTTGGCAGGGTCTCGTTCCCTAAACTCTGCTGAACGACACGACAAAGTACTTTACGTTAGGTTGTGATCAATTGACTGTCGCAACAGATCACAAGCCTCTTGTGAAGATTTATGGTGACAGGACGTTAGATGCGATTCACAATACCAGGCTCTTTCGACGATTGAAACAAAGAAGTCTGCCGTGGTACTTTGGCGTTCTTCATGTCCCAGGTAAGACAAACCTTGCCCCAGATGCTACCTCCGCTACCTCCCGCCATCCATCACCTGCCGATGAAGATGAAACACCTGACTACCTGATGCCTGAATTCATTGCTGTAGCTGCCTTTCGTAATGATACTGAGAAGCTCACATCAATCACGTGGGACCGTCTATCCCTTGAAACGCAAAATGACCCAACTCTCGTCACCCTCTACGAAGCCGTTCTTGCTGAATTTCCAGACACCTACAAAAGAAATCCAGCTACCTCGACTTACTGGCAGTATTGTGACAACCTACACGTCACTGAGGGTGTCCTACTTTACGATGACAGAGTGGCTGTACCCCAGTCCCTTCGACCTACAGTCCTCGATGCATTACACACCAAGGAGTGTCCACAATGGGTTTTCGTGCCTGATCTATCGTCTTCTGGCCCGGCATGACCTACGACATTGAACGACGCAGACAGTCTTGTGGAGAATGTATCAGAAATGCACCATCTCAACCGTCCTTGCCCACCCCGCCAGCATCACCACCGACTACTCCATTTGAGCAGACATATGCTGACTTCTTTGATTGTGTTGGGCAGCATTACCTAGTTGTTGGTGATCGCTTATCCGGCTGTTCTGATGTATTCCAAGCTCCAAAGGGTTCGCCACAGGCAGGATCAGAAGGACTCATCACGTGTCTCCGCCACTACTTTGCCTGCTTCGGAGTCCCTGAAGAGATGTCCAGCGACGGAGGTCCCGAATTCACATCTGGTTCAACCCAGGACTTCCTTTATTGATGGGGTGTAAAACACAGACCCTCATCTGCACATCACCCTACGTCCAACGGCCGCACTGAAGTCGCAGTAAACTCTGCAAAGAGACTCCTTCGCTCGAACACAGGACCCTCAGGCACATTGGACACGGATCGTTTCTTAAGAGCAATGATGTAACTGCGCAACACACCAGATTCCGACTGCCAGTTGTCACCTGCGGAGATTGTGTTTGGTCGTCCTATTAGTGATGCCTTTGCGTTCATCAATCGATTGGAGAAGTACATCAACAACCACGTTCGGCCAATCTGGCGGGAAGCCTGGCAGCAGAAAGAAGAGGCCCTTCCCCAAAGATTTCATCATGCTGCTGAAGAACGAAACCTCCACTCCCGTCCCCTGCCTAGCATTCGCGTTGGTGACAGATGCTACATCCAGAACCAGCATGGCAACCATCCCAAGCGATGGGACCGATCAGGAACCGTCGTTGAAATGCATGGCCATGACAGTTACACCATTAAAGTTGACGGCACTGGTCGCTTGACTCGACGAAACAGACGCTACCTTTTGTCTTTGGGTAAAAAAACCTTCAAAATAGCCAGTCGTTTAAAAAAAAAAATGAATGGAAAGCAGGTCACCCATTTTGGAGCGAGATGTCGGAAACACACATTCGATACCCATTTCATTACTAAGCATCCAATAAGGTTTTTTAAAACAGTTTTAGTTAAATGGCGTCTTCTGATGATGAAGATTTCAAAGGTTTGTTTTTATTTTTATCGCTTCTTTTATCAAAATTTCATTCACTTTCTGTCTTATTCTTTCATTCATGACTTTAACTCGGAAAAACTTTCGCCATAATTTTTTTCAACCTCAAATGTTCTTATTTGTTTTTATCCACAAAAAAGGCGAATTTATGGTCAGATTTAGGGATAATGATGAATATAGGATTGGCAGAAGTATGTCGAAGTTATTTAATTGTAAAACATTATGTCTGGTACACTTAATTTATAAGAACAATGAGGCCGAGATTTGATGAAAAATAAGAACACAATAAGAACAATGACAAGGCTGAAATTATAATGAAAGCATAGGCGTGCGCGTTTACCTGAAGTTGAATTATTTTCTTCTCGATTTGATGAATTGCAGGAGAAGCAACAGGTATCACCAATTGTGCTGTCACGGAAGGAGATTAAGAAGAAGGGAAATGAAAATGACGATCGTTGGGAAGTAGCTTCTAAGCATGCGCGCAGAGAAGAAGATCCGCTTAATCCAGATAGGCACTTAACCAACAAATATGTTCTTGTTCATCGAGAAATCAAAAAGGATTGCCCTAAGGCTGTGAAAAGGTGTCACAGCTGCAAACGCATCTTCTCTGATACAGACGTGGTATTAGCAAAGACTGAAGGTAATCGTGAGTATACGGACAAAAATGGGAAGAAAGTGGCATACTCAGGCAATGTTTATATTCATTGGCTCACTAGTTAAGGAGTATGATCAAAAATTTTCGTTTGAAAGAATTGATGTACCCGCAAGAACTTTAGCTTTATTGCCATCCAGTGCTGAGAAGAGTTTGAGAGACAAAGGTTGTAACATTGTTCATTAACGGAATTTTCACAGATGAAATTTTGGAGTTGAAAATTTCTTCACTCTATTTATAACGTATTTAATTTAATATACATTATTTCCCGAATTAGTTTTCTTTGATGTTGCCGCAGCTTTTTCTCAACTTGTTGAAAGAAAATGGATGTGATATTTTAAAAACTCACTTTAAACTTCCCATGCCGGATAAAGTTGCAATTTTATACATACATTAATTCACTGACGTTGAATAATTTTAAAACATCAAAAGTCCAAAATTCAAAAATTACAACATCGAAATTCCAAAATTTTAAAAATCATCTAATTCGGGAAATGTAGAAAGAGAAAAGTTTTTTGTGTTTTTTTTTAATCACGGATTTTTTGTTACCTGTTGTGTTCTAGTAGAAGACACTTCCGTTTAATTCTGATAAAGGATACATTGGCAGAATTTTCGCGAGTCTTTAATTTCGTTAAAGCTTACCTCCCACTTCAAAAAAAGTTCATCTTATTCTGTTTATACTATGTTGAGAATTTGTAATTTAACAGTTATTAAGTAAAATTCGAAATAATAAAGCTAATATAAAGCCACATTTTCTTGTGTTTACAGCATGCTTCCTTCTCGAAAGCCGCCATTTTGTGATAATTTTTTTTCCGGATTAAACCCAGTTTGACGTCATCTCCCCTGAACATGTTGCCATAAAACGATAACTCGGAGAAAAAGAAGAAGAGTAAATTATTGCAACTAAGATTAATTTTGTTAATAATTATAAAATGTGTTTTTGTGCTATGCCTTTTTGCAATAAGAATAATAGAAATAGCGCTGGAAAGCATTCCTTTGCCAGTCTTCCAACAGGCAAGAAACAACCTGCTGCGTGTACTCATTAACGGAGTCGATACGCTTTCAAAGTCGAGTTTTAATCACTAGAATGTTTTGATCAACGCTGGCAAAAAAGGCTTTGCCAATTCTAAATCTCTGTCCACTTGTCTTTGCATTAGGCCATGTACAAATTCTGGTATAGGTGCTCGCTCTTCTTCTACGTTGCGTCTAAGACTTTTCTATTATATTGTGGTACACTGTTGTGTTTATATATATATTATTGAATCAAAATTCATTGTTTATGTCAGTCCGTAAAATGTACCTTGTCATGTGTAGTGCTACCATTTATCGTTATGCCTTGTTTATTCAATTTCTTTGCTCACTTGTCCAGTCCCGTGTCTCATTGTCTCGTATGTCCCACTTGTATTGTATCATTATGTTTCATCTTAGCTATATGTATTGTTTAATTGTTAATTGTTACTTGATCGTGTCATTAGGGATTTCATGTCAATTACTTTATAATACGTTTTTTACACTTCTCATTCATTCTGTCAAATCACAAACTTTAGTAGTCACTAGAAAACTTTGTACAAAAGTATCAATCAAATTTTATACACATCAACTTTCAAGAAAACGTTTGGGTGTATTCATTTCAAGTTTTTCCGGTTTATACTTGGGCAATCTGGTACGATTATTTAATAATATATTTCAATTTATTTTGTCAAACGTTTATTAAATTTCAAAACTAAATTTGCATATATTTTCTTTCAGTTTGAATAACTTAACTTGCCATATCATCGCAGTTTTAAAATTGTATTCCGAGCAACCCCACCTAAAAACTGGATAGACCCACATTCAAACAGAAACAATGTAATCGATGAGGAGGAGCAAAAGATTGGACTACAAAACATTATCTGACACTGGCGAAAAAGTTACCAAAATTACTACTACAACAGACTCGCAGAATGATATCGAAAATCTAAGCCTCTTGGTGGACAACTGGAAATTGGATGAAGATATGTCTGAAGAGGAAAACAGGTCCCTGTTAAAGGACCACTTAGCTGTTGAAGAATCTATGCTAGTACTGGAAATTCAAGATCTCTTCGAGGAAGATGGTGTGAGTGATTTATATCCATCGAATGAAATATACGAAAAAGCTCTTTCGCAAGCACTATCACTACGTGCTAATTACAGACACAAGCATGGAGAACTACAAAAACACTTTGGAGAAGATTATGAAGGAAAGTATGGAAAATCGTTCACTCTTCAATACAAATCGATCAGTGAATATATTAAAGCGATCAAGCAAAAGAAGAAAGAATTACAGGTGGAAGAAGAGAAAGCCATCCGATTCTGCAATAAAAGTTCAACATTGTTTCTTATCAATGAATCTGATCGACTTATTAATGATCTAAAGGAGAAATTCCGCATACCTGAAGAAGAAAGTGACAAAGCAATCAAAAGGAGGTATGATGAATTAACTTCTCAAGAGAAAATAATTCAAAAAATAGGAGAGAAGCTTGAAAAAATTTGTACTAATACTCCTGAAAACTCACCTATGATAAGAGATGTTAGAAAACTCATGGAGAGGTATGATAACCTTAAATTTCTAAAGAGAGAGTATATTCAGAAAGTGGAAGATGAGGTTAATTCACGAGAAATTGAGAAAGTGGAGTCATTTAACACTTCTGCTTTAAATATCAAGCTTATTAAATTCAAGGACTATAGCTCATCTCTTGATATCTACACATTTCAAACTATGTTTGAGAAACTCTACCTTAAATCTACACCAAAAAGTTTACTACCTGATCTGTTAAGAAATAATTACCTTGAGAATCCTGCTTTAATGTTAGTTAGGAATGTTGACGACATTGAAGAGATATGGAAAAGACTCATAGCAGCATATGGTGATTGCAAAACCATGCTAGCGAAAAAACTACATGAAGTGAACAACATGGATTTATTGCGGAAGCTAAGAGACCCGGAAAAGGTTACAAACGGAATAGCCAAAATTATTACAGTCATGAAGGATCTGCTCTCATTATGCAAAAAGCATGGTTTGGAAAATAATCTTTTCTATGGAGATGCACTGGAAAGAATTTATAAGCTGCTAGGAGATAGTAGAGTAACAAGATGGCTCGCGACTGAATGTGAGGAAGATGGTGAAAATTTATGGAATAAATTGATTGATTTTTTAGAAAAAGATATGAGAATCTACCAACAAAAGATACTGTTACTAGGAAAAGAAAGAAAACCTCAACAAGTCAAAGATTCAAACTACTTCAATAACAATGACTTCGATGACAAGGTAATATCAAATTTGTCTTGTTTTATATGTGGAGAAAGAAATCATGTAGCTACTAATGGACCTTCTGGATCCATGTTGATACAGTACTTTGCCTGTAAGAAATTTGTCGATATGTCACCCGCAGATAGATTTACTGTTTTAAGAAGAAATGGCCTTTGCTTTCAGTGTCTATTTCCAGGAGCCAAACAAAAGCAAGGTAAACACCGAGAGGGGAAATGCCAGAGAGATTTCACATGTAAACATCAATCACATGAAAAATATCCATCTAAAATGCACGTGTTGGTATGTGAGGAGCACAAAGACACACCTGAGAATAGGGACTTGCTTCAACACTATAAGCAGAGATGCATCCTACGACAACGACTTGAGCTTCCAGATTTTTCAAAAAACATTCAACTGTCCTTTCACTCCACGGCACACAGAAATAAAGTTCAGTCAGATGCAGTTGACGAAAGTGCAATATACATGCTTCAAACAATAAAGGTAAATGATGAACCTTTTACCATATTTTATGACAGTGGATGCGGAGATTTCGTTTCTAGATTTGATGCTGTGAAGAGACTCAGAGAAAATGCTACAAAAGAAGTTAATGGGCCAATTAAGATAGGTGGTGTTGGAGGTGTCATGACAGAATCACCATTTGGAATCTATTCTGTTAAATTACCCTTGATAAATGGGAATGATGCAATTATGACAGTAGTTTTTCTTCAACAGATCACACCAGAGTTTCCTGATTTTCCATTGCAAGGAAAGGTGGAGACAGATATCAGAAATGGATACCGAAAAAATCGAGGTAATGTGAATTATTTACCTAAGTTACCATCTTCAGTGGGCGGCCATGTCGATTTTATGATAGGCATAAAATACTTACGTTACTTCCCCGAAAAAGTCTTTCAATTGCCATCTGGTCTTACCATATACAAGTCCCGCTTTAAGAACAGTGATGGAAGTACAGGAGTCATTGGTGGGCCTCATCAAGTCTTCACTGAAATAGAAAGGTACCATCATCTTAGCAAAACATCCAATTTTGTGTCCATGCAATACTCATTATTCAAAAACTCTGCTACTGTTAGATGACGACATTCGAAAAGCTGAGAAATATTTCTTCAGAAAAGCTGCTCTCGAAATGCAGCATTTTCTACCACGAAAACAGTACGAGAAATTCACCAAGGAAAAGGATGGCATCCTGTATTATACTGGCCGTATCTTACCAACTGAAGAGATAACTATCGTGGGAAAGATGACAGAAGCAATGAAAGATCTGTCAGCCAGCACATTTTGTGTACCTGTGGTTGATAGATACTCCCCGTTAGCATATTGCATAATTAATGAAGTTCACCGGTACAACAGCACAGTAAAGCACTCTGGTGTAGAATCTGTATGGAGATTTGTGCTTAAGAAAGCATTTATAATCGAAGGAAGAAGTATTGTTAAATGGATTAGAGAATCCTGTCAAAGGTGTCGTTATCTTCAAAGGAAAAATGTTGAAGTAGCAATGGGACCAATATCAAGAGCAACTATCAAAATTTGGTTGGTCGTGTTTTGCTGTAACACAACTTCTTGTACAGCAATTAAAACAATGGAAGATTATTCATCAACTGCATTTATTCAAGCGTTTGTGCGATTTTCTTGTGAAAATGGCTATCCAAAATTGTTGTTATCCGACGAAGGAAGTCAACTTGTGAAATCATTTCATTCAATGGAGCTTAATTATGTTGACATCAAACACAACTTACACAAGGATGTATCAGTTGAATATGAGTTGTGCCCAGTAGGAGGTCATAACATTAATGGCAGAGTAGAGAGAAAGATAAGAGAAGTGAAAAAGTCACTAGAAATTTCGTTGACCAATAGAAGATTATCTATCATGCAATGGGAGACGTTGCTTGAATTGTTATTATAATAAGCCCAGGGTTGTGTTTTAGCTTGCACCCGTCTTGTCTATGTTTACTTCCGCCATAGTCGTGATTATTAACGTTGCCAATAGTCTAGCCATAGAATGAAGTTTTCTACTAATCTTTTCTTCCAACAAAAACTCTTAGGGATCGCGGAGCAGCATTTAATTTTTTTTGGGGGAGGGGGTAAGTTAGGCTACAAAAGAGTAAAATGAAATGTCGCCCGCCATGGTTTGCTCTGATAACCCTAAATAGCTTCTTTTTTACTTTAAAATATACTTCCCGGCGCCGCGACCCATCTCTGTGGGCATTTCTGTAAGTCTCTACACAAGTCGGAAAGAGCCAATCTCGTTCTCAGGGCATCGGAATAGCGAAAAAGGCCAGGGTTCACTACTAAGCTATTGCTTCCACTTCCATTCTCATCCTCATAACAGCTTTCCCAGCTACAATCTGATTCACTGCTCGGTGTGTTGTAGACTTTTTACTGGCCGAAACTTCAAAACTAAGAAAGCCCACAACTTTTTCACGGGAACTCAGTTTTAAAAAAGCCTTACTTATCTTCATTTGATGATGAAGTGACAAAACAGCTGGCTGTTGTGATATAGCTTGTCTAATGACGGCTGGTTAATTATTAGAGGTTGTAACCCTCTGAAGATTCTGCATAATAGCAAAACCCTCCCTTTTAACAAGGATTCTGTCAGAAAAAATACATTGACCATTAAACAGGACGCGTAAAACAGTGGTAAAGCACAAAATACTAATAAACATAAAAAGACAACAAACAAAACAATTAGGCAATTCAAACTGAATTAATAGGCACACGTAAAATAAATAAAACTTATTATGACGAAACTATCCTTAAACGGATAAATCTTAAAATAATTCCTAACGGAACAAATGTAAACTAAAGCAGGCAACGATCTGTGCGCCAGGACTTGTGAACCTGGCTGTAGCTTTACACGTGTTAAGGGCGCCCAACACTCAGCCTTACACAGATCATTGCTGCGGTGGGTCAACCTAATGACAGTGCCAGCCTGTCATGACTATATACCTGTTACAAACTCACCTTCAGTACCCGTTACAAATGTTGAAAACTAAAACAACAACCACTTTGTATATATAAAACCGCTTTGTATATATAAAAACCTGGGCCACGGCAGAACAAGCAAAATTATCATCCGGGGGTTGACATCACAAGCCCTCCCGCGAAGGCATTTATTTACAATCGGGACACAAGATGGCGACTGGCACGAAGCTTCTTCTCCAGCTAATATTTTACAACTTTAACAACGAATATCTTGCGAACAAATCAAAATAAGTATAAAATAATTTTTTTTTCGTAATTAGTACAATATTTTGAGTTGATTTTCGATTACTTTTTTTAAAGTGGGAGGTAAGCTTTAAAGCTTTTCGTGATTTTAAGAATTTTAGATTGTTAATTAGTACAGTTTTTTTAAACAAGATAGGGAGCAAAAGGCATACAAAATCGTTTTTTAAAAGAAGGATTTTTTCGCGGTTTTTATAAAAATCGCAAAATCGCGAAAACTTTTGCCTTTAGGGTATATTTAGTATTTAAGTCTTTTTATTCAAAGTCTGTCACTGCATTAATTTTTCAGGCATTACCTAAAAAACTTCAGTCGTTGTCTTTTACATCTGGTCCCACATAGCCTCACCTGCCTTACAATAGTTCTTCGAAAAATCGCATTTTTGTAGCATCCAACAAACGGGGTGGGAGACGTGTCTATGTACATCCATTAATAAGGTCTACATCAATACGGTAGGTGCAATCGTTGGCACGTATCATCAAGCAAAAGCAAATCTCTGGTCACGTTGCTATTACGACTATTCCTCGTCATTAGTGACCCTGTCATTCCAGGCTATTAATGGCTGCCTTCTGGCTCCTTGAAACTTAGGAGATCGTTTAAATTTTTTGTTGAAGAGCTATGTACAGGAGCCAAACTTTAAAGGTAGATAATTAACTTTGTTGTCTGCCTCGACGGTCTAACTGACGTATCTTTTCGTTATTCATTCAGCAGATGTTACAATCACGGCGTTTCTTAAGCTAGAATTTTTTTTGTACACGCTTATAACCTCAATCGCTCACAAAACACGCAAAGGGGATTACCCAAATTTAACTCTATCAGCATGATCTTTTAGCATGTTTTCAGATAGGTCTCGCTTGTCCTTAGTTTATTTCAGTTTGTTCCAGGTTGTTCTTAGGTTGTTCCAGGTTGTTCTTAGGTTGTTCCAGATTGTTCTAGGGTGTTACCCTTTTTAGTATGTACGACATATTTACTTACTTACTTACTTACTTACAGCACGTTTCAAGATAATTGAATTTTCGTGAATATAAGTTTGGGTCTGTAAGGTAAACTGTTTTTTTAATATTTTGGATTGAAATGTTATGGCGCCGTAGATTAGTGGTTATAGCTCTCGTACTCTGTGCGGGAGACCGGGGTTCGATTCCTCTTGACGGTGATTCAACATGGGCGAGTGAATGTTACCATAGCCCCTTGTCTAGTAGAGCGCGGGTCCTAATTGGGTCTGCGTAGCTCAAAATGAGCATTAAATACTCTAGGACTCTCCATCTAAGCCATGGCCCCTGGCTCCTAGAAATAATAGACAGGGTATATCCCTCGATATTTGTGAGGCTAGCCATGTAAAATATACACATCTATCTATCTATCTATCTATCTACGGTAGATATACAATATACTGAAAAGATTCAAGTTTTTTGCTTTTATGTGTTTCGCCCGGTTAAGTAAAACGGAGGCGATTTACAGGAGGCGATTTACAGGACGACAATAATGCAGATCAGTAATACACAAAATCGTGTAGCAGAACAGGCACGGAAAATACGAACTTTGCGCAGTCAAAATTGCACCTGAATTACATTGATACATTAATTAACCTTTAGAGCGCGTTAATAATAAATATGTTCATGCCCCGGACGCGCAATTTATTTTGCAATCAATATAGAAAGTGTTGCGGAGAGGTTGCCAAGGCAAAGGCATTAAGCACGGCAAGGAAAGGGCACGGCAAAGGCGGACAAGGAAACAGGAAGAGAAATCAGCAAGGCATGGGAGGCACAGGCAAGGGCATAGTAGGCAGGCAACCAGAAAAGGCATAGGAAGGTAGGCGAAGGCAAGGGGAACGGCTAGGCATTAAGCACGGCAAGAAAGAGGCACGGCATAGGCAGGCAAGGAAACAGCAAGAGGAATCAGCAAGGCAGGGGTAGGCAAGGCATGGGAGGCAAGGGCATAGTAGGCAGGCATCAGAAAAGGCATAGGAAGGGTAGGCAAAGGCACGGTAAGTGCTGGCAAGGCAAGGGGACGGCAGGGTATGGGCAGGCACCTTAATAGAACCTCTTCTCCTCTGCAACTCAAAGATTACGTATACTCAATATGTAAGTCCAAGAGTATGGGAAATATTGAGGTACATCAGGTTAATATAGAGTGAATCATCTTAGGAGAATTATGTGCCAATACAGGAATTTAAACAATAATTGGTCATAATGCCAAAAAAATCGTGCTTTGATAAATTTGAAATTAAAAGTTAACTTGGTTAAAATAAATTTGACAATATGGGTTTTTACTGAATCATACAACATTAAAAAGTCAAAGTACAGAAATGTCAAAAATGGCATTTTTGTGCTCTACAAACAAAAAGATTACCTAATATGCTCATTATCGCTATATCATATACTTATGAACACCTGGTTGTTGTAGATGCAAGATAATTATGTTTTTCCTAGCCCTGTCCCGGATTTGAACCTGGATCTCTCATTTGCATGAGTGTCATAGCCATTAGACCAGCAGGGCATAAATATATATACGAAATTTTACAAATGAATATTGTATACACTTAGGAATTTACAGCACACAGCAGTTAATTAACCTTTTGAGAAATTCTGGTTAAGCCATAAGTCACTTAAAATATATATGTACTTTAATCTGCAGTGAGCCATTAGGTAAATAACCCTTTCAAAAAAACTTTAGCGCAACTTCTGTTAAATAGAAACACAGGTATACTGTGTCATACATACCCTTTGGCATATTACCCCTTTCAAAAACTATTCTAACTTTGGTTCAAATAAACAGACAGTAAACAACCTGTTGTTACCCTACACAGCTAAAACAATCACTCCGCAATTTTATTTTGTGAAAAGGTTTTTGTAACATTTAAAAATAAAAACACAGCTTATGACCTCTTTTTACCCTGTTCAAGCAAAAAGAATCCTGCAACATTTTATGGGAAAAGTTCCTGTGCAAGATCAAAAATTAATTGTGAAATCAGATAGGCGGAATACATTTTCCAAAAAAAACTTTATTTCCAATTTGGTTTAAATAAAAACAGCGAAAACAGCCTGTTGTTACCCTGTCCAGTTAATTAGACAGCAGTTTTATTTTGGAGAACAAGTTTATATGACAATAGGATAAACAATTTTTATTTCCAACTGAACAGACACTTCAAAACAATAGCAATTAATTAGGCTAGCTTTGTACCTAGCTAGAGCTGGACTTAAGCTTGATATTCCGCATTGGTGTAAAAGTTCAGGTCAAGTTAATAAACAGAAATTATATCGGGACATTGATTGTATATATACATATTGGGAAATTAAATAAGAAACAATGGATATATGAAGATTTTCAATACATGTTGACGATTGCACGAGAACAGCTTGTCAGAATTTAAAAAGCCTCTGTAACAGAAAATGTAGACGTTGATGTAAAAGAAGGTTATTTGATATAGAAATTATTTCTGTCAAAAAATGAATGCGATGTATATAGATATTTGAAGAATTTCTAGGTGTTGATGATTGCCTGAGAACCCCTTGTCAGAATCTAAAACGCCTCGGTAATAACAAATGTAAATGTTGAAAAAGTTTCCCGATATATATATATATATAGCTATATATTTATATTGAAATAATTTTGGTTTCTGTAACTACAGCCACACTGGTGTATGCTCAGGGGCAAAACTTAAAAAAGTGATTTCCTGACGTGCCTACAATATAGCTGCAATTGTGCACAAAAATATGGAACAGGGGACGGAACATACTATCTGCAAAATATGTAGCTAGCTATGTTCTTTAGCTGACTTTGCTAAACTTTTTGGTTTTTGGTATAAAATTGTTAGAGAATACAAATTTTGTGGATGATTTTAGCTAGAAAGAGCTATGTGATGGGACATTCATTCGGAGTAGAAGTATCTCACTCAAAAAATAGCTAATTTTATGCTAGCTACATTGGTAGTTGCATCCCAGATAAGTAGTCAATTTTATGCTTTGTTATCTGTCTGAAAGAATTTTTTAAGCTATTATGTATATGCTAACATTCAAGTTAAAATTGCCAAGGGCCAACATATTTTGTGGAAACGGATGTAACTACCAAACATAAGCTATGTGATGTGCATTCTTAATCTTATCTTAATTAGAGCAGAAGTATGTCACTCACTGTTGTGCAGAATGTGTAGCAGCTAGCTAGCTCGAAAATAGTTTCTAGCTAAATTGCTAAATTGGCTTCACTTCTTTCTACCTAGCTACGCTGCTTAGCACCATCTTTAAAAAACAACAAAAACTCCATCGCCGTGTTAAAAAAAAGGACGTTGTCTCGCTTACTAAAAAATGTATTAAAGAATGACCATATTAAATTGCTGAATTACTGTGGTTTGTTGGTTGAAATTTTAATATTTCGGATGTATAGGGACGAAATCACATAGAAATGCTATATACTCTCCACCGTACTTCCTTTTCTCTTATATTTGGCTTATTTAATGAGGAAATGGGCTCCGCTATGATCCGTGCGCTGGCGCGCACTCCGCTTTGCTCCGCAAAAATAGACTGTTTTTTAAAAATTTCATATCTTTGGATTGGTTGATCAAATTTCAATGAAATAAAATGTGTTTAAAAGATTATTAATTGTAGTTTATGAATATCATAGCCATAAATTTACAATATTACCATGCAGTGTCCAAATTGTCACAAAATTTGACAATTGTTTTTTGCAAATTTTTTTTTTTACATTTTTTGCGCTTTTGCGTTCTGTTGTAAAAAAAAGTGGTGCTAGACTAAAATAAATCAGAACTGATTTGATTTTAATATTTCTCTATGTAATGTCTCCTTCTCCTCAAAATTTGAGTGAAAAAGAAGCATTTTTTGTTGAGTTATGCCATTTTTCCTACAACCGTTTTTCATTTATTCTTTTATAGAAATTGAAAATTAGATAGGCATGGAGACCATTTGCTTCACAATATGTTTATAATATGTTTGCAATGTTAGAATCTAAAGATATATATACAATGAAAAGTAGGATGAACCAAACGTATAAAACATAATAATGGAAACAGTACATAATAGTGTAAACAGTACATAATAGTAAGTTTAGAGATCGGGGAATGTCATGTCAATTCGTAGTCCTTCAACTTGCATGGCTGTCGTCGAGCCCTGGTGGATCTACGAGGCGGCAGTAGGCCCAAAGGGGCCGTGCACGGCTCCACTGGTGGTTCGGAATCCAATGGGATGTCTGGTGATGTTGGCTCCTGGTGGACCGATCGCGCGGTCGGCGGATCATCTGAGGGTAGGGGACCCGTTGAGGGCATGGACGTATTGGATGATGTAGGCTGCAAACAGGTGTGACCAGTTGTAGCCGGAGTTGGTTGTGGTACATTCTGTGTGTCCAAAATAGAGACTGGTGGTGTTGGCTGACGAACAGGGACATACTTCCGGAGGAACTTGCGATTACGAAGCGTTACTCTGCCGGAACCATCTGTACGTACAACATACTGGTCATATTGCTTGACTTCTACCACGGAACCGGTCTTGTCCCATTTCCGGGGATTAGGACCGATTTGGTTTTGGATCCTGACGCGATCACCTACCAGAAGCGGGGGGAGTCGTCGTGTATGTTCAGACAACCTCTCCGCAACCTTCATGTGGCAGTTTCGGAGGGCCCCTTCCCTGTCCCGCAGGGTGCTCTGCCTGGTTGGGTGCGGTTTATATTTGCTGGGAAGGATCGGTATAAAATCCTTGATTGGTCTACCAAACAAACACATGGCTGGGGACATCGTGGTATCCTGGTTTGGCGTATTGCAATGCTGTAGTACTGCTCGTTGGAGGGCATCAGTATCAAGTTCACCATTGGGCCCGGTGTTGTCTGTAATCATGCGTTTGACTGTCTTCACACCGACTTCTGCACGGCAATTACTATGCGGGAATGCCACGGAAGACAGACGATGGCTCACTCCCCAATTATTCAGGAAGGATTTGGTGGATGCAGCAGTAAATTCTGGGCCCCCATCTGAAGACAATTCGTCTGGGATACCATAGGTGACGAACGTGCGATGTAGGATGTTAATTAGGCTTTGCGCTCCGCCGGAAGATTCTTCTACGATAGGCCAATTGGAATACCTATCGACGCAGAGGAGATAGTAGTGGCCCTTGTAGTGGAAAAAGTCAGCGCAGATGTACTGAAACGGGTATTCCGAGTAATTAAGCGGTGAAGGTGGTGCGTCAGGTTGAGAAGGTCGGATAACCTCTTCTACAGCAGCATTGGTGTCGATAGTGCGTACCGCAGGAGGGGCCTCATCGTATATCATGCGATGCAGAGGTGGTGTTACGAAGGGGATCAATGCCGATATCGATTGATCATCGTCGATGTGAGCAACGTCATCCGGTAGGTACATCTTATCTGGAATTTGACTACTGGTGGGATAGCGGGAGACTGTGTCTGGAGCACGATTCTTAATGCCAGGGATGTGGTGCATAGTGAAACAATATCGCAACGTTCTCTCCTTGAGGTTTCTGAGCCGGTTGTTGGGAATATCTTCTAGTGATCGGTCGTTGAACAGCCCAAGAAGTGGTTTATGATTGACGACGAGGGTCAGGTTGTCACATCCCAGTACGAAGTGCCGCGCTTTATCCAGTGCGTCGGCTACGGCTAATACTTCGTCTTCTACAGGCGCGTAGCGTGACTCAGCAGGATGAGTGAATCTGCTGCCAACTAAAACAGTTTTCCAGCCTCAGTACAACAAAATGGTATGGTGCCTGGACAGCTGCAGTGTTTCTGGAAGAGCCAAAATCCTAGGCCGGTTTTAGACCAATCAGTTGCAAGGCAAGTTGGCACAGACTTGTCGAAGATCTTGACTCCATGCACAATTTCCTTGATTATTTTGAGTTTGGACTCTTCGAATAGGCGTTGCAGATGAGCATCCCAGTAGAAGGTTGATTTCGATTTCAAGAGCTCACGAAAGGGTATCATCTTATCGGTCATGCTGAAGGCGTAAGTCACCTGATTAACGAGTCCGAACCAAGACCTTATATGGGTAATGTGTTTAGGTCTTGGAAAATCCGCGATGGCTTGAATGATCCTCTGGCACGGTTTCACATTGTCAGTTGTTATCTCGAAGCCCGAAAATTCGACAGTGTCCGCTCCGAACACGAACTTCGTACGGTTCTGTATAATACCGTTCCTCCCGCAAGTATCCAGCCACTGATGTGTTTGGAAGAAACATTCTTATCTTGTCTTCGTGGTTTGACGCCCACGCACATCACCCCAGTCATGACAGGCTGGCACTGTCATTAGGTTGACCCACCGCAGCAATGATCTGTGTAAGGCTGAGTGTTGGGCGCCCTTAACACGTGTAAAGCTACAGCCAGGTTCACAAGTCCTGGCGCACAGATCGTTGCCTGCTTTAGTTTACATTTGTTCCGTTAGGAATTATTTTAAGATTTATCCGTTTAAGGATAGTTTCGTCATAATAAGTTTTATTTATTTTACGTGTGCCTATTAATTCAGTTTGAATTGCCTAATTGTTTTGTTTGTTGTCTTTTTATGTTTATTAGTATTTTGTGCTTTACCACTGTTTTACGCGTCCTGTTTAATGGTCAATGTATTTTTTCTGACAGAATCCTTGTTAAAAGGGAGGGTTTTGCTATTATGCAGAATCTTCAGAGGGTTACAACCTCTAATAATTAACCAGCCGTCATTAGACAAGCTATATCACAACAGCCAGCTGTTTTGTCACTTCATCATCTGCTCCAATGTATCTGCCCATAAAAGCGCATCGTCGATGACCTTGATCTTGTTGGGAAAGTCATAAACGATCTTGTCAAATCTTCGAGAATAACCATCCCCGGAAGATATGTAACCCTGAGGGGTGGTACAGTATCGGTAGCAACCCCAGGGCGTGATGAACGCGCTGTAGTGCCGGTCTTCGTGACGCAATGGGACACTCTGGTAGCCGTTCCATGCATCAGACACCGTCTTCTTAGTGTTATGTGGCACGGATCGTACCTGATGGAATGGCGATTGGGTATGGTGGGTCTCTCTTGTTGCATTCGCATTGAGGGGCTGGAAATCCACAGTTCGTCTGGGTTTTCCGTTCATTTTAGCACACACGACCATGCGGTGACACCAGGTAACTGGCTCTCCTACGGGAACGGGTTCTATCACCCCGAGCTGGACATCCCGATCCAAGTCAGCTTTGACCTCTCTCTGCCAGTGGATGGGGACCGGGATGGGTGTGTGAAAGGCTACAGGGTCAGCATCGCTGTCAATCATTAGCTTTAAAGGTGGTCCTACCATCAACGGTAGGGGCTGATGCTCACATGTGTTGAAGGTGCTCGCACCATAGTAGTCGAGAAGGAAGGTCTGTAGCTTAACCTGGTCATCTGATTCATTTTCACTGTTCAAAATTGTCAATAAATTCCATAATATCTTCATCCCTCAAGAACGTTTTCCTGGCGGCCATCTTGTTCGCCATGCAAAAAAATGTGAAATTTTCTTGACCTCTGTATTTTCATTTTTTTTGTGTGACTTGCTCAAAGTAGCACTTTTTTGGTAGCCAGGCCTGTCTAGAGTGCAGATGATGCAATAACAATACCCACAGAGCGCTATTTGCTCCGAAACTATTGCCCAAGGTCACTACTATTAAAAAACGTAAATATACGTATTTCGCTCTGGAAGGTAACGTAAATATACGTATTTGGCGCTCTAAAGGTTAAGAAGAAGAAGAAGAATACATTGATTAATCCACAATCTAAGTAATCCTCTACACAACTGCTACTCATACTTGAGTCATTACATACACTTCATCTAAGAAGATCCGACTTTCATGTGACGAGTGTGGATTAGGGGCTCATAAAAAATGTTAGCGTATTTCTGATAAAAAATATCAACAATTTATGAAGACTCCTGAAGATTAACTGTTTTTTGTTTGCAGTCCCTGTCTTTCTCGTAATTTGCCCTTTGCTAATGAGGAGTTATTTGGTGACGAAATCCTGGACAACATCAATATTATAGTCAAGTCTGGTAAAAATTACACACTTACGGGAATTTTGGTATGATGGGTAACGAGGAGACAGTGGCAATGTGAATACAGTTGATATCAGTTGCTTAATCTTGCACGCATATATTTCAACTTTACTTTCTAGTTATGCTGAACAATGTTGGCAATAATTTTTTTATTTCAAAAACCGCCAAAAATTACGCAGAAGGAAATTCCTGTTCAGTGGAGGGTTGCTTCAGAAGTTAACAAGCCTCCATCTCCATCATCCATTAAGGTCTTTTGGCCAATACCTCTTCTCAATGTGGAAGGAAAACTTTTTTTCAGTCTTGTGTCAAAGCGCCTAGAAAATCACATCATTAGGAAAAACAACTTTATCAACAAATCCATTCTAAAAAGATGTATGGAAAAAGTCCCTGGTTGCTGGGAGCATATGTCTCTTGTCTGGGCTGCTCTAAAAAACGCCAAAACACTATCTGTAATATGGCTTGATGTAGCAAATGCGTATCCCCCTTTACCGTATAAACTCATTTTCATGGCCCTTTGTCGCTATGGTGTTTCAGAGTCTTGGATAAGGCTTATTGACACCTACTATGGCAGCTTCTGGAGCAAGTCATTCTCTTTTACATCCTCATCCAGCTGGCACCAACACTTAGAGGTATTTTTATTGGATGTACGTTATCAAACATACTATTTTTGGCAGCTCTAAATGTAATCATTGATTATGTGTGCCTGGAGGAAGAGTTAAAATCCGGTTAAGGCCTTTATGGATGACATATTTTTAATGTCTTCAAGTGTCCCTCAAACTCAGCACTTGTTGCATCGTTGTGTAACAGCTGTTCATTGGGCTGGAATGCGTTTTAGACCTTGTAAATCACGAAGCATTGTTAGAGGTAATCGCAAAATCTTAGATCAGTCTCCTTTTTGTGTCCTGCAAGAACCAATCCCATCTATTCACGCAAACCCAGTTAAGTTTCTTGGCCAGACAATAAATTCATCATTGTCGGATTCAGCTGTTGTCCAACAGGTTATTGTTAACGCTGTAGAGCAAGTCAAATTAATAGATAATTCTTCCCATAGAGGCCTTCACAAAGTGTCGTTTTTACTTCATCTTCTAATTCCCCGGATATGATGGCCTTTTTTAATTTACGAAGTTCCAATATCTGGTATTGTTTCACCAGAACACAAGCTTTCTTTCTTTATAAGAGAGTGGCTGAGACTCCATCACTCTATTTCTAACATAAGTTTGTATTCCGCTTCATCGCCATGCCCTCTACCTTTAAAAAGTCTAACCTCTGTACTAAATTCTGCTAAGATCAGTGGTCATCTTCTCCTGCGAAACTTAAAGGCTGGACACTGCAGATATGGGACACAAGCAATTTTTTCATGCGCGTGCAATGGAGCAATGTTGCATAGCACGCGCATGAAAATGTCCCTCGTGCCCCCTTAGCTTCATCTCAGCGTGTCGTAGGGCCTCCCAAAAGACCGTAAAAACATTTTTTGCTGTTGTGACGTTTTCCTTTTAATATCTTAAGACTTTTTTTAAATTTACATGCATATTCTATTGAACAAATCCTCCATATCAATATTTACACATTTTTCGAATTTTTCTTTCATTTTTTCGTAATACGGCACTTCCCATTTCCCATTCTTTTTAGGATGAACCTCCAGCAGACCTGCAAATATATTGAACACAGGAAATACATCGATATCACGGCCTAAATGCTCAGGAACTGATTCCAACACGTTTCTGGAACCGATATGCGGCTATAAACATTCCACTTCAAGAGCATAAGCTTTCCCATCATCGTCGCTAAAAAATCGTTTCATTGCTTTCCCAACAAAGAGATGTTGCTTTTTGTTATTCACGTATATGCATGCGTAGCACTTTTGGATAATGTCTAAACTTTTGGATAAAGTCTAAACAAATATATATATATTCATTATCTGCTCCAGAAGTGGCGATCCGCGAAAAGAAGGGATAAAGTGGCACCCCCACATGTATTTCTATTTTTTAATCTAGATCACGGATTATGACTTGTGATCCCTTAATTCCATCCTTGTATTATAAAAGTATTTCTATTTCTTCCCTAAAGGCGGGTTTCTACTTAAATGAAGATGGTCAAAGCAACACTACTTTTACATCGTACTACTACTTTTACAAACATGTCTCCTATCAATAATATCATCAAAAATTGAAAAACATAAACAAACCTTACACAAACCTTTCTATACTTCATTTATATAACCATGCCCTTCTTCAAATGTTTTTGTAAAGATTTATTTTAAAGAAAAAAGTAGCAGAATGCTTAAAAAGAACAGCCATCTTTTTTGCAAACATAATTTCCGTTACTTTATGCTATGAACTTCAAATAACAGTCAGTGTAGTCTGTGAATATATAAGCCCGTTAATTCATATGTAGCGTATACCTATATATGTATGCCTATATATAGGTATTTTGGTATACCGTTATATACATTTATATCGTAAATATCCACGGTTATATAGTTACAAGTTATATGTGAAGTACAAAATACATAATACATAAGTAGATAGGTAAAATCACACAAGCGTATTATTATATAAGACTAGTCGATAAGGCCTGTGGAGAAATCCACTCAGGCAGGAGTACATTGGAAAAGATAATCAGAACTTAAATTTTGATGTTGTCCGTCAATACATAATAATGATAGTTATCTTCAACCGTTTCCAAGTGTTGTAATGGCTTCGTTAATTTAAATTAAGCTATTGACGGTAAATTAAAATCTTTGACGTTGTAACGTTTAATTTGTCGATTAGCATTTAAAAGACATATTTTTAACAAATAAAAAGAAAAATGAACATATCCAATATGCCTGTCACAGACACATCGTATTAAGCATCATACATTGAAATAGTAAATAGTGAACAACTTACCTCCAATAAATCTGTTATGCATAAGGTGCCATGCCCTGACTTTTAGTCTGTGATTCATCTCATTAGAGAAGAAATAAGTCACTTAACGAAGCGCGCCACGGTAAGGCAAGTCATGGGGTTTTGCGCTTCAACCTAAAAATGGAAAAAGATATTGTTAAAAATAAACAATATAGAAAGTGTTGCGGAGAGGTTGCCAAGGCAAAGGCATTAAGCACGGCACCCTAACGGAAACAGGAAGAGGAAGAGGAATCAGCAAGGCAGGGGTTGGCAAGGCAAGGGAGGGACAGGCAAGGGCATAGTAGAAAAGAAAAAGCATAGGAAGGGTAGCAATGGCAAGGCAGGGGCAGGCACCTTAATAGAAACTCTCCCCTCCTACAACTCAAAGATTACGTATACTCAATTTAAGGTATTAAATTTATATAAGGTATATATATATATAAGGTATATATAAGGGATATATACAAGGGATATATACAGTGAATCATCTTAGCAGAATTATGTGACAATATAATACAACCTGGGTTGTTGTAGGAGCAAGATAATTATATTTTTCCTAGCCCTGTCCAGGATTCGAACCCGGATCTCTCGTTTGCAAGACTGTCATAGCCATTTAATAATTATGTAATTTTGTTAATTACATATACTTTGTCTAATTAACTAAGCTTTTAAAAAATATTGGTCATTATCCATCAGGTTTTGACCTTTCGTTTTAAAGGATCGTGTATTTCAGGCTTAATCCCAAAACTTGAGTTGAAACTAAGTATGTTTATTGAAAGTTTTCCCAACATGTAAAGAAATGACTATTATTAAAACAAACTACCTTATTCCATGAAATTAATGAGTCAAGAAATTAACGTGAATTAAATTAACGGTCATGAAATTAACGGTCATGAAATTAACGCGGTTCAATAAAATTATTTAAAAAAACGCATTTAATTTACGCGGTTGAGCAAGGTTGTTTTCAAAAATGCATTTAATTAACACGAATTTGAGAATTTGCGACATCACACGAAGCAAAAATTACGGCAACAGTCAAATTCACGGTAGTGAAGCGGTGTCCTCTATTACAATGCGGTTTGGAAATCAAAATAAAAGTTTTCGTTGTTTGGAAAGACAATGTTAAAAATGTTAATTTTTTTAAAAAAGAAGTGCTTTTAGTTAATTCTCCACTTGGAACAGAGTATGAAAATGATACAAAAGCTATTTAAAAAAAATCTCTGAAAAAAAGAACACCGTTGAGCTATCATGCAGTGAGGAGAAAATAGTAGAAAATATGTATTTTTATGTTTTTTAGGATTTTATATATTGTAAAAAAGTCACCAATTAACAGTATTTTAATTAACGAGTCATAAAATTAACAGTCTTTAAATTACCACTGCATTTAATTTACGGTCATTAAATTAACACGAATTTTGAAAAACCGCTTTAATTTCATGACTCGGTAATTTCATGGAAAAAGGTAGACCAAGAGGGTATATAATTACGCACATTATATGCAGAATCTTGAACAAAAACTCAAGAAACAAAAATAGTTTATATATACAGTACCAACGAAACCCTCTGTTCAATATTTTATTCGGTTAGCTAGCATAACTAGATTCATCCTAGCCAGATAATTTTTCCCAATACAAAAGAATTTTAAATTAATAGTATTGTTTTATTAATAACCCATCAATTTAAAAGCAAAAAATATAAATATTTAAGAAAAAACATAATGGCGGACGGTGCTGCAGCCTGAATTAGGTTGGATTGCTACCTAACCCGGTCTCTTGATATTTTGAGAAATATTAATGATACTGGTTTGAAACTTTCAGAATTCATTAACCACATATAGGTCTATATTCTGAAATTAAAAAAAAGTCAAGGTTTGCAGCCAGAGCAGCTAAAAGCTATACCTCCAAATCCACTTTAACTTTTGCGAAAAAAATTGTACAAAATGCTATTCACAGCAAAAATTATTAAGAATATATGCTTTATTTGAGTTTTAGAACATATCACTATATCTGAAGAACATTTCCTGAAAAAATGAAGTTGATCGGATGAACCGTTACTAGAACATACTAGAAACGCCGAAAAACCTTAAAAAACAAATTGTGAAAAATTTATATACTAATGAAAACACTTTCATATCCACTCAAATTTAGAAGCCTCCTGCTTCATGTTGTTCTTTATCAATGTTCTTGTACTGTTTTCTTTTTCTGAAATGTCTAATAATTTTCCTCTGTTTAAGTTGTTTTGAAGACATACGGTACGCTGAACGTGGCTTACGAAAGTTGTTCTGAATTTGTAAACCTTTCGTCATATGTTCACCGGGTTCCATATTCATACATTCTAAAACCTTGCATGCAGCTATAGCTCCATCATTAAAATGAGCAATTGCATCATAAACTCCCAAACTAATAATACTTAATCCAACATGATTCGCTTTCGGTACACGATTCCATATCATACCGTTGAGTACGGCCATGTAGGCATTTTGACAAATTCTCCCGCTAGTGTTCATGTCTAAGGTCAGAAAGCTTTTCTGTTTCCAGGTTTGCTGCTTTTTATTCTTTGTCACAACCTCTCTAAGGGCTGGGTTCCAAGTCTACCTCTCTTAGCCCTGGGCTCTGTGTCAGTAGGCAAAAGCAACAAGGATACGATTTGCAGCTGTCGACTTTTCTTTTTGCAAAGTTTAACAAAAGTTATTGGTTTTGGCGGACGGTGTCAATGATTGTGGCTGGTGTCTTGCAGGAGGCCGGGGATGCTTACTCAAGGGCCCGCACCAGATCCCAAGCATGAGTGAATTTCACCAATCCTCCATGAATGACCTACGTGTTTGTTTCAGTACAGTCGAAATCCATTAGCTTTCCGATTATCCCTGTACAGGGGAGAATGCAGAAGTTCTCCGGCTGCTGTTTATTCTTTGGAGAGAAACCTCCTTATTTTTTCATTAAACTTTCCGTCTTAAAAGACTAGTTTTATCTGCATTTCGATGTAGTTACTTACTCCTATTCCCCCTCTTGTAAATTGGGAGGATTGCTTGGCGTACATCTAATGGGAAGGCTTTATCTTTAGCTTTAAACAAGTTTGTACCATTCAGTTTGTCTAATTGATACTGACACCACGTGTTTTCATCTTTCGGGCACATTTCATGGTAGCCAGAAACGTGATACATAGACGCTCTGGTCCCGAAAACTATACTATCAAGATTACCAGAATTTTGTCGTAAAGTGATACCAAAATAGTTTTGAAGAGTGTATAGGTGTTTATTTCAGTACAGTCGAAATCCATTAACTTTCCGATTATCCCTGTAAAGGGGAGAATGCAGAAGTTCTCCAGCAGCTTCTTATTCTTTGGAGAGAAACCTCCTTTTTTAATTAAACTTTCCGTCTTAAAAGACTAGTTTTATCTGCATTGCGATGTAGTTACTCCTATTCTCTCTATTTTTGCATCAGTTAAACGTCCTCTTCCACCAAGCCCTTTCACATCTTTCTTTTTCTTACGTAACCGTGTTCCAACCCTTTTCTGATAGTCACCGATACATTCAAACTTTTGTCCCGGCTTATTTGGACCGTAAACATCCTTGACGGCGGGATAAGCTTTAGAATCACTGTCACCATAAAAAGAGGTGTAATGCAAGTTGTGTTTTGTTACAGATCGCTTGAGGATTTTTCTCAGCACCTGTTGTTTCCATAGCTGGAGATGATCCTTTGTAATTGAAACCACATTTAAGTGTCGCGTACCACTTTTCATAGGTTTGCGGATCTGACGTTTTAACCGACTGCATTCGCGTACAGCCTTTACAATTTCTTGAGAGGATTGCAGTATCAAGAACTTTTCCACTTTCAACTGCAATTGCTGTTATTACTCCATTCATAGATGTGAAACCTTTACGCTGCCAACTTCCATCTACGGAAACACCAACGTCTGCGGTAGGAGCATCTCCTAGTAATTTGAAAGCCGTGGCCGACATGCTTTGTTCTGCAACTTGTTTCGCAGATACCTTCAACTTATCAGAAATGTTTTGATAACTATTAGGCACCATAGGTGCAGGCATGTTCAAATAACAGCATAATTTCTTTAAATCGGAATCTTTAGAGGGTATAACCTCTACATAGCCATAACCACCTGTCTTTAGACAAGTATTATCATTACAGCTTGCTGTTTTGTCACCTCATTATCATAACCAACGTCAACTTGTCTACACGCATAAACAGCTCTAACGTTTACGTCATAAAACTTTTGCCCTCCTTTGTTTTCCTTTGGTAAATCGATCTGTTTCGATGTGTAAAATGACTGGGTATATAAACAAGCTGTACATTTTAATTGCAAATGTCTAACTAATCCTTTCTTCTTCTCATTAACATCAGAAAGTTCTAGACATTTAACAGCACCACATCCAGGGCAACCAAGGGAAAGAAAAACATTTGCTAAAATTGACGCGTCAACCAACCGATATCCTGAAATTGATGATGTTGATGAAGATGACAAAGGTGTATCTGGTATCTCAATGTCAATTATTTTTTAACCAGATGCTGTGGTAGCTGTTGGTGTAGCAACAGCAGATGATTCAGCAGATCATTCAGTATCTTGATGATTGTTTTTATCGACAACCGTTCTTTGTTCATCAGGAGGTTGTTTACTACATGTTTTCTTTCCATGATACTTTCGTTTTTTGGGGTATTTTTTCTTGCTTCTTGCTTTTGTACATCAACCAGCATTCCCACTACCTCTATTTCTATCTTCTGAGGTATTTTCATCCATTCTAATCGATTTAAAAAATAAATACCATGAGCAGAAGTTGACAACACAACTGTACTGTGTACTTTCAGTTTTTTTGCAGTTTTCCCCTTGATTTTGTACGAATTTTACACAAAAAAGCCGTTTGAGCAAGGTAGACATAGCCTTACCTCGTTCCCAGCATATCCTTTTCTCACGGACGGACAGGAAAGGTGCGCTAGAGGGCAGGGATCTAGAACCATCAAACAAGAAAATTTTAGATTTTTAAATGAAAAAATTCATAATTTTTTCGACTACCAGGCCTCACAAAAATGAATTTTGATAACGCTGAGTTATTTTTTGAGTGAAAAGAATGCGATATTCGAATTCTACGATAGATTTTGCGTCAGTAGGGTGTATCATATTGTGTGTTTGTGGTAAAAAGTATTTTTTGAAATTTTTACTAAAAAAGTGGTTTTGGCTAGGATGAATCCACCTTAGCTAGGTACTGGCTATTAATGGGGTTTAATGACAAAACGCACCAGTCTACCAGAATTTTATGCTAGCTAAATAAATTGTTTTATAATAGCTTAGTTAAGAATTTTATAACCTAAAGTTAAGCTTGCTAACTGACTATATAACTATATACTACGTTAAAATATTAAAACCGCATGCTGTTGTGCAAAAGAAAAATTTTATAAGAAGAAAAGTCTAAGGATAGGTTAAGAGGAATGAATTAAGAACAGCAAGTTTTAGCATTGTTTATTTTTTTTACCAGTGATATCCTCCTCTTCCACTTCCACTGCTCCTCTTTAGCTTCATCCGCTCCCGCACATCGTCCTCTTCCGTGAAGGTGCGGGAGCCACCAGACGCCTTCCAGGACTTGTAATTTTGAGAGCTTATAAAAGCTCCCAAAGATTTATTTTGGGAACAAAAGTCCCGGAAGGCGTCCCAAGATAATTCCTAAAAACACGAGACAATTGTGCTACATTCTAAACTTCTAAAAACATGCAAAGTTGATTGACTTTTCTAATAATTCATTAAGTTATTGTTACTGTTTTACCACATTCTACACTTTAAAGCAATTATTTCTAGTGTATAACTTACTTTAACCTTCTCTTCCAATTTACCCACTGTCTCATCAAGTCTCTCAATTCGCTGTTTTAACTCCTACATAAAGATTCCTCTCAAATTAATTTAATACTGTACTTTCATATGCTAATCTAACTAAGTATTATATTATCTCATTTGGCCGCTAAAAGTAGTAGTGGTAGTATATATTTGCTGTTTCAATTATAATTTTATCTATTACGTATAATGAGATGACAACGAGTTCATATACATGAATACAATCTATGGCAGTCAGGAGACCAACCGAATAGAAACAGCTAGTCTATGTAACATCGCTGTTATGTGGCAAAAACTTTATCAATTGCTGTAAAGATATAACACAGAAACATAGGACACAAATGTGTCTCAAACCCTCCTCAGTATTAAATTTTAATACAAAAAGCTTTATATGAGTGCAAAATTTTGCATCAAAGAAATGCAATTTTAGTATTGAAAAGGTAAAAAGCAAACTATGAAAATACTTACATCGACCATTTGATTTTCCATAATTATTATTATTTCACTAAATAGAAATTTCAAACTAATATTAAGCGATTAGGTAAATTTCTAATACAACACCTTTTAATGGGAGTTAAAAGCACTGAAAGAAAAAAGAATCTTTGCAAACATTTCATGCAAAGGGAGTTTTATTGCCCTGGCTGTTGATTGAAGAGCGTGTAGACACATTTCTACTCTACTTCAAAGTGACACTGGGAAAGACTGGAGACACTGGGAAAGACCAGGACACTGTTCGCATTTGGACTGATTGACCGTTTTAAGGATTCGCTTTGATATACTGATTTTGTTTTTGATTTTAACTGGACCCTAATCCACGGTACGCGCCAATGGATGAATGGCTAATGGGTTAATTAGTCGCTAGTGAAACCTCCCAGTCTTGGTGATGCTGTGAAAATTATAGCCTTACCCTGTGCGCCAGGCAACGCAGGGCTGACTGTCTATATCCTGTGTATAATCAACCCCTATAGTTATGACTTCTTTTGTATCCAACCTTGAAAAGAATCATTGCAAAAAACAAAGTAATACGGTACACCAAAAGCACTTATTGAAAAGTTGTAAAGTTGTTCTGGAGGATGTGTGTTCTCTTAGTGTTGCTGAAAAGCTTAAGACCACAGTTTCTGCTTCGGTTGAAATCCACAAAAGTAAATTGTGTCGCACAAAGAAAGCGCAACTTCAGAACTTGGAACAAAAAACCCCCATCCTTTGGGGTAAGATGAATGACACACGTTGGAGCAAATTAGACAGTGCTGTGCATAGCAAGTTAAATACTTGTAAGCATCTGTATATTACTGAGAAAGTAAAAACACTTGAAACCTTGATTTATGAAGAAGGTTCGAAAATATTTGGTTGTCAATCTTCAAAACAAACCAAAAACCTCTCTAATATTAACAGGCGTACAATTCGTTCTATAAATTTAGTGAAGGAGAAGAATATTATTTTAGTGCAGATTTCTTCGTCATCCATCGAAGAAGAACTATCTGCCTTGCGACAACTTTTACATCATGTTAGAATAAAAATTAGGGTAATGCGTCGAGGTGAAAAACGAAGGAGAAGAAAGTGTAGTTTTAAAAATGCCCAAAAATTATTCAGGAAGGATCCCTACCAAGCAGGAAAAGACCTACTCAACCCTAAATCTTATGTTCATCTTTGTGTCGAACAGTCTATTTTGTACAACCACAAATTATGCAACTTGAGTGACGATCTTCGCGACTCTTCTCTGCCGGTTCTGCCAGGTCTTCCACCACCTCCTCAAATCAAAAAACCTTTCTCATCTTCAACTTTCAAATTTTCTGACAAACACTTCAGCCCCCGGGCTGAACGGCAACGGCATATCGTACAACGTGTACAAAAAATGTACAAATATTTCATCCTTCTTGTTTAATGTATTTAAATGTTGTTTAAAAAATTGTATTGTCCCTATCCAATGGCGTCATGCCCAAGAAATTTACATACCTAAGTCAAAAACTCCTACGTCGACCAACCTAAAAGACTTTCGACCTATAGCTCTTCTAAATGTTGAAGGTAAATTATTTTTTAGTATTCTGTCAAAGCGTCTGGAAACGCATATCATCCACAACAACAAGTTAATTAACACATGTCATCGATTTGGACAGCCTTGAAAGATGCACGTTCGGAAAAAGCTGACCTTGCCACCATTTGGTTAGATATAGCAAGCGCGTATCCATCAATTCCGCACAGATTAATCTTTTTTGCTCTGGAAAGATATGGCATATCCCCAAGTTGGATTGCCATTGTGAAGAAATACTACTCTGGTCTGTACAGCAAGCAAATGGCACCAACACCTTAAAGGTATCTTTGCAGGTTGTACATTGTCCATCATTCTGTTCGTGTCTGGTATAAATGTTGTCTTGTCGATTTCTTCGCCATGGAAGTAGGAGCTAGAGGGTATTGTGCGAACACTATCACCTACTGCTTAAAGCGTCTCGGGTTTCCAAACTCACTAACCACTCGCACAGCTAAACAGCTAAGCCGCAAAAGCATGGAAACCTCTTTCTGTATTTGGTTAACAAGGAACACTACAGAATGGTCCAACGATACCACCCCCTGTAAAAGCGACCGTGAACATTCTAAAAGCACCGACAAAAAACGACCTTGCAAAATCAATAACCATCACTCAAACAACATTGACAACCGAATTTCAGGCTTTACACTTGCTATGCAATCTTGCAAGCTCTGAGTGTGTGTCCGTTGTTGTGCTCTCAATGGCCGTCTGAGTCTTCTTGCATCTCTCCAATTACAAAGGCTGTCGTACTTAATATGTCTATGCTCAAACGTTCTCCATCCAACATCGACCCATCAAATTTTCTTTGGGCTTTAAAAAGGAAAATATTAGAAAGAGACACTGCTTTTAACTACAACACTCAGCAAGATGTTCCTGAAATTCTCAATACAGTTTTGGATGAGTTAAAAGGCTCTTCTTCACGCGCTGACTATATGTCTAGGGTGACCACCACTTCAACGGTAACATGTGATACCTGTTTTTGTTCCTCTTCAAGAGAGGATACATCAAACATTTTAACTCTTCCCACTTCTTTATCCATTTCACAAGGACTCACCCAATTTCTTAAACCCGAGTCACTATCAGGGGAAAATAAATGGCTTTGCCCACAGTGTAATACACACCGGGAAAGCACAAAAGAAGCATCTATCAGTCACTGCGTGTCAGTGCTGATTGTGCAGCTCCTTAGATTTTCTGCTGCCCAAAACACTTTTGCCAAAGACACCCGTTCTGTCAATTGCTTTTCCGAAAGCGAAAACCCTTTAAATGTCCAGATTTGCTCGGAAAATGACATCTCCTTCAGCAGCAAGTTTTCTCTAATTGCGACCATAAATCATTCAGGTACCATAAAATCTGGACATTACTGGGCAAACATATATGACCAAAAATCTAAGGACTGGTTACAATGCAATGATAGATCTGTCCAAAACATTCACCCGTCATCTCTGAATAGTTGCCAGGTCTACGGCCTTTTTTACATCCGTAGGTAACAAATTGTAACCAAACAGCAAGGGGGTTAGATATTTTGTCTTGTCTTTGGGTGTGACGACCCCACTTATTACCCCAGTCCAGTAGGGAGGTTCAAGTTTGCTAACTGAACTTTCAGGTTCGATGATCCTGCTGACCTAAGTCTGTCATAAGAAGCATTGCAAGGGGGCAAACACTAACTTGTGTTGTCTTGGTGGTTTGACACCCACCCATATTACCCCAGTCACCTTCCAGGCCGGTCCTTTGGAAAACACAGCAATGATCTGTGTAACGCTGAGTGTTGGGGCCCCGTAACACGTGTAAGGCTACTGCCAGGGTCACAAGTACTGGCACACAGATCGTTGGCTGCATGATTTACCCTTTCATTCGTTTAGGATTTTTAAATAATTTATCCATTTCAGGATAGTCAATTTTATGATAAGTTTTACTTATTCCATGTATGTTTGTTTAATTCGTTTTGAATTGCCTAGTTTAATCGCCGTTTTTTGTTTTTGTTTTTTTTGTTTTTTTTTTCGCTTTTTTGTCATATAGCTTTATTTGTGTAGTCCAAGGCGGAAAAATTTGTAACATGTGTATCGGATACACCTTGAAATAAGGGGAATGACTATTCAGGTCATTTTGAACTATTATTGTCAAATCACCGACATCGTCTAAAGACAAGTTTTGTCATCGCACTACGTGCTTTGTAAAGTAAGTTAAAAATTTGTATTGATAAATGTGAAACATGGCTTCTAAACGTACAAATAAAAACAATGATAATAGAAAAATAAATATTAAAAAAGCAGTATTTAAAAGAAAAAGTATAACAGTATAACTTCACAGTATTTAAAAAAATACAGAATAATTTATAGCTTGCTAATAATAGTGTGCATGGTGAATAATATTTCTAATGTTTCAAAGTCTTTAATTTTAATACAGAGTGTGGGTGTTTAAAAGAAAATTAAATTTGTGACTCATATTCGGGGCAAGATCAAAGATAATGTTATAAAGAAATACATTTTCCCTGTTTTATCCCACCAAAAAAACACTTTTATATTATATTTTTTCTTACTGGAAACTTAGCATAGAAGTTACATCCGCGAAAAAAAAAAATTGAAAAATTTCAACTCTAAGGGGCTACCGTATCCTTAATGAAATCTGCCGCAGCACCTGGTACATCTACTAGACCAGCAATTTTTTGAAGTGGTCGTTGAGCCAAATTTTTAACTGTGCTTATTTCGGAATCTTTAGAGGGTATAACCTCTACATAGCCATAACCACCTGTTTTTAGACAAGTATTATCATTACAGCTTGCTGTTTTGTCATCTCATTATCAATCCATCAGCAGTGTTTTCAATGAGATGCCGATAAACATGTACCAAATCTTCGGTTGAAGCAGCCCCTTTGCAAGCATAACTAGCAATGTATATTTTTAGTGGGAGAAGGTCCTGATCGATAATGGGTTGACTGTCACAATTTGCTAGCCAACTAAGTAGGCGTGTTTTTACATGCATCATCAAGCGAGGATGATCACGTGGTCCTCATATCTAGGATGTTCCCCTTCTGTTATGACAGCATGGATAGCTTTGACTTTTCGGGCATGTTTAGATGACGATATTATCTTTTTTTGGCTAGGAACGAAGATTTTTAAGAAGCATTTTACTTCCAGCTAGCTAGCTAGCCTTAGTTATTACTATTCAGTTCAGTATAACATCATTTTATCGTAGCAAATATTATTTATTTTTATGTTGAAGTTGTGTCTATCTAGCTAGCTCCTTAGCTACCTCTGGCTAAAAAGTGAAAGTGGCCAAATGCAGTTTGGCTGCAACACAATTCTTAACAGTTCTTATGCTTATTGCAGTTAGGCGGCTACCACTTTTATTACTGGTTTGAAAACTTATGCTGCAAAATAAAATTGCTGACTATTTTTTTAACTAAACAGGATGACAACTGGTGGTTTCCTGAATTTTTTTTAACTCAAGTCGCGATGAAGTTTTTTTAAAAATTTTGTTATGCCTATACTCAAGTGCAACACGGTTTACCTGTACTAAGCGCTCAGTCCAGTGTCACGATTAATTTGTTAACGTTTACTGAAACTTATCCTGCAAAATAATTGATGATGAAGTGACAAAACAGCTGGCTGTTGTGATATAACTTGTCTAATGACGGCTGGTTAATTATTATAGTGGTTGTAACCCAAAGCTTGTCCGTATGTGACAATTATCTCCTTGGAGAATGTCTTTTTGGAAGCACATTCTTTAGATGAGCAAAACCTCTAGACTTTAAATCTAAGACTGAACTGGTGGAGTTTATCATTGTGCTTGCACTTTGTAATTTTCCTTTTTAACTTCTTTTGTGATGATAACTGTATCTTCGTCACACACCACATTTTCTCCTTTAGCATGCTTAGGTTTTTTTTCCATGGGTCTTCTAATGTTATATTACAAGAGGATTGCTGTTTATTCTGCAAATCTTGCTTTGTTTCCACATTATTTATCGGTATGTCATAAATCGCGTCATCAATAGAAACAACGATACGATTTGCAGCTGTCGACTTTTCTTTTTCCAAAGTTTAACAAAAGTTATTGGTTTTGGCGGACGGTGTCAATGAATGTGGTTGGTGTCTTGCAGGAGGCAGAGGATGCTTACTGAAGGGCCCGCACCAGATCCCAAGCATGAGTGAATTTCACCAATCCTCATGTTTCCACATTCATAGGTGTTTGTTTCAGTACAGTGGAAATCCATTAGCTTTCCGATTATCCCTGTAAAGGGGAGAATGCAGAAGTTCTCCAGCGGCTTCTTATTCTTTGGAGATAAACCTCCTTTTTTTCATTAAACTTTCCGTCTTAAACGACTAGTTTTATCTGCATTTCGATGTAGTTACTCCTATTCTCTCAAGTTCTTCTTTTATAACATCTGTCTTTACAACAGGAACCTTTTCAGAGATACGTATATTCAACGCAAATTTTATCTTCTCTGTCGCAACACCAACTCTTCAAAATCAGACTTTAACTTTTTCGGTTTGGGAAGTATTGTGGAAATTTATGATGTCGGAAGGAGGTTTGAATTTAGTTTTTTATTTTGCTCAATAGAAGTTGATTTTCCAAATCTTCTAAAATATTTGCTTCGATAACTAATTTTCCTTTTTCAAGTATGTCAAAGACTTAATTTGGTTCAGTTGGAGAAAGGCAGCACAGATTTAGCGCATGTTCTTCGCCAGTCGAAAGAACTTGCACCAAAGAAATTGAAACGCTACTGAAACAGATGTTACTTGCGGTTAGTGTAATCCATGAGCAGGGAATCGTACATGCAGACTTGAAACCCGCTAATTTCCTATTTGTTGGTTCTGTTTTGAAACTGATCGACTTCGCTGACAATATTCAGGTAATAATTGACTGCAGTAGACTGCGAATAGACAATTTCTTTATAACCATTAGGATTTATAAGATTTAAAATTTTTTAACATGACGTTTGCTTATATAGCAGAAAAAGGGGTTTACTGAACAAGTTCATAGAAGGGGAGAGAATACTTTGATTTGCTTATGAAATGATAGACTTCTTTCGTCCCCTTTTTGAAGTAATATCTTTCGGCAGCCTTGATTTCTTCTTCATGAAATAGGATTGAATGAGGGATTGGCCTTTTTTGTTGATTTGATACGATTGATGAGAATTTTGCAGAATATAATCACGTATGCTATGATATTGATGATCATGCTGAATTTATGTTTGAGGGGGTCTAGAAGGTATTGTGAATATTGATGACGTTTCTTCATCTCTTCTAGTAGAGTTTGTGAAATGTTTGAG
This sequence comes from Hydractinia echinata, assembly GCA_030067915.1. Taxonomy (NCBI): domain Eukaryota; kingdom Metazoa; phylum Cnidaria; class Hydrozoa; order Anthoathecata; family Hydractiniidae; genus Hydractinia; species Hydractinia echinata. The sequence goes on along the minus strand of JASGCC010000013.1, from coordinate 737,272 downwards.
GTTGAAATATGATGAACTTGGATGATCTTTTCACGAAAAATAGAGGAATGAAATTTAAGCACAATAAAGTGAATCAAAAACATACCGTTGAGAATACTTCCTCTCATATTGCGTGCCTTTGCCTCTCTACGTATTTTCGCGAGATAAATTGTACACACATTTAAGAATAGTGAGATCATCAGATTGATGAAGGTCATCACAATTTTGCCACTTTAGAAAAGTGTTTTTGTGACAGTCGATCTTTTCGATGCCATGTTTCCTTCCACTTACAATAACAGTTCAACTGAAATTTTTTGCATCCGAATTAAACAAGCTCATTCGAAAACTAAATTATTTCGTAATTTCGGCTTTTTGACATAGAAAATAAGTGAAAAATATACCCGTTCGTGATCTTAAAAATTGAATGAATGCTGAAGGATATATTCTTAAAAAATGTGATTACATCATATGGCTATATCGTTAATAATAAAACACCATATCACAAACGGCAACAACACATTGAGCATAGATCAATGGATAATGAGCCACAGTAGTTGTATTCTCTAAATAAAAATACTCAAAAGCAACAAAAGTGAAAGTTTCGAAATATACTTCATGTTCAAAATATTCTGGCCGTTTCTAACACAACTACCCAGGGCATTTTTTTCATGCACTCAGTGTTTTGTACCGCTGTCATTTTCGTGTATATCAATTCATAATGGCAGACCCATCAATACTATATACAGAAACGCGAAACTTTTGAATAGTTGAAAATTCTTGCTCTTTAAGAAATAGAGCGAAAGTAGGAATAAGATTTTGAGTAAAATTATTATAATTTGAAATATTGTCCAAGGGAAACGACTTATCGTTGCCGTCTTCATTGATTCGCGGAAACGAAACGATCGTTTCCGCTAAATTTCTAGGCCTGTAGTGGTGACTGTTGGTCATCAACACATTAGTAAAAATATTAATGCAGAATGGCAAACAAGACGGAGACGCCGTTACTACAGGAGAATAGTTACCTCTGTATTACTGCTATTGCTCAATACGTGATAATACTTAACTTGAATACTTCTTTAATTGTGAATTTAAAAGACCGTTTTAATCCATATTTTTGTGTTAATATCGAAAAATACTGATATAAAAACGTCTTGTTATCTTGAACTCTCAATGGTTATCTCGAACTCTAAAGAGAGACCGGCGAAAAAAGTTCAAAATTGCAAGTGTTCGAGATAACAGATGCAACTAGTGTGTAAGTTCGAGATACTGAAACTTTTATCAATTTCAGTAGTAAGAAACAGCAATGTAATATTTTGACCATTGCGGTCATTATCAATCTGGCAAAAAGTATACAATCTATGTTAAAAGTCTATAAACTTAAAACGAAAAACGATGTAAAAATCAATTTCAATTGTGTTGTGTTATTAAAATAGCAACAGTGCTAATATATAACATTCAAAGTTTGATTTTGAGCTCCCTGCTTCTATATTGGTCTTTATTGTTAAGCTGTGAATTACATTCCCTGATGAACAAGGCTTGCATTGTTAAAAGGTGCTCTCAGCCACGAGTTACCTAACATCTTTTGTCGGTGGAAATATTTTTCGATAATTTTCCGCGAAGCATCACAAAAACGTTTTTGATCGCCTTTTTAAATGGCCTGGTAGAACAGAGGTGTAGGTTAGTTACAAAGCTTCTCCATTCCAGAAGCACCAATGTTCCATTTCGTAATGGCCTGACAGACGGAAACTGTCAGACGTTTTTTTCCACACAACACACTTTGAAAGTAACTCATATGACGGCAATTTACTAAATGTAGATTTCAGCTCTGAGCAGAATATAAACGGCAAGCGTTTATCAGGGGTATAGGTTGATGTACCATTAGTAACATCTTTTTGGTATTTACACCATGACTGGGTACCTTTCAGATAATAACTGTGTTGGGCTTCGTGCAATCATAGAGCCAGCTATAGTGGGATAAAATATTGTCCATATCTTTCAGATAATAACTGTGTTGGGCTTTGTGCGATCATAGAGCCAGCTATAGTGGGATAAAATATTGTCCATATCTTTCAGATAATAACTGTGTTGGGCTTCGTGCGATCATAGAGCCAGCTATAGAATTTTGAATTGCTGTTATGTTGCCCTGATTATGTCTGATGGCATATCCATAATACGTTTGAATGTGCTCGACAACAACATCTGTCAGTCGTCCTTAACCACCAACACACTTTCCATCTGACAGTGTAACACCTCGCTTCTTATTATTTTTATAACTTCTCAGTGCAGTACCCATTCTCTTTTTTATATATCCAATGCAGTCCTCCTTAATTACATTATAGCTGTCACTAAATTTAGCATCTACAGCTTGTTTTACCTTTCCGAAAGAATTTGTATCACCGTCTCCCCAAATGTTGTATATTGAAGATTGTGCTTTTCAACTGACCGAACAAACATTTCAATTGCTGCATCTTTTTCCTATGTGATTTACCATGCATTCGTTGTTATGTTGATGTTAAGCATTCCAGGCAGCAAATTTGCTCGGAACCGTAAGCTTTTGTGGTTCGTGTGCTTTACATTTATAGCATACCAAGCCTTTAACTTCATAATCGAGTACCTCTTCGGTTTCTACTCATATATTAAATCCAGCCCGAAGTTGGGAATTATCTCCATATCTTTTTTGCCATGTACTATCAACTGATACAGGAACTTCCACTATAGTAATTTCATTTTGTGGATTGTAAATTTTTTTAGACGACAAGCGGCATCATGCATTTTATCTGCACAGTCAGTGGTAGCTGCTTCGAATGATTTATTTATGACCACCACCACAAGTTATAGCTGTATACACTGATCATACACTGATCGTGTATTAACTTTGGCTTTGCCACCACCACGACCATGGACACGGTAATTTGTATCAAAACAATATTTGTTGTTACAATTTATACACTGTAATGTCAACACTTCAAAGAGTCTTGTCTTCTATTGTTGTCTTGTAACAGGTTATATTTACCTTTTTTGTTACACTTGACACATTTTAAACAGGCATTTATTGCAGCAAGAAGAATTTTTGAATTAACAACCTTGTTACTGTGCGCTTCTATAGTTTCTCTTCCTCCTGGTCACAATTGGCTGATTGCATTCTAATTCAAACCTGGAATTCGATAGTTTTCATTTTGACACAGGTATTTCAGGAGTGGAAGATGAAGTTGGTAATGATGGCTGCTCTATTTGTTGTGGTTGTGGTATAAATGTGCTTGCTTCTTTCATCTAACTCAGAATACCACTAAATAGGTTTCTTCTGGTAAGAACTTCTTGCCCTATTTCCAGGCATTATTTTAAATTAAAGTAATTTTAAGTGGATTTTGGGGCATTTGCACATAAATATCTGTTAATTCCTTCACAAAAGTGCTTTTAATTTCCAATTGATACTAATCTTTAAAAAAGTCATGTTTGAAGGTTAGGCAATTTTCTGATTTTGCTTTTGAAACATTGCATCTAGCTCAGCAACTCGATCTTTAAAAATAGTATCACCCATCCAGCTTTTCTTCTGTGATCTGTATCTGCACGGCAAATTTGTGACATTTTTAAAGCACCTTGGTATCTTTAATTTTTCCATTAAAAACATTGGAAGTTTGACCCCCCCCTGGCGGAATTAGCTGACCAGTTGTTCTTATTTTACTATTCTCGCCACTAGAACACTTTTCGGATATTAAATGAAATGTTTTTGAGGACCAAATAATCAGCAATGCGCTCGAGGTGGGATTGGTATGTCCATGGATGTTTCTCAATTACATCGTAAGGTATGACAGTATTATTTCTTTTTCTAAAATTTTCACTGTTGTGTTTAGTTATTTTACTTCCAATACCTGATCGAATAGGTTGGTTTCATTCTTCTTCCTTTACTTGCAATCTCAAAAATGCATATAAGATAACACTTGCAGGGTGGTGATTCGATGTCTGTGACGAAATTACTTTGGGGAAGTTAAAGCTGTTTTACTCTTTTTTTTAGATGCCTTAATCATTTTTTTCAAGATTCCCTTCCCGATGTGCTATGGGTTAAATTGATGAATGATCTCTGTGAATTTTGGATCTTTCTGCATCAATTTTTTTATAGACGCATGTCTGTCCGTAGGAATCCGCCCCCCCCCCCCCCTCAATAACCTATCTCGAGATTCTTTGTCTTGGATTCATCCTGGTAGGGATCCACAGCATACCGCTCAATTGATACTGTCTTTGGGTGTAACGACCCCACTTATAACCCCAGTTCTGTAGGGAGGCTAAGTTGGCTCACTTAGTCTACAGGGTTAACGATCCTGCTATACCTGATGTTAGGAAGAAGCTATATAAGGGGTTTTCATTTCTATCTTTCTTGTTTCCGTGACTTTACATCCACGTTGATTACTCCACTGTCTTCAGGCTGGTCCTGACCTACGGCTGGTCCGAAGCAAATGGCTGGTCCAAAGCGACAACTACCCGTGTAAGGCTGAGTGTTGGGATCCCGTAACACATGTGGAAAGCTACTGCCAGGTTCACAAGTCCTGGCGCTCGGGTGGTTGTCTACTCATATTTATAGTTTTATATTTATTTATTTATTTTTATAGTAAATTCTTTGTTGTATTGTTGTCGTTATGTCTGTCTTTTGTTTTCATGTTGTCAGTTTTTGTGTACCGACCGTTAGTTGTACGTATTGTATTGTGTAGAGAGGGTTGTTTGGTTCAATTACCTTGAATCTACAGATTACCCTTGCAAAAAGGGAGATCTTGCACTGCGTTTTGATCTTTAGAGGGTGTAACCTCTACAATTTTAACTTCAAAGGTCGTTAGACCAGTTCCATCATCACAGCTTGCTGTCTTGTTATGTCAAAATCATCAACTGTTTCAAAGAAATCATCCAAGTCACAAGCAACTTCGACCACTAGCTTTAAGGACACGAATCCCCAGGGCGTAACAAAGAGCTCCACTACCTTGCCTGCACAAGAATCACTAGGCAGCAACAGCGGCTTGCTAAATTTGGGCAACACATGTTACATCAATTCCATCTTGCAATGTTTTTATGTGTTACCCGCAGTCGCCACAGCCATCTCTGCAAATGATTCCAATATGGCGATAGGTAAAAGTTTTGTAAGTATTCTACGCAAATTATCCTCCTCCAAGGTTCCAGTGAACCCTTCTTCATTTCTAAATGCATTAAAAGGCCATGTTTCTAATGCAAGGGGCGCTGCTTTTAATCCGTTCTCTCAGCAAGATGCCCTAGAGATTCTCGAGTATCTCATACCAGAGTTGTCCTTAGCCTTTCCTTTCTTTGGTAGATTATTCAACACTCGTGTGAAAGTCTGCACAACTTGCAGCACTTGCAATAATATTAGCACCTCTGAGCAAGTAAGTCCATTTCTTCAACTGCCCTTGACATCGACTGTGCAATCTTCAATAGATACCTTTTTGGAGAGCGAAGAATTGTCAGGTGTCAACTCGTACTTCTGTCACTACTGTAATAGTTACCAAACTGCAACAGTTGAAAAAGAGGTCGCAGAGTGCAGTTCAATTTTGGTTTTGCAATTAAAGCGCTTTGCCTATAACAAAGGTCTTGTGTCTAAGGTTTGTTCTCCTGTCACATCTTATCCGGGCACCGTTTCTATACCTATCACTGTAGACAGTGAAGTCTCTTGTCGCAAGCACTACAACTTAAGGGCTGTAATTAACCACTCTGGAAATTTGAACAATGGCCATTACACTACTGTTGCTTATAACCAAGTGCATGGTAAGTGGTTTCATTGCAACGACAGAGCAGTGGTCCCTTGCAAACAAAGCTTGCTTAATGGTGTACAACCTTACATCCTTTTCCTTGAAGAGCTTAGGTAAATTGCAGTTAGCACCACAACTTCCGGTTTATGTCAGCAAGGGGGTTTGACTATCCTTATTTTATTTTTATTTTTTATTTTTATTTTTTTTATTTTTCTATTTTTTTTTTTGTAGTCTTGTCTTTGGAGAGTGACGACTCCACTTATTACCCCAGTCAAAATAAAAGCGAAAAACAAATAAAAATTACGCCAGCAAGGGGGTTTGACTGTACCAGGTCCTATCTTTGGAGAGTGACGACTCCACTTATTACCCCAGTCAAAAAGGAAAAAAAAAAAATTATGTTAGCAAGGGGGTTTGACTGCACTGGTCTTATCTTTGGAGAGTGACGACTCCACTTCTTACCCCAGTCACACAAGATTGTACAGAGTAGGACAGATGAAAAGTTATGGATGAAAGAAATGTCTAGTTCCTGCTGAAGACTGTTCGCAGACCTCTTTTGAGGTGACTCAGCTAGACATTTTGGGTACCTTGGTTCAGGAATATGAGTCGAAACCCTTGTACCCTTTACAGAAGTCCTGTCCTACTCTCTCTGTCTGTTTGTTTGTTCAATTTTTGTGCCAATTATCTCCTTGGAAAAAGGAAGAATTGTGTTCCTTTATATGAGCATATTCTTTAGAGGAGCAAAACCTCTAGAATTTAAATTTTAAGACTTAACTGGTCGAGTTTATCATTGTGCGTGCACTTTGTAATTTTCATTCTTTTCTTTCATAGGGTTGTTCAAATTGAATCAAACTTGGCACACTTATAGTACGTCATAAAAGGAACAAAATGGCAGCAATAAATTTTTGCTTGCGTCAGCGCATTTTCTGTGACGTCATCAGAAGCTTGAAATTTGTTTAAAATGCCACTTTTGTGTGTTACTTTTGTTCCAGAGCGAATTTTTGCATTCTGTTTGAAGTTTCTGAAAGCTAAATAAAAGTTATTTAACATATGTTTTACGTGGATCGCATGAAAAATTGCCTGAAAATCCGTTTTTTCCTGATTTTCGGGTAAAATCCGACAAAATCGGGAAATCGGGTGTCCTAATTATGCAAAATGATTCTTCTTAATAAAACAAAGTTGTGTTGCAAGTTTCAAGTCCTAAGGATAATCTTAACAGGAGTTATTAAATTTTTCCCATTATAAGGATTTCATAGAGATATTTAGGGGTAGTTTCGAGTAATTGCCAATATCAAAGCCTCTGAAAGGTATGGGACCTAAAAATTTGGCATGCAGGTGTCTAATAGATAAATATTGAAACTCAGTAAGTTTTATAGCCATATAACATAGCAAAAAGGAATTATTTAAAAAAAAACGTCAGGGGGGCGGAATCAGCCTGGAAAGTAGATTGCACTCAAAGTCTAACCTCTTCATGTGATCTTTTTTTTGCTCTTTTCTTTGCTGTTTTCTTCGATGTTATTCTTTGCTTTGGTTTCTCCTTATGAGAAAATATTGATGGTACCGCCCCTCTTAACTCATAACATAGCCTCCCATATTTCGGAGGATTATCTCTGCCCATTGCTTGTCATCCTCGTCCCCAGGGTTTGTTGCCTATGTCAAAGGCTAGCGCTTACTCGATGTCAAAAAGGCAAAAGCGCCTGGGGACGAGGTTGATTTCTTGGAACCATGCTTTCCGTAATTTATCATCTTTAGTAAAGCGAAAGATACTTTTATCTTTTTCCTGCTGACTTTTTTTACTGCAGCGATAAGCAGCACACGAGGTCATGATTCTTCCACAGACCCAAAGATTTTAGCGCGCATCTCATCGGAATATAAAACTTAGGGGCCCGGTTTTCACGCAAATATTTTTGAACACTTATTTCCTATTCAAAACTCAGGCTGACATTGCAGTTGTACCTAATTGGTATAATATTAAAACATTTTAAATACTTTTTGTGGATAAAAAATCCAAAAATGTATTTGGTTGCACGATATAACAGTAATTTCATTTCCGTATTTTTTCTTTCTCTTTACATAAATTTTTCCCAATATGTACAAAGCCCTTTATTTTTTTCCAAGTTACGAAAAGAAGAAAAAAAGCAATAAATTATTCGTTCGAATCTCGCCCCTTGGTGACGGGGGTAAAATTCACATTTGTTTTTTTGATAAACACATTCATTTTCATGAGACCCATAGGTCTTGTGTTTTGATGGAATATGACCAATTTAATGGAAAACATATTACAAAAGCCTTGTTTTCGTGCACAGCGCTGATTTCAAAATGGAGAATGTGATCAGAAGCATGGAGGGGAAGCTTCGAATATCAGAAAAGCAACATTACAGCTTGGAAGTTATATTCTTCAACTTTTAACTTGAAATTCGTAAATAGTAAGATTTGATCTCTCAATTAACGGAATACTTGATATAAGCAGTCACTACCTTTACCAAGCTCCATCCGTAATCAGCAGCACGTTTAGCTTCTTTACCGCTAAGCAAGGCTGCAACTGGTTTCGAATAACTTTCTGTCGTCTCTGTTTAGTTGAAATAGGAATTTGTCGTACAAATTTTTTTGATTGGCTGACAATACAATGTAATGGTTCGCAAGGCAGCTCCCCGTTATTAGCGAGCCCAGACTGCAAAAAAGAACAGTTTGGTGCTGGATATAGCAGTGCTTCAGCACGTTGACCCCTTTCAATTCACTGTCAAGCATCTTCAGGAGTACATCCTTTTTATTTTCACACCCAAGTTTGACTTCACGTTCATGGAAATCTGTTGCGATATCAACCTTCGATATGTTATATCTATAATGTAAAAATTTCTTGTTTAATGCGCTTCGACCGTATGTCATACAATGTAAAATTTCTCGTTTAATGCGCTTCGACCGTAGTCATAGCTCAAAGAAATTCCAGCTTTTGCTGCAGTGACGTATGCTTTATATTAAATACATGTAACAACTCATTCGACCTCTCTGCGTGCATTCCACATGCCAAACAACATTAGTGACCCCCTTTTTAATAACCAGCCTGACAAGCAGGGCATTAAAACCTTAAAAAATTAATTTAACTCTAGACTTCTAACACTTAACTGGTCGAGTTTATCATTGTGGTTGCACTTTGTAATTTTCCTTCTTCGTACATTAAATACAACAATTGAAAAAAGAAAATTAAAAAGGGGTAAGCGTTATCAAAGCTTAGATTGGCTTACTGTGAGAAAATGTCGCGGTTTTAGTGCTTTTTTGACAATACTTTTATGACAAACTGGCTATACCCTTTATTATTCCTAGTTTATCTGAGACTTCGATGTCTTCCACAATTGTGTTGGTTAAGTTTCGTATTATATTCATGCGACTTTCGCTGTACATTATTTGCTGATCATAAGAAGGACATCGACTAACATGTAAAACACAGGGGTTTCAACGAATTTTAAAAATTAAGCTGGTTAATGCATTTATATTTCAGAAGATGGTAATCTTTGAACGCTATCAAACACACAATTTCGGCTTATGTCTCCACCAGGAACGAAGTTTTTCCGTCCGAAATTTGTTTCTGCCGAAGGTTTTTTTGTCCGAACATTTTGGTTTTTCTATTCTTTTTAAAAAAGGACCAGTGCATAGAAATTATATATAGGGTAATCAGAGAATTAATAAACATTACGGTTTGTGAACTTATGATTTTCGATATTTTCACATTAGGCTGAGGCTCTATCTATAAAGTTGGATCCTGAAGACCCTGTTTTAGATCTTGATTGCATATATGTACACTATAAATGCTTTTAGCCTTCTTTTTATAATCTTGTCCGAAAATTTTTCCCCTGAAATAAAAAATTTTTGCTCAAAAATTTTTATAGCTGAAGTTTTTCCAACGAAAATTTTAGATCTTAAGTCAAATTTTGCGTTCCTCGAGTATTTTTTTTGTATAAAACTCTATACTGTTCTTACGTAAAATCAGCAAATCCTTTTCCATCTGTAAGTGTTCATGATAACACACTGCAGTACCTGACTGGCTAACATTTTTTCCAAGTCTATAACTGTCTTTAATTAAAACTTCATAAAGTTTAAAAGTAGATAAGCTTGTATTGCAAGGGCAGAGTGAAGTAGCTTTAAAATAGCCAATTTGGACCCAACCAACTGCTTCAATATTTACAAAAAAATCCTTCAAGTTTAATTAAATATTTATATATAGCTACATTGCTTTTCAACATTTGGCTATATTTTTTGTAGTATTTTATTATTATTGTCTCCAAACCGCCATTATTACTTAACTTGTTCGATGATGTTCAGCGATTTATTTGGACAAAAACCACATGTCCGTTCTGGTCTGGAAATTATGATATTAGCAAACTTTGTCTATTTTTTGTATAATTTATGCGATATTTGGAAAGAGCATTCATTAGTGCAATATTTAGTGTAAAGTCTACGGAACTAAAATGCGCATATCAAGATTTATGGACAATTTAGGTATGTTTTTTATTATTATCTCTTTATATAATCAAAATAGGCTAGACTTTTTTTGAAACTTATAGTCACAATTGTTATCAACATAAAAATAAGCCAGGTGTCTTGATTCCCGTCTGGGAGAAGCAACTTCATTAAAAATGTTTAAGTAATGTAATCAAGGTGTTAATTTAGGAGTTAAAAGCCTGCAGACCAGATATATAATATCACTTTCAAGGCCTTGAACTCGTTATTAAGCAATTTTTTGTGGTTCTAAGTTCAAGTTTTAAAAAATTTCCGAAAACCGTGTAGAACCCCACCTAAACTGCATCGAGTTCTCTCTTTTATTTCTCTTTCAGGGAGCCAAAGAAGTCCATTTTAACCTTGCCAACTTTTATGTCAGTATCAGATTTCTTTAACATGCTTTTTAAATTTTAGCAACTCCTAGACGACAAATTTTGCCCTCAGTGTTCGTTAATTCAGAAAGCTAAAGTTTAGGACCAAATTTTGAATTGTTTAAGTGTCCTTATTGTCCAATTGCTGAGATATACATCAGTGAATAATTCTTTGTATAAAGACAGCAGGTCGGTCCAGTGCCTGCCTAAAAAAAACCATGTCTTAAAAGTGCCATCCCACCCAACTGTTGACGTGTGTTTTAGTAGTAAATACAATGTAGTTGCCACCATCAACCATTCTGGCACATTGAATGCAGGTCATCACTGTCGGGCACAATTGTAACACCTGGGTCATGTGTGACGACCGTGCCATTTCACCGATAGCTTCGTCAAAATTGAACAATTGCTCAGCTTACTTCTATTCTTTCGTATATGTTAGTTTACCATTTCCAAAAGAGGTCAATTGGAGGAGTAAGTTTTCCTGGCGGTTGCAATTTACCCCAGCGATGGTTCAGCTTACCGTGAACTTGCTCACTCCCTTTTTCGTTCTTGAGACCATGTAAAAGGCATAGGAAGGGGACATTGCGTCTTGTCTTTGGGGTAGAATATCCAACTTATTACCCCAGTGCCGTAGGGAGGCGAAGTTTGCATATTTTGCCCTCAGGGTTGACGACCCTGCTGCCATGAGTCACTTTTAAAATGAGTTTCAAGCAGGTGTTTTTTATCTTTTCTTTACTCCGGATAAAACCCCAGTTACGTCAGGCTTGTACTGTCTTTATACTGGTCTGTGGCATCTATTATCTGAGTATGGCTGAGTGTTGGGTCCATTAACACGTGTAAAGCTACTGCAGGAGTCAAAGGTTCTGGCCCACAGTTTATTGCTTGGATCAGTTTAATTATTAGAACAGTTAAGAATCTCTTTATAATTTATTCGTTTAAGGATATTCTCCTAATGATAAGTTATTCATTTATTTTACGTGTCTGTTTAATTCAGTATGAATTGCTAAAAAAAGATTTTTTTGACTATCTGTTGCGTGTGTGTATTATTGTGTATATTATTGCTCTTGTTGTTCTGATATACTGTGTGTTATTTCTGTGTGAGTCTGAATGGTCATTGTATTTCCTGCTTAGCCCTTTTCTAAATCCTTGCAACAATGTTGATTTTGTAAAAACGCACAATCTTTAGAGAGTATAACCTCTAAATAGCAACAACCTTCTGTTTTAAGACAAGTATTATCATTACAGCTTGCTGTTCCGTCACCTCATCATCAAATTTCTTCCTTCTGGTTTACCGGGTTGCGCAAGTCCTAGTGAAATTGATGGAGAAGTAGGCAAAGTTAACATGCCTGAGGTTTGTTCTGTTAAGGAGGAACGGAAACGTGTATAACATTTCACGGTAGAAGTGACTGTGATTTGAGACAGTAATCAGCGGGAAAATAAGAGGCTTTAATTCCTCCAAAAACTATTTGCAGAATTTCAGGTACATATTGCTAGTGTTATAGTTAGAGTCATCGTCTTTCTCTGATAGTCTTATTTTTAAGGCCCAAAGGAAATTCGATGGGTCGATGTCAGGTGGAGAGCGTTTAAGCATGATCATATTAAGTGACACAGCCTTAGTAATTAGAAGGAAGACTCAGATGGCCACTAAGACCTCAACAAGGGGAATACACTTAGAGCTTAAAAGTTCGCATCTGCATAGTAGGTGTTGCCTTTGTTAATAGAACCGGGTCTTCTTGCAGGTACTGTAGTTAAAGTTTATTGCTTTGGTGTAGTACAATGTGATTTTCGGTTATCGATGTTGTTAGAATTGTGAGTACTGGTTTCACAGTGAGTACTGCTGTAAATTTTAACAATTTCAATAGTAGACAAACACACTCAAACGTTTACAAACAGGATACGGAATTAAAAAATCAAGAGGTTTTTCTCGTTTATTTTCCATTGCTTCTGGCACATTGTCGTCTTGTTACTCAACTTCGCTTCCATAGTCTCTCTTGTCAAGTTTGCTTGCGTCGTTTTGCTTATTCAAAGGTCTCTTTTTCAAGCTTATTCAAAGGTCTCCTCAGAATGTTAAAATTTGGGGTCCTTAGTATATATTAACAAAACAACTTTTCTAGTTTCCATAATTGTCTCGGCAATTTTTCTTCCTGTATAATAGCAATGTCACTGACAGTGATTTCTTGATTCGATGACAAGCGTTCTTTTCTCAATTTTTGTTGATCTCTCAAGCCAGTTAGATACTCATGTCGCCATCGGCTCCAGAAATATTCGAAAAATTTATTCAGCTTTTGATGGTAATGTTTAAGCTTGTGTCCTTTGATAGTGAGTTTCCTGGTGGTTTGTCGAATTTATCTCAAGGTGATGTGCAAAAAACAGGTGGTTCAACGTTACACATTTTCCCAGTTCATCATGGTATATATGGGTGATGAACGGTCGGTTATTGATTATTTGTTCGATTTTTAGTCGAACTGTTTGTAATTCCTCGTAAGTCAGTCTTGCATTACCCACCTTTGTACCAACCGCACAAAACACCCACCTTGCCAAGGGGTCAACGGGACATTATAATGCCAATTTACTTCCAGCATGCTTACATAATTCTTTGTTTCGTCCGGCGTAAAACTTGTATTGTTATCCGATATTACGTCGTCAGGACAACCACGTCTCGACACTTAAGGTAGGTTTCCATACGACTGCATTTTCCGCTCAAGCCGAAAAAAGCTTGCTTTTTTCTCTTTGACGTGAATAGAACTTAATTTCCCGCTCAAGAGAAAAGGTGCTCATTCAGATTAAAATGGCTGCCGTAAACAGAAGATATGTTTATTACAAAATTTAAAATTAACTTTGTTTATATGGCACCGTGTTAAAAGAAGAAGATCTCGAAACATCAACAGAAAAGAATGTGGATAAAGAGACTTCCCTGATAAAACATCTTACTAAGGTCTTACTAAGATTCTTACCAAGTTCTTACAGTATTCTTACTAAGAATTGTGTTGAGATTTTACTACAACATTGTTGATAAAATATATTTAAAATATATTTTCGAAGATCTATCAACTTTTTTTACCAAGTTCTTGCATTATTCTTTGTATGATCATACTGTACAAAACCTACAATTGCAGAAATTTTACGAATATCATAAGGTATTAATTAGAAATTAGAGAATCATAAAAATTACTTTGTAACAAAAGCGTTGGACATTCTGATGATGAAAAAAAATAAGATAAATGAGATTCGACAACTATATTCTTTATCAATATATATACAAAGAAAGGAAAAAAATCATTCGTTGGATGGTTGAGTTTTTTTCTTTTTTCTTTTTTGATCTGGTTTACTGACGCTTGGCACATGCACCACATCTTTTCAAAGTCTTTTCGATGGGTACATGACTTTGATTAGTTCTAAAATAATACAAATAACATGTATTTAAGTTGTATTTCTAATAGTTTTAAACTGAGTGCGTATTTTTTATCATTGTTTTCTAACATTGAGCAAAATATCTACAACGTTTTTTCATTTATAAGGAAATTAAAACTAAAATAAACTTGACTAAATTTCATTTAGTTAAAATATTGTGAAGATGAAAAAATTAAAAGCATTTGATCAGAAAAAGAAAAAAAATGTAAAAAGGTAATCGAATGAAGTCCATTATCCAGTATTCACCTCCTGTGTTTCGATAAGACCTAAAGAAATAAGGTATCAGGCAATGATTTAATTATTTTTAGAATGATTGTTCAGGCACTAATCTAGAAATTGGAGGCAGCGTACCTATGCTTACAAAAAGGGCAGTGGAAAAAATGGCCCCCAAAAAATTTGGGGTTTGTGAACGCTCTAGAATGGCTAATATAGCATTTCCCAGGCTTATTTTGATAACATTCAACCAAGTTGTTTCTTCTCATCAGTACTTGTTTCCATTAGTATTCATTTAGAAACACAAAGCACAAGCCCAACTACATCACAACCATCAACGATAGTCGACGAAACAGTCACGCCGACTACGCCGTTGCCGGTACCATTATGAACGAACGAAGAAACAATGATTGCGTGATTAGCAAAATACTGACCACAGTCCCTTTCTTAAATTGTACTCAAATTACAACAAAGTATATTATGCATAAATCTTTCTCGGCGAAAAAGTATTGTTCTATATCATTCCGAAACTTTAGCTTATTTTCACAGAGACTTTGTTAACAATTTTTTTCGTTGAGAAAGATACTATATTTCCGATGAAAATATGCGTCTGTTACGATTTGTTTTCCAAATCTGTAAAACTCTGTCGACTTCCCTATTGGATAGAGGATTTGTTGCATGCGAGATGCGCATCAAGGCATCTAAACTTTTTTGGTCGAGATTGGTCCGTTTGTCGTTCATGATGAGCTTCATACGAGAAAAACCACGTTCCACCACAGCCTCTGATTGAGGCACAAGAGCATATAGACGAAGCAGAGTTCGAACATTCGGGAAGGCAGAAGAAACAACGCTATCACGCAAGAGATCGATTGCTGTTAAAGGTGATCGTTTCTTGTCGACAATACTTTTTAAGTCATCCTGGATTGCCTTAATCTCCCGTTTTGTCTTCCGCTTGTCAGCTTCAGCGTTGAGGAGTTTGGCTTTAGCGCTCTTTTCTTCACGGGATAATTCGGCCCTCAATGCAGTCTTACGAGTTGTGACATAATTTTTATAACCCGCGTATTCCATTTGAAGAGACTCGTTTGTGCAATCAATGATAGGATTGCTTAACACTGTTCGGCCTTGATAGGTATCTTTAGCAGAGTTGCCGTAAAAATCAAACGCCACTTTTAAGGAATCGTTGCCATAATTTGAAAATGTTACGTCAGTCGATTCTGGTATACCAACAGGATCAAAAACTAATAAAGATTCCACGGGTGCCATGCAGGACATATCGAATGCTGCTTCCATCTCTCCTGAAAATTTCGAAAATTCAATTCAAAAGATTTCCAGGTCATAGAGTCAAAGCGTTATGGGTCAAATCAATTTTGTTCCCAGAGAGCCCCTTTTAGTTATGAAACAACGTTGTTACGACATTATTATAAAATATGCTATTGATGGCCACAATTTCTATTTGAATACTACCCTTAGGAAAAATGAAAACAAACCTATAAATCCTGTGATGAATGGACTACCGTATTTCTCATGGAATTCTTCAGCATTGATAGAATAGTCGACTTTCAATCTTTTGCGAGTTCCGCGTGAAGCAACATTCTGTTTTGTGAACGATTCAACTTGCGTGAGAATTTCTTTGTGTGAATTAAAGCTTTTCAAATGAATGCTATTTTTATTCGACGCCATATCTCTCAAAATAGAAATTGTGGTAGCCATAACACGTCGTACTGCACCAAAATCTTTATGATCAGATTGTAAAACCATTGAAAGACCATTGATTACAGATAACACATCTTCGAGAAACGTTATCTGGAGAACTGTGTTCACATTCAAAAGCTCAGATCGATATCCTATCAATTCGGGCTTGGGATTTCGAGTAACAATATCGTCAAGGGCCGAAATGATCATCCCATATCTCTCTCTACAGCGTTTGCAAGCAGCGCCATGAGAGAGCCATCGCGTAACAGCAGCTTTTATGACATTCAGAGCCTTCAACCCGTACGCCTCTTGAATTTCTCTCAGGATGTATCGATTCTTGCTGCTGAAATGGAAAGTTTTCCACAGACCTAAAAGCAACGCATCGATTGTTTTGAGCCATGGGAAATCGTCCATCAAGTGCTTAAAACACAAAGCGAGACGATGGCAGCGACAGTTGACATAAATTGCATGAGGTGCATAGTTTCTTATCCTCCGTTGGAGACCATTATGTTCTCCTGACATGGAGTTAGTTCCGTCGAGACACGAAAATCTCGTCTTTTTAATGTCAATGTCCCTGTCTTTCATTACAGTTACCACAGCGTTCATAACGATTTCCGACTGGGTTGACGATACCTCGACTAAGGAAATAAAGTCCATAAATAGATCTTGTTTGTCTTCGTCGTATGAGCTTATGAAAATCCCAAGCATTTCTCTCCTTGCAGCATTAGAGGACTCGTCCGCAAACAATACTAAGTCAGCAGATTTTTGGATCCTCTCGTCAGTTTGTTTCCATAAATACTCGTCCAATGCAGTGAGTAATCCGTCGCATGTCTCATGAGAAGTGTATTGGGCATTCTTAGCGCAGTTACGGAGATACTGTTTTATGATAGGCTCCTCCATTTCGTTTGCAAGGAAGTCAATCATCTTAGGATATAACGCCTTGACTGGAAGATTGTTTCTTGCAAGAAAATGCACAATGCGAATCAATTTTCCTACATACAAGGAATTAGCTTCCCGTCGGTCTGCTACTGAAACTTGTGGGGCATTACCCAAGGTATCGGTGATACGGAGATTTGTCATAGCATTGACAGCGCTGATGTGCCTACTTGCCTTCGAATGGCGTTTCAGTTTTTTTCCAGCATTTTCATTGAAATGGACTCCTTTGTGTGACCATGCCCCTCGATCACCCCCACTTGGACAGGCCGTAGTAGCGTAATACACATCGCAAATTTTACACATATATCCATGTATAGCTTGGTTGTAGTAAAGCCAAGGATATATGTTTTCGTATTTACTTTGATCGTAAAGACGGTGATCTATGTGAGGCCGTTGTTCGTTTTCAGTCGGAGCAGGAACAGGGTCGTTTAAAACTTCATCTTCATCTTCGTCTGATTTATCCGTAACACTGTCCTCCTCGCTACATGTTTTTTCTAATACTTCTTCATCGGAAGAGTCCTCCGTGATCAATTCACTGAGAGAAATGAAAAGAAAACATAATGAGCGCTAGATTATACGATTTGTAAAAATCAAGAAAAACAAACAGATACCTATTCTCGACAAGACTTGACGATTGTGAATTGGAAGCTTCATCTTGTTTATAGCTAAAACATTGCGCAATAGTTTTTGAGCCTTTAGCAGCCTTTAACTTCTCTATGTTTTTTTTCTTTTCTAATCTTTTTTCGTTGGCATTTTGAACCCGAACTGTGAACTTCACGAAATTCAACTTCTTTGGATAAATAATCTTGAAGTCTTCTTTAAGTCGATTATGTAATTACGTAACATAATAAGACATTAATAAATTATTATTTCATTGTTTCAAAACAATTGAAAAGAATTCGAAACACATGGAAAATTATTAACTCATTGTTTCAAAACAATTGAAAAGAATTCGAAACACATGGTGTTCAATTCGTGTTTTTGTTTAAAAAATCGAAAATAAATACGCACATGTGTTGGTAATAAAACCAAAATAAAACAAACAATTTTAGATAGCGTGGAAGTATATTTAGTGTGAATGACCTACGGAAACAACACGAAATGTAAACATGGCAGCGCACACGAGTTTTTTCGCGAAGATAAGTATATGTTACGTGAAGATTGTTGACGCTGTGGTATATTTTCCTTTAGGGCACCGTGAGTGAAAAAAGGGCACTTTATATCAGAAAAAGGGCACTGAATCTTGGGATTTATTGCTTCTGTATCGCCCCACCCCTGGCCAGACCTCGTTTTTGAGGTTTTCAGGGAAAAATAAAATTTCTGATTTTTTTTCTCTATAGGGCAGCGTCCGAATACCGGACGCTCTTTTGCTCTAGATTAGTGCCTGTTGTTAGAACATTTGCACTGAGTCCATTTGTTCCTTGTGTGGAAAACTTTTATGCACCACAGCACATGTCTTAGGTTCTTTCAAGGTTGCCCTTATTCAAGGCCGATTTACCTTCTGACATGATTCTGTTCTTTGCGAGTTTCTTCTAAGCTTTAAAGAATTTGTGTCAGAAATTAAACCATCTTTGTAAATTGTATAAGATACCATTTTTTAAAGCAGGTATATATACCTCTGGGAAAAGATCACAGCCAACAGGTCTTTTTCATCACGATATTATCTGACTTAAACAATAACTTTGTGTTCCCCGGTCACATAGCTGTTACATCACTAAGACCCATCCTCATCGAACTTATCTGCCCCTGTGAGGAGAATATGGAGTCCTGGCACTGTACCAAACTTTTTAAATACTCCTCTTTAGTTGAAGTGATACGTAGTAACGGTTGGTCTCCACATCTTTACGCTGTTGAAGTAGGTGCTAGAGGTTACTGTTCTAGGTCCGTTACATGTTCTTTAAAAACTCTCGGTTTTTCCAACAAAACTGCATTTTCTGCAACTTGGTGACATATGCATGAAAACATCATTTTGCACATGGTTTGCTAGAGATTCTCTGCAATGGTCCCAAGAGTGCAGTCCCACAACATCCACAACCTCAAAAGATCGTATGTCCCAAGTGTCTTCTTTGGCATCAAACTCTTTTGCCGATAATGGTCCGTATCCAGCCACATCATTGCCAAAACCCGCAGTTGACCTAAAGACCAAATCCAAGCAGAAAGCTAACAACGGTCATGCCGGTTTGCTAAAAAAAGGTAACATATGCTATGCAAACTCCATCCTTCAAGTTTTAACTGTCCTTTCAAGAATTTCGTCTCAATTGCCGTCAGAGTCCTATTTGTTATCGCCACTAGTGAAGTCAATAGTCCTTAATGTCCCTTTTACATCGCTCTCGTTCACCTATCGATCCTTCCAATTTCCTGCGAGCTTTGCAAAACAGAATGCACACTCTAAACAAAGAATTTCATTACAACAATCAGCAAGACGTCCCTGAGAAGCTCCACGTAATTATTGACGAACTAATTGGATCTTTTTCCTTGATTAACAATCTTCTCTCTGTTAGTCTAACAACACCAACATCTTGTAACACTTGTTTGTGTTCCTCTTCTAAAGAACAGAAGGAGACAATCCTTACTTTGCCAACATGTCAATAGGAGACTCATTCAAGGCAATTTCGCAGTCGCAACAGCTTGTAGGCGACGACAGGTAGTTTTGCCCCCAGTGTTCATCACACCAGGAGAGCACAACTGAAACACGAATTTCCAGTTGTGGCGATATCCTCGTTGTCCAGTTACTTAGGTATGCCTCAGTTAATGGTTCGTCTTTCAAAGATACAAGATTGGTGAACTGTCTGCCTATGAAACACCACGAGCTAAACGTGCTTTCTCACCCTACTGATGAAATTTCTTTTAGCAATAAGTACAGATTAGTCGAAATCATTAACCACTCGGGTACCTTAAAACCGGGTCATTACTGGGCTTTTATTAAAGATCAACGAAACACTTGGCTCAAGTGCAACGACCGCTGCGTTTCAGAAGTCAATTCATCTCTCTTAAAAAATTCATCCTGTTACATACTAAGAATTTAGGTAAATTGCAGTCAGCACCACAACTTCCGGTTTATGTCAGCAAGGGGTTTGACTATTTTTATTTTTTTGTAGTCTTGTCTTTGGGGAGTGACAACTCCTTTTATTACCCCAGTCAAAATAAAAGCGAAAAACAAAATAAAAATTACGCCAGCAAGGGCGTTTGACTGTACCAGGTCTTATCTTTGGAGGGTGACGACTCCACTTCTTACCCCAGTCGAAACAAAACCAAAACCAAAATAAAAATTATGTCAGCAAGGGAGTTTGACTGCACTGGTCTGATCTTTGGAGAGTGACGACTTCACTTCTTACCCCAGTCATACAAGATTGTACAGAGTAGAACAGATGAAAAGTTATGGATGAAAGAAATGTCTAGTTCCTGCTGAAGACTGTTCGCAGACCTCTTTTGAGGTGACTCAGCTAGATATTTTGGGTACCTTGGTTCAGGAATATCAGTCAAAACCCTTGTACCCTTTACAGAAGTCCTGTCCTACTCTCTCTGTTTGTTTGTTCAATTTTTGTGCCAATTATCTCCTTGTTAAAAGAAAGAATTGTGTTCTTTTATATGAGCATATCCTTTAAAGGAGCAAAACCTCTAGACTTTAAATTTTAAGACTTAACTGGTCGAGTTTATCATTGTGCGTGCACTTTGTAACTTTCATTCTTACTTTTTACCAGGACTTAACTTGTTTCCATGCCACAAAAACAAAATGGGGGACGGAATAATCCCTAGCGGTTTCAATTTACCCCAGCTGATCCTTGACTGGTTAGTTTACCGTGATATAGGAGTTTGCTCACTCCCTTCTCTTTCTTGAGATCCTGTAAAAAATATAGCAAGGGGGGCTAGAGTTTTTGTCTTGTCTTTGGGTTTGACGGTCCCACTTCTTACCCAAGTTCCAGTAAGGAGGCAGATTTTGCTCACTTTGCCTACAGGATTGACGGTCCTGCTGCCTGCTGCAATGAATCATTTTAGAAGAAGCTTTGCAAGGAGGTTGATTCTTATCTTGTCTTCGTGGTTTGACGCCCACGCACATCACCCCAGTCATGACAGACTGGCACTGTCATTAGGCTGATCCACAGCAGCAATGATCTGTGTAAGGCTGAGTGTTGGGCGCTCTTAACACGTGTAAAGCTACAGCCATGTTCACAAGACCTGGCGCACAGATCGTTGCCTGCTTTAGTTAACATTTGTTCCGCTAGGAATTATTCAAAGATTTATCCAATTAAGGATAGTTTCGTCATAATAAGTTTTATTTATTTTATGTGTGCTTATTAATTCAGTTTGGATTGCCTAATTGTTTTGTTTGTTGTCTTTATATGATTTTTTATTAGTGTTTTGTGCTATACCACTCTTTTACGCGTCCTGTTTCATGGTAAATGCATTTTTTCTAAGAGAATCCTTGTTAAAAGAAGGGTTTTGCTATCATGCAGAATCTTCAGAGGGTTACAACCTCTATAATAATTAACCAGCCGTTATTAGACAAGTTATATCACAAATGCCAGCTGTTTTGTCACTTCATCATCACCTTTCAAGAAACCAACTTTGCGAGCATCCAAAGTGATTTTCCAGTTTTAGACTGTTTTTGTGGCTCGATGATGCCATTCAACAATTCCTCATCAGTCCGCAATTTCTTGCCCAAATTTCGAGCGTATTTATGATACTTATGTGGCACCCGAGGAACATCCAGCAGATTTGTGCCATCATCAAGTATCTAATAAAAACCTTCATCAACCGAAAAATAGATTTGTTTTTTTGTAGTTGTCTCGGATGATAAACAAATATATAAATTTCTTCATAAATGATGTACATACATAGTCACCACGACTCAATTTATCTGCTGGGTCGTTTGAAACCTGCCCCACTGTCGAATTATCACCCTAAAATAAAATATACAAACAAATCAATTAAAAACAATTTTTACAACTTCTCTTTCTTTTTAAATTTTGTCTAATCAAATAAATTTAAAATACCTTATTAACAAGCTCTTGTGGCAATGCATTTGTTTCCTGCATTCCTCCAAGATTGATTTTAGGAGTTCAGTCTAAAAATGTATGAGAATAATAACATATATAAAAGTATATATTTGTAACAGGTCTCTTTCAATATTATATACATATTCAGCTTACATCTAGTTTCTCTTCAATTTTTCTGAGGTAGGTGGCGCTTAAACAGACATTTGCCCCTGGCAATGTCTGTTTAAGCCCTAATTTCTCTTTATTTATTTCTGAATAAATTAAATTTGATAGTCAAACTCATGTGGGAAGAACTTCGCGTTTTTCGTTTTATAAAAACATCATTCTATTATTTTCCAAATTCATATATAGCTTACCTTCAGTAAGCCTAGCTACTTTTGTTGGACATTCATTTTCAATAGATTCGTCGTCTGAATCATCTAAATTTAAAATATCTCATAGAGAATTTATTAAAACTAATTTAAAATGACTTGGTTTTAATTATACTTTCGCACACGTATTGTCAACAGAAGATATAGAGAGATTTCTACCTCCAGAACCATGGTAGCTTGATCCTGCTCCTTTCTTTCTTAAATCATTTTCTAAATCTATGCATTTCTTTTGCACTCTTTTTTTTATCCTAAATAACGAAGGTTAACATTTTATTAATCAATTTTAATAGAATCTTTCATTGAGGTAATAATATTTAAGTATGTTCTTTGAGCATCAATTTTATTAGCAAAATTTGACTCGGAAGAAGAAATTATAGCAATGCTGTCTTTTAATTAAAATGCATTATGTGAATAATTAAATAATCTTCTTTTAGTCGTAGTAGAGGAAAAATAATAAAAATATAAATTAATACCTAATATAAAATGATTTTTGTTGGATATGTCCTATTATCTTGGGTGAGGGAAATAACATCCCCTACGTTGTACCTCATAAATCGTTTCGTCATTCTCTCATTGAGAACCGTATAGGTTCCCTCCTCAGGGAACAATACAACTGTTCGGATTTCTGAAATTGATAAAGTATAAAAAAAGTTTGGTAAAAGTAACAGCAGATTGAAAATATATTGTGCATTTTGACTACCAAATAAAAATAACAACGTAAAACAACACCTAACCTTGATAAACATTTGAATTTCAAAGCTGTTTAGTTTGTAACCTTGCGCTGACAAATTGAGACATGATGATTGTTATAACGTTGATTGATGTAAAACAAGCAGAACAGGAACAAAATTATCAGCGTCCGTTTCGTGTAAAATATGCAGCGTTGTGAACGCTTTTTTAAATCGCACACTTGAGATTCGAAAAGAGAAGCACTGTTTTTTAAACATTCGAAAAGGAGAAAAAGTATCCACTTTTTAAAGATTTTGCTAAGTTACACTATTGCGTGCAAATTTATTTTTATATAAATGTATTCACGTGTATGTTATAAATGTGATAGATAATTTAACAAAAATCAATTTTATGAAATGGATGACAGTTTCGCAAGTGAGCTTAGCGCACAATCGAGTCCAGAAGTGTGAGTTTATATCTATTTCTTATTAGACGTTACATAGCATGTAGAAACCCGTAGCTGATTTTCACAAAAATGGTTTCTACCAAAAGAAAATCAATTAAAGCTCTCTTCTTCTGTTCGACTGTCTTTATTCCCTCCATGTTATTATTGAACATTTAGGTTCAAGTTTCAAAATGACGGACAGCAGCAACGGTTCACCAGATGTAGACAATCCATGCTGGTTGATATTCCAGGGTAAGAGCAAAAAACCGCAGCCTTTTTTATTCAGTTCTTTCGTTCCTTGAAGGATTCTTTCTCCAAGTTCGTTTGCAATGCCGTTGTAAATGAACTCTGGTTATGAGTTTATTTCAAAAATTCGAATTTTTGCAAATAAATAATGAAATTCAGTTTTGAAAGGGACCGTTGCCAAATTTCGGCTAGCTTCGGATGTAATGAGTCAAGAATAAAACAAGCAAAGGCCGGGAAACTCCAGTTACTTCTGCTTCATGTCATCCTACCACTATTGAAAGGTTCTATTCCAGATAAAATTTTCTGCCATCTTGGTCTTTTTGGCACAACAATTCAAATTTTGAATGAAGATACTGAGAAAATGTCATTACTGATCGGTACAAGTCATTTACAGATTTTATTTCTAAAACTCAGTTATTGAAATTAATAGGTTGGAGTTTTCTTTTGCCTGTCATGATGCTATCCACTCAGTTCCAAAGTATGAGATATATGTTGATAATAATCTTGTTTTTACTGTTCGTGTTTTATTATGGTCTGTTCCTGCTAAACACGACATTTATTCTCAATCACTAAAACTTATTACAATCACATATTTAACAAGATTAATTATGGATTTGAAATTATGCCCAGATTTGACAGACCACTTTGCTGGTAGCTGTCTTGAACACTGTTCCAAAAGTATATAACATCAAGGATAGCACTGGTGCACCTCTTCATCAAAACAAATGGTATCGATCTCCAAATTGCATAGTTCTTATTCCACCTTCTTCTGAAAAATGCTTGGAATGTGTTAGGACGGAGTCAAAAGAAAGCCTAAGTTTGAAAAGGAAAAGGGACAATTTAATTTCACCTGCCAAACTTCAAGCACCAATTTCCATGACTTCTCCAGACCGAATCAAAAAAACCATTCAAAATCACCGGTTGGAAAATAAAGAATTGAAGGAAGAGTTAAAGAAAATGCAAGATGAAATTTCCACTTGCGCAGTTCCAGTCCAAAAAAGTCTTGGTGATGATTTCATAAAAATTATGTCAACAACTAATCGCAAGATACCACCATTCATGAAATTTTTTGGAAAGAGCAGCAGAAATATTTATCATCGTCGAAAACTGATGTTCGCTATCATCCTATGATCATTCGTTACTGCTTGGGTTTAGCTGCAAAATCTCCCGCCTTTTATGATGAGATTCATGTTGACGATAAGAAAGACAGTGGTTTCTTGGTACTCCAAAGTAGACGTTGTTTGAGGGACTATGAGAACTATATTCGTCCAAAGCAAGGCTTTAGCAAAGACGTTATCCAGGAAGTGTAATATGGTCTCCAAATTCCAACCACATGAGAAATATGCAATATTATTAATGGATGAAATGAAAATTCAAGAAAGTCTTGTGTGGGATAAGCATAATGGTGATCTTATCGGTTTTATTGACCTTGATCTAAATTACGTTGCGTAATGAAATTGGTTGATGAAATTGCATCTCATGTCTTAGTTTTTGCCATTAGACAAGTATTACCATAACAGCCAACTGTTTTGTCACCTCATCATCAATCATCCTTTAAAACTTTCATTTGAAAATTTTGCTACTACTAATGCCACATCAATTCAATTGTTTCCTCTCTTTTGGAAAGCGGTTGGCATACTGGAGGAAAAATGTGGCAAAAAAGTTGTTGGTGTCACGATGGAGCATCTCCAAACTGACGAATGTATCATATGCACCTAAACATGACCAGTTTAGCTGACATTAATGCAGGAGTGGACGTAACATACCGCACTTTAAATGTTATGGCGGATGAGGAACGGTACATCTAGTTCATCTCAGATCCACCGCACTTAATTAAAACAGCCCGCAATTGCCTGAGTAATTCTCTTGCAGGAAGATGTACCAGAAGTATGTGGAATGATGGAAGTTATATCACCTGGAACCATATTTCAAAGTTATTTCTTGATGACTTAAACTGTGGATTACATCTTGTTTCCAAAATAACAAATGACCACATCAAGCTCACACCATATTCAGTCATGAATGTACGTCTGGCTCTTTAACGCTTTTCAATTGTATGGACCACCAGAAGCTAATGCAACTGCCAAATATTGTAATATGTTTGACCAATTTTTTGACTGTCTCAACGTCACGAATACCAAAGAAGGAGCAATTAAACGTAAACCATTTCTTAAACCGTACACTTCTGTTGATGATGAAAGATTCTTATGGTTGACCGAAACATTTGTAGGATATTTCAAAACAATTACTGATAGGCCTGGTAATTTCACAGATATGCTAGAGCAAATATATTTATCTCATGGCAAACCTAATCACTGTCCATTCTACTGTTGAATTAATCCAGTATTTAATTAATAATGGAGTTTCATATGTACTGACAGAAATATTTTGTCAAGATCCCCTTGAAAACTACTTTGGTCGTCAACGTGCAGTTGGTCATAGGAAAGATAACCCATCAATCCGTGATTTTGGTTATAATGACAACACAATTAAAACACAAAAGATTTTCCGACCCATAGCTGGTAACTGTCATAAAATTGATATTGAAACTGTGCCATGCCGTAAGAGCAATTAACACACTTGGAAGAAAGAAGAAACTAAAAACGGTTATTTTTATAGCCACACATTTATAAAAAACATTAAACTGGCTAAATAAGCAAAAACAAGCACTGTATTTCAAATGGTGACAGGTAATATCAATTTAAAGCTTTTATCTGCTTAACACAAACATTAATAAAAAATATTTTGAAATACCTTAAAACCTAAATACACTGCCTGGACCTTTTTGTAGACTTCCATAATTATTTATTATGCCATGTGCCAAAATAATATTGTTTTAAAATTTGTTGCTATAAAAATGGCAGTTGTAACAGGTTTATAGTCACTGTTCTGGACTCTTAGTGTCAATGTCCATCTGAAAGATTGCTTGAAGATTTCTTGATTTCGGTGTGTAGAGATCGAGCTTTTTTCTGTTTTGATGCAATTTTGTGCAGCTCACATTTATCTTTCACAAATGAAAAAACACGAACACGAACATAAAGCATGATGAGATGCTCAAGTAAGTTCATTGCTACTTCTTTTGTGACTTTATCAGTTGAGTTTGATGTTATTTTGTTGTAATTACAAAGCACAACAGGATTCTCAAGCAGGTCTGAAACAATTTTCTTACTATATCAATTGTGTGGTGAAAATTAGCAGTCGCAGCACGAACTTCAAGTTCTGCACAACAAAAAATTCTGAAAACATCATCGGTTACTGACCATAAACCTCCTCTGTCCTTGATATTTACTAAATCAGAATTTTTATCGTCTTCCACAAGACACGACTTTCCAGCTAATAAGATGTCCAAACTTTGAACTCCAAGCATACTTCTTGATTTTTTTTATCTCCTAATGCGACGATATAGGGCACTAAATACATAAGCACTTAGATATTGAATTATGTTCTTTTCTTTGGGTGAAAAATTCACATGGGAGGAAAATTCTACAGTGTTTTCTTTTACAGTTGAATTAATGAGATAAGCAAGTACGTGATTAGCCATTTCAAAACCAAGGAGAATCGAGCTTTGATTTGATAAATTTCTGAAAACAATATCTTCAGACACAGATTTGTAGAAGGCCGGATAAAACCTTTCAGCATCGCCTTTAAAACTACCAATCACATCTCTGACAAAACTATAGGAAAAGTTTGTATCGTCGTTTGCAATAACATAATTGACAAATTCATTTCTGGTCTTCTCACTATAGCATTCATCTTTAGAAAGTTTACTTGCACTTAATTGGGTGTACTTCTTAAAGTATAACGGATGGAGCTTGGTTTCAGCAGTAGTGAGGCTGTCGTCTGTCGATGTTTCGCATTTCGGTGTCTTGTGAGTCCCCGTTGTGTTTTGCATGTTTTGGAGCATATATCACAGGAAAAACAGCTTTCAGAAGGGTCGTCAACTCTTTCTTCAACAATTTCGGACAATTCTTCAGTTAAATCACGATTTTTCACTAATATATCTTCATCAATAACAGCCAAGATTGCATTAAAATCATCTTCACCATAGCAAGGGCAGCCATAATTGATAATTCCGTGCAGTCTTAAACCGGGCCACCCCGATTAAAGAAACATGTGTGACGATTCCAGGGAATTTGATAACAAGCTATTTAGCGATAATTTTTCATTATCGATCACTTATAGCGCCTGATCGCTAAGCAAAAAGTTTTATCGATAATTAGATTAAAAATATAAAATTATCGATAAATATCGCTAATGGATTTTCTTTTTTTCTTTATCGCTATTTATCGCTATTTTGCTAGGGCTAAATTAGCATAAATTAAAATAATAATGACAGCGGTACTTGATGAATGCTAGCGAGCTAAGGAAGGCGAGTTTTGATCCCTTGCTGTGAAAAGTTTCATGCGCACACGGAGAAAAACACCGTGTCTGAAAGCTAAATAGTTCTTTATTATTTTTTTTATAATATAATTAAATTGCAATATAATTGCTCCCAACGCTCACTAACATTAGTATAAATGGAAATAAAAATACTAAAGAAAATTGACTGCAAACTTGAACGCGAGTTCCAGAATCACACAAAGAGATGCACGGGGACCTTGGAACTAGTTTATAAAACATTAGTTACGGTGTGTAAACACCAACAATGCAAACAATAGAATTAAAAAATCTGGGAGATACAAGGCATGGCGGTATACGTTAAGCATCGTGGTTTGAAACGGACAAGATGGCGGAACAAAACATTCCAGGTAACTGGAATTTGTATTTCATGTATTTCATAACAATCGATACAGAAGTGCCTTATAAGCGACTTTTATTTCACTGCAAAGCTTTTGATTTAAGTTTATTTTGCCTCAAAAGTAAAATTAGCGCCAGTTTACTAATATCAGTGGTAAATCAGACAATACAGGCAGAATAATGTGTAATAATGTTCCCAGTATAGCTAACCAGGAATCACACATAAGTTAAAAGAAAACTTAGTTTAGAATTAATATATTATTGATAAATAGTATAATAAGTATAATAAGCTTACAATGTACTGTTATTTCATTTAGCTCAGGTTATGCTGCAAAACTTTCAAACTCGTTGAAATAGAAAGATCGATTATTTTCACGCAATATCTGATTAATGTGGGAAAAAAGGCAGAAAAATTTAATAAATTGATAAAAACTAATTTGGGTAAGGCCAATACACACCTTTTTAATAATGAAATTGATACCTCATCAAAAATTTGTTTTAAAACATAATATGGAAGCTCCATAACATGGCTAACATAAACGCTCCATAAAAAAATGATTTTCTTTATTAAAAATGAGTGTACTAGCCTCCCATAAATAATTGTTTATTTTTACTGACTAAACTAAACCTGGAAACCTTTTTGGTCCAAATACCCGTAATTCTTTTTGCATGTTTAGTTACAAACAATTATTTATGGAGCACCTAATGAAGCTTTTGTTCGGTGCTACCCTCATTTATTTGAATTACAAGGTTTCTAGCAGAATAGGTGGGTTGAGGTTTGTAGGGTTGGTAACGGTGTTGTGGTGGTTGGTATTGGTGTTGTGGTGGATGGTTTGATATCTTTTCTCCCTCTTTTCCCATTTGAAGTTCTTGTGGTCTCGACCTCCATTGGAGGTCCAGGCTTTAAAGCTCTTTTTACTTTTCGGTCCTGGGTGCAGTTTTCTGTACTGCCTGAACTGTTTCCATGTTAGGTAATCTAAACAAAGAAATAATGTGGTTTTACCAAAATTTAGTTAATTGTGTCAAAAAAATTTACTATGGCAAATGTAATAATTGAGAACATAACCTGTAACAAAATATAATTAGGAATAATGACTTTTTCTTCGTTACATTAAAAAAAATTAAAATTAAAATTTCTTACCTTTTTTTATACTGCCTCTACTGACTCAACTGACTCAACATCTAAAAATTAAAATAAAATAATAAGAGATTTAGTAAAAAAGGATGTATTGTGACTGAAAAATGGCATACCCTCATTTTCTTTTTCTTTTTTTCTTTTCTTTTCTTTTTCTTTTTTCCATTCTCGTGATTCTAAATTAAGTATAGGAAAGTAAAATTTAAAGTAGAGTCTTTTTAGTCTTTTCCACACTAAAAATATTGATTTAGTTGATAATTTTGGGCTAGATATCATTTTTAGAATTTAAGTATCGGAATTAGAACATACTTGTATTACAAGGAGTGCAGAGTTTTATTTATTTTAAGAGCTTACATGCCCTATCCACCTCCATGTTTACTATTCTATTAATTTTAGTTGATCTAAAAAAAAATAAAAAAAGGTGCACAAATCTCTGGAGATTTGTGCACCTTGTATGTACCAAATACTAATTTATGAATACCCAGCCCTGGAACAATATTAATACTATATTTATTCTCTAATATCAGGGCTGTGACATTCTTTACATTATTTTGCAATACCCAGCCCTGAAACAATTTATTACTATAACCATCTTCAGTTATTATTTTTTTTTTATAATATCAGGGCTGTGACATTTTTTGTTATTTATTATATCAGAATTCTGGAACAAGTATCAGATTTCTGGAAAAATTATTTAGGTACTCTGGAAATTTTTATCAGAGCCCAAATTTTATATTGGAACAGGTGCAACAACATCCTCTGTTCCCTCTGCACAAAAATGTCTTATTTCCTGATAAAGATACTTTTTCCGTGCAGCAGTAAAACCATTTGGTTGAATTATTTCAGGCATCTCCTTAACAATTTTTTTTTTTTTAAACAAATTTAGTATTGTTGGCGGAGAATCTAACCTCCTAAGGCAGTGGACAGTACCAGGGTCACTGCTCTTAATACGAAAGTGATGGAAGTCAGTTATGTTTGGAACTTTGTAAAAGTATTTAGACAACATAGCCAACCGGTCATATGTCGGCATAAGAATGTCACCAGTGTGTGTTCCTACTAGTTTAGATGTATTACATATAGCAGATCATCACAACACTTGGCTATGTCATAAAGTGTCCATAGTGCTGTTACTGATGTGTTTTTTTTAGTGCACCGAAACATCTGTCACAACTAAGTTTAGTGTGACCGACAACCATGAAAGAATATTCAATTTCATTGTGCAGGCCCATTAAAGTTCTCCATATCAGGTCCCATAACACAAAGTTGTTCTTGTTTTGACCTATAAAACAATGTCAGAAAATTAGTACATTGCTTAATCTTGAGTGCTTTATTGCTCAACAAATAATTTTTTAGGAACTAACCTGCACAGTTATCGGCATGAATGTTGGCTCGTGTTTCTCCAATTCCCTGACCTAAGAAAAACTTATGGACATAAGAAATTGTGGCATTTGCACCCTTTCCATTGTTGACTATTTCGTCAATCAGGTAAAATTAGTTTGTATGTTTGTACCATCATTACAAATACCAAATATATTACATTTTCTGGGTGTTTTAAAATAAATTGGACCTGGCTGGAAAGGATCTTGAAGGTAATGTAACTGTTGAGCATAATCCCAACTGTAGTGAGCAATCCCCTCAAATGAACATGGCTCATTTGTCACTGCAGGATTATAGTTAGGTATTTTCCCTATTTCAGTTGAGGCCAGCGCATACTGTTTCTTATAATATTTTAATTCTTCTTCTGCAAATTTTAGGTGTGCTAACTGTTCACTGAGTGCATACGATTTATCAGCTTCAGATTTATTAATACTGCGAAAAATGGTGTTATTATTCGACTGACATTTGTCGCATATGTCAGACATTGGCTTTGCAACAACAATCCAAGGAGTTAATTCACTCCAAAGAACAGTAAATCTCGTATAACTGACATATGGAAGATTCGCTTTATCGCAGCTGTCCTTGTAGAAATTCCATATTCCTTTTTTTGTTTCTGAAGATGGAATCAAGCAAAATTACGGCATGTTCCTCAGCGTAATTTTCAATAAAGTTTTTGAAATATTTTATTGTATCAAACATTTGATGGCAATCTATTTTTGTTTCCGTGACTTCTTGGTTGAATTCCGTATTCATCATAATGCTTGCAAAAACTGGAATACTTTTGTATAGAAATATCTAACATGAATAAAAAAACTTGTCTACAAATTTGTCGCCCATGAAACAAAAAATGCATGTTACCCTTAAAAGTGTTGCTTATAAACCTAGGCGGGCGTGATGTATGAAGAAAAGATAGAATAAAAATATCACTTTCTTCGGAAGACAGTTCGTTCATTGAATTTCGAGAATATTGAATCTCTTTTAAGGAAAAAGAGCTTAAACAGGACAATTTATCATTCCCAAGCCTACACCCACATCCCTTTTTTAAAAAAGAACCTATCTTTTCGGATTCGATAAATTCCTTGTCTTCCATTTCGACTTCAGTAGCAGTTCGTTTACTAGCAGCCATGACGGTTGTTAGCAGAAACTAGTTTCTGGCACCATTTCTGCCTATGCTGAATGACAAATAGTATCACGTGACCCTGTTTAACATGATCCAAATCAGGTGATTGCCGTGACCTGGTTTCTATTGCTTTATTGTTATAAGTACTTAACCCGGAAAAAAGTGGCCGTAAGTTACTCTTTGAAGGCAAAAATAGTTATAGTAATTGAACGTGTTAACAGATCATTAAGCTGTTTTTTATTCATCGTTTAAATACGACTTGGATTATGCTAGGTTGTTGCCAAAAATCTAATAGCGTGAAAACCACCCCGCACTGCAAGAGGTTCTCCGCCAAAAAATAGCTTTTTTTAAAGCCCCGCTCTGCAGCTTCCAGGGAAGACTATCGCGATATTTTCAAGGATGTTTTGTCCAGACCGCGCCGCAAGAAATTCGAAAAATAAAATGCCGAAATATGCCTTAGTTTATTTCGATGCTGATGCCACTACTATTCCGCTCGCCGTCGCAGCATTAAAAGATGCTGATGTACGAATTGGTGGGCGATGTGTCGCCACCTTCAAGCGAAAAAAATTTACAGGGGAAATACTAGATTTAAATGGTATGAATTTTCCTTTTAATACATGAGCATTCCTTAATACACGCTTTGTTTAAAACAATACTTAACTCTAATCAAGCCGGTCATTACTCCATTTTCTATTTCTATTCTCTTACGCGCATTTTCCTATACAAAAAGACGTCTTATCACAACAGATCATTTTTGTAGATAATAAAGAAACATTGGGGAAGTGTCGGTGCTTTGAGGAAAGTCATGAAGAAGTAGAAGCCATGATAAATTTTTTTACTGCTGAAAAATTAGGTGAAATAAGAACAAATTCAAAAATTAATAAGTTATTTATAAGAACAAAATAAAAACAGCCATCATCGGGTTAAATTTCACTGATTCGTATAAATAAGCGCACACAGAATCAAATTATTTTATGCAAATTTTATTTCTATAGGACGAAAGAAGTAAAAAAAAAGACAGAGAAGAAGAAGTCCAGGAGTCACCAATGGTATATTTCTTTCTTTTTTATTAGTAAATTAAGTGCAACAAGGACAAACAACTAAACAAAAAATATAATTTATTATAAACTGCTATTTTGTACTTAATAGAATTCGACAACTGACGACTGCATATTCGAAAGCTCTGCATCTGCAGTCCAGGTATGTATTCCACCGTTTAATGCCAAACATGCTCGTGCAGGTTTTATGTAGGTTTTCACTTTACCACCATATTTTTTTCTTTTTGATCTAGAATTCAACTATGCTACCTGGCTGTACTAAAAATGTAACTAAAATACATTTATAGGCTTAAATAATAATAATTGAAAAATAAGCAACCAAGTCTCAAGTCTTAAACCTGGATGTTATAACAAGCAGTATTTTTTTTCTTACTAAACCATTAAAACGAAAGTGCAAAGCTAAAGTTTTGTAAAATTTAAATACCATGCTTACCAAATTTATGACTGGATGTAATGTTATCTTTTTAGAACCAACCTTTCACCTCAATTTTATCATACGAAGAATACCTCGAATGCCCTAAAAAAATATTAAAAATCAAATTAGCACTAAACCATCACCACCGCTACCAACATCACCACCGCCACCAAAATCACCGTCGCCACCAAAATCACCGCCGCCACCAACATCACCGTCGCCACCAACATCACCGTCGCCACCAACATCACCGTCGCCACCAACATCACCGTCGCTACCAACATCACCGCTGCCACCAACATCACCGCCACAGTTACCAACACCACTACCACCAACTTCAATACTGCCACTAACACAACAGATAACACCACCGTTACCATCTCCACCAATGATACAGCCACCAAAATCACTGTCGCCGCCACAACCACCACTACAACCAATGTTACCACTGCCACCACAACCCACCAACCAAGATTTGACCACACAACTGACCATCATGAAAACGAATTTAACCCACATCAATTTCAAACTGGACCAACTTATCGACTTTGTGAACACCAGCATTATTCCAAGATTTTTCCAAGATGTACCAGAACAGCAACATCCCCCTACCAACACAACAGTACCATCATTTGAAACAACTTCTGCCTCAGCACCACAATTCCATATCCTACCACCGCTTTCACCCCTGCCAAATGATCCACCAACTTGCCAGCCAAATTCATCATCAAATTTTCACACACTGCCCGAATGTAATGACACTAACAATGCCGTACTTACTGCAGCATGGGATGCGACTGAAATTAGTGATGTACATATAAAATGATCCTTGCTTCATTTTCTCTGGATGTCTTAAGGTGTCCAATTTCACAGGCAAGAGAGGGTGCAGACAATTGGACCCTGTAAGAACCCAGTGGATTTGGAGTGAGGTCCGGCAAAAGTTCAAGCCCTCAGATGTTGAGTGGGTAAGGTGCATAGAACGGGTGCAAGTTAAATTAAATGTATATACATTAAAAGAGGATAGAAAGCATTTTTTTCATTTTGCCTGAATTTTTAATGTTTAACTTATGCCTGTTCTTTGCACCCAAACATGGCAATGCATCAGTATTAACACTCTCCCTCAGACCTTATGATTTTTACTGCTACCACAATTTCTGAATCTGCTAGTTAATGTTTTAACATAAAAGACAGGTCTGAGGCTTGTACTGATACACGAAATCCCACTCATATCTTGAAGAAAATTAAGTAAAGTTATTTTGTCATTTAATATCACAAGTTTCAAACAAACAAACTAGATTGACATATTTAATATGTATACAAATTTTGTCTACTCCTACTAAAACTTCTTCTAAAAAATATTGGTGGTGAAAAAATCAAAACGTTGGGAGTTTATAGCAAGTTTTAAAATAATATATATTGGCAGATTCCTCTATGCTGGAAAAGTTCATTTTGAGAATATTCTTTTTTTTGTAAATAACAGTGCATAATATTATTTTTTAAAACACACTTTTATAAAAAGATCTTTGACAAATTTATTAAGTAACATACCTGCATAAAGTTAAAATTTGCTTATTTTTTTTTCTGTCAGGATGTATACTGTAAAAAGAAACTTGTGTTGAATTTATGGTGGTTTAATATTTGTAAATATCAGGGTTTTTAAAAATTGGACACTTAAACAATACGAGGCTGTAGATTTTCTTAAAATTTCTTAAAACTACGAGGTTTTAGGGGCTCATTTTCTCATAAAATTTTGTGTATTGTGGCATAAAAAAATCTTGACAACTAGTCGGTGAACAATAGAAAAATCCATGGTTTGGCCCGTTCTTTATTTCGTGTCTTACTACTGCAGTTACCATTTTGCGTGACAGATTTAGTTTGGGTAAATTTGGTGATTTGGTGATTTTTAAGGATATATAAAATTGTAATTTAAGTCCTGAATTAAGTTTAGTTGATATAATAAGTTTTATGGTACTGTAATATTTGTTTGCTATATAGCATCATCATCATCATCATTCTCGGCTTAACGTCCGTTTTCCATGCTAGCATGGGTTGGACGGGGTATATTAATGACCCTCTTCCAATCTGATCTAGACTGTGTTAGATCTAAACTCAACTTCCTCTGTATCAAGTCTGTCCTTATAACCTCCTGCCAAGTCTTTCTCGGTCTGCCTCTGGGCTTTGCCCCAGGAACTATCAAGTCTCTACACTTTCTTACCCAATTATCCTCCTCCATTCTTTCCAAGTGCCCCAGCCAATTCAATCTTCTTATCTGGATAACATCTTTAATTCTACGGAGACTTAGCCTGCTTCTTAGCTCATCTGAACTCTTTCTGTCTCTCAGACTGGCGTTACACATCCACCTAACCATTCTCATATCATTCCTTTCTAAACGGTCAAGATCTTCCTGCTTCACTGCCCATGTCTCACTACCGTACAACATAACACTTCTTACACAGGCCTCATACAACCTACCTTTTACCTCAATTGACAAGACTCTGCTAGTCAACAAAGGAAGTAACTCTCTGAACTTTTTCCAAGCAGAACCTATCCTGCAAGTAACACTTCTTCCAACACCCCCTTCACTGCCCAACATATCACCTAAGTAACAGAAGTTCTCAACTATCTCTAAGCATAAAACAGAATAATCATTTTAAAGTTTCGTGTTGTTAACCCAATTTTTTGTCTCTGCACACAATATTTTAATCCAACACAGAAAACTAATTTAGCAGTTTAAAGACAGGAAAAAAATAATTTCAGGCTTTTACAACATTTATAGGCTTGTTTGAAACATATCTTTCATGTTAACTTTTTCAGATAGTTAGCTAGCTCCTTCTAAATTCAAATTAATCTTGTTTCATAACAACCAATCTCTAAAATTCCACTGAATATAACCAGAACTGGGTTACAAATATAAACACTTTTTCCACTCATCATAACGCATGGCCTGCACTGCCGTTGCTCGTCGAAAACCAGCGCCTGAAATGGAATTGCTCAGGGTGAGCCACATGCTACATACGGCTTGCGGTATTTTAAGGAACACAGAAAATTAAAAGAGACTAACTAAATTACTGCTTAATTTTTTTGTAGCGATTAAACAAAATATATTTATAATTTTAAAAAAAAAGACATAAATACAACTCCTAAAAAACAACAAGCAACATTTTATGTTGACTGTTTTGGAAGCAATTTAATCGACGAACATAAAAAGATTGTTGTCTTCTGTGTAAATTATGCGTCGGCCATATTGCACTATTATCGATAATCTGCTGACAAAGCAAATCAAATTAGCGATAATTATAGCTCAGCATTGTTTATCGCTAATGACCTGATCGCTAATTCATTTTATTTATCGATAATTCTGTTCTTTTTTTCATGAATTATCGCTAAATAGTGATCGATAATTATAGGTTGTTATCAAATTCCCTGGAATCGTCACATATCTGCTTGTGAACAATGGGAACGCATTATGGATCTCTTTTTCTTATGACAATGGTGGAAACATTGGGCCTGATAAAATAAAAATTGATACACATACTTATATGTATGGTTGCACAACTCATGTGTTTCCAACAATTCCTGATTATGATCTGCCAGAGGAACTTGACAATCAATTTCCTACGTTCACTCAATACTGTCAACGTATATTACATAATGGTGCTGTGTATCATAGTTTATCATATGTGTACAAACGAAACTCAAATATCTTTCCAATAGTGAAATTAACTTTGAAAAAATTTTATAAATTGCAACTGGGTGCAGTGTAGTTCTTAGAGTTCTACCTGCTACAGGAAGATCATTATTTCCTAACAATATGTTAGGCAGTCTGAATGACACTATTGATGATTTTATTGAAACTAAGGTGCTGGGAAAATGCTTTTATCACGTAATTCAAACTGATAACATAACTATTATTTCATACAGGTAACTACACAGTAGAATTATATTTGTACCAGTAAGTAATGATGATGATGGATATGTGTCATTGGTCCAACATGATTGATAAACAATCTTAGAAATTGAACAATATCAAAATTGTTAAACTTATATGCCACTTATAACTCTCATTTTCTAGTCATTTTGGATACAAGATTTTGATGATTTTTTGTGACAACAATTTATAGGATCTAAGATAACTGACATCAATAATATATAAAGATATATACCCTTTAAAGATAAGTTTCTGATCTTTTTTTTCCAACGTTTAACAAAAGTTATTGGTTTTGGCGGACGGTGTCAATGAATGTGCCTGGTGTCTTGCAGGAGACAGGGGATGCTTTCTCAAGGGCCCGCACCAGATCCCAAGTATGAGTGAATTTCACCAATCCTCATGTTTCCACATTCATAGGTGTTTGTTTCAGTACAGCCGAAATCCATTAGCTTTTCGATCATCCCTGTAAAGGGGAGAATAGAGAAGTTCTCCAGTGGCTTCTTTTTCTTTGGAGTGAAACCTCCTTTTTTCATAAACATCTCCGTCTTAAAAGGCTAGTTATATCTGCATTGCGATGTAGTTACTCCTATTCTCTTGACATTTTTCGTTAACAAGAATTTATAAGATTTTTCAGAAATCTTGATAAGATCTTGATTTTCCGAAATGCTTGAACAAGGGCTCATCATCCCATCACTTGTGATTGGTGAAGGTGGAGGCATAGAAATATTACTAGCAGTCTCTTTATTGATGACTTTGTCTTGTACGAACTGCTGTAAAAAGTATTTACATTTTGGCAGTGTAGGTGCTGCTGCACCAGATCCTGTCAATTCGGCACGCCTTATGAAGCATCGTTTCAGATTGTGACGCAAAAATTTTCCACTGCGCTTTCAGGAATTCAACTAAAATAAATAAATCTTCAAGTTTAAATAGCTAGCATATTTGATTGAAAAAGAGAATTTAAAAATATATCTATCTTAATACTACAATTCTCAATAAAATTTTTTGTGTCTCTTCAGGGTTTATATCGAGTGTTCAATGTATGAAAATACTCTAACCTTGTTTTCCAAACTTTGTTGACAGTTGTTGACATGCTGTCTTTCTCATGTTTTGGTCATTAGGTGACCTGGTTGATGTATTCCATAAGCATGGGAAACCTTCCATATCGTTTATGAAAATTTCCACGTCATAATTGGCCACAGTGTTTTCTGATACTTGTGAGAAGTCAGTTACAATATCATCCTCATCTTGTCGTGCTGGCTGTTAATTCTGTTGTTGCTGTTGTAGTAACTCCTGTTGGTAAATAGTATTTTTAAAGTTATAACCTCTGTTTACAAAGTCGTTGCTTTTCCTCTCTACATCTTCGTTCACTACATCTCCTTCTTCTGATATACTTCTTTTTACATCTGGATATCTCGAATGTTTCTACCAATTGGGTTAAGCCTGAAATGGCCCCAGTCATTCCTGGTATATATAAGGAATGTAAGAAACCAAAAACATATCCGCAGGCACACAAAATCTTGTGAAATCCAAGAAACAGAAAAACCTGCTACAAGGTCTTTTAAAACAACAGTCGCATTACCATGTAACACTGATATTAGAAAAAGCGGTTTAAAAAACTTGGAAACACATGTTAATCAAACTCAATCTTACAATGTTTTTATACCCTCCCAAAAGTTGAAGCAGCCATTTCTGTCAGCAAAACAACCTCAAAGTTAGGCGGAGCATTTGTGTTCTTTAAAGTTTGGCTGTTTCAAAAGTCCAGTTGACCGCTCCTATTTTTTGCGTACTATGAAAAATCATATATCAGCCGCGAAGGAAAGGGTGTTTAATATCTTAGCTCAGCACGACGTCCCCGAGATTCTTGAATATCTCCTACCTTGTCTGTCATTGGATTTTCATTTCTTGGAAGTCTTTTTAGTATTGGCATCAATACATCCACTATTTGCGATACATGTAATATTACCAGCTCCTCAGAAGTTATAGCACCATGCATTCAACTCTCTCTGCACCCTGCGTTAAAATCTTCCTTAGATAATTTCTTTGAAAGCGAGGTGTTGACAGACACTAATACCTACTTCTGCCATGTTTGCAACGCTCATGAAACTGCTCTGGTTGAAAAGGAGGTGTCGAGCAGTTTTCATCTCATTTTACAGCTAAAACATTTTGCCACTGGCAACGGACTTGTCGAAAATTACCTCCCGTATTACTGCTTACCCTGGTACCATTTCCATACCTTTTACCGTAGATGGAGAAGTGAAATGTTGTAAACATTTTCAATTAAGGGCTATTATCAACCATTGCGGCAACTTAAATAATGGTCACTATACAACCATAGCCTTTGACCAAAAGGTTCACAGGTGATACATTGCAAGGATAGAGCAGTAATATTCTGTGATGACCTCCTTATTAACAGTCCCGAGTCATTAGGTAAGAGTATTTTAACTAAAATGAG
The DNA here is from genome assembly GCA_030067915.1 of Hydractinia echinata. Classification (NCBI taxonomy): domain Eukaryota; kingdom Metazoa; phylum Cnidaria; class Hydrozoa; order Anthoathecata; family Hydractiniidae; genus Hydractinia; species Hydractinia echinata. The sequence continues at coordinate 697,485 of JASGCC010000013.1, read as the reverse complement.
TCAGCAAGGGGGCTTGACTGCACTTAGTCTTGTCTTTGGAGAGTGACGACTCCACTTATTACCCTAGTCAAAAATAAAAACAAAATAAAATAAAAATTAAGTTATCAAGGGGGTTTGATCATACTTGGTCTTGTCTCTGCAAAGTGGCGACTCCACTTTTTACCCCAGTCAAAAAAAATATCTCTTATAATAATACGGAGAGTGTGTCTGTGTGTTTGTGTGTCTGTAACAGGCAAAGTGGATTTCTTCATTTTGCTTTGATGTTGCCGAAAAATGCATGTCTAATATGTTAAATTTTCTGACGTTACGTCGCCACGTCAATAACACTACTTTAACGTTAATATCCTATATTAAATTAATGAAGCCATTACAGTGCACCTAAAACTTTGAGGCCAAATAACTTGGAAACGTGGTGGTGACGTCAATGATTTTTCACCGCGTGGGTAACTAGGGACCACCTGGGACCAATTTGGGTAAGTTTCCTAAACCTTGGTCCCTAAATCCGTTTCGGAATGGACGGGTTGATGACGTCATCAAAAAACCTTCAAACCCTAATATCTCTGCAACCGTTTGTCAAAGATACATGATCCTATGCATTTTCTTGATCAGTGTTTCAAGATCTATGCGTTGAAGGCAAAAAATTTGGGTTTTGACGGGCCAATGCTGACGTCAGCAAAATTTTAAGACCCTTATATCTCATTAACCGCTCATCAAAAGCACATGATCATATACATTTTCTTGATCAGCGTTTTAAGCTCTACACAATAGAGGCAACGAATGAATTAATTTTCGGCAATTTTTTTTTCTATATGCACTGCTGACGTCGGCAAAGCATCAAGTGGATTTTTCCACGGGCCTTGTCGACTAGTATATATATATTAGCAGGGGGCTTTGATCACACATCATCTTGTCTTGGGAGAGTAACGAGTAACTTATTACCTGAGTTAAAAAACAAACAAAGAATAGCAAAGTTAAACAGAAAACGATTGAAGTTTACTTTAGGAAGATAGGGATGTCTAGTTTCTGCTGATGACCGTCCGCGGACCTCTTCGAGGTGACCCAGTTAGACATCCAGTTGACTGCCAGGAAAGACTGGTTGAGACTGGGAAAGACTAGTGACTGTGGGAAAGACCACTGACTGTGGGAAAGACCATAGATCGTGAAGCCTTTTTGTTTTTGGTGACTGAAGAGTGTGTGTTCTTCATTGGTTAGGATGGGTCTTCAATTGCAATCTCGAGACGATTGATAACTCCTTCCAAAGAATGGAGGGTGGCAGATTTGGAAGCATAAAAGTTGACTGGGTGGTGAAGTGAATTCCTTGTTTAAGTTCGAGACGATATGTAATGGTTTTCTGGGTTGCCGCCTGTCGCAGTCTACCTTTCTAAGGGACGGTTTCTTGGTCAGCCCAAGCATTACGATACGATTTCTCCAGTGTTCATGTTTAAGGTCAGAAAGCTTTTCTGTTTCCAGGTTTGCTGCTTTTCATTCTTTGTCACAACCTTTCTAAGGGCTGGGTTCCAAGCCTACCTCTCTTAGCCCTGGGCTCTGTGTCAGTAGGTAAAAGCAACAACGATACGATTTGTAGTTGTTGACTCTTCTTTTTCCAACGTTTAACAAAAGTTATTGGTTTTGGCAGATGGTGTCAATGAATGCGGCTGGTGTCTTGCAGGAGGCAGGGGATGCTTACTCAAGGGCCCGCACCAGATCCCAAGCATGAGTGAATTTCACCAATCCTCATGTTTCCACATTCATAGGTGTTTGTTTCAGTACATCCGATCATGCCTGTAAAGGGGAGAATACAGAAGTTCTCCAGTGGCTTCTTATTCTTTGGAGAGAAACCTCCTTTTTTCATTAACATCTCTGTCTTAAAAGGCTAGTTATATCTGCATTGCGATGTAGTTACTCCTATTCTCTTCCATTAAAGTCTCATATATGCTTTTAATCATTTATCCGTAAGTTTCTTAATTTTGTAACTTACCCCACTTCCCTGTGATACTTTATTACATGAATGAATTATTTGCTTTCTCCGTGATAGTTTATTTGTAATCTTTAGTCCCAGGTATTTTGTTTTTCGTCAAGATAAAAATTGATAATGTTCCGGGAACGGACACAGCATAGGAAATAGACGGAGATGAGCAATTGCAAGTGCTGTACTGGAGAAAAGGTTTATGAGAGTTGTGCTGTGGTGTTCAGAACAGAAAGAAAAATATATCTCAGTATAACATTAATCTCAACTTATTATATATTATGTTTTGCTCAAAGCTTTTTTGAAATAGTCTGGCTCCCAGCAATTTCTAAAGTCTCTTGACTCTATCTAGCTGCTAAAAATATCGACTACTGCTACCTAGCTAAAATATTAGTTTAGTATGGGAAAAATTTCCCGTCCAGTAATTTTTTTTAGCTTTCTAGCCACAATAAATAGTATACCTATAAATATTGTAAAGCAATTCCCCCAACTCCAATAAAAATCAAGTTAGGGGAGTCTGAGATAAATGTAGAATTTTTTTAAAAATGGCTGACAGCTCAAATGCCATTCTTCAATTATATGAACTAAATATATATCATTGATAAAACGAATTAACTAAATATCTTTCTAAAATATAACCCTAAATTAATATATTATAACGATTTAACAGTTCAATTTGTACAGATACTAAAATTTGTTGATTTCTCTTTCTCGATCGTTTATGAAAAAAATATTTCCCAATGGTGTATGGTTGAAGTAATCTGCAGTAATAGGCGGTCCCCTCAACTTTTTGCCATTGAGGTTGGTGCGAGAGGGTACTCTGTTACGTGTTGTTTAAAAAATCTTGGTTTTGCCGCTAAATCTGCATTCTTGACTGCATGAAGCTGGGGTGACTTAAAGGTGGCCTCCGACGTTTTAATGATACTATCATTTAAGTTCTATTCTTATAAGTATTTAAGAAAATAACATTCGTTTTTTACAGAAAATTTTAGTACAGCAAACTTTCAAATTTTGTGCTACCTTACTTCATGCGGCTTTATCATGCTCACGCTTCTTCTCGAACTTTGAAATTCATAATGGCTGCATAATTGACGTCACAAAGACCAAAGAATTATAGGATGCCTCCTACGGTGATATTCTATTGACTAATTAGTGTTTAGAATCCCTTAATATGTTTCGCAGTATTAAATATTTATGACATATAGATGATTCAGCGCTAGAAAATATTTGTTGTTGTTTGCTTAATGCAGAATTATTTGTTTCCGTTTAAAAGCAACACGTTTGATAGGTACTGTAATAATTATGTCTTCTTCGGATGAGTCGGAATCAGAATGTTCTAAGGTTGTACTTGGCTTCCAGTTTGAGCCTAAACGTAGCGGGGATTTATCTGACTCATCGTTGGTGACTTATGACAGTGATAGCGATTGGGAAATAGCAGAATTAAGGATTAACCTTCACGCTACGTCGTGGTGTAAATGCAACAATTGCCGTCAAATGAACACTGAAACTGAATGTTTTTGCTGTCACGAACTGGAATCAAGTCATATATATAACCTACAAGGTGTGTACTTTTTAGCGGGATGTACGTAACATTATATTTGCCCATGTTGATTATTAAGTTATTAAAAATATATTCTTTGGAAATGAAATGTATTGTCAATCACGAAGATGTCGACCCGATTGTTTTAAGGAAAGGAAATGTCTGGACTGCTTTGGTTGGAATGCATGATAGAGAATCGACATATCTTCCTCCAAAAAATGTTCCTAACAAGTAAGTAGATGTTGTTTCAGTCAAAACACGCTGTTTATAGAAATATGGGTTATAAGAACATAAGGTTGACATTTCGTGAGTATTTAATCAAGTTTTCAACAATTTCCTCTCTGCAGGGTCTTTCGGCAGGTGTGATGAAGGCTCGTTTTCTTGCCTAATGACAATCCTTCCCTCTGTCAACTGCACGGAAATATGCACCTAAGGCAATGTCACGCTAGAAAGAATACGTTTTTTCCATCTTAACCTTCTTTGCTACAAAGCGTTTGAGTATCTGTGCCAAGGCACCTTAAACTTGGGAACAAAAGATCCTTCACTTTTCTTTATCTTCGTCGCCTGTTAAAAAGTCATTTTATAATGTAATTTAACGCTAGTGTTTAAGAAACAAAAAAAGAAATATTCTATACCTGATTACGGTTGATGTTAAGTTTATGGTCTAGGGCAGCTAATTTCATCGCTGTGTTCATTTTCTCTTGTTCGTAAAACACACTTTTAGGAAGGTGGCCAATTTTAAGGGCGTGAAAAACCTACAAAATAAAATAAAATTTGTTATATAAAAACTAAAGTTTTCCTTGACATTATAATTAGCGTTGTGAGATCAGTACCTCCAAATGAGTAGTGAAGATATTTTCATTCAACTTCATAATGTCCTTAACCAACTGTTTGTCGTCGAAAATTACACTTTTTAAAGCCTTGTGTGCTGGAGAATCAAATTTCAACCACGCAATATCATTAATTTCTCCTTGTTCGCAAGCTTTGCAAAATGTATTTCCAGGAAACGTGTGACGATTGACACAGTGATGCATACAAGATAGGAATCTTTTCTTAAGCTCCAAAGCATTACCCTTACACGTACTAATTGACCAGTATAAATGGTTGATGATGGCAGGTATCCATTGTCCTAGATCTTGACATGCTATAATTGTAGAACACAAGAGTAAATATAAAAGCATTTATTAAAATTATTACTTTGAAAAACATAACTTACGCTCTTTCTTCGCCAACTTTGCTTATTTCTTTGATATGTTTTTAGCCAAATTCCAGGGATCAAACTGATGGATAATGCGCTTGAATCTGTCATCCGTCTCCATCAGTTTCTTTATTTGGATATGACGATCGGTTGCACGCACGCCAATGTTTTTGTTCAACATACGTCTTGAACTTCTCTTCCAAAGAACTTTCGGAGAAAGAGAACAGTGTTCTATCAATAGGGATGAATTATTGTCTAACTCCAACAATTTTACCAACTAAAGAAATTGTTGCGAGTATTTAACAGGCAATTAAAGTATTGTTAAAGGAAGAAGCAGACACTGTCCCTGCGAAAATTAGTCTCTACAAAATGCAAAAGTACCAAAAGACAACATGACGAAACAGGAACGCATCACACTGTCTAAATTAAGAAAGGATAAAGATATTATGATCTTGCCAGCGGATAAAGGTCGAACGACGGTCATTTTAGACAAAAATGATTACCTTGATAAATGTTATGACCACATTAACAACGGTCCATACGCACGCCTCAAACGAGATCCAACAGAAACTATCAAGCGTGACACAAGGTATATCATGATACGTTTAAATAAAGACGACAGCATTGATGATAGGTTGTATTACAAACTTAGACCTTCAGATACTCCACTGCCTCGATTCTATGGTCTTCCTAAAGTACATAAACCAGGAATTCCTATACGCCCAATCGTGTCGTGTACAGGATTGCCTTTGTATATTTCAATCGTGTCGTGTACAGGATTGCCTTTGTATATTTATCGAAATACCTAGCTTCCATTCTTAGCAATTACACGAAGAGTGATCACTGTAAAAATTTATCAGAAACATATGGATTGAGGACGACGAGTGTATGGTATCATTTGACGTTACTTCAATGTACACAAATGTACCGATAAAAGACACATTATATATCATCAGGGAATTACTGCTAAATGATGATGAGTATGAGAACAAAACACGCATCCCTATTGACAAACTAATGTCCTTGGTCCAAGTTGTGCTTATAAAAACATGGTATTTATTTGACGGTAACTTATGTACGCAAACTGACGGTGTGGCTATGGGTGGCCCAACATCCTCTGTGGTAGCTGAAATATATATGCAGGTTCATGAGACTACAGCTTTAGCAACTGCAGATCACGCTCAAAGCGTTTGGAAAAGATTTGTGGATGACGTCTTTTTAATAATAAAAAGAGCACATCTAGACGCATTTCATGAACATACCAATAATTTGCACCCGAAGATTCAATTTACAATTGAACACGAGAAGAACGGTACGCTTCCTTTCTTAGACACTCTAGTGTCTCGCAAAGGGTGGTAACTTATCAGTATCAGTATACCGCAAACCAACTCATACTGATCAATATCTCAACTACACATCTAATCACCAAATGTCCTGCAAAGAAAGTGTTGTGTCCTCATTACTGTACAGAGCAGTCAATGTGGAGAGAATGACCGAAAGAAAGAGTTATCTCATATAAACAACGCTTTACTTGCAAATGGGTACTCGAGACAGACCATTAAAAAGGTTGAGAGGAAAATCAGGAACAGGATTGATAAGAGCAGTGACGGGGAGGATGCGGAAAATGAACCAGTAGCTACAGTGTGTATGCCATATATACCAGGGACAAGTAACATACTTCGTCGGGTATTGAAAGATCATAAAATAAAGCCAGTGTTTCAATCTAAAAACACGCTACGTAGTATACTGTCGCATCCGAAAGACAAAATATGTCTAGAGAGTCAATGTAATATTGTCTACGAAGTCCTGTGTAAAGGCTGAAATACACGGTCAGTTTAAAATGATCATTTTAAAATGACTGGTGTTTTTCGTCATTTTAAAATGATGGAACACCTGAATATACGAGTCATTTTAAAATGATAGAATTTGTAAATAAAAGTTCTTTACACTATGGACTCTGAAGAGGAATGTGCTGCAGCAGTTGTTATAATTGCCATTCTTTCAAAAAGAAAAAAACGCAGAAGAAATAGATCTACTTGGGTGAAGCCATGGCTCGGTAGAAGAACAGAACTTGGGGTATATAATACTCTTTTACGAGAATTGCGTGTGGAAGAAGTGTTCGAATATAAAAAGTTTTTAAGAATGGCACCTGAAAATTTTGATGAACTTTTAAATTTAGTAGGTGTTGATATACAAAAAGAAACTACAAACATGCGCGAGCCAATTCCAGCAAAAATTAAGTTAGCAGCAACACTTCGTTTCTTATCAACAGGTGCTAACTATGCAGACTTGCAACATATATTCCGTATACATAAAAGTACGTTATCTCGAATTATCCCAGAAGTATGCGATGCTATCTACATGAAATTAAAAGACAGATATATAAAGGTAATATTTATTTAACAAAATATTTAAAATATAATGTATTGATTCCGTTATGACTGGAGTTTTAATTACTGCCAGCGTTTGGTGATGCAAAAGACTGAGTATAACTGTGTATATCTTGCTCATTATGGGGTGGTATCTGTAACACTACAGGTGAGTGTGGGGATGTCATCATGCTGGAATAATACGATCCTTGCAAGTTCTGTGGAGTTGACTGTCTTTGTACTACGGGAGGAGTAGTTGTACTCAGTTGAAATGGCAAAGGTAGTAGCCCGAACTGTGCTTGGAAGATTAATTCCTGTATTTTTACTTTAGCATATTCCTTTACCCGTTTATCAGGAATTTCTTGAAGACTCAACCCAATGTTTGTCCAAAAAGAACATCAACGTGATTGACTTTGTCCTTTTTGGATGACAATACGGCCATAGCTTCATTAAGCATTACATCTTCTTTCGCTTTGCTATTATGAACCTTCCGTTTTTTATTCAACGGCTGTTTGGTTGACCGGGGAACATTATTGTCTAGTTCTATCCCTTTGGTTTCGTCTTCTCTGTAGTCAGCAAAGAATCCTTCACAATCGTCTTCCTCGTTAGAGTTGTATTCACCGTTTTCCTAAAAATATTTTTATTTTAGACACCATCAACAGAAGAGGAATGGAAAACAATTGCTAAAGAGTATGAAGAGCGTTGGAACTTCCCGAATTGTATTGGTTCTATTGATGGCAAACATGTTGTCATAAAGCAACCTCGAAATAGCGGATCGTACTATTTCAATTATAAAGGCACTTTCAGTATTGTGCTTTTAGCTTTGGTAGATGCCAATTACAAATTCATTTATGTTGACGTTGGTTGTAACGGAAGAATAAGCGACGGAGGTGTATACCGAAATAGTTCACTTTCAAAAGCCTTGGAAGGTAATCTATTGGGAATGCCACCACCAGCAACGTTAAGTGATGCTGAGAATGAATTCCCGTATGTTATGGTAACTGATGATGCATTTCCACTAAAGCTTAACATTATGAAACCTTACCCATTCAGAGGCATGACCAAAGAACAAAGAATTTTTAATTATAGATTAAGCAGGGCAAGGCGGATTGTAGAGAATGCATTTGGTATATTGGCTAATCGTTTTAGAATCTTTTTATCGCCTATACTTTTTTCACCAGAAAACGTCCAGAAGATTACTTTAGCAAGTTGTGTGTTGCATAATTTTTTACGGGAAAAAACTCCGTCAGGTTACACCCCTCCTGGAAGTCTTGATGTTGAGGATATTGAAAATGGAAGAGTGAATGATGGAGAGTGGAGGTCTGAATCAAGTGAAGCTTTGCGTTCAATAAGAGTTACTGGAACCAATAACTATAAACCTGACGCTAAAGCTGTACGAGATCAATTCTGTGACTACTTTAATACAGTTGGAACAGTCCCATGGCAAGACAATTTCATTTAGATAAGTATATTATAAAAAGCAAATGAAAATACACTTGCCAGAGAGGATGTTGTTTTTCTTGGAATGATTGTGTCCCGTAAAAATGCCATAGATTGAAAATGAGGCCACTTTGACTCGTAAATTTCATCTCTACCCGCTCCACTTTTTGGTATTGATTTTTGGAGTTCTTTTGAATAATAACTTCGTAGAGTATTTATCTTTCTTTTCACATCACCCTCTAAATAATAAAATATGTATGTTTTATTATTGTTAGCTTTATAAATACCCATATATATACATGCAAATCAGTGTCAATAAAAATTGCAACAATTTACTACTAAAAATACTAATAAAAGTTACATAAAGTTGCTAATAAAAGTTACATGTTTCTATAAATAATACAGTATAATTCTTAAGTTTTTAATAACAAAATAACATTCATTATGGTATTCAATCCACGAATATATAATGATATAAATAAGGTTATTTTGATATGCTTTTGTATCGAGAATGTAAAAGTACAAACCTTCCATGGTGCATTTTCCCATCAAAATTCTAGTACTTTTAGCCTTTGCATCTTTGTTTTTATAAACTGTCAAAGTTACGTTCCACAGACTTTCTTCTTCTCTCCATGCACTTATAAAATTCTCAGTTGATTCCGTTTTCTGCGCTTTAGTTCCCATCTTGAAAATTATTCTTGTAATATATTAAATTTGTACTCGAAAAAAATTGAAAATGTTTACTATCTTCCTCCTTCTGTTTATACAGAATAACTGAAATATACTCAAAAAACTCAATGGCGTCATAGTAAAACAATTCCGTCTAGCAATTTCTATGCAGAAGTTCATCATTTTAAAATGATAAACTTCAAACATGTTTAAATGATCATTTTAAAATGATCATTTAAAATGACTGTTGTTTTTCGTCATTTTTTGTGAAATACACGGTCAGTTTAAAATGATCATTTTAAAATGATCATTTTAAACTGACCGTGTATTTCAGCCTTAAGGATTGTGATGCTGTTTATGTCGGTGAAACAAAACGAATGTTTAAATAACGTGTGCAAGAGCACAAAGGAGCCGTACGCAACGCAGATACAGACAAAAATGAGATTGCGGACCATAGCTGGAAGAATGATCATGTTATTGACTGGGACAATAAAAAGATCGAGAGAGTCTGGTTGCTCGGGCAACTTACGGCGCGTCTTTAATTTTTTCGGGAGAAGCACGTGTATACCGCGTTTCTTTAAATTATTTCCCGCGTTTTGCTGTTTGACGTGTTCTTTTGACGTGCTGATTTTGTGGCAGGATACATCGCTGACGTGCCATTATTTTTAAAGTGTGGGAAGAGAGGAGGGCAAGAAGGCAGCCATCTTCTTTACGAATGTCTTTTTGACAGAAATGTTTGGGACGTATTTGTAACAGAACACAGAAAAAAAAGGTTTGACACATTATGTATTGTATATATTTGATCTTTCCAGCTATAGGTTAAATTATATATATATATATATATATATATATATATATATATATTACTAAGAACTCCCAAAAGTGTTTACCTGGCTAGCTAAAGTTTAAGTTTTTACCATCATGGTTTGACAGCTAGCTAGCTATACCTAAAGCTATAGCTATATAAACAGCAATATAAACAGTAATAAAAAACAGTCAGTCAAAAAATACAGACTCTTTATGTAGGTCTTAGATCACTGCAGATTAGCTAGCTAAATAGTTCGTGGGTGCAAATCCTGCCTCTTTACAAAAGAGTAGCTTAATTAGAAAAGCAGTTTAGCTAGCTAGTATTCTCTTTTATTAGTAGGGTACGGATATATGCACCACATAATGAACCGTAATGAGTGAAAGTTTTTGAGTGCTTTAGAAAAGATTTTGTTATTTTATTTTTAAACTGATCTGAACTTGTTTCATGGGCGTACGTCTAAAAGTCCCTTAGTGGTTGTTAAAAACAATATATCTTTAATTTTCTAAATCAAGGATAGCTAGCTGATAAAGTATATACAAAAGCTATATATTTAATAAAAGCTGTTGAAAATAATATGTATATTACTCACAAGTTTTAATGTTTATGTTTTAACGGGAGTATTGCACAGGTTTTAAATCGACAGGCAATTAAAATGCTGACTTAGAAAAACTTATTTCTTGTGTAAAGTTAAAACAAGACCAGACTTGAGATCTGACCTTTTTTATAAATATTGTCCTCAAAATTTCTAGAATATAATATTTAAAATATAAACATTGTTTAACAATATATATATTCTGAAAAAACAAACACTTTATATCTTCCTCCATTGATCTAAAGTTTCTGAGCAATGTTATTTATTTTATATTTTTCCCTGTAGGTGTCATTTAACCGCAAGTCATTTATACTTGGCACCTTCAAATTTTTGTCTACAAACTGTTTTTCCCAAGTTTGAATACAAACTTGTGCTTCCTGTTGAGCATCCATAATCAATTTGCGGAAATGAAAAATTAAATCTTTACACCTTTTTCTTGAGTTTTCGTTTTTTGTATTTTAAATAAGACATGATGTTTATCAAACTCTTGCAATTTTACTGAGTGTCCAATAACATGTGCAATCATCTTACCAACGCTGGACACAAGCAAATCGTTGTTCTGTGTAACAACCATTTTTGTTTCTAACTTGGAAGAATGATTTCCTTTACCTGTATAAATTTTTCAAAATCGACGGCTTTATCATCCATGTCAAGTATTCCAGGTTGTTCCTCTAGTGAAACTTCAGTAACTTCATTGTTATCTTCGCTTCCTGGTAAGTCATCCCTGTTTGTTTGGCTAAGTGGGATTAATGTTTTGAACTATGCCTATGTCTTATTTAGCTTTCACATGAAGTCACTTCACACCTTGTCTGCATACTGTTGCATTTCTAGTTGATCAATTTTTTGTTTGTTTTTATCGTTTTTACTGTTTTTACTGTTTTTACTGCTTTTTTCCATTTTTATTCTCAGACAGGATGGACATTGATAGCAGTTTTTTTGTATTTATGTATATATTTGCAAATTACTGAAGTCCTCATCCTGTATAAATATTTTTAAATAAATAATAAATAAATAAATTCGCACATCTCTACATTTGCTTCCATATTTGTTTTGTCTTCTACCATTGTTTCCTTATTTATTTTGCATATGGAATCCTGAAATGTTTTGCACTTCAAAAAGTCACCATTGATATCAAATAAATTAATTTGTTCAATTGGTAACTCAATGTTACCTTCCACACATCTTTCCCAGCAAATTTTAATATGCCTTGCTATGGATTGAAGGTTGTCCCTTTTGAAGTGGCTCATTAGCGGTCCTTCATCCCTGACATTATCATCCTCCTCTCCATCATGAAATATTACATGTTTTTTATCTTCATCCATGTGCCACCAAACACCAGCACCACAAACTAGAAAGTCTGCCAGTCTTTCTAAATGAGCTGGATATTTCCGTGTTGGTAGATTTATATCAAAACTGCTTCTTTTCCCTCCATCTAAAATTTAACACGAGTCTTTGTGCTCATTAATTTAGTAGAGGAAAAAAATGTGGATAATTGTTGTATATACACTATTTATGAAGGTTACAAATTTGAAGAACGTGTTTCAGATTCTTTTTTCAATTAAAGAAATTTTTCTGGATTTCATGATTTCGCCAAACAATTTAGCTTAATAAAATCTCACGATCGAAACTTTTTATTGACTGATTTGGGAAATTAATTCTCGCAAATAAAAACTATATACCTAAAACTAATTGTCTAAAGAAAATTGGTAAGATGAAATTTAATTTAATTACCCTTTGGGGCTACGTTAATGCAAGAATAAATTAATGCCAGTGTAGTTTTGGTGCAGTTTGTGTGGACTTATTTTCAGTTTCGTAAGAAAATGGGTGGATTTTTTTATTCTTTTAAATTGTTTTATTACAACACCCTTCAAAAAAGCTGATAAAGTATTTAAGATAAAATCAAAGGAAAAAAATAGCTTTTATGATATATATTACGCTTAATTAAAACTTACCAACAATAGACTTGTAAAACATTGATATTTTAGAAGTGCTGGAAGATGTTTTACTTCTAGCATTCTTCATATTGAATTTTTGCTCTTCTTGAATGCGAATGATACTATTATCACGTATAGACTCCAACGTTCTTGATGATGTTCCCAAGCTGATTTGATTTATTTTACTGAACAACTGTTCTTCATTTTCTTAATGTAAGGAGCTTGGAGCAACAATTCTTGACACCTCAGGCAGGTGAGCAGTCAGGGAATGAAAATATATGCCATAGAGTTTTTCTTTTGTTATTGTTTTCAGGTTATTTCCAAGTACAGACTGACATAACATTGCATGCTGAAAGGTCACATTATGTATGCGTAGAATAAATTTTGGTGATCTTTTTTGTGACTTCATGTAGGCTAAACGTACTATCTCCATCAAAGTGTACAAAAGGTCTTCAATTTTGTTCCTGCAATTGTTTTTCATTGCTTGATAAACCACTATTGTCGACATTCGGTAGTCTGATCCTCTGATTTTATCTTTATAACCATATGTGGCATCCAAGGATTGTTGGAATATTTTATACTCCTTAGGTATTAAAATCTCAGGCAGGACATCCCACACATTTTTTATATGCCCCTTGCAGTCATGTAGTGGTTCAATTGGCATAACTCCGTATTCTTCAAGATTCAATGAAGCCATGGTATCATGCTCATTACCATAACAAAGAGCTGGAGCACGTGAGATTCCTTAACATAAAGAAAATAGTAAATATATGAATGACTCACTCAATTAAATAATAAAACGGTTTCACATATATATATGTGTTATGAATTTCACAACAAAATGAGTAAATTAACAAATAATTAATTAAATTTACTGACCTGCCAAATGATTTTTCAACAATAGTTCAAGATCTTTTTTATGTAGTTTTTCGTACGTTGATATGTTACGATCAAGATTTCTGTAATTAACTTCTAAGCTCAAAGCATCAACTTTGAGTTGTTGAAATGGGGATATAGCCTTGCATAATCTTCCAGCTGGTCCGGCAATAACCTACATAATGAGTACAAACGTTAAGAAATAATCAGAAAATTGCCACTTTCATATTGTATCTCTGGATGGTCACCTATATATAAATCAAACTAATTATACATTTTTCATTCTAAAAATAGCATTAAGGGAATAATTTTTGTAAATAAAATTTTTTGATATCGCAACTTAAAATAAGTTGTTCCTAAAATTTTTTGATTGCTAATGCAAACTGTGGTGCTCCGAATCATTATCATTTTTGCAATGTTTGCGAAATTCAGCTCACACGAAATTGTATTTTTTCTAGAAATTGTTACACATTATACTTAAAGAAACAAAAAAATAATTTAATTTTTAAACTTGAATTTAAAAATGAAAATTATAAATATCAATATGATATACACAGTCTTTTAATTGTTTGAAAATTTTTATTCTAGCTAGTTACTTCTCTTAAGATACCTGTATTTTGACTTATTTTTCCCCATTTAAATGTACTGTAGTAAAATAACACCCACCATGAAAAAACCTCATCACATCCACCAATCTTATGCCATTGACAATAATTTCCTCCGACATGGCTCTTATGTCACTAAGTCTTGTCTCTACATAGGACAGCTTTTCAGCAATACTATCTTTAGCAAATCCAACTATGTATATTGATGGACATTCCACCAATTCTTGTACGTTATATGAAATGCCTTGTAAACAAATGTTAAATAAAGAAACATTTAAAATGCATTTAAGAAGAAGCACAGTTTGATTTTAAGGTGTTCAATATTTTTGTTAGATTTATTTTAGAAACAAAATGTCAATTCTGAATGTTTATTTTACAAAGTTCTAGCATAATCTCAGCCTAATGTTTTTCATAAGACATTGAATTTAAAAATATATAAAACAACAATTTGTGTATTACCTGTTTTGGCAAACATTTCTTCATCAGTATAAAATATTTCATCATCATACACAACTTTGACAGTCAGCAGTAAATGTCCAGCATTGAGAATTGATGCATGGTCTGACCACAGTATAAAATATCTTGTTAAAGTTGAATTTTTATTTCTCAATATACCCATTTGTTCATGTTCTAGAAAGATTTTCTTGCGTATTTCGCTCATTGAAATGCATCTACCAGAAACTGTAAACTCCTCTATTGATATTTGACCATTTTTCATTACTATCTTTTTATACTTTTTTGGTTCAATTAAAGACCCAAGTAAGATCTCTCCTGATTCAATTTTTTTTAAAACTTCCTTCTTTATCTTTTCAAATGTGGGAGGCATTGGTACTGAAACACCACTACCATCTGGAAATTATATATATACATCTTTTTGGTACAGTATTATACATTTTACAATTTATAGAACAGTAGTATTACAGATTATAAAGTTCATAGAACAGTAGTAGAACAAAAGTAGTATATATACATTAGAATATTTAAAACTACAAATTTGTGTGATAAAAATACAAAATTTATTAAAAAAAAGCTTTCAAAAATTAGAAAATCAGGAAAAAGCTGTTGTAATAACACATTATTCTTTAGATTCTTACCTGGAAATTTTTCGTATTTACGACGCATTCGGTTTGGATTAACAAAGTTGTTGGTAAATTTCGATAAATCGATGCCATTGTTTTCCAGGTATTCTTTGACAACCGTATTTCCAGTGGTGCCAGGAATGCCATACTTTCGTGCCAATTCAGAATAATTTATCTAAAATTTATAAAAATTATCCGTGTGTTAATGGATATTGTAAGTACTGTTTACAGAATATTATATTCGTAACTACCTTTGAACCATCTTCCATATGCTTTACTTCTTCTAACAGTGCATTTTTGTCAAAATTAATTTTATTCGTGTCTGGACTATGCCTCTTTTTCTTCATTGGTGTATCATCTGTTTGAGATTGCAGTGATTGTTTTCTTCCTAAAAAGATGTTTATTTGTTTGTTTGTTTGTTTGTTTAATTTGGTTTGTTTATTATTATGTTTTAAACATTTTTTTAGTTCTTTCATTCCTGCTAAAAAGTGTGTAACGTTTGTTTTTGTACAAAAATTGTAAAAAATCATACAGCCCAGTATAGTTCTAACTTGTTCTAAAATTAGTTTTACATATGTTGGAAACATTTGTTGCTGTACATATATTTATAGATGTATATATATATATATATAAAATATGTATTTATAACATTGCTCTAATATTGGATAAAAAATAAATAAATTTGTTCTTACCAATCATTCTTTCAACTGCTTTTTCTTTATTCTCAAGATACTGAATGGATCTTGATTTTTTGTAGGTAGATTTGGACTGTCTGATTCCCAAAATCGTATCCATGACTTTGCCTTGACCAAAACATTTTTTTTCCAGGCATTTTTTAATTTTTGTATTTTTTTGCCTTAACTCTCTTTTCTTTTCGCAATTTGTTTTTACTTCCGCAACGTTAGCTGATTTCACTTTCGTCAAAATTTTAGTAAACGGTGTATCAAATATTTTATCCCATTTGTCATTGACACTGTCAAGAACAAACTCGGCTGCTCCTTTCATATATGAAATGTCATTTTTTGTGTGCGGAATTTCGAGAGTAATATTTATTGGTGTATCTGGTGTATTTGTGATATCAGCTAAGGGTGTTTTCAACCGATTAGGTTTTTTGCGTCTGTGTGTTGTTGAAATTGGAAATGTATTTATATCGGCTTTAAGTGAACTGCATCCTACACATTCGTGCGTTGTATGACATTTTTGCTTGTCACTGTCCAGCTTTAACCACTTTTCTCTTGAAAACTCCTCCAGGTACTTACACCTTTTTTCGCCCATCCATTTAAATTTTCTGACAAATGCATTAAGCTCGCTGGCCTTTCTGTTAAAGTATTCCTTAGTTATTGATTGATGCGGAAACATAGCCAAAAAATTATTAAAACGTACATCTTTGTTGCGATAACTAATACTTTGAGTACTGCGTATTACTTCTGCTCTCATAAACGCACATTGTAAAAAAGTTCCCATACTGCAGTAATTGTTCAGCAAAAATAATGTTTATATTTTACCGCCTTAAGCTACCATTTTTAATTTTCGCGCTTCTGCTAACATTACGGAAAAACTCGACGTATTCCCGACACTGTCGTCAAATGTTGACGAAAATGCCCTATTTTGACGAAATATTTGAAAAACTGTCGGAAAACAGTGTTCTCACTATGCGCGGGCAACCTGTAAATATTTTATCTGTCACAATTCGTGCCTGATATGTCAGTGACTAACAAAAAAGCTGTTAAAAGTTTCCGGGAGCCGTATTTTTGAATAAATTCAAATAAAACGAACCGACAAGAAAACTTGAAATCGACGCTGTGACGTCATTTTTTAGTTTATAATATTTTAACAGCTTTTTTTAAGAACAGTCCATCAAAAGCTACGTTTTAGCCTAAAATCCGACATGAAAAGTTCTTTCCCCATAGTGAGATCACTACATTGGCCTGTTAGGGACTGTCCGTAAGTTGCCCGAGTGGACAGCAAGAAAAGTAAAAAAATGGGCGTTGATGCCAGTTTCTCTGTTTTTTAGCTTTTTGTATAAAATCTTTATTAAACGTTTTACTTGTAAATATTATACTGCACTGAAGATTTTTTAAATAAAATGAAAAGCTTATGCATGTAAATAATTTGTCGAAATGTTTTTTTAATTTTATAGAAATACTCATATCAATAGTATTTCCTATCAACTTCCAGAAATATGGTTACCCGCATTCCGGAAAGCGAACATTTAGGAAAAAGTGCAAAAAATGGTTCGGGACAAACGTAACAAAAAGCGAACTTTAGAAAAAAGGAACGTAACATAAAGCGCACTGTTAGAAAAAAAGGAAAGATTTTAATCAATCTATTGCTTCTATCTGGGTCCGTGAAAAAGTTATTTACTTTAATTGCTGTGATCTGATTGGTTAATTTCGATCCTCTAATTATGTCTTCAAATAATAAATAGCCAAAGATGATTACGATCATTGCTCGTCGATGACAGCTGTAGCTGTCGAAACGTAGCCTAGAATAAACTCGCTTGAACAGATAAGTGGTAATATTTTTAAAATATCAACACATGACGAAACCTTTCTTTTCCATTCCTATAAAAATGTTTGAAATCCTGTACCAGAAATGAAATATGACTAGATATGTATTTAGTAATTGCAGCTGTCGACTTTTCTTTTTCCAAGGTTTAACAAAAGTTATTGGTTTTGGCGGACGGTGTCAATGAATGTGGCTGGTGTCTAGCAGGAGGCAGGGGACGCTTACTCAAGGGCCCGCACCAGATCCCAAGCATGAGTGAATTTCACCAATCCTCATGTTTCCACATTCATAGGTGTTTGTTTCAGTACAGTCGAAATCCATTAGCTTTCCGATTATCCCTGTAAAGGGGAGAATGCAGAAGTTCTCCAGCGGCTTCTTATTCTTTGGAGAGAAACATTTTTTTTTTTTCATTAAAATTTCCGTCTTAAAAGACTAGTTTCATCTGCATTTCGATGTAGTTACTCCTATTCCCCCCCTTTATATCCTTGGGACTTTTTTACTTCTTTCACATTCGCAATCTCGAAATCCAAAATTTTGTTTGATTTTGTATCCATTGCCGATACAAGTCAGTACGTGGCATTATGTCCACGACTGTCGCACTGACCATCAACCTCAATCTTGTCGCCCTATTCTTTTAATTCTTTGTACAGGGCAACTTGATGACCTTCCCATACTTCATGTATTTCTGGGAATACGTAATCAGCTACAAAAAAGAGGCCATTGTCCCAGGGACATTAACTTTAAATAATTGTGTATATCCATTGGGTAATAAGAAAAGTTACCACGAAGCCTAAAGAAAGTGTCATTTCCAAATAACTTGAGGTTCAAAGCGGTGGAGAAGCGTTTGAGTTTGGAGAACGATATACCAGCTAATACTGCAGCAGCTGTCACCATTTAGTTTCCAACGCCTTTATAACACATATAGTAAAATTAACAACCCGTGTTATTACTACATTATTTACTTTAAGACAATTAATTTTTTTCACGAACGTACCTACTACAGTTGATAATCTTGGCTGAGAACACCAACTTGTCTCACAACCAACTAAGCATTTCATTTTCACACGATACCGACAACCCATGCTTTTTACTTCTTTAAATTCTTCCACAGGACCTCCACATTCGGACCAAAAAAGATAACAAAGCTTTTAGTTGTGAATCTTAAACAAAATATACCCTGTCGTTTGAAAAATCTACGGTAGATGATACAAATATAGGATCAATTTGTTCATCATGTGCCTTGTTATATTCAAAGTCTGGATCAGATTTTTCGGATCTTTGCAAAGATTTTGCCAGCCAATCATTTTCATCGAAGGTTGTTTCACAATTCTTTATTGGTGTGTGAAAAGGGTCAGGAGCTTTCGATGAAGAGCTATGTTTAACAAAACATTTCTGAGGAAAAAAATTCAAAATTTACGCAATTTATGACTATAGTTCGTTTACTTACCTGGCGCAAACTGCAAATGAAGATTCGAACGGAACGGCATCCAGAGGTACATTCATGCTCCATGATGTGCTACAAAGCAAAATGTCATTCTGGATCTATATATCATCCCTGATTTCCAATGATTTATCCATAAACTCTTACCTTGTATCAGTTGCAACATTTTCCTGCGTAAACGAAGTATTGACTTCTGCATCTTGTAAGCTAAATTAAGTATTAAAAAATAATTATACAGATAACACTTCATCGAAATATTGTAAGTTTCTACAATGTGGCTCACTATCTCTTGGACTGCTTTGCAAAGGCCTGCTGTGCTGTTGTTGGTAAAACCGTTTAATAACGCTGGAAAGATTTTGGGGTACCAAGTACATCAGAAAGGGCCTGGGTTTTATCCTCCAAGTCAGATGGTATAATTTCAGTGACGCCTAAAGTGTTAATAACTCTGCTATTATTGTTACGTAATGTATGCTTACAAATCAGATTAAAATGCGTTAATACCTCCATCACCCAATAAATTGCATTGACTTGATGAATCTCTTTTAAATTGAAGCAGGTTGTTATATACTGAATAACGTAACACAATAAAAATTACGCAAATATATTGCCTTAAATTGCGTTCCGTAATTACGCTGACAGCAGGGTTCCGTTTGCGTTTCGACATGGGCGAATTTTCCAAACCACCGGGTTTACATAAATCAAAATCAAAGTGGATTTCTTCTCCCTCGACATCTTTCGCATCGGTCGCTTCAAGTAAATTTTCATCTTAAAAATCAAACAAAATTAAGAAAGCAGAATTATAAGAATTATATTCTACATTTACTGCACTTACTTGACGGTGTTCAATCTTCAACTTTACACTTTTTCGTTTTGGTGCTGTTTCACAATGTTCAAATAATGTTGGTATTGCATACGATACCAACTTTCGTCTTTGCGGTCCTCGCCTAAGATTACGACCATCACGCCAATAAGAATGTGATTGCGAATTTGTGTATGCAAAAATGCAATTATTACGTACTTGTCATTAGACGATTTCGCATCTCAATCGACTGATAAAAAACAGGGACTTTCAAAATGGTTTTCGCATAGAAAAGTAGCTAAGGGAAGATCTTCCCGCTTTGTTTTTGCTTTCCATTCTGCCAGCAAGCTTTTTATCCTTTGGCAGCTTAAAAAAAGATAAGTTTTGATTTTTCGCTCTATAATAATTTACATCCTACTGCTGGACACCAAACCATGTTTACAATATTGAAAAGAAAACATTTTTTAAGGCTAATTAGAATTGTGATAGCGGAACAACTTCTTAATAATTAATTTTAATATCAATCTCGCTTCTTCTTTTCATGCTGCAAGACTGTCGTCTGTGGTTTTGGCTCTTGTGACGTCAGGAGGTATCCTAATGTTTTTTTCAAGATTTTAAAGCGTGTTTTTAATGCTTCAATAATGGCGGTCGAAGCACACGGTTTTATGAAAACATGGAATAAGTCAATCGTGTTTGTGCTTTTATTTTGTAAGTAACTCATTAAATAATACTTTTTTCTATAATGTTTTAATGATTTCTTTCGATTAAGATGAACTTGTTATAAGGTCGGAGGCAACCTTTAAGCATTTAAGCCTTTTCTGCATTTGGATTGCCAGAAGATTCACAGCATTGGTCCCAGGATCTGTTGCGCAGCAGTCCATAACCAACTTTAATGCAATAGAGTGCCTACCACATGGCATTACAAGTCGCCACTGAAGCAACCAAACGGTAGCCCATCTCGACCACCACTTCTTCAGCCTAAACCATCAGTAAATGAAGGAAAAGTAAGTAAGGTTCAGGTCGGCATAATAAATAAGGTAATACGTGTTATGCAAACTCCATCCTGCACGTTTAACTGTCTTTCCGAGACTCTGATCTCAATTGTCATCTGAATCCACCTTTTTACCACCACTAGTCAAGTCCATTTCTTTCCATATGTCTCTTATTAAAGCGTTCCAACTCACCCAATCGACCCCTCAATTTTCCTAAGGGCTTTTGCAAAACAAAATGCAGGCACTCAATAAAAAAAATATTTTACTTTAATTCTCAGCAGGATGTTCCAGAAAAAAAACTAGAGGTAGTTATAGACGAGCTGATTGGGTTATCCCCTGTGGTTGACAATCTTCTCTCTATAACTCTGACTACAACAACGTCGTGTAACTCCTGCTTTTTTGCATCTTCAAGGGAACAAATGGAAACCATACTAACTTTTACCTATGTGCAAGTCAATACCAGACAGTTTCACACACTTTTACAACCACAGCAGCTTTTATGTGGTGACAAATGGTTTTGTCCCCAGTGTTCCGTTACATCAGGAGAGCACTATTTAGACTGAAATTTCAACTGTGGTAATGTTCCTCATTGTACAGTTAATAAGATACTCAATTGGGTGAATGGGTCAACATTAAAAGACAACAGGGTAGTTAACGGCCTGCCCATAAAACATCATGTTTTAAAAGTTTCCATCCCACCCAACCGATGACGTATCGTTCAATAACAACTACCACTTAGTTGCAACCATCAACCATTCTGGTACATTGAAAGCTGGGCATTACTGGGCATTAAAAAAACCCAGCAAAACGCCTGGCTTAAGTGTGACACCGCTCTATTTCCGAGGTGTATTCCTACCTTAATAATTCCTCAGCTTACATACTTTTTTTTGCTAGAAGTTAGCTTGTTCCTATCCACAAATAAAATGGGGAAGGGAATCTTTCCCTAGCGATTTCTATTTACCCCAGTTGAACCTTGTTGGACAGCTTTACCGTAATCTTAGGAGTTTGCTCACTCCTCTCTCGTTCTTGGTAACTTATTTAGAAGGCATAGCAAGGGGGCTTGACAATTTGTCTTGTCTTTTGGGCTGACGATCCCACTTGTTACCCCAGTTCAGTAGGGAGGCATAGTTTGCTCGCTTTGTCTACCGGATTGACGATGCTGCTGCACCTAAGTCATTGTTTAAGTAGCTTTATGGGGTTTCAAACTACTCTGCCTGTCCTTTTGATCTACCATCCTGGACACCACCCCTATTAGGAAAGGCTGGTACTCTCCTGTGGTTGGGCCCACCGTAACAACTATCTGTGTAAGGCTGAGTGTTGTTTACCCGTAACACATATGGAAAGCTACAGCCAGGTTCACAAGTCCTGGCGCACAGATAGTTGATTACTTCAATTTACATTAGTTGTAAATCATTTCAAATTTTATCTGTTTAAGGATACCTTGTTTTGATATTTATTTATTTTATTTTATGTGTACCTACTTAATTCGGTTCGAATTTCTTTTTTGTAGCTGTGTCTATCCTTTTTATAAATGTTTGTATTGTGCTCCTAATGTTGTCCTGCTATGGTTAATAGTTTATTTAATAAAAATCCTTGTAATATGGGAGATTTTGCTTAGCTGCAAAACCTATAGAGGGTTGGACCTCTACAGAGACTGCGTTGGATAAAAGCTATGAGAAGAATTAACCCAGATAAAAGTGATTGGATACCAAAACGAAGTGACAGGGTATGCTCTGTTCATTTTATTGATGGAACACCTTTTCAAAAGTATCCCGATCCAACACTAGAATTGGGGTACGACACTCATGTTCTCTGGAAAAGTCATCTCTTGTTTCAGAAGATGTTCCCAGTAATGAAGCCCAAGAAGAGGAACCTTGTTGCTCAAATATTTCTAACGCATCAAGATTTTTTCACTGACAATACCAGACCACTCTTACACTATTTCTTCACCGCCTACACGAGAATTGTGCAAAGATAACCTGGTGACCACGGTCCTGGAAAATCCTGGAAAAAGATGTTTGTCCTGGAAATTCCGGGAATTTTTACAAAATATTGAGGATGTCCTGGAATTGTCGTGGAAGAATATACTCTTTTTTAAATCCAGATATTTAAATCTAAAGACTAAAATATCTAGAGGCTTCTTAAACTCATGATTAAGGATACGGTAACGCCCTGAGGCACATACTCAGCATATTTAAAATATCTCCTCTGCTCGCTATATTAACCCTAACAAATATATATATTCTGAAAGCCAAATAAATCATCTCTAGAGTGATGATAAAGTATTTCTATAAAAAAAATTCAAAAAGGAGAAAAAAAAATTTATACAAAAATTCACCCTTCCAGTTCATTTTGTCGAACACTCCCGTCAGTAAAATTTTTGTTCGTTGAAAAAAATACGATTGTGAAGCTCTTATTCAGCTCTAAAAAACTTTGCTTTTTTACTCAAAAACAACACGTGGTTCCAAAAATGTGTTACAATAGCTGTTTTATGACTGATTTATCTATTTTTAAGCATGATAGATCAATAACTCGATATTTCCTCACTTTCTGCGTTAGAAAAAGCAAAGTTTTGTAGCCAAAGATATAATTGTCGCAACAAACTTGCTTTCGTACAATTTCGACAAGATGGAGGGGAGTGTTCGACAAAATATATACCGTTACGACTAAAAATTTTATTTCGAGAAAAAGCAAATCAAAGATCTTTGCTTTTACCTGCAAGAATCATGGTTACGCCCACTTAAACGTTATGAATAACTAATAACTCATGAATATTTTATTTAAAATTAAAGGTAAAGTGTTTTCGTAGAACTATGGGTCTAGTTATTGTTAAACAGACAACAGGATAACCTAACATACCAGGATTAAAACGAAAAAAATAAGGAAATAAATTATAAAGGTATAGATGATAAATAATAATATATTTGTATAGATTATTAAAGTGTGAATGTTTCCTATGTTATATGTAGAGATGCAATTTTTTATTCGTTCTGCAAAACTCTCTTTAATTATTATACAGATTAAATATATTTGAGGAATTTTAAACTTTGAGCACACTATTGAAAACACTAAAAGATAAAAAATATCTTTTCTCATTTTATCCCTCTTAACAATAAATATTTTTGATTCTTTTTAAAAAAATATTAGGAAAATATGCCAAAGAATCAAAATTAAAAAAAAAGAAATGACCCTGAAAACCGTATCCCTAAAATCATGGATTACTCGTTAACATTGAAGTAGTAATTATATTTCCCTGTTGACCTCCAATCCTATATTTCTCCAGCTTTGTATCTTTTAGCTGTATAGTGTTTCACCTTTAGAATTCTATTCTGTGTTATTTTAACTTCTCTTATTTAAGACATTTTTCAAAACTTGTTGTTGGTATCTAAATTCTTTAGCTTATTTTTAGAATACTAAGACATATTTAAAAATTGTTAATCCTTTCCTTGGTAAGAATGCCATGAAAAACAAAAATTTTGTGAATCTTGGCTTTTTACGATTTTTTTCATTATTTAATTTTGATCAAGTTGTTTTGTTACTTTTATTTAATTTGATTAACTGAAAGTGTTCCAGGTTTTTTCTGGATAGTTTGTAATGTGCTTTATGTTCCAGGAAGCTCTCCTCTGAAATGTGGTTGACCATGTATTATAGATTTAAAATAACTGGCCAGCCTTCATGCATTTTTTTCAGTCTCCTCTGATATGTAAATAGTTGCTACTGTTTGGAATTTCTATGTTTTTTGATTTGTTAATATTAAGTTCCAAAGTTATTCCATCATTGGTTGCTAAGAATATTTCTTTTTTTATTTTCTGAATCTTTGGTATAGCAATGGCGGCTCTTTAGATTTTGTCTCCCGTTTAGTAAATGTTTTTCTCAACTCCTGGAATTCCCGGAATCTCGAACAATTTTGTCCTGGAAAAATAAGAAAAAATGTCCTGGAATGTCCTGGAATTTTAATTTTCTGTGGTCACCATGGATAAGAGTGAAATGATTAAATATTTGGTCAGTAACGTGAACTCCTTAACTGTACAAGTAAAGAAGAATAGAGGCAAAGCCTTTGAAATTGTTAAAAATACAAGCTTGTACAAGCTGTATTTGTAAGTCCAATTCTGACAGCAGCTTCAATGTGATATAAAGCAGCCGCAACATGATTACATGTCTGGCTCATTCCAGCCATGCATGTACATTAGCACGACAATATCTTACCACTTTTTTCCAGAATTAACCATATGGAAGGGATCGTTAATTGCTTGCGACTTTCTGCATGTACCTTTAAAAATACAAATATTACTTCCCGTTAGATCATGATAGGCATAGGCGAGAGGTTGAAGCCATCCAGATTTATAATAGCTATATGCCTTTGAGTTTTTGTAGTCATTTACATCTGAACTACCTAGTTCTGATGGATAAAACATAACGTAGCTAAAGATGTCAGGATACAACACCATGGGCCCAAACTATATTCCTTCTTGCTCATCCATCCAACCGTAAGGTATTTTAAAAAGATCTGGAAGTGTTCTATCGTTTATTTTAAGCTTCTTCTGATACTCCTCTTTTAAATTACTCTCTACTGTTTTCACAGGCTGGACGAAGTTCTCAGTTGCTGAAAACACTCGGGCAATTAGTTCTTCCTTTCTTCCACTTATCCTTAAATTTCTCTCAAGTAGTTTTTCAACTATTCGACAGACATTTTTTATATTAAATCGTAATCCATGTTTGTTTTAAATGTTTTAAAAAGTTGTAATTAGTTTGATAGCCAAAGTGTGATGTTTATACTTCATTTTCCCAAGTGTACTGAATCTTAGCGGCACCCCTAAATAGTACCGAGACTCTCGGCCGGGATTACGTAATCCCATAATGTTAAATAGGTGTATTAGAAGGTGTGTGTTGACAACCCGGGTGTTGCTTGCCCCTTGCAGTTGCAGGAGTGTTAGAATTTGCAATCCTGTTTAGTCTCACAAGTCAGAAGAGGTAGGAAGCCTATTAATACATAACAGTTTGTAAAAAATAGGTATATTGGCGATTGAAAGTTGTTTGAAGGCTAACAGACTCCAGTTTCGATTTTGCATGACCAATCAACAACATAAGCCTAGTTTTTGCACCAGAGTCAGTAGTTATAACTTTTTCATCCTCAGTCGGCCGCAGACGGGACATAAAATCAACAATTCGTAAAGGCTTACCCTGTCCAGTATCCGAGGTTCGAGATGCTTGCAGGAACACCTCAGCGGAACGATGTTCTTGCTCGCAATAAACTTCTGTGAAGGAGCGTTGCGATCGTTAGTCCAAAGAATGGCTAAAATATTTAGAAAACATAGTCGAAGGGCGCAGCAGACGATCGATGGGTGCCATATTAAATGGCTGCCGTGTTTGAAGGTTCGGGTCATAGGAATGATTAGTCGTGGCTGGTTGAGTAACAAGTGGCTCTGTTTGTGGTCGGGCCGAACGCAGGTTTGGATCTCTTGTCGAAGTTTGGCTTCGTCGGATTGGATGCTACGCTGAAGAATGGCATGTTTGTCTTCAAGGCGAGCCAGTTCGTAACGAAGGTCAGTGGGTGGATGAGCTGCTGACTGATGATCCTGTGTCTGGTTTGAAGACTTCTGGTGGGTTAATTGACGCCGAGGCGTTGTAGACCGAGGAGATGAAATGGGTTGCTGCTGAACATTTTGGTCCGTGCCCACTCGAGTGAACAACACTTCTTGACCTTGGCAAAGTCGACTTGGAGGGTTAAAGTCATGATTGTCAACTGGCTCCCAACAACCAGGGCAACGTGATGCTTAGATTTTTTTTCTGTGCTGCCTGCTGGAGGATTCCTGCTTGTGATGCAGCATCATCGTTGTCTGAGGAGGCAGCTGACGTATGTACAAGTGATACTCCTGCCAGCAAAATGTAAGTGAGAACATTCATTTTTAAATAAAAAAATAGTAGCTAGCTATGTAAAATTCAGCAATGGGTGCAATGATTAGCAAAATTCGGCTGAAGAACTGTAAAGGAAACTGCAAACCATGTGCCATCTATTTATACTCTGAGGCCAAATATTCTGGGAGGAACCTTCTAGAAGGAAGTGGGCTGAGCCACATGGAGTGGAGTACCATGAAACTGACTCAAGGGGGGTACATACTGTGGAATTTAAACACTGATAAACAAGATTTATCGGTTTCAAAATACCTCCTGGCTTTTTCTATTGACCACTCATTTAGGCATAGGGTATGATATTAAATTTTCTTACGATACGAACTGGAATTTACGACTTCTCCTTGATTAATCTAATTAATTGTAATTCATCACTAACATTTTCATCTGCAACGGTGGATGGATTCAGATCAGTGTAAAAATGTTCTATGTTTTTGCAACTTTATCTTCATTAATTCTATAGCAGAGTCTCTTTACCGCTGCTGCATGTTCGCCATGAGGTGTCATTGATGAAACATCTAATAAGTCGAGGCATGTCTCTATACATAACTCTCTTGATAGCTGCTATAGCTTCCTCTATCACTTTCATGGCAACCGTTCTGGCACTGTCATTTAAATCGACTGGGTCAGTGAGAGCATTCTGTTTTGAAAAACAGTTAGAGTAAATTTTTTTGCCAGGAATCTATTTAATTTCCCTCTGCTCTACGAATTTGTATAGCTCCAACTTCCCTTCACGAAATCATCCTAACAAAAAGAATGGCATTGTAAATTTGATTAATGGATATGATATAACGCGTCGTACGATGGCCTCGAGTTATATAATTTCTTTTCCATACTTTTCTAACAACTTTTACTTGCAACTGAAATTGACATTACTGGAATATC
The DNA here is from genome assembly GCA_030067915.1 of Hydractinia echinata. Classification (NCBI taxonomy): domain Eukaryota; kingdom Metazoa; phylum Cnidaria; class Hydrozoa; order Anthoathecata; family Hydractiniidae; genus Hydractinia; species Hydractinia echinata. Next base: position 669,874 of record JASGCC010000013.1, on the reverse strand, counting down.
TTTATTTAAAGCACTCTGTTCGGAGTCATGCACAGTTTCAAAAGTCATGTTTCTTTATCATTGGAAATATTAGTTCCTTAAAGAAAGGTTTTTACAATTATTCTCAGTCTTGGGAGTAGCTTGGACGGAGGAAATCGTAAAAGAACATAACGCGTATTCAAAAAATCGAAGCCAACAACCTTTAGGTCTTAAAATTTATCAACAATTTGATGTAAACCTGTCCATTCTTTCATCTTGTGTCCCGGGCGATCTGACACAACTTTTTTTTAATATGAGTTCTGCTCTTGTTAACAGCTTCTATAATCATTTATTATTTTTTTATACTTATTGGTTTAGTAAACTGTGTTGTTGTAATGTTTGTCTTGTTGTAGTGTTTTAATCGTTATTTATCCCTTTTGTAAAGTGTAGACAGTTGTTTATTTTCATTACAATGAGTCTTCAGACTACTGTAAAGCCGAATTTCCACTAGGCGTTCCAAAACACGCTAAGCGTGGCGGCTATCGTTCTTTCAGTCCCAAACCCGCTAAAAGCGGTCCGCTCAGCGCGGTTTCAAAAGTCGACTCTACTTCGACTTTTACTCGCGTTTTCAAGGCGCTATCCAATTAAAATGCTCCAAGGCCACGTGATATAAACAACTTTTTGCGAGAGCCATCAAAAGCATCACCTGTGACTAGATATCTCATTGTGGTGACACAAGGCCTTTCATTTGCACTTATCGACTCTCTCATCTTTGTTTTGCTTTTCGTAATTAAAGGAGCAACCCAAGATAAGAGAGTTTCAAGTTTAGTGGGTGACATACTAAAATACTGAAAAAAGTTGACTGTCATACAATTTCATATCTTGAACGAGAAGATTGAATTCTCCGTTTAGTTTCCGTTCTTGATACAGCCGTCTTATCCAAAACCCTTTTGCATACTTCTTTGTTTTGTTTTGTTTTTCTTAAACAATAATAATTTTCTACGTCGAAACGTTCATGCTTACATATTTTTGTGGTTTAAAAGTTTATTCGCTCTTTTTGCTGCTTTTAACAAGTGGAAATAAAAAAATTAACTCTCGCGTCGTAGAAACAAAGATTGTGATTATTCGACAAAATCGCGATAGTTTATTCTCACAAAAAAATTGAAAGTTAATGTTGCGATTAAAAAAAGGCAAAAAGAAAAATAGATAAATTGAAGTTGTCAACATCTATATGAAGGTGCTAAAAAGCAACACAGTTTTGCAACTTTCAAAGGACTTTTTAGAACATATACTTTACTTTTACTTTCACCCCGTAAAACTTAGTTTTACGAAACTTTGTACATCCAAAGTATCCTTGCAAAAAGGAAGATCTTGCACTCCTTCTCGATCTTTATCAGGTAGAACCTCAAAGTCATATTAAGAAGGGTCTTTAAATCAGTTTGTCATTACAACTTTTGTCTTATTATCTCGTAATCAATTATATGGTTGCGTATTGTCGAACTCCGTGGTTAAAATCTTTAATTTGACGATTCTGGCAAATTTGTTTCTTTAAACATTTCGTTCTTGATGTGCGTTTTGAGCAATCTGTTCATCTCTTTTGTGTCCGTGACACTTTCCTTTACATACATATTGATTTTAGAATATAAATCATGTTAGTCGAATTAATTGTATTCCCACAATTGTTACTGTCCTTCGTGACTGCTTATATCAGCAACGCTAATAAAAAATTTATTTGATTTGTTTTCCAAAAGATATATCAGTTCAAAAACCTGCGGATTTCGTTTTACGGTTACAAGCTATTAAATAAAAATAACAAAATGTTGTATGTATTACAGTTTCCAGAATCTTCACATTCAGAGCAAATATATTTAAAATTTCAAAATACAGGATACTTTGGAAATTTTATCAATTCTGTGATAATAAATCGTGCAAACTTCAAACCTAGTGTTATTTCTATTACATTCATCATCAGTTTGCTGTATAGACGTGCATTACAGTCCATCTCGTTGGTAAAAGAGAAAAATTCTCTTCTTCAACAACTGTCAAACGTGTCGGACTTAAAGCAGAGGGAACATTTACAAACTTCACTAGGCAATGGTAAATTAAAGTTAACAACATTACGCCGGGGACAACGGAGCCGAAAAAAGCGATGGAAGATCCGCAATGCAAAACGCGCGTTTGGTAAGAATACTTACCAGGCTGGTAAAGATCTGCTGGATCCCAAATGCTCTATTAGGCTTAGTTCCTAAAGGACCCCTAGATGCCCACAAGGCTTCTGTGTTAATTGATCCCTATATGAGGTACCACTTTCGACTCTTCCTGGTTTGCCTAATGCTCCCAACGTTACGTCAGCATTTGATTCATCAAAGTTTAATTTCAAGGACTTTCAAACCATCCTTCATACTCGTCGGAATGCATCGTCACCCGGATTGAACCAAATACCTTACACTGTTTACAAGAATTGTCCTCAAATTGCGTCCTTTCTTTTCAACCTTTTCCAATCTTGTTTAAAGAATTCCTTCATTCCTGTTCAGTGGAGGGTTGCTTCGGAAGTTTATATACCTAAAAACAAGCCTCCATCTCCATCATCCATTAAGGACTTTCGGCCAATAGCTCTCCTCAATGTGGAAGGAAAACTTTTTTTCAGTCTTGTGTCAAAGCGCCTAGAAAACCATATCATTAAGAAAAACAACTTCATCAACAAATCCATTCAAAAAGGATGTATGGAAAAAGTCCCTGGTTGCTGGGAGCATATGTCTCTTGTCTGGGCTGCTCTAAGAAACGCCAAGTCTAGAAAAAATCCACTATCTGCAATATGGCTTGATGTAGCAAATGCATATCCCACTCTACCGCATAAACTCATTTTCATGGCCCTTCGTCGCTATAGTGTTTCAGAGTCCTGGATAAGGCTTATTGACACCTACTATGGCAGCCTCTGGAGCAAGTCATTCTCTTTTACATCCTCATCCAGCTGGCACCAACACTTTAGAGGTATTTTTATTGGCTGTACGTTATCAATCATACTATTTTTGGCCGCTATAAATGTAATCATTGAGTATGTGTGCGTCGAGGAAGAGTTAAAAAGTTGTGCTTCGCATGGCGGTTCAGACCATCCTCCGGTTAAGGCCTTTATGGATGACATATTTTTAATGTCTTCAAGTGTCCCTCAAACTCAGAACTTGTTGGATCGTTGTGTAACAGTTCTTTAGACCTTCAAAATCACGAAGCATTGTTATAGCTAATGGCAAAGTCTTAGATCACTCTCCTTTTTGTGTCCTGCAAGAACCAATCCCATCTATTCACGCAAACCCAGTTAAGTTTCTTGGCCGCACAATAAATTCATCATTGTCGGATTCAGCTGTTGTCCAACAGGTTATTGTTAATGCTGTAGAGCAAGTCAAACTCATAGATAATTCTTCCCATAGAGGCATTCACAAAGTGTGGTGTTTACATCATCTTCTCCTGTAACGTGTCCCACATTTTAGGCGCTTGTAAATTAGCCCTTTCACAAGGTAGATTCACGTACCGCCACGATACTGTTCTACGTGTGTTAGTGACAGCCATTTAGAAATTCTTATCCGATTATGAGCCAGCAAAACCATCGAGATATCACAAAATATCCTTTGTTCCAGCGGGTAAACGTCTTCCCATCAAAAAACGTTCAAAAATTCAAGGAATCCTTCACCTGGCCTCTGATTGGAGAATATTGTCAGACTTAGGTACCACCTTATCTCGCAGTAACTCAACTTCGTCCGGACATACTTTTAACTTCTGCTATGACCAAAACTGTAATTATCCTTGAATTAACTTGCCCATGCGAAGAGAACATGGAGACTTGGCATGGAGTTAAAGTTGATAAATACTCGTTACTTTGTTCCGTCATGAGATCAAACAATTGGTCTGTGCATTTCTTTGCTGTTGAAGTAGGAGCTAGGGGGTTTTGTTCCGAAACAGTTAGAATCTGCCTCCGTCGCCTCGGCTTTTCTAACATGTCTGTGCGTTCCACTCTGAAATCTCTTACTGAGTCATCTATGCGATCGTCGTTTTACATCTGGCTATCTCGAGATTCTTTGTCTTGGATTCATCCTGGTAGGGATCCACAATTGACACCAACTGTTTCAAAGAAATCATCCAAGTCAGAAAGTAAAGCAACTTCGACCACTAGCTTTAAGGACACAAATCCCCAGGGCGTAACAAAGAGCTCCACTACCTTGCCTGCACAAGAATCACTAAGCAGCAACAGCGGCTTGCTAAATTTGGGCAACACATGTTACATCAATTCCATCTTGCAATGTTTTTATGTGTTACCCGCAGTCACCACAGCCATCTCGGCAAATGACTCTAATATGGCGATAGGTAGAAGTTTTGTAAGTATTCTACGCAAATTATCCTCCTCCAAGGTTCCAGTGAACCCTTCTCCATTTCTAAATGCATTAAAAGGCCATGTTTCTAATGCAAGGGGCGCTGCTTTTAATCCGTTCACTCAGCAAGATGCCATAGAGATTCTTGAGTATCTCATACCAGAGTTGTCTTTAGCCTTTCCTTTCTTTGGTAGATTATTCAACACTCGTGTGAAAATCTGCACTACTTGCAACGCTTGCAATAATATTAGCACCTCTGAGCAAGTAAGTCCATTTCTGCAACTGCCCGTGTCATCGACTTTACAATGGTCAGTGGTCCCTTGCAAAAATAGCTTGCTAAACGGTGTACAACCTTACATCCTTTTCCTTGAAGAATTTAGGTAAATTGCAGTCAGCACCACCACTTCCTGTTTATGTCAGGAAGAGGGCTTGACTATTCTTATTTTTTTGTAGTCTTGTCTTTGGAGAGTGACGACTCCACTTATTACCCCAGCCAAAATAAAAGCGAAAAACTAAATAAAAATTACGCCAGCAAGGGGGTTTGTCTGTACCAGGTATTATCTTTGGAGAGTGACGACTCCACTTATTGCCCCAGTCGAAACAAAACCAAAAACGAAATAAAAATTATGTCAGCAAGGGGGTTTGACTGCACTGGTCTTATCTTTGGAGAGTGACGACTTCTTACCCCAGTCACACAAGATTGTACAGAGTAGGACAGATAAAAAGTTATGGATGAAAGAAATGTCTAGTTCCTGCTGAAGACTGCTCGCAGACCTCTTTTGAGGTGACTCAGCCGGACATTTTGGGTACCTTGGTTCAGGAATATGAGTCGAAACCCTTGTACCCTTTACAGAAGTCCTGTCCTACTCTCTCTGTTTGTTTGTTCAATGTTTGTGCCAATTATCTCCTTGGAAAAAGGAAGAATTGTGTCCTTTTATATGAGCATATTCTTTAGAGGAGCAAAACCTCTAGACTTTAAATTTTAAGACTTAACTGGTCGAGTTTATCATTGTGCGTGCACTTTGTAACTTTCATTCTTATTTCCTTTTTTCTCTCTCTTTAAGCATATGCGGTCTAGTGTTTTCCAGCATAGGATGACCAGGGGCAAATTCCGCCCCTCCATAAGTTTTGGTAGACTACTGGACCCAACAGGTGTTGACTTGCGACGACGAAAAAGACTTCACCGCCGCAAATACAGATCTCCCGTTTAAAATTTTGCCAGGCAAATTGACGGTCATGATAAGTTTAACAACTTTGGATTCAGTATTCATGGATGCATAGACGGCTTTTTAGGAAGCTTGTGCGGCTGAAAGTTGCAGCAAGAAATAAACTTCCATAGGTAGTTGCAGGATGTTATCTCAAAGCTGTCTTTAAATTGAAGGGAGTACCACTGACAATTAATCCAGCCTATGCATATTTACCTTAGATCGTTATCAGAAGGACAAAATATGTGAATGACAGTTTTAGTAGAATAAGTTGAATCGTACTGGGCTATGTTACAAATGGATAAAATTGGTTGGTGGCAGCGCTTTTTTGCAGATTTAGCTGACCTCGATATGCTTGACACATTAGATCCGGTATTGCTCGACTGCGTTTGCTTTTGTTTCATGCCGTTCATTCAAAAAGATTTGTGCTCAATCATGTCGCACTGGAATTGACACATAATTTCTAAAAGTTGAAACAATGATCCTAGTGGTCGTCCAAACTGAATATTTCATCTACCTCTTATTACGCAGTAAACCTTTTGCATTAAGTTAATCAAGAAGAAATCGCATTAACTCGTCCTGTTAACCCACATTTTCCTGATAGCTTTTAAAACTAAGTTTGTAAGCAATTATTAATAACATTATCTTATGTTTTTATGTTGCATATATAAGGGGTATATAATCTAACAATAACAAAAATAGTAGAAAATAATTAATGATATTGAAAACGATCTACAATGTATATATATATAGTGGTTGGTAATAAAAATAGAAATAAAATATGAAGAACATACTCATAAGTTGCTATTTTGAAAAACAGAAGAAATTAGACAACTGAATTATTTTCATGTGGGCTATATACAGTAACAAAATTGCCAGGAAAACAGCAACATCTGAAACAAGTAAATATAATTTTCAAATAAAAGTCACGTGAAAAGCATAAATTCTAAAACTTTTTTAATCCAATTCCAGCCCTATGAATAAATTGAAAGTTTAAGAATAAAAATAAAAATAGATAATGCAAACAAACATAATATTAAAACAGAATTACCACTAGCATTTTATATTATACTATATACTACACAAGTAATTACATCATGTCCATCTCCAAATCTTCCTGCTGGAGTATCTTGTGAAATTCCTCACGTAGTTCGCAAAAGTTGTTGTATGTACTTAGAAGTTCAAAACATGGGCCTTAGCTGTGAGCAGTTGGTATCTGCGAAAATACACTTTCTGATTTTATAAAATATATATCTATCTATTTTGTGGACTGTCATAATTTCAGGACCGGTCAAAAATCAACTCTGAACTCAGTATATATCGTTTCAGGAAACTAAACGAATCTCTTTGCGAATTATCTTAAGGATCACAATGTTTGAACAATGCAATAAACTGCTTTACAGAATCAATTGTGCTAAACTCAAATTCAGAACGCAATTCTTGTTCTTACCAGGCAGTTGTTATCAGGTGAGGATTTCGGATTAACTCTTGATGAGCTATCTCAAATACAACATTCTTCACATTTTCTATAGTTACTTTACTCCCGCAGATACACTGGTCATGAAAGTTAACGAATGCGTCACTTTCCAAAGTTGTAGCATTATTCGCAAGAGCTTGCTCTACTGATTGTGATTCGTCATTTAAAAGAGAATTCAGAATTGAGAAATCCATTCACTTTTTCTTTGATTTTTCAAAGTATGCAAGATAAACAAAAGTTTTGGAATAATAATCAGAAAATACCCAGCGTCTTTGGAACCTTTATAACATTCCTCTCTTTTTCGCCTATCAAAAATACATTTAAAACTGTGTTCCAGAAAGTTGAATACACATCACATGCTACTACCTGCTTCTTTGTTTCTACATGAGTCAATCCACTTCTACTGGCCTTAAAAGAAATTGTCACAGTATTATAACACAAGGGGAGGTAAGTGCCCAAGTTTACTAACTTGGTCTTCAGGCTTGACAACCCTGATGTCCTTAGTCAAAATATCGACAGGCTGGTCCTGTCATGACAACCTCCTGTGTAAGGCTGAGTGTTGGGGCCCTGTAACACATGTGGAAAGCTACAGCCAGAGTCACAAGTTCTGGCGCACAGGAGGGTTTTATTTAATTCTTTTTTATATTTTTATATTTTTGACATATACATTTTTTCTATTTGTGTTCGATCTGTAACCAGTCCGTTTATGTTGTTAAGGCCGGTTTCCATACAACTGCATTTTGCGCCCAGTCGTAAACAGCGCCGTGACTTTTGATCTACGCATGCGCATTATCAGAATAATGCCGCTGACCTCGCGCTTTTGCATGCGCTGGGGCGATTTAAAAAAAGTTGAACAGGCTCTACTTTTTGCGAGCTACATTTTGCGCTTCAGCTTAACAGCCAATCAAAAGGTAGAATGCTTCATGAATTACGAAAGAATTTTTAATTAGATCATTTCAAGATGGCTAGCAACATTTCGTTTCTGTGTTAAATTTTTGTCAAAGCCAAATGAATGTAGAGAATCAGAATTATATCAATCAAGTGAAGTAGATGAAAAACAAAATAACATTAATGAGTCTGTGGAGGCACAAAGAAACAACGTTGTAAACAAACTTAAAAAGACTACTCGTGATCTGACAACATTAAATCCTTAAGCAAAACGTTGTATAGTCCTTTGATTCTTCTTTCTATGGAAAGTCGTCTCATCCACATGTTTTTCTTACGTATTTTACAACGTTGTTTATTTCTACGCCATAAAAATATTGCTAGGACTACTCTCAAATTTTGCAGCAACAAATATCGTCTGTTTACATCAGCCATGTTTTGCAAAAAACACGTGAGCAAAAATCGCTAAATGGAAATGGTTCGGTATATGTGATAAAAGTCGCGGCGCATTTTACGACTGGGCGCAAAATGCAGCTGTATGGAAACCGGCCTTAAGCTCTGTCTTGTGTCGTATTGTTTGTGATAGAAGGATTGTTTTTTCTCTTTAAGATTTTCTTAAAGAATAGTTATAGGTCCAAGTTGGTCAGTACTCGTGCTTGTAAGAAGCAAGAAAGTGTATTCAGCACCTTCTTCTGGGAGCCTAACCCCAGTTTTGACAACCGCCGTCCCTGTAGACAAGATACTTCAGTGCAGCTTGCTGTATTGTAAATCTTTTTCATCATATTTGTGTAAATAAAATTTTGTAGATGTCACGCATTTTGTCCACACTCATCATAACACCCAACTTTCCGAACCATAAGAATATTTCTTGTTAAGGGAAGCACTTATTCATTTTATTAAAACAGTCTTTATATAAGTGTTCATGATGATATACTTCCTATCTGTCATTACTGCAATATTCAACAAAAAAAGAATGAGATATATAACAGTTGAAAAAGAGGTCGCAGAGTGCAGTTCACTTTTGATTCTGCAATTAAAGCGCTTTGCCTATAACAAATGTCATGTGTCTAAGGTTTTTTTCCTGTCAAATTTTACCCGGGCACCCTTTCTATACCTATCACTGTAGAAAGTGAAGTCTCTTGTCGCAAGCACCACAACTTAAGGGCTGTAATCAACCACTCTGGAAATTTGGACAATGGCCATTACACTACTGTTGCTTGTAACCAAGTGCATGGTAAGTGGTTTCTTTGCAACGACAGAGCAGTGGTCCCTTGCAAAAAAAGCTTGCTAAATGGTGTACAACCTTACATCCTTTTCCTTGAAGAGCTTAGGTAAATTGCAGTCTGCACCACAACTTCCTGTTTATGTCAGCAAGGGGGTTTGACTATTCTTATTATTATTTTTTGTAGTCTTGTCTTTGGAGATTGACGACTCCACTTATTACCCCAGTCAAAATAAAAACGCAAAACAAAATAAAAATTACGCCAGCAAGGGGTTTTAACTGTACCAGGTCTTATCTTTGGAGAGTGACGACTCCACTTATTACCCCAGTCGAAACAAAACCAAAAACAGAATAAAAATTATGTCAGCAAGGGGGTTTGACTGCACTGGTCTTATCTTTGGACAGTGACGACTCCACTTCTTACCCCAGTCACACAAGATTTTTAGAGTAGGACAGATGAAAAGTTATGGATGAAAGAAATGTTTAGTTCCTGCTGAAGACTGTTCGCAGACCTCTTTTGAGGTGACTCATCTAGACATTTTGGGTACCTTGGTTCAGCAATATGAGTCAAAACCCTTGTAACCTTTCCAGAAGTCCTGTCCTACTCTCTCTGTTTGTTTGTTCAATTTTCGTGCCAATTATCTCCTTGGAAAAAGGAAGAATTATGTTCTTTTATATGAGCATATTCTTTAGAGGAGCAAAACCTCTAGACTTTTGAGACTTAACTGGTCGAATTTATCATTGTGCGTGCACTTCGTAACTTTCATTCTTCGTTGGGTGAGCTCGCAACATCATCCAACATCGTCCAGCATCATGCAACATGTTGCGTGTGAGTGGGCAAACGATCACAACATTGTTGCAACAACAAATGTTGGATCAAATGGTGCGTTCGTTTGTCCCGCGCTTTAGATGTCTCGTTGGAGATGTATTTATTGACTTAAGTAAAGCTTTTGACACCCTTAGTCATAGTAATCTAATACAAAAATTGCAATCATTCGGTGTACGGTCAACAGAACTGGAATGGTTTACATCATATTTATTCGACCGAAGGCAAACGATACACATAGACTCAAAATATTTCGAAGAGCGACCAGTAACATCAGGTATTTCCCAGGGGCCTATATTGGGTCCTCTGTTGGTTTTTGGTATTTTCCAATGACCTTAGAGACTCGATAAGTTACTCTTCACTACTGATGTATGCAGATGACACGGTTCTTTATTACCCAAATAAGGATATTGATATGATAAATACACGTCTAAATAAAGATCTTGAAGCACTCTCAAATTTTTGCAGACAACGGAAGCTTTGCTCTTTGGGACTGCCAAACGAATAGGTGATAAAAAGCTGGCGTTGACGATTAATGGAATTCAAGTAATTGTAACTGAAAAATATGTTTACCTGGGAAACGTTTTAGACAGTACTCTGACTTTGAATAAGGATTTTATGTCAAAGTTTAAACGAGCAACTACTCGTGTGAATTTACTTCGTAAACATTTGCTCACAACAAAGGCAACGGAAAGAATTTTCGAAATGATGATTGTTCCCTTCATAACGTACTGTGATAAACTTCATCTCGTATTGACGGAAACACAAAAAAGCAAACTTACCTCCCTTGAAAATAGATACAGAAGTCTCATTAATAACTCTTTACATACGAAGACATGTATATATGTTAAGAAGTGCATAAATGAAAAAGTATGCGAACATTTTAAGAACTACTTTACATTAATTGATCACAATAAATACATTCGAAATAATCGTTACATGTTGAGACTACCACCTGTTAAGCTCGAAATACATCGAAAATCACTAGCCTTTGCTGGTGCTAAATTATACAACAGTTTACCAATCGAGATAAGATCTGAAACATCTTTTATTATTTTTAAGTTTAAAGTTAAAAAATATTTTTACTGACAATTGTTTCTATGTGTATATGAATAAAATATGTTTTTAATTTTTTATATATGCGTTGAATGTTATTCTTTTTTCTTCATAAAGTGCTCAATGTTGTTTCAACAGAGCGAATACACAAGTAAAGAAAACAATGGGTTTTTTTCTAAAGTAATAGTTTCATGCCGCCACACGGACGACAATCTTCAGTAGTAATAAAATCTAACCGTAAAAGTTGCAATACAATGGTATCAAAAATTACAATACAATCGTATCAAAAATGGACGTAAAAAAGATGTAAAAATGACGTCAGTCGCGTGAGTCGTACGTAGCCAGATAAAATTTGTTCATGTGTCTGCATTTCGCCACAATTTCTGTTCTTTTATTGAGCAGATTGTTTTCAGGGTAGATGGCAATTTGGTATTTTTCCTCCTGACAGAGCTGACATGAAACACTTTCCGGGGAAAACGATCTGGATGTCTGTAACATTTTCCAAATAATATTAGGGTTTCCATTCTGCTCCTTGAATCTCCAAAACTCCATAGACAAGGTCATGCTGCCTGCCGCTTAGCGTTTTTTGAATGCTGTTTGACAGAGACCAATATACTTTTATTCGTCGTAGTCGGGGAGGTCGGATGTTATCGTAGCCTCGTACACGACATTGGAAGCAAGACAGTTTTGGTTCATTGGGCATAGATCTTTCCACATGCAGTTGCAAGTTCGTTGTTTGGTGGGAGGTGTTGGGGGGGGGGGGGTGATTATTTTGTTGTTGTGTGAGTTGATAATGGTATTCATATTCGGCATGCAGCTGTAGCTCAGCTTGATGTTGTTTTTGTTGAATATTTTGTGGTATTTGTGTTTTATTGGGAAAAGTTTTTGGATGAGGTGGAAGAAGAATTTGCCAATATTGGTTGTCAGCTTTTGGGGTATGGTGGGTTGAACCAGATGATCTTACGTTTTCTGTTTCTGTTGTATGTGGCTTGTTGCTGCTGATGTGGTTGGAACTTCAGTTGGTGGGTGTACCCAGATCTTTTGAGGGCTTCCTCGTAATATGCTGCTGATTCTTTGAACACTTCGTACGATTCACGCGAGTGACGTCATTTTTACATCTTTTTTACGTCCATTTTTGATACCATTGTATTGCAACTTTTACGGTTAGGTTTTATTACTACTGAAGATTGTGGTCCGTGTGGCGGCATGAAACTATTAGTTTAAAGAAAAAGAAACATTGTTTTCTTTACTTGTGTAATTTTTTATATATATATTTTTGTACATAAACAGGACCTAGATGATAACAGTATTTAGTACTGGAATAGTCATCCTGTATAAATATTCAATTTAATAATAATAATAATAATAATAAAACATAGTTTCAACAATGGCACGTTCCTTTATTGCAACTACAATCTATATATCACTATTATAGTCAAATAAGATCCATAGCTTATGCATGTCCTATATAGTTCTTGGCCACTTGGTTAGGTTATATAGAAGGTTATGTAGAAGGTGCAGCAGGGTCAGACTTTACATCGTAATCTTTCAACTTTTTTTTTAATCATTGTCAAGCTTTTTTGAAATATTTTCAGCACATTCCAAAGCTGAAGTTTTTTGTTCATAAGCTATTAATGCTCTAGCTAACGTACTATGCTTTCCACCAACTGGTAACCCTCGTTGTTGCAAAAAAATATTTAAGTTCTCCATTAGACATTTCTAAGAAATCGTCAAGACATCTTTCTTTTATTTCTTTGGACGTACTCATTTCGATATTTATTTACACCTATGAGTGATAAGGAAATAATATATAACCTTATAAATAAAGTTAGATTTATAAACAAGTGATTTTTTATAAATAAGCAAGAACAAGTAATAAGCCATTCGCTAGCTACGCTGTTTTCTATGTTTGTTCCGATTACCCATAATGCAATTTTGACCGCAAACGGGTCTATATCACAGGGTGTATGCGTTGTTTGTGTGCACCTCTATGGCGCATTCGAGCAAGTACCTTGGCCCCCTCAAGGTACTCTCCACTTGCAGACTGCCGATTATTGTCCAGCCGAGGAGTACTTCTACGACCGACCTATGCAGATGTGTGTGCATTTTCCACAAAGCGGAAATTAAATCGTGCAGCGCATTGGCGTTGCGAGACATGATGAATCTGGCAAGGTCAACTTTTCCTGCCTCCCTTTGTTCGTTGGCTTTGGCGAACAGTTGTGTTTTGTCTTTTATGTTGTGTTAAACAATAAAGTCAGAAACGTTTAAAGTCAACAAACGCCGTATTTTTGTTTTATCCCCGCCGTCTAGTTTTGTTTGTTTGTTATTGTTTTTTCTTTGCGCTTCTTTAATCATATTTGTAGGCTGCGTAATAATTCTCTCCTGATTTTAAAAACTTAACGTTCACATTGTATTTTTGTAGTGGTACCAAACGGATAGGGTTCCAACGCCTTAGCCGTGAAAGTTTCACATAGACGTGGTAGTGCTGACCACTAGTATGTTCGTGTTGTTCCAAACAACAAGCCCAATTGTCAACATGCACTTTACCGCCCCCTGTAACTTCCACGGGTAGAAAATTCGTCCAGGTCAGCTCGACTATACGTGGCCACATAGGCTCCTCTGTTGCTGTTTTGAAAAAGCATTTTGCCTTGTAATATTTATAATATTTATATACTGCGAAAGAAAGACATTGTGTATATTAAACTTTGTAGCAACAGTTTCGTGTATTAAGTTGTTATTACTATTATGTTAGAGGCCGGACATCCCAGCATGCTAACTGTAACCATAGCTTTGCTGACAATCACCATAGCTATATTTGCCTAGCAAATGAGTTTCCTATGCTATAACACATTATACACATCTGCAATATTACTTCAATCATTGACACTAATTATGTGACCTCTTCAGTTTTTGTCTTGCAGTGGTGCTAACGTCGCACGAAGTTAAAATTTCCTGCACGAATTTATAAGAACTGATAGGAATTTCATAACATAGATATTTATTGGAATCAACCAACACCGATTAAAACCATTACTCTCTTTCTTCAAATTTAAGGACTTTACCACTTTACATTAGGAAGCCTAAGTTTTTTTGCCTCCCCTAAGCCAAATAGGAACAAAAAGTCGAACATCTGAAAATTTTGAATGATTCAACGGTTGCACAGTCAGATGTCTCGTATTCAAAGAGTATTCTTACATCGATGCCGTGGAACCAGTTCCTCAAACTTGTTGTTTATTGTCTCAAGATGGGGTAGCGGGGAGGGGGGAGGTTCGGAAAAAAGCCCTGTTCCGGTTTCTTCTGTGTAATTTCTAGTTTTACACGATACCCTTGCATTCATTAAGTTTTCATCTATAAGTCTTTAATAATCTATAAGATTATTAACCCTATTCAGGTTGGGGTCTTGTGACCCAGTCAAAGGTTTTTATTTTGAAAGTTACCTAGCAGATATAACACCCATCACAAACTAACAAAAATATCAGCCTCTTTTTCATGTTTGATCACGCGGTTAACGTTAACGTTTGCTGACGTCAGCAAAAAGCAAAAAATTGTGATATACTGATTGTGGCAATGCGCACTTTTTAGAAAGGTGATGATTGTCAGATTTGTGTGGAATTACTTTTGCAGACAACGAATAATGAGATTTTAACACTTTTAACTTGTTTCCAAGCTTCTTGTAGCTATATTGGAGCGTAAAAATGAACAAATTTACACTTAAGTTTGTTACAGTTGTTTTACATCAAAATGGAATAAAAAATAATCTCTTTCAAAATATGTATGCCGACAAACTCTCGAACATCAAAATTTGACCCTTAGAGCTGTGATAACATCGAAAAACGCAAAGATAAAAATGAAAAAAAGGATGAGCGTATTTAAGCTCCACCTACGATGTTCTTCCTTCTCCAAGTAATTTAAGGCGTTGGCGTATATGTACCGAATCCTTCTGTTTCTTGTGTGGAAAACAAGTCTGCACTACAGCTCACATTTTAGGGGCCTGCAAAACGGCTCTAACGCAGGGTAGATTCGCGTTTCGTCACGATTCTGTCTTGCACGAACTTTCACAGTTGATCACCACGTTTTCCAAATCTATTTCCTCTCCTGTAAAGCACCTAAATAATATGAAATTTGTTAAAGCAGGTAGTCACCCATCTAGCAATAAATCAAAACCGGTAGGCCTTTTGCATCTTGCCACTGACTGGTTATTTCTTTCAGATTTAAATGGTGAACTTATTTTTCCTGGTCATATTGCCATAACATCGCTTAGACCAGATCTTGTCCTGTATTCCAACAACAGCAAACGTGTTATTTTAATTGAACTTACTTGCCCTTGTGAGGAAAACATGGAAACCTGGCACTCCAATAAAGCTCTCTAAATACATCCCTTTGATAAATATCATCGAGCATAATGGATGGCAAGTAAATCTGTTCGCAATCGAAGTGGGTGCACGTGGATATTGCTCTCGGTCGGTTGCAATTTGTTTAAAAAGATTGGGTTTCCCAAACAAGGAAGCTTTCCAATCCGTCCGGAAAATTAGGCGACATTTGTATGAAAGCATCCTTCTGCATTTGGCTAGCCAGGAACTCAAATACGTGGAACCAAGGCAGCTGCAATCTTGCGTCAGGCTCAACATCTGTGCCTACCCCTCTATTGCCAAAGGTTACAAGATCGCAACAACGACAACAGCATCAACAACGAAGGCCAACTGTGGATAAAGGTCACTTACACCCGGACCCAGAACCGCCTACCAACAGCACTCCAGCAAAACCAACTCATGCTGGCCTGATTAATAAAGGGAATACATGCTATGCTAATTCTATCCTGCAAGCATTATCTGTAACTCCTGCACTTTGGTCACAAAGTGCATCGGAGTCCTCTTTTGTTTCCCCCCTGGCCAAGTCCGTCCTGCTGACTATGTCTCTGTTGTCTAAATCCACCTCAGTTGTAGACCCTTCCGCCTTTCTCCGACCGTTACAACGTAAGATGTCCAACGCTAGGAACAACCCATTCAATATTAACACACAGCAGGATGTTCCTGAGATTCTACCTCATGTATTGAACGAGTTGACAGGGCCATCAGTTGTCGCTAACAATATTATTACCAACAAAGTAACTACAACAATATCTTGTAATTCATGCCTCTTGTCTTCCAGTAGGGAGGAAAGTATGTCTATTCTGCCACTCCCTATCTCAAACAACATAACAGGCTCCATTAAAGCTTTTTTGCAACCAGAATATATGTCTGGAAATGACAGATGGATGTGCCCACAGTGCTCTTCCCTTCAAGACAGTACCCGGGAAACTGTCTTCACCCAGTGTGGAGATATACTGATCGTCCAACTGAAAAGGTTTAACTGTCTCCAAGGAAGATCTGTGAAAAATAATAAATTTGTGTCTTGCCTCGCCCAAGGTGACGACACCGTAAAAGTTTATTCCCATCCTGCGGAGTATATATCATTCACAAACCAATATAAATTAACCGCCACTATTAATCATTCAGGCACACTGGCAGCTGGTCACTATTGGGCTTACATAAGAGATCAGGGTGTTAATACATGGTTAAAATGTGATGATAGGGCAGTGATTAGTGTCAAGCCATCTGATCTAAATAACTCCACAGTGTATGTGTTATTTTTTGTCAAAATTTAAATAGTGTGAATTTGCACTAAAACGGGAGTACATTCTATCAAAAGGGGGAGGGATCTCTTTTTCCTAGCGGTTTACCCCTGCTGTGTGTTTTAGATACAGTTTACCGTTATTCACGAGTTCGCTCACTCACCGCTTTCCTAGAAAGCAATTATAAGAAGCGTAGCAAGGGGGCTTGGCAATTGCCTTGTCTTTGGGTGTAACGACCCCACTTATAACCCCAGTTCTGTAGGGAGGCTAAGTTGGCTCACTTAGTCTACAGCGTTAACGATCCTGCTATACCTGATGTTAGGAAGAAGCAATATAAGGGGTTTTCATTTCTATCTTTCTTGTTTCCGTGACTTTACATCCACGAAGATTACTCCACTGTCTTCAGGCTGGTCCTGACCTATGGCTGGTCCAAAGCGACAACTACCCGTGTAATCAAACTTTTCAATTTTCAATTTCGGGAACTATTTATTACTCGTTTTAAGACACGGCGCGGAACATAGTTTTCCTGTTATTTCGTTTTATAGCTAAGTGTTTTTAGGCATTTTTAAATAAAACGCTACATTTCCTCTTGTCACATCCTACGAAAAAAGATACCACTGAAAAACAACAAGAAAACTATCTAGAATGACTTCATTATTGCAAAAATGTATCTGCATCAGCGTACATATTGGCAGAAAGATAGGGTGTCGTAACTGTAAGCGGAATGTTAAGAATAAAAACATAAAATTCTTGGTTGCCCTGCTGCTGCCCAAGTCTTAAGAGATAAGTAACAACATTCCAAAATTAGACCCAGAGTTCCACTACTGCCTGAAGAAAAATGATCGATAGTCAAGAACCGTACACGGAATCGCCACCAGATTTACTTTACTATATGTGGTATATAAAATTAAAAGGTTGCATGTTAGCGACTACCTCTTCTTTGAGTAAAAACCGTGTATGTCTATAGAATGAATCCTGCACTATCGTGGTGATTAGTAAACCGTTAAACGGCCTGTGTCGCAGTCGCTAATACGCAATCTAAATTCCCCGATAATAAAAGATCATTTTTTAACGGCTGTTGTAACTAATGGAGGTGGAGACGTTACAAAAGCCGTGAGAAATAAGATATTGTTCTTTGCGAAACGGATGCTGTTATATTTTCGATTAAAAATTGTTCATCATTGGTATAACATGGTTGTTACACTACATGTCTGCTCGAAACGCACCGTTTAAGGCGTTTGATATTGCATAATATTTTGATGGCCTGTCACCTAAACTTACGCTGATATGTTTAATGGCCAACGGCGGTATTCAAATTGCTTGTTTTTGTTTAAGTGTGGTTTGTGCCCTGAAGCACAGAAAATTAACGCGAAGAAAGTCTACTTCGCTAGCGTAGCTCACGATGCGCGTGTGCGTACGTGCCGATAATGCAGAAAGAAAAAGCTTTTGAACTTTGCGTAATAGCAAGCTTGGGTTTTGTATTTCCTTTGTTAAACCCTAAGTGTGTGATAAACTATTTTTGTTCACGGTAATTGAACAATCTTCCGATAAAAGAAAACGAAGATGATCAAAATTCATTACAAAGTAAACCCCGTCGGAAAATTTTAGATTTTGAAAATATTTTTCTATTTTTTTCAGGATACAAAATTTAATTGAGAATTCAATGAAAAATAGTATTATCCTCAATATGAATTGAATCCCTGCATTTTAGTCCTTCCCGCGACTAACGCAAGATTTTGTGACAGACAAGGACACTTTAAAAAAAATAATATTTTATTATTTTGTGCACAGGTCTAAAAAAATACAAGAACGCACATCAAAACTGTAGAAACAGCACTCTTTCTTCTCCTTTTTGGCAAGAGCAAACGTTGAATGTTGTCCAAAAGGCCCAATTTTCGAAGAAACGGGTTACCATGGCAACTAGCCAAAAAATGTTAGTAAGAAACCGTTGTCCTTGCTTTCACGCTTCATAGCTAGATTGAGTAAATATGCAGAGCTCTTCTAGAAAAAATCTCCTGCATTTCTATATGTAGACTTTAACACACAAAAAAAACCCTACTTTTTCCAGACTTTTATCAAATAAATTTATTTTCGCTAAAAATTGGTGTGGCATATTATATTTCGTCCAATACCGGGCTAGTTCAGGTCGGAATCGAGGTCTCTAGGAATGGGGCGGAGTACCGGGGTTACTTAGTGAGAGAATCTTCTCAGGGACACGAGACCTGAACTTTATGGCTGGATAAAAAAGAATGAATACTGCGTACGTGTAAATTAATTGTGACATGATACTGTAAGGGCAAATGTGCACACACGGAAAACATGTTCTGTCCTCCCACATATTTTAAAAAACGTTCACAACATAACAACCTTTTTTCCTACCAAGATCGGTAAATTTTCCGTTTAGATTATCACACAACAACTTAAAATTGCATATTTGCGACGCTTTGTTAGTTTATCCGTTCTGGTCTACAAAATGTTTTTCGTGCGTGAACATCGACCTCAGAAGGTTATCATCAATAATTTTCACTCGTGACCAGGCGTCAAAAAATTGTGCCTAAAAATCAAAATCAAATTATTTTATCGAATTACCAAAGTTCAATGTTCTCATGATCTTTTCGAGCAGAGACTAATAACAACTGGTGTCACAAAAATATTTTGTAAGAAAAATAAAATCGACTTGAGCGTTTGTTGTAAATTTATTGTCCTAACCAGGGCTCTTATTCCGAAGTGGACCAGTCATTATCGACCTTACGTAAAAAGGACGGAAATTTAGACGACGGCAACTAGGGAAATGAAACGTCCTATAGTACGCATAAAGAAAGTAAAGAAGCGCGTAAAGTAATGTAATGCATTTTATGTTTATTACTAGAATGAAGTGATATAAGCCTTCTGTAAGACAAAAGATGCTCTTTTTCTTGTTTATGCTATTAACATGATTAACGATACTGAATTTATTTGCTTTTACGACCTAACCTGATCAAAAAAAATCATGCTTAATAGTAAATTTCGAAAAATATACGTACAGTACAAAGAAGAACTCAAGCAAATGAAATATTTATTTCTTTAAAATAAACACATTTTGTTTAAGAAATTGGAAAGAATGTATTTAAACACAAAATAAAATTCGCAAAAAATACTTGGGAAACGAAACAACTTGCGTTTTCTTCATAACGTGAAAACATCTTAGTTTTACGTCCAATTAATAACGAAATAGCGTTCAAAATGTAATACACAAGCACAGTTAGTAAAAACGTCCGTATCGTATCCTCGACAATAGAACGACAATGGTTCGAACAAGGGAAGTTTTGTTTTCTCTACAGCTTTTAAGAAAAATAATAAATGAAAACTTGGGGGGAAAAACATTACATAAACAAAAAGTAGCGTCAATAATTCTTACATTAACGCTGATCCTAAAATAAACAGATGCGTGTGAAAACAAAAAATATATTACAAAAAAGTCAAGCATTAACGCATTAATCTTTTAAAGTGCCGGTTTTTCTCTTTTTGTTTTGCAGGAAATTTTTTCTTTCCGTTCTCACTTTTGATAAAAGTGTCTCTTCACCGTACTTAATGAGAATATCTTCGATTTCGCGTTTTTCAACAAGTGATTTGAATTCTTTCATTCGAATTTTTAGCGAACGATCAGCGGTTATTAGAGGCTGGAAATGAAGGTAAATGCGTGTGATATCATGATTTGTGAACGCGACTCGTTCGTTTCTACCTTTTGTCTTCCATTGTGGCAGGTCGGTGCTGTTTTCCTCATCACTTTCGTCTGTATCACTTTCAGCTACATTAGATTCAAACTGACTGGCCATATCTAAAGTCAAAGACATTTTTGACGGAATTAAATATCCGCAATTAAATTTAAAATCTTTTATTCGCGAAAATAATCCCCGCGAAACATTTTAAAAGAACAATTATTGTGTGATTCCTATGGTGAATAATAAAACTTTCAGTGTAAAAATTTGAGTTATATATTTCTACCCGTAAGGCAAACGTTCTTAATAAGAGAAATATTTCTGATATTTTAATTAAACAGTCACAACAATGGATAATTGTCCAACAAATATTCTGCTTCTGCAGTAAGCATTTCAAGTGCACCTTTATAAGTTTTTAGTAGAAGTAAGGAAGAAAATATACAAACCTTTGCTGATTACATATCTGACTTTATCCCGCAGACAGATGTCACTGATATTCTCAAAAGCAGGACTCAGACTCTTTTTCTCTCGCACAATCATCAGAGTGATTTTTCCTTTTTTAATATCCTCATGAAAATGATTCCTGATGGAATCTTCAAGATCATCTTCGGGATCTTGCTGTCGTAGCAAGTCACGAAGGGCAGCACTTGTTTCTCCTGCCTTCTTTGTTTTATTTTGAAGAAAGTATATGCGCCCAGCTGTTGTGACTGAATGGCACATTAAATTTGCTAAATCTTCTTTCATATCCTTTCTCGTACTATGAACTTTTGACACCGCTGATTTACGGACTAAATTAGCGCTCACACGTGGTCGGTTTTCAGTGTGTCATACCGCTTTGCCCCAAAACGAATTAATTTGTGCGGTAACCATTGAAGAAGACATTTTCCTCCCACTCCAACTTACGATCACATTCGAATTTTAACCAGCATCAATACCATCTAGTTTATTTCGTATTTTTTGGACGTAGGTGCACATGTCCAGGTACAAATCATAAGTTACAACTATGCATGCGGGACCAGAAGTAGTGACAGTTTTATGGTCAAAAACATTGATCCGATACGACCCATCTTTGAAACCGGAGGAATTGAATTCTCTCAGAGTCATGTTAGCGAGAGCACCAGTTCTAGAAGCATTGTCAAAACACAGGTATAATAGGATGTACTCCCTGACATTGCTAAACTGTCTCAAGCTAGGAGCAATCTCCTTAAAACGGACAGATTTTAAAGTTTCTTTACAGAACGCAACAATCTCAGACTCGTCAAGCTGCTTCATATCGGACGCATTGAACAATTGCGTTAATTGCTCCAAATCTTTTTTCCACCGACCTTTCTTTTGTTTTTTGCGATATAGGGCAATCCAGTCTGTACACGTTACATTAAGACTCGCACATTTGTGGACATATTCTTTCAAAGCTTCAGGTTCATCATGGACTACAAACATGTAAAAACATCGCAACGAAGTTACGTAAGCCTTTACTGTGGCTAGGAGTCGATCAGTATTTTCAAAAGGAACCAGCCATTTATCACGGACACATTTCCTATCAAACAAGGGTTGAAATTCGAACGTGTTGTCGCTACATGCTTTGAGTATTACCATTACTTGTTTTACATGCTGTTCAGCCTGGCGTACAGGCTTTGCTTTAGCATCAGGGCTTATTAGCCACTGAAAAAATGTTTCTAGAATTGGGGATGATTTCCATGGAGTTATCAACGTCTCTAGATTTTCATCTTCTACATCTGCGGTATCACCATCATCACTCTCACGTTCTTCGTTTTTGGCATTATCGAAAATCTCATCCTCACTATTACAACCACGGTCACCTGATTGTAAAAATATCAAGATATTTTCATGCATAATCTCAGTTAATTCAACTACATTAAAAAATAAAATATTTGGCGGGAAAAACTTTCAGACACAATTTTTTATTTCAGCGGAAATTTTTGGACAAGATTTATGAAGTCAAAAAATTTGTGCGTAAGCCTTTTGAACGAATTTTATCAAATTTTAGAATTAATGATTACAGGAAATTATACAAAAAGAAGGCTAGAAGCATTTAAAGTGTACATATATTCAATCAAAATCTAAAAAGGGTCTTCAGGATCCAACTTTATAGATAGAGCCTCAGCCAAATGTGAAAATAACGAAAATAATAAGTTCTAAGACTGCAGTTCTTATTGATTTTCTGATTACCTTGTATATAATTTCTATAAACTGATCTTGTTTTTAAAAAAATTGGGAAAACCAAATTTTTTGGATGGAAAAACTTTCGGCTGACACAAATTTCGGACGGAAAAATGTTTGGAGATCAAAAAATCATAAAGTTTTTTCGACCGAAAATTTTTGTTGTTAATGTAATCTAAACATATTTAACTGTTCACCAGAAAAAAAAATTTAAACCAAATTTTCAACAATTCATATACTTTCACATCAAAACAGATACATGACAGATGAAAAAGGGGACGTTCACAAAAGAATATTACTGTATAACATGAAACCAATGACTACCAGGAGAAAAATTGGGGATAAAAAACAGATGAGTTCTTTATTGCGACCATAGTAAAAACGTATTTTTACTTACTTTTTGTGGTGGCACAGCCAATCACATTTTCAGCAATCGGTAAAGACTGTCGGATGGTACTTTTTTCTGTATCTACAATCTGACCTGTGCAAATAAAGATTGTTTATATATACATTCTGAATAATATATTAGCAATATCAAGGATTGACCCATTGTCATTAGAAATAACTAACCATTTTATTATCGAAATAAAAAATGAAATTACTTATCACTATTATTATGTTTTTGCTTACCATTCGTGATTTCAGGATCTATTGTAGTCACATTTTGAACAAGAGGTGAATGTTGTTGGGTGACGTTTTCTTCTGAATCAGTAGCCTGTTCTATATAAATCAATACAGATTGAAACATCTTTTACACAAAATATATCAAATATCTTATGAATGTAATCGATTTTAGAATAAAAAAATCAACCTTGATATTCTTTATTTTTCATAGTTTTGTCGCAAGAGGGGACTTTTCTAACAGGATACTCTGGATTGCCCATACCATCTGTTACAACTACATTTTGAGCTGATGTTAGAAATAAAAATCAGTTTTTTCACCGATACAAAATCAATGCATAGAGAAAACAATCAATCTAGACAAAAACACATTTTGAATGATTTAACTGCAAGCCAATCATCGTCACTACTATCTTCAGAATCAACCGGAACATCGCGAACCCTTTTCAAGTGTTTATAACCACCACGCTTTAAAATTTTCTTCATTAAAACGGCTTCATCGTCTGATTCAGACTCTGATGAAACCTCTGATTCCTCTGATTGAAGTTCCACATATGTCTCTGCCCTTTGTAAAAGTTTCCTGTACAGAAGCACATCGGTAATCTGATGTGTATCTTAAATGTGATTGTGTATTCTTGTGACAACTTTTCCGCAGGTTGCGACAGGGCACACCTTTTTAGGATGCACACGCTTCTTTTGTACTTTGTTTTTACCTAGATCTTTAGTTTGGCTTCTGAGAGCTTTAGCGTTACTAGGATCTAAATTATGAACACGAAACACGTGAGACTTTAAATTGGATTGCGGTTTTCCACAAAATGGACAATCAACAGTTTTTGTCGTGAACTTTTTTTGGTCATCCAGCTTGAGAATATCTAAAAGAGAAAATCTCAATAACATCATGAGTGTTTATAGCTGCAATGACAGATTTTTCAAAAAACGCTCAAAACGCTTTCTCATCAGTACTAATTCCAGGAAATTCATACCTTTTTAGCCTCCCGCGGCTTTCCTGTTCTCATTTCTTGGATCAAGTTTTTGAACAGCATTTCATCCTTAAAAGAAACAACACACAGACCAGGATATAGCTAAGCGATTATATTAAATAATGTTCAATGAAGTAGCTTTGTACCTGAACTTTTTCTTTTTCACTTTTGACAACAAACTCCACACAATTATTCTAAAAAGAAAATGAGTTTTGAATAATTAGTATATGTCATGGTAGTTGAAACCAGTTTTCTGGATTTACTGCCAGTAAATCATTTTAACGTTTACAACGACAGCACCTGACATTTTTTCTTCTTTTTGAAACAAACTGTACACAATTGTTCTAAAGAGAGGTAGAAACAACTCTTACGCAACAGTATTACAATAAAAAATTATGCATTGACTTAAGAAAAGAAGTACACAGGTTCTCTTATCTTATACAGAAAAATCTCATACATATGGAAAATCTTTTTAATTAAGGAAAGTGTTATCACAGGAGTAATTACATAGACATATGAGGTTTACCTCTTCATTATTACAATCTATATCTCTACTAATGTCTTCAGAATTAACCCCATCATTTTTTAAAAAATTTTCTTTTACAGACTCGATCTAAAAATATTAACATGCAAGTCTTAGATAAAAACATTTTCGAACTTATTGTTTTTATAAAATACAATATATAACAGATATTCGAGTCGGCAGATGTAGACAATGTTGAGCATTTAGTACATTGCTAAAGAAGGTTAGTAAATTTGTAAAGTAAGCAGAGGTTAAAAAACATGAGAATAAATCACTGGATATATATTTACTTGATATTTCTTTAAAAATATTATACTTACTTTTTGACAGTCATTGGTATGGCTAGTATCTGCATAAACTTGTATTTTGTCATCATCATTATCTTTTTCCCTTGGAGGTGAACTTGGTGATATAATAATCTTTTTGCACACATGATCATCAAAGCAAAATAGACAGTACATTAAATGACGATCAGAACATGAAATATAGGTGCAATGGTGCAGGTCTGTACATAATGTTGAGCAGTTGGCACATTGCTAAAGAAAGTTAGTATACTTGTAAATTAAGTACAGGAGAACAAACATTAGAATAATTCAATGGAGATATATATTTATTTAATATTTACTTAAAAATATATACTTACTTTTTGGCAGTCAATGGTATCTCTCGTATCTGCAATAAGTTGCATGTTGTCATCATCATTATTCTTCTTGTTTGGAGCTAAACTTGGAGTACTCTCACTTCCCTATTAAAATAACACTTTTGTATTTAACATATAACATTTTAATATCAAATTTTAAGTAATTGGACACCTATTTTTGAAATACAAAAAAAAAAAATGTAATAATAGTTACAAATATATTTACTTTTTAGCAGTCAATGATATTTTTTGTATCTGCATTAACTTGCGTGTTGTCATCATCATTATCCTTCTTGTTTGGAGCTAAACTTGGAGTACTCTCACTTCCCTATTAAAATAACACTGTTGTATTTAACATATATGTAATATATTTTAATATCAAATTTTAAGTAATTGGACACATATTTTTGAAATACAAAAAAAAAAATGTAATAGTAGTTACAAATATATTTACTTTTTGGCAGTCAATGATATCTTTTGTATCTGCAATAACTTGCGTGTTGTCATCATCATTATCCTTCTTGTTTGGAGCTAAACTTGGAGTACTCTCACTCCCCTATTAAAATAACACTTTTGTTTTTAACATATAACATTTTAATATCAAATTTTAAGTAATTAGACACCTATTTTTGAAATACAAAAAAAAAAAAATGTAATAGTAGTTACAAATATATTTACTTTTTGGCAGTCAATGATATCTTTTGTATCTGCAATAACTTGCGTGTTGTCATCATCATTATCCTTCTTGTTTGGAGCTAAACTTGGAGTACTCTCACTCCCCTATTAAAATAACACTTTTGTATTTAACATATATGTAATATATTTTAATATCAAATTTTAAGTAATTGGACAACTGTTTTTGAAATATAAAAAATAAATGTAATAATAGTTACAAATATATATATTTACATTTGGCAGTCAATGGTATCTCTCGTATCTGCAATAACTTGCATAATGTTATCATCATTCACCTTGTTCAGAGCTAAACTTGGAGTAATCTCACTCCCCTATTAAAACAACACTTTTGTATTTAACATATGTAATATATAATATTTTATTATTAAATTGTAAGTACATGGACACCGATATGATAATACTTGCATGATCAGGGTTGCATTCAATATGAACAATATCTGATACTATGTGGTTTACTTCAAAGTCTACATTTTCTGAAAAAAAAATTACCAGCAGACATGTAAAAATACTAAAATATCAAAGTATATTATCCAAGCCTCTACTTCAAACCTTACCAAGAGTTGCATTGCTTTTCCAGTTGTCATCCTGTAGTAAAATTACACGTACAAATGACTACATTACAATGATACCAAGGAGTAATATAATACAAAATTGTTATTGCTTATTCATAAACATTCAAAATGTTTGTTTAATAGTAACAAGTGTTTTAAACTTGCAAAGCAATAAAACAGACTAAGAAAAACCATTATTATTTTGGTTACTTCATTTCTGATGCCAAAATTCAAATAATAAGTAATAAATATATATATATGTATATAAATACCAGTTTTTTTTCTGATATAATCTCTGGTAATTTTTCCTGAAGGTTATTACATTTTCTTCTTTTTCTTTGTTCTTTATTGTTGGGTAGAATGCTTTGTTTTCTTTCAGCTAATTTCCTTGCCTGCTCCTGAATATTTGCAAAAACATTTTTATAATGCCATTTTATTTTGTTATTACACTTTGATAAAACAAAAAAATAAAAAACACACATTTTTATGCCATGGCAAATCTTTTTCACCGTAGGAATAAACTATCTCACTTCCAGAATTGATATTTTCCAATGCAAACAAACACAAGTGATGGGAACGTTCGATGACTAATCGCTTCATTATGGCATTGGGATAATAAAATGAGTCATTAACAAACCGACCCAAAGTTCCATCGTCTTTACTTGCATCTATGCTATAAGATAACGTCTACTTTCTTATGTCTGAAAATAAGTTAACACTTATATACAAATGAGTTGTGCATACCAGTATTTTATTATTAACTTCATATTCAAATATATATGAACGTTCTTTTACAGAATAAGTTTCCATTTTCTGCTGCATGTGTTTCCATTCTAAATGATGTCCATGATATTCTAAGATGAATCCTCCTTTTATTATATCAGTTGTTGATATTACACCATAAAATGGCAATAAATAATTGCCATTTTTATTTCAGGATAGATCCCATAATTCTTATTTTTTGCAGTTTTTCACTTTTAATCTCATTGATCCATTTTTTCTGTAAACCCATTTGATCACAGCCAGCCCTGATATAAGCCTCAGCCACTTTCTCAGGTGAAAGTCTCTAATAATATAAAAATAAAAGGTTAGTGATCATAAATATTCTATAGACTGCGTATTGTTGACACAAAGTATAATAATCTTACTCTCTGTCCATATTTTCCAGTCATATTTTTAGTAATATCTAAATCAGTAATGTCTATATTTGCATAAAATTGTATTGTACATATATATATACACTGTTTTTTCACAACAATTTGAGAAAAATTAGGACTGTAAAAATAACGCTAAATCATTGTCCAACCTTTTCTCATACATTCAGCGTTAGTAATTTTGTCAAAAAAAAGTACAAGAAAACAAATACTTTCAGAGCGCACAATATAAGAACTTGCACTTAAAGTTATAACCTTCTGTCTTAAAAAAGGTTTGTCCCTTTAAACTTGTGAAAATGAGCAGCCCAACGACATATGACTTTTCACAGCTGAGTATAAATAACATAGTCTTATTTTATTCAATTCACTACCTGCACAACTAGTTGCACTGTATTAATCATCTTAAAACCAAGTTAGAAGACAAAACTTCAATATTAAAACTAAAAACAACCTTTCCTTGTTACTAAAAATACCTACTGCTGTAAGCTGGCAAACACGTGTTTGTTGTTGTTGTTGTTTTCCTAGCCGTTGCAAAGTTTGAATGCTGCAGCTGAGCAGATCAGGTGGCAACAAAGTTTGTTATAAAAGCCTTTTCAATAAAATAGAGTAAAAATTGATTCTTAGGCATGATTTGATAGTTGTGACCCATAATAGATTATTTAGTAAGAAATTAATAAAAAAATATTTTATCAGAACTGAGATAAAGGGATGTTATGATTTAGCATGAGTGACCCAAATAATTTTTTTCGGAACACCACAAATAGCTACCACTGGACAAAGTTTATAAAAACATACAGTTTTCCATATGAAACAACATGGTGTGTTCCACAGTTTCTACTCAGTGTTGTTTTGTTTTCTTTACATGTAAATTCCACTACGTCACATCCCGAAAGTTAGCTCAATTAAATGTGGTGAGTGAGGGAAACAAGAAATAATATAAAAACATACAAACTTGACTTGAGTAAATACCAATTATAAAAAGAAGTTAGCTACTGGTAAAAATGTACAAAAACTTTAACAAATAAATATTTTTTAACTTTCGAACTCGTTTTATTTTTTTATTAATAAAGTTGGCTACATTGTTAAATTCAAACAAATATTGCTTCAATTTAAAACTTTTTTGTCACGTGAAGTAAGCTTTAACGTTAAAAATAAGTTAACCACAAATTATTTAAAAGGATATACATATAGTATCAAACAATATTCGTTATTTGAATTTTGCATCCAAAATGTGATGCCATTTTTAAAAATATAGTTTTTTGGAAACAGTCCGAAATACGCCTGAAAAATATGAAAGCCATTTGGATCTCAAGTAAAATGCCATTTTGTGAATCTTAAAACAATGGACTATTTTGATGCTATAGCTAACTACGAAGTTATCAATGTACTGTTTCTTTTACTACCCCTCAATTCATAATGGATTTATCACAACGTTATAGATCGAAACCAGCACACAAACAGTCAGGAAGAACTGATAATTAGCCTTAAGCTGATAGTTACCAAATACAGGCTAATTATATGGTACGTATACACAGTATAATTATATCCTGTATATAAGCTAACTATATACTTCTGTGTTACAGGCTAATTGTTAGTTCTTCCTGATTGGCAAACAACAACACTTCTTTTATTTTTTTTATATATATAGCTAGCTATATCCATCCATCTGAAATCTGAACAAGCCCAGTATGTTCTTGACTAGCTACCGCCAACTGCTGCTTTCAAAAAGGATCAGTTACATCAGCTGCAAAATTATTTAGCTTTGCCAGCTATAGCTAGCTAACCATGTAATATAAGTACATCTATCTTACAAACACGGAAGTAAAAGCTTCCCTGCACTCTAGAACAAAAGTATACAAACAGGGAAGTAGAAACTTTCCCGCACTCTAGAACAACAGTGCTTTCCTTCTTTGCATATACAGTACATGCTTGGACGCGTTTCTGAATTTATGTAGCCGATGCACAAAACAAAGGAACCTGTTTTTTTAAAAAATCAATTTCGGGAACAAAAAGGAACATCAATTTCAGAATCGGGAACATGTTCCCGAAATTGAAATGTTATTATTTCATTTTAGGGAACAACGGGAACAAAAATTTTAATTTCGGGAACATGTTCCCGAAATTAAAATATTATATTTCAATTTAGGGAACAATTTAGAAAAACGGGAACGTTAGAATTCAATTTCGGGAACATGAATATTGCTATCTATCTATCTATCAATTTTGTAGATTCATCAATTTTGTAGATTCATCAATTTTGTAGATTCATCAATTTTGTAGATTCATCAATTTTGTAGATTCATCAATTTTGTAGATTCATCAATTTTGTAGATTCATCAATTTTGTAGATTCATACAGCTATATAGACGATGCAAGAATTTCACGAGGCAATATTTTTGCATGAACCAGAACATCAGTACTGCTTTTTGCAGAATTGGCCATTCTGATACGGTTATGTTAAAAAAATCGTCATTTATAAGCAAAAGCATTTTCTAGTTTCGATCTAGGGAGCAAGTACCTATTTGCCCATTCAAGGCATCTCTGACAAACGGCCTTTTAGGACAATAGACCGTTTGAGATAGTGATGAAACTTACACAATTCCATCCCATTCCACCTACGATTTCTGTCATCTATCCAAAAAATGTTGCATTTTTCGCGATCTGAAAATTTTCGAGCAAACTTATTGAACTGCTCGACCTTCACCTTTCAAACGAAAACAAAAATCATCCTTTCATCATGAAATGCACTCATTAACGCGATTTCCAGTTTGTTTTTCAGGTTCTGTCTTGTTTTTTTCAACCGCTTGGTACAAAGGAGAATAAACTTTTACATTTTTACCGTGTTTCGAACCATTTTTTTGCAATAGCCTGTCTTTTTTTGCAATTTTTACTTGAATTTTTTTTGTTTTAATGTAGGGAGCAAAATAAAATTTGGCGTTTTTCAATTTAATCAGCCATCTCGAGCCTATGTTCCCATAAAAGATATCCTCTATTTAACGATACAATGAAATAGAATGCCCTTCAGTCAAAACATTCGCCAATACACCCTTTGGTCCAAAGAAATGAAAGTGGGTTGTTTTTCTCGTTTCGATTTAGGGAGCTGTTTATTCGCGTTATACACAGACCATTTTATTTTGCCTACCTTGTTGTATCGATTCAACGCTCCTTCTTGTATACGCTTCCGCGAATACCACTTCCCTTTTAAATGAGCAAAAGTTTAATAAACCTTCTCCTTGATCAAACGCCCCTCTTAATAACGCCTCATCCAAAGGGGCGTGTGTTCAAAACAGTAGTGTAGACAGCATACATTAAACTTAGTACTTTATACTTACATAACACTCATGTGCTTTAAAGATTTTATTATAAGAATTTTCATCTGAAACTGTCGCAAATAAATCCCTTGTGAATTATGTCCAGGAATGTAAGTGCACACGAATCTCTTATGTAAGAACTCAATCGTTCTAGCTGACATGCAATGTTGCCGTTTAGTAACAATTAACATAAGATAAAGAAAGTGAGATATAAAAGTATTAAAATCCTCAACTCTGTCTTGGCAGAGAATTAACTTTGCTTCCTCATTGGATTCGCAGCAACCGACAAATTACGTTTTGGAATTTTTGATTGTCTTTGGGGGACCGTGGTTTAACGCAAAATGACCTAAATCAGACTTTACAATCAAGGTAGATTATTCCGGAAGTCCGGCTAAATTTTGTTTCTAATTGGATAACATACAAAACCAGAGGCGGGAACCCACGCAACATTTCCACACCGTATAAAAGCCGATAACCATTCCAAATCTCTAAAACCTGACGGCGTGTAACTTTGTTTAAGTCATTTAAGTCATTTATTTCAGGGGGTAAACCATCAGAAATTTTATGTTTTCATATGTCAGGTATATATAGAACTTTTTCATTGTTTTGTATATAATTTGAATATTCGGTGGAATTTATCAAGTACTGCATTTATTATTGGGTCAAAAAAACAGGTGGTATAATTTGCAGACCAGAATTCGAGAAAATACAGACCAGCTATTTGAATCTAATGTGTTATCAATTATATAGAATTTTATTCATTTTTTTCTATATACTTTGAAAATTTGTTGAAATTTATAAAATGAGTATTTACTTCTTTGTACAAAACAGGTGGTCTATTTTGCAGACGAGAATTTGAGAAAATACAGACCGGCTTTTTGAAATTCAGATATTTCGTCTTCTGGTCACAACCAAATTCTCCCAACATTTTCTAATATATACCATTTTGATTTTGTATTTTATTCTATTTAGTGGAGCTAACATTTTTAATATCAATTTGTACATAACCACTATTTTATGTTCTAACTCTAAGCCGTTTTTAAATAACAAGTTGATGCTTTGCACACGGAATCGTACAAAAATTTTATGCTGATTCGCTCGTGTGTAGAAAATTTGTTCCTTGGGCTTTGGAAGAAAAACGTTTGAAACGACTATTTGCAAAAATGTTGTGTTTTGTTGCTGAATTTAATACAAGCAGCATTCTGGAAAAATACTAGGCGGGTTGGAAAGAATGGGTAGTTAAGTCTCCTTGCTTTTCGGAGATGAAAACTTGTTCCGTTATATTTTAATCATTCGGTTATGGAAAAGTCTAGTGTGTCTCGCGTAAAAGAAAGCGCGAAAAGTAGATTTTAGACGCTGTCCACCTAGTCTACACATATCTCAAAGTTGCACTTCCGCAGCCTGGCGGCTGCGAAGTATTGGCGAGTTGATACATTTTTGCCATATATGAAAAGGTTAAAAAACTGCCGCTGTGCTAATATTTTTGGCAAGGATTGTAGCATTTTACACTTAAGTACAACAAACAAATTAAATATACGCTTTATAGTGGGATTTGCAGTTTTTTTGCGAATTGATGAGCTATTACTATTACTCATTCACACGTCGAAATTACGTTGCCGAAATTCAAAACAGATCGCTAAGGCAGACGCTTTGGCTTGGCCAGTTTTTTTGGCATTCGCAAATGTTTCACTCGATGGAAAATTAGCATTCGCACATTTCCATTTCGCTAAAACAAGAATTTGCCAATTAAAATTAACAAAAAGGAGGAGAGCCTTTAATCGGCAATAACAATCCGAGGGAAAAAAACAGAAAAAGAAAACAAACAAGGCAAAAGAAAAGAAAAAATCTTTAGTTGGTTGTTTTGACCAAAACATTTAAAAGTGAACGTATTTCAAAATTGAGCTTAGCAGACTTCGATCATCTTGGCTTAAGCATTACAGCTAAAAGTATTGCTCTTAGAGTAGCATGTTTAGCTTATGGTAATGGGTAATGCGAATAATTGTGTAACAATCCCTCTTAATAACGCCTCATCCAAAGGGGCGTGTGTTCAAAACAGTAGTGTAGACAGCATACATTAAACTTAGTACTTTATACTTACATAACACTCATGTGCTTTAAAGATTTTATTATAAGAATTTTCATCTGAAACTGTCGCAAATAAATCCCTTGTGAATTATGTCCAGGAATGTAAGTGCACACGAATCTCTTATGTAAGAACTCAATCGTTCTAGCTGACATGCACTGTTGCCGTTTAGTAACAATTAACATAAGATAAAGAAAGTGAGATATAAAAGTATTAAAATCCTCAACTCTGTCTTGGCAGAGAATTAACTTTGCTTCCTCATTGGATTCGCAGCAACCGACAAATTACGTTTTGGAATTTTTGATTGTCTTTGGGGGACCGTGGTTTAACGCAAAATGACCTAAATCAGACTTTACAATCAAGGTAGATTATTCCGGAAGTCCGGCTAAATTTTGTTTCTAATTGGATAACATACAAAACCAGAGGCGGGAACCCACGCAACATTTCCACACCGTATAAAAGCCGATAACCATTCCAAATCTCTAAAACCTGACGGCGTGTAACTTTGTTTAAGTCATTTAAGTCATTTATTTCAGGGGGTAAACCATCAGAAATTTTATGTTTTCATATGTCAGGTATATATAGAACTTTTTCATTGTTTTGTATATAATTTGATTATTCGGTGGAATTTATCAAGTACTGCATTTATTATTGGGTCAAAAAAACAGGTGGTATAATTTGCAGACCAGAATTCGAGAAAATACAGACCAGCTATTTGAATCTAATGTGTTATCAATTATATAGAATTTTATTCATTTTTTTCTATATACTTTGAAAATTTGTTGAAATTTATAAAATGAGTATTTACTTCTTTGTACAAAACAGGTGGTCTATTTTGCAGACGAGAATTTGAGAAAATACAGACCGGCTTTTTGAAATTCAGATATTTCGTCTTCTGGTCACAACCAAATTCTCCCAACATTTTCTAATATATACCATTTTGATTTTGTATTTTATTCTATTTAGTGGAGCTAACATTTTTAATATCAATTTGTACTAACCACTATTTTATGTTTCTAACTCTAAGCCGTTTTTAAATAACAAGTTGATGCTTTGCACACGGAATCGTACAAAAATTTTATGCTGATTCCGCTCCGTGTGTAGAAATTTGTTCCTTGGGCTTTGGAAAGAAAAAACGTTTTGAAACGACTATTTGCAAAAATGTTGTGTTTTGTTGCTGAATTTAATACAAGCAGCATTCTGGAAAAATACTAGGCGGGTTGGAAAGAATGGGTAGTTAAGTCTCCTTGCTTTTCGGAGATGAAAACTTGTTCCGTTATATTTTAATCATTCGGTTATGGAAAAGTCTAGTGTGTCTCGCGTAAAAGAA
This sequence comes from Hydractinia echinata, assembly GCA_030067915.1. Lineage (NCBI taxonomy): Eukaryota > Metazoa > Cnidaria > Hydrozoa > Anthoathecata > Hydractiniidae > Hydractinia > Hydractinia echinata. The sequence goes on along the minus strand of JASGCC010000013.1, from coordinate 635,505 downwards.
AGCGCGAAAAGTAGATTTTAGGACGCTGTCCACCTAGTCTACACATATCTCAAAGTTGCACTTCCGCAGCCTGGCGGCTTGCGAAGTATTGGCGAGTTGATACATTTTTGCCATATATGAAAAGGTTAAAAAACTGCCGCTGTGCTAATATTTTTGGCAAGGATTGTAGCATTTTACACTTAAGTACAACAAACAAATTAAATATACGCTTTATAGTGGGATTTGCAGTTTTTTTTGCGAATTGATGAGCTATTACTATTACTCATTCACCACGTCGAAATTACGTTGCCGAAATTCAAAACAGATCGCTAAGGCAGACGCTTTGGCTTGGCCAGTTTTTTGGCATTCGCAAATGTTTCACTCGATGGAAATTAGCATTCGCACATTTCCATTTCGCTAAAACAAGAATTTGCCAATTAAAATTAACAAAAAGGAGGAGAGCCTTTAATCGGCAATAACAATCCGAGGGAAAAAAACAGAAAAAGAAAACAAACAAGGCAAAAGAAAAGAAAAAATCTTTAGTTGGTTGTTTTGACCAAAACATTTAAAAGTGAACGTATTTCAAAATTGAGCTTAGCAGACTTCGATCATCTTGGCTTAAGCATTACAGCTAAAAGTATTGCTCTTAGAGTAGCATGTTTAGCTTATGGTAATGGTATGCTGCGACAATTATTGAAAAATCATGGAATAATTGTGTAACAATCACGGCTAAGAGACTCCTTGTACAGGGTCGACGAGTCGGGTGCGAAAGGGCGGAAATAAGACGACTGCGTAAAAGGATATACAAGGGCCCAACCATCTATGACACTAGATGGTAATCACAAATTAGTCCGATGGTACCTTACAGTAACAGGAGTAATCGATGAATTTAGCCGTTTGCCAGTAAATCAGAGACGGGTTTGCAGTGTTTCGAAAATGCCACAAAAAATTACGCTATACCCAGCAGAGTCCTGTCCGATAAGGGGAAGGAAAATATCTTGGTTACCGAGTTTATGCTGAACAAATGAGATCAAAATAGAGGTAACATGATCACCGGAAAAAGTACACACAATCAGCGAATTGAATGGCTATAGCGAGATGTATTTGGCGGTGTGTTAGGATTATTTTACAAGCTATTTTACCACATGGAAGATCAAGGCATATTAGACGCTCAAAACGAAATTCATATCGCAGCTCTTCATTCCATATATTCGCCTCAAATTAACGAGAAATTGGAAATTTGGAGACGTGTTCTTACGACCCATTCACAATACACCGATTCATTCCAGCGCTCCGTAAACGGAATGAAGTAATCTTTTTAAAGAAAAAAGATTGGGCTCTATTTTACCATGGACGGAATCGTAGCGATGAATAGCCAATACAGTGAAATATAGTTGAAGAGAACAGACAATCTAGTATAAATATGGATTTTGACCTTTTTAAATAGCATGAAAGGCGACTAATTGAAGAAGTATTTAAGACTGGGAGGCCTTTAGGTAACCGTCTGCAAAAAAGCAGAATTAGTTTACTTGCAAAGAATTTCGATAATATGATACACTATCGCATGCAGCTTGCAAATAGTATATCAGAAATTTAAATTCTAAAGGTCAAAGTATGTTACTGCAAAGAGATTTCACAAGTTAATATAGTTGAAAAAGACGGTTTTACTAGAACTTTTTGCACGTTAAGAGGTTTGAACCAACACAAAAAAAGATGCGTAAACGATAATGACAAGATAGTAGAACTTACTGATACATGTGACGGTGCTGAAACGAATGTATCTTTACAATACATATGGGGTGATAACGAAGCATTTCAAAGAGACTTAGATAGCGTATAGAAACAAATTGTGTATTGCCGAAAAAATGTTTTTCTTTTGCTGACTATAAAACTTGGTCAAAAATATAATAATGAAAGAACAAGATTAATGTACGAATGGGTTCGAGATTCGCCATTGACAAATACCGCGTTCAAAGCTATAATGTTTATGCCAATTCTTTTATTACAAAAACCCAGCAAGAGTTCCAAAACGAAAGACCATGTCGCAGCTTTAAAAACACTTGTTTTGTGACATTTGGGAAACATAATTTAACTTATGAAAAAATTTTGCTGTACAGAAATGTGAACGGGGCTATCAAGTTATTGGCAGATAACATGTAGAATAGAATTTTATCTTTGAATGACGAGACATTGACACTTTTAAAACAGAAACATCCTCAAGCTTGAGGATGTTTCTGTGGTGCTTCTTCCTGATAAGCCTGAATTTATACATCCCATTAAATTCGAGAACATCAGCACAGATATGGACCGTCAGGCAGCGTTAAAAGCAAGGGACCATCTTGTATGGATAAAGATGGATGAAAAAGCAAGCTCACGTCGACAATTTTTACAGCCAGCGCGATAGATTTATCTAAGGCTTTTGCTGATGTTGTCAAGAAGCTGTGTACGTGTCCAGATCAATCACCTACACTGGAACCCTTCCTGGCCTGTCGTTTAATACCTCTAGATAAACAGTCAGGTTTGAGACCAATAAGAGTCGGTGAAATAATACGACGTATTGCTAAGAAAGTTGTTGTTTCTATATTACGTAAAGACATTATTTCATCAGTTGGTTCATTGCAAGTTTGTGCTGGACATGAAGCAGGGTGTGAAGTTGTCATGCACGTAATGCGAGAGATATTTGACGACCAAGAAACGGAAGCAGTATTACTTCTTGATGCTTCGAATGCTTTTAATTCGGTTAACAGAAATGTATTCTTACATAATGTATGTGTCGTGTGTCCTCCAATGGCTATCAATGTGAGGAATTGATACAGTAAAGCTGTCAAGATTGTTTGTTCTGAGTGGTCTTGAAATCAAGTCATCTGAAGGGATTACACAGGGTGACCCAATTGCTATGGCTGTATATGCAATTGCTGTTATCCCTTTAATGTTGATAATATTGGAAGTAACTGACAAATTGCCGGATACCACTGCCAAAATGGTGACCTATGCAGATGTTTTTTCGCAGCTGATTCCATTAAAAACTTGCTGTTTTGGGTGGGAGAATCTTTGCAGATTTGGTAGGAAATTTGGTTACCACCCAGAAGCAAGTAAGTCTTGGCTCCTAAACAGAAATTTCATGATAAGGCGGCTGATCTATTTAAAACAAGTAGCATCAACATTACCACAAATGGTAAAATACATCTTAGAGCAGCGATTGGGGATCGCTGAGGATTTTAAAGAAAATTTTGTATCTGATAAAGTAGTTAAATGGTACAAAGAATTGAAAATAATGCTTAGTGAAATTGCGAAAATTGAACCACAGGCTGCGCACAGATGTTTTATCAGTGGATATAACCAGAAGTTAACATATTGTATGCGAACAAATACCTATTATAAGTTTATTACTAAGTCGACGAAGTCATTAATTTTGACCTGATTTCATCTTTTACAGGCGCTATTACTGTTATTGAAAAAGAATGACAGTTAAAGCTCGGAGGATTAGGAATACCAATCTTATCTGATGTTTCACACATTGAATTTGAAAATTCAACTGAAATAACTGAGAGCCTGCGTAATAACATAAAAGAGCAAATGACAAACAACAAACTCATATGAAGATAATCCGGAGATAAAAGAAAAGAAAAGGAAGATCAAAATGAACAAATCTGAGAAATCAAAAACTTTACTGAAGGAAATTAGAAAAAGCATGAGTGAACGTGAATTACGATTAAATTACATCAATCAAGAATTGGGAGCTTCAAGCCAGTTGACGACTCTGCCGCTAAAAGACGAAGGATACCTCATTAACAAGCAGTGCTTTTGAGATTTGATGGGTATTCGATACGTTTGGAAGTTGGTTCGTGTTGCTGATGATTGTGAATATGGTTTAAAATTCACAATTGATCATGCCTTGTCGTGCAAAAAGGGTCGTGCTTTATTTCCATTAGACACCATCAAATTCGGAATATTACAGCATTTTTGTTAAAAGATGTATCTCACAATGTACGTGTAGAACCTCATCTACAACATCTTTCTGGTGAGACTTTTAGTGAACGAATGACGAACGATTCGCAAGATGCAAGAGTGGATGTGTGAGCAAGAAGTTTTTGGTCTAGAGGACAGATCGCATTTTTAGATGTAAGGGTATTCAACCCCAACGCCAAACGTTATGTGAGACAATAACTTTCTTAGGCATTTGACATAAATCAAAAGGAAAAAAAGAAAAATTACAACGAAAGGATATTGCACGTTGAGCATTGAACTTTCACGCCACTTGTCATGTCAGCTTTTGGGGGGTGGATGGGCCGCGAGTGTAGAAGGTTCTATGCTCGGCTTTCTGAAATAATTTCCGAAAAAAGAAAGCAACATTTCTTTATAATTTCTTTGTGGATAAGACGTAAGCTTTTCTTTGCGCTCATCAATTCCATTTGTCTGTGCATTCGTCGTCGTTCTGTCTACTCTTCTAATATTGCTGCGTATTTGTCAGTGGACCCTAAGTTTAGCGAAACAACATGTCACATTCATTGTGATATGTAATTTGACTGCCTTCGTTATCTCAATAAACTTTATTTAGAATGTGTTTAACTTTTCTGTAGCAGGAAATATTGTTGTATTCGTCGTAGTCGTTCTGTCTACTCTTCTAATATTGCTGCGTATTTGTCAGTGGACCCTAAGTTTAGCGAAACAACATGTCACATTCATTGTGATATGTAATTTGACTGCCTTCGTTATCTCAATAAACTTTATTTAGAATGTGTTTAACTTTTCTGTAGCAGGAAATATTGTTGTATTCGTCGTAGTCGTTCTGTCTACTCTTCTAATATTGCTGCGTATTTGTCAGTGGACCCTACGTTTAGCGAAACAACATGTCACATTCATTGTGATATGTAATTTGACTGCCTTCGTTATCTCAATAAACTTTATTTAGAATGTGTTTAACTTTTCTGTAGCAGGAAATATTGTTGTCTGTTAATATTTTGTTATCTTAAAGACATTCGAAGAACTATTGTTTGTTTTAGAAAAATAAGTTAGAAACCTTATAAATTTGAAATTAAAAAATCCATATTTTTGGCCCTTTTTACGCCGGGCCTTATAACGCCACCTAGCACAAATCTAAATGTATCTAAACGGCATCCATTTAAGTAGATTTGTTAAAGACTTTGTTATTGTCCGACCATATTTCGTATCGGAATTCGTCAGCACACCTTTCTTTGGCCAATCGTCCTTTAAGCGTTTGCTCTTAAACTTGACTTAAGCGATTAAAACATTAATATTATTATCACGTTTATACCGGCATAAGTTCGTATTGTATTGTAACCATTCGTATTGTAACCATTCCCCTATCGAACTTAGTCGTGTACGTCGGAATTACAATAGAAACAGAGCTTTATTACCGCTGTCAGAGGTTCGGAGAATCCAATACGGTTTTTTTTGTAGAACAGATATGTTTATCGTTTTCACTTTTGTCTTCACTTATGCTATTGTAGAAGTATATATTTTGTATCGTAATCAAATTTAGTCGCATTCAATTTACGTTTCTTAGGCCTAACCATTGTCGAGCAAGTGTACTGCTATAAAGTTCGATTCAAGGTAGCGAGAATTTTAGGCTTTAATATTTGCCCGCGTGAAAAAGCTTTTCTTACTGCCTTGAGAAGGATATCAGGCTTTATTATTGCCCGAGAGAAGGATTTTTGTTACTCTAAATAAAAAATCACAGGCTTTATTCCCGCCATTGAAAATTAGAAAAAAACATCTTTTTAGAAAAATCAAATCATGGTGGAATAATTGGTTCCAGGACGAAAACCTAAACTATCTTCAATCAAGCTTGCCATCAGTAATAGGTGCAACGTACTTTGTGTCAATGACAACAAATTACGCAGAAGGCTGGAATAATTGGATTAGCTGGGCATCGGATAAAAATGAAGTGCCTCCAATTCCAGCCGACTTTTTTGTCGCTCTCTTTTTAAACCACGTTTTTCAATCGTATTCGACAAGTAGACGCGGATAGTTGGAAACACATTTTTTGACGCTTCTAAGCGAAAGCAAGTGTTTACGGAGCATGCGCAGATAAACGCAGGCGCAGTGAGTTCTAGCTTTAAGAGAGAAAGAGTTTTAAATAACTCACTCACACTGGTTAGATAAGATAATTTACTTGATAGTTTTAAAAAAGCGTAAAAATGCTCTAACAACTTTCTTTTATATATATATATATATGTATAAAGGAAGAATACCACATAACTAAGGGAAATATTTCAGAACACCCATCAGGTCTTGACCACAGCCACAAGATTATACCATGACATAACGTCTTGTTATTGCGTCAGTTCCAAGGGGTGAATAGAGTGTGACTAGTCAGGAAAAAACAGAATCTCCCCCTCCGAATGGCAAAGATCAAGTCCCGCCTCCAAAAATATTATAAAGGTGCCAAAAAGCCGTAAATGCCGTGAAAAGTTCGCAGGTTTTTGAGAAAGGGCGGGAGTTATCGGGAAGAAACCGCAACTTTATTTGCAAAGTCTGCCGAGCTTGCTCTTATACGCGGATATTTAACGCAATTTACACTTTTTTTATAAGAACAATTTTATAAAAAAATAAGGCTGAAAATTGCTGAAAATTAAGACCAAAATAAGAACAATGGCAGGGTTGAAGTTTTTCTGATTTTCTCTTTTTCTCTGAAAAAAAAACACAACAAATTGGAGAAATATCTTTCAAGGTATAAATTTTTACAGAATCATTTCTGCGATTTGCGAAAAGTGTATATACAGTAGCCGCGATCCTCCAGGGGGAATTTCAAAAAAGTGAACTTTGAGTTACGCGATTTGGATGTGTATGATGTGTACGGCTCAAGCAACGTAAAAGTAAACAAAAGCAAACCAATTAACCGTGGAGATGACATGGACCTTGGATCACTGGGATTAAGTGACTTTGTATTTTTTAGTTGTTTTAAAAGTAATTAATTTTGCTATTTTACTTTATTTTTGGCCGTATTTGTTGTTGTTGTGTTCATGTTCTGTTTCCTTACAAGAAACTCCGGAAAGCAAAACCTTCTGTTACTGAGCCAGTGTCACGTAACATAAAGCACGAAACTTTCAGTGAGCAAAAAATTATTTTTTTTAATTTAGGCATGCTCCCTAAATTGAAAAAGTTATTCCAATTTAGGGAGCAATATTTTACAGGAGGAGCAGAGCATGCTCCCTAAATTGCTAAATAGAAAAATTTATTTTATTTATTTGAGATTCATTGTTACTGAAGATTTCCTAGAATATCGTCTTAAATCCCACATAAATTACTCCCTCCCCCATATTGTCAATTCCCACCTAAATTTTCAATTATACCCAAGTCCCTGGAAAGCGGACTACTGGGTGTGGGAAGGGGAGGGGTGCACGCTATGATATTGTCTTCTCGAAAAAGATTTTGGAATTTTACTGCGTTTTAGAGTGCTGCTCTACTCTTGGAAGGCTATCTATTGTGCTTATTTTTCACTTTTAATTCTCATTAAAATATAAGCTTTCCCTGAGGATGTACGTAGTGTTGCTTTTCTTAGATCTGGCGTAGCCTCGATAGCTGCAAACAAAGGAATATCGGACAGACTTATATGTAAACATGGCAGATGAGCTTCTGAACAAACTAGAAACAAATACATGAAGGTGTCAGCGGCGTTATGGTTGTAATAATTATCAGAACAACATCAAATACCGCTATTTCTCTTTGCATATCCTCAAATAACCATAGAACTCCGGGAATATATGTTTTAATGACAATGTTTGCTGTTAACAAAAGGGGTTTTGCGCCGCTAGTTTAGTCACTTAGGATAGTCAATTTTGTAAATAAAATATTCGGTACGGTCGTACTTGCATTCCTATGAACTATTTAACTAAAGAACAGTGTAGCTATGTAGAAGAGACACGCCTAGAGATAATAATACAACAGCTATTAAACAACATTTTCTCAGAACTTGTGGATAATAAAACATAAAATACAAACTCAACAAAATCTAAGTAAAGTCATTATTTACTTGAAAGCATTTATAAATACTGAGTTAAACATAAATTAAACGCTTCTCTCGACGTCGAGCAACTAAGATAACAAGAAATTTGTAGCCCTATCTAAAAGTAATATGACTTACTGCATACTAAAAAAAAAGCCATACCAATAACAATACGGTAGCTAAATCTATAGTACTTATAAATCCTAGATTAATACCTATAACGCCAACGATAAGTTATACCTCAGTAACTGCCTCATTTACGTAGAATAAGGGATACTATTGTATCATCATGATATCCGCATGGATTGGCAAATTGTGACAAAACTAATGAAAATAAGTCCGGGTGAAAAATTTCCAAATAGTGGCAAAATTATTTCCGGGCAAAATGTTTAAAATTAGTCAATTCGCTAAAATCCTCGATGCTTATTTATAAAGTAGAAATTAAAAAGAACACAAAAAAACATACAATAAACAGTTATACACAAATAACTGATTTAAATGTACCTTACACCACTGTTTATAAGCCCATGGGCACATTTTATGTCCACGTATTTTTGAAATATTTAATTCCGAAAGGAAAATTTGAGAGGAAATGAATTTAAAGTTCCTGGACATTTGTAATTTTAAGACTAATTGTTTTTAGAAAAAATGTTAGCTACGCTTGTTTATGATATTGCGTTTCCCAGATGCTGAAAATGGGCTTACAAACAGGGCAACTAAATTCGCTTCACATCGCAAAATGTGAAAATTTCGAAAAAGAAATATAATCCTATTATGAATAAGTCATACTTTAGTCATACCTGTACGTACACAATGATTATAATACATATCAATATGAAACTAATCAAGTAAGGTTAGATGATTTATGTTATGTTATTGCTTTACCTTGTTCCTAATTCACATTACCCATTTTAGGAACTATGCAATCCGGAAAAGCCTTTTGTAACAAGAAGACTTTTACCCTAGTTTAATTGTTAACTAATCCTCATCATGGAATATGGGAAAGGTCTGAGACTTCGCTTCTTCTGCTACCTGTTTAAATAAATATCTGAAAATGAAATATCCTGCAATTAAATAAAGCTAATATCAATTGTCTTAAAGAGAAATATTTTTTTACCAGAACACGTATTATGCAGACTTCACCAATCAGAATAAAATGATAAAATAACAGGGATCGCAACAAGGAAGTACTAGACGTAGAACTACTTTCTTAGTGGGAAACTCTTTCAGCAGCTTCTTATTCTTTGGAGAGAAACCTCCTTTTTTTTTCATTAAACTTTCCGTCTTAAAAGACTAGTTTTATCTGCATTGCGATGTAGTTACTCCTATTCTCTTTCTGTCCGGACCTTGTTCAATAACGTTCCTTTTCCATACTGTTTGATCAACATATTCACTTGTCCCTTTTGAATAATGCTATTATAAGCTTTCATGGTGATATTTTGTCCTTTCGGCGCTCTTATCAAGCTAATAAAGTACTGAAGAATGCTCTTGCGATCATGTTCAGTGAAAACTACTCTTTCCTTCCTTTGACAAGGCCAACTGTCAGACTTTTGTTCCTCTGAGTCCACCTCATTACAATTTTCATCACTTTCATCTATTGCATAAATTAGAGATGCACAACAATACACTAGCTACGTTCACCCATGTACAACCATATTTATATGATTTTATGAAACTTACACGTTGTTTTGCAAGACAGGTTCAATGTTTCTTAAAAAATCAGCCATTTGAGCCTGAAATGTTTCTTAAATGTTTCTAAGTAATTGAGTTATGGACCAGGGAAGAAAGAGTTAAATTTGTTACTATCTACACACTTTATATTTTACAAAGACTTTCACTATATATATGTTGAACTAGGTTACGTTTGCTTTTATTTTCATGGCATTCTCTTTTTTGATATATTACAGTTTTCACAAATGATATCTTTTTTGTTTTGTTTCCTATCATCAGGCTAGCAATGTTTCTTAAATGTTTCTTAAGTTTTCGGCATTTTGAGCCTCATGTTTCTTAAATTCGAGTTTCTTAAAAAAGACACTCTTTTCTAATTGAAAGCAAAAACTTTTTCAGGTAGAGACTTAGTACCCGTACTTTCAGATTAATTAAAAAAGAATTATTTACCTGCAGTTTCCTTCTCATTTTCAAAACATTGTGATATAAAATATCGCACTTTATCCCGTAGCTGTTGATCTGTAAATACATTAAATTCGTGGTGCAGGTCCTTCTTCTCCTTAACAATTGTCATTGTTATTTTCTGCCTGCAAATTTCTTCTTTAAAACATGTTTTAATTAGGTCATCAACATCCGTCTCCGTCTCTTTTTCATCTCCTTCATGACGTAAAATATCTCTCAGGGCAGCACTTGTACTTCCTGCATTTTTTGTTTTTTCCTGGAGAAAGTAGAAACGTTTGGCGGTCAAATCCTAGTGGCACATTAAATTATCTAAATCATGTGAAAGCTCTGGTTGGTGCTGTTGGACTTTGCTTACGCAGACTTTCTGACCAACGTAGCACTAATACGTGGCCGCACCTTTGTGTGGCCAACAGCTTTCACCCAAAAAGAATTAAGTTGGGCGGTCACCATTGAAGAAGACATGCGCTTAGCGCTCCAGCTAACAAAGAACAAAGATGATTCTTTTTTGTCGGAATCAATTCCATCGACACTATTGCGAAATCGTGTAAAAAACGTCTGTGTCTCCGCAAACAATGCTGCAGTGAACACGATTACACAGGGACCAGATGTCGCCAAGGTTTTGTGATTTAAAACTGCGACTTTATACGATCCATTTTCATACTTCGCACGATGAAATTCCTTACAAGACATGTTCGCCAAAGCCCCAGTTCTAGAGGCATTGTCCAAACATAAATACATTAAGCAAATAATCTCGTACTGCTATGTACTCTTTAAACGAAGGCGATTTGTCTCCACACTTTACATTCTTTATTGTATCCTTGCAATATTTAACGTACTTCGAGGCGTCCAAGGCTTTGATCTCATTTCCTTGGAACAGCTGAGTTAACTGGACCAAATCCTTTTGCCAACGAGTAACTTTTACTCGTTTGCGATAAATAGAAAGCCAATTCTCCATTACAACGATCAATGAATGACATTTAGGGACCAAAAAGGAGTACTCTTCAGGATTCATCACAAAGCACAAATTTATAAAAAAACCTCAATGAATGAATGTAACTTTTCACAGTCCCTGGTTTCCGGGATAATTCGAATGAAAGCAGCCATTTGTCACGTACGACCTTGCGATCAAACAAGACTTCTACTTTATATGATCGTTCACTGCTTTTCTGTAAAATAATTTCGACTTGCCGTACATGTTGTTTAGCTTGGCGAGCGACTTTTCCCTTTCCATCAGGGCTGATTTACCAACGGTAAAATTCAGTAAATACTGGTGTTTCCTTATATGGGGTCAGCAGCAACTCCAAATTTTTATCTTCTTCGTCTTCGTCTTCATCTTCTGACGCTCCTGTTTGAAATCAATTAAATATAGATCAATCAATCATCTGGAATGTTTTTAAGTTCAGAACCACAGACGTAACTTCACAGAACGTTATTTCTAAGATAATTTATTAAATCCCTAGTATTATTTGTATTTAAATAATATATCTTTAACTTTGTCGCTCCACGCTTTCCTCTGCCGTTTCTTTCTTTCCCTCATCAACTGCTTCCCGTTCTTCTCCTTCACTGCACACGTCGGAACTTTCCATTTCTGTAGCTGAGTCTATAAGAAATTGAAACGACTACGTAACCACGATAGGGAAGATTAAACTATACTCACCATTACTTCCAGCTAAGTAAAAGGATTGTCTGAGTGAATAAATAAATCTATTATTCCTAACATTCAGCTTTAGAAATAAGTTCCTACCTTTTTCAGAGCCTTTAAGTATGTTAGCATGTCCATCTGTCTCTTTATTTGACATCACGCGGTCTGTAAAAGTAAAGCAGACACACTTGCGAGAAAAAACAAAAATTAGGATCCTATTACGTTTTAAAATGCTAATTATAATTCATCAAACCTTTCGGATCATCTTTCCCTTCTACCTCACTTTCAGAACTTGTGTGGTATTTGTCCACCTCGCTTGATCTTGACACACCTATTTAACAATCAAATACACTGAATTCCCTATTAAGCCTTGTCACAGGCAACTCCTGGTATTTTTTGACCATTTAAAATGTTAATTTTTAACTCTAAATATTGCGCAAAATTGAGCACTTTAATGCGAGCGCCTTGAACCGATATGCTATAAGATTAAAGTTATCTTTCTGCTTAACCCGTTTGGTTTTTACCACTTATAAATTAACAAGTTTGTTTCAGTTTTCTACACGGAAATATAGAGTATGACTAAAAATCATATTGCTGCGTAACGCTACATAAAATATTCAATCTATCATGATCTTTTTATGTAATGAGATCTCGAAAAATATGAAATATTTACTTTTATAATTAGTTCCTATCTTCCTTAGTTATGAAGCATAGTTATAAACACATCGTTTCTCGTTTCTTTACTCAAGCAGTTACAAGATGTTACGATGCATTAATTTATGTCCAACAGTGGTTAATTGATCCTTCCTTAACGACTTAATAACTAGCAATATGTTGATGCAGATAGAACTATGGCGTGTGTTGTACATGAAAAAACTAAAGAAATATCGAAGCGGTGTTACCTGATGCTTTCTGCGTAAATTCGTTTTCCGATGAAAATTGACTATTGATCTCTAAAAGCAAAACATTTTAAGACTTTCAAAGTGTTTTGTAAGAAATAACATCATTTTAATGATTCTACCTGAAGAAATGACTTGCTTAAGCACTTTATCTTTCTCACAGTTCTCGATCCCGTCAATTGATGAATCGTCTAAACAACACGCAAATAGATATACATTGAAGCTAATGCTGTCTTGTCAGTTTATAACTCGGCGTAAGACTCGATATCATCAGCATATTTAATCGAAGTTTATTAACCAACTAACTTAACTAACTATTTTTTTATGTTTATTATGCCATCTTTCAAGTTCAATATCAGTAATTCCCTCTGTGAGATTCTTAACTGACGATGTTCACAAGGATTATCTCTGTTTTTTCATGATATGACCAAAGTCAATTCAATCCAATCTTTATTCTACATAGAATTCAGTTCAAAACGACCAATATTTTTAAGACGTTCAGAGACTTTTGCTTCCAAATGACGAGATGATGAAATTGCGAAAATTTGGCATGAACTCGTAGCTTTTTTGGTATACACCGAGCATTACAAAAATTACAACAAACTCACTACGCGTTTATATTGCTATGGTAATTTAAACAAATTACTCACCATCTGCGTCTGCGGGAGAGGTATCTTTTGTCAAATTTTCTATAAAAAGAAAAGCTTACGACTATACATTACTTTTGTATATCAAAACAATTATTCAAATATTTCGTGGTAAAAGATTTAAATGTCATCATGTGGGAATGTAGTGCTTTATATTTTACGTAGGTTACTAAGTTAAGTTAAGCTATCTTCCCGTGCCGTCTCAACCAGCGATACTTGGATTCTAACCGGTCATCATCACTACTGTCATCACTGTCCACTACCGTCCCTCTAACCCGTTGAAGATAGGCAAAACCTCTATTTTTCAAGATTCTTTGCTTGTATTAGACTCACAATCTGATTCAGTCTCCATTTCTTGATAAACAACAGCTTTTCGTAACAATTTTTTGTACAATTTATGATTTTCGATTTTATGTGTTGATTTTAGATGGTTGTGAATTCTTCGTACGATCATCCCACATGTATCTACAGGGCATAATCTTTTTTGCATGAACTCTTCTCGGTATTTCTTTCTTCATGCGCACTTGGCCAGTTTGAGATTTAATAAGCTTTGCATTACTTTCCCACATACCATGGACCTTCATGGCATGGCTTTTCAAATTACTTTTCTTTTCCCCGCAGAATGGACAGATAAATGTTTTACACTTGTTCTCCTTCTTCTTTACCCAGCTTGAAAATATCTAAATACAATTTTAATCAGGGAGTGATTATTCTACCCATATACTTGGGTTTATTGATTTCCGTCTTCCGCTTGCAGATCAGAATCTATAAAATCGCCTTGGGGTAAAGGAGATAGATAGGATGGATAGATAGATTGTTTTGTAACGTAACTCCTAAGGTGGGTTTTATCTATTATATAAACCATAAGCAGTAAAGTAAAACTTTCCTGTTTTTGGTTGTAAAAATCAGCATGATGTGAAAGAGGTGTGTGTGGCATAGGTTAGAATAGGTTTAAATGAAAATAGAATAGGTTTAAATGAAAATAGAATAGGTTTACAATACCTACTTAGTTGTTGTTATTCCCGAAATATCTAGTGTCACATCATTTAGATGCATAAAATCCCTTTCAAAGAATTAAATCAAGGATAGAGTTATCAGTTTGTTAGTTGGGAATGAATAAACTAAGTTGATACACCAAACGAACAAACGCTTGTTTTGAAAGATAAGAAAATTACATTATTTATCTCCAAAGTTACGAATGTTTACTTGTTTAAAGCACGCTCTTTTCTTATGATTCTCCTGTTTTTAGCTCAAACGTTGAGATTATAAAGAATGGCTTCGAGGCTTTTTTGCTCTTGTTATTAGTAAAAATTTGAGGAAGATAAGCACGCGCTGAAGTCACTCCCGCCTCCACGGGCCTGGTGTCTGACATTAGCAAAGTTTTTACTACGAAAGGATTACTGCGGTGAAAAAATAAGGCCGTCAAATAAAAATGATAACGGAAGAGATTTACAGAAGATCATTATTTTCGTATTCTTAGCTGACTTCGCCGATTTTAATCAGTGACAACGCTATTTATGTCGCGTATTGCATATTTAATTTGATTGTAACACTTTTGCTGAAGTCGTTAATATTCAAGCCTTCAGGATTTTTGTTTGTTACTACTTCTTTATAAATGGAATGTCATAGATAAGCATTTACAAAACAAACGTCGCGAAAAGTTTCTAAGCGACGCAGCAGACAGAACACAATATGTGGTATAACTTGCCTCTCTTGCTGTCTTAATATCCCCATCATTCATCTTTTCCCGGAGTTGATTAAATAATGATTCCTGCGAATAAAATTTTCAATGTAAATATCTTCAAAATCAAAACAGTAAAGGAGTTTACAGTACACTGACTGATTTTGAGTTCTACTTTCACATACCTTTTTGCGCACTAGGGGTGTAAAATAATTAGGGGTACACGCAACGGTGAAATTCATAGTTCGAGGTGGGGCTTTATTAGTAATTATTAACTGATAGCTATTTTCAAACAGTTTATACGGGTAATCTGCGGCGCTAATTGGTTAAAAAGTATTGCGCATCTCTGTGATCATTTCATCTTTTGACATGTCATTCTATTCTAATCGATAGCGGTCTTCTGTTAGGTTCTGTTATATGTTGATTTAGTTATTACGTTAAATCTCAATGTTTTGTTTATTTCTGATCTCATACAACGCAGTGGAAACAAAGCTAGACTGAATAATTTTAGAATTTCACAGATTGTCATAAACCTGATTCAAGAAATTATAATCTTTGTAATATTCTGTTTTAAAACCAAAATTAACCACGAAGTCTAATGATTGACATGTACAAGAACATCAATGTAGAGATATCGCTGTAATTTAGTATATCTCATACATTATGATTCTTGCAAATAGGATGTAAACACCCATACTTGGTTTTAATTGAGAGAAGCAATCCAAATAAGCATATACGTACATCATTGTGTTCATCAGCTTCGACATTTTGGGAACAATCTGTTGTTGTTTCCTATTAGAGCAAAATACAAGTTATTTTGATAAGATTTGACGTAATTCAATTTTTTTTGACTGATTAAGAGAAAACAGAGCAGAATCCAGTAATTAAATAAAAGAAAAGACAGCATAATGCAATTCTACAAAAGTATTTCACACCTTAACATCACTACCAGAATGTTCCGTACAACTACCTCCGTTTGACGATAAAGTTTCGGGTAAAGGATTTTTCTAGAAAAAAAGGCAAGTCTGTAACAGAAAAAATGACATTCACCAAAGTATTTGCAGTAGACTCATTCATATATTGTAGTAACCTGGCCTTGACAAATAAACAAGATTTCTGAAACAATTTAAGCAGTGTTTTATCACCTGCAAAAATTTTATTATCTGGTGCAACTCATCTCCTCCGCCTGAACCACCTCATGCGCTAGTCTTCCGAGAATCAGTAATGTCCTAAACGTTATGTAAAATTATATACATTTTTATGTGGGAATGAATTTTATCAGAAATTTAAAGATAAAAAAACGTAAAAATCATATTATAAATTTATCAGATTACATCACCATGGTATAAACTTTGGATCAAAGTGATCACTGCATAGAGTAAACAGCAAAATGTATAGAATGAAGACAAAGTTTTTTACTTCACAATAATAAAAATGGAAAGCATACATTACACTCATCGTCACTGCTTGATGTCACCAGTGCTATAGCTGAACCATTTGCAGATGATCTGTAATTCATTTTAAAATCTACGAAATAAAAAAATGCAACAGCTCTGGATGTACGAGTCTTAAGCCATTATAAACGTTAATGAAATATGGAAAGACAATGCACTATTATTGTTTACTTTTTTCTTACTTGTTTTTTCTTAATCTGATAGGTTAATCTACAATATTTACTATATTTGTTTTTACAGCAAAGCGAGTGTAACATTGAAGTATTCAGAGTGAAAAAACCGTTTTTTGAATTTTTTATAATTCGTTGTCTGAATCCATTGTTTTCTTGATAGACGAGAACTTGTTGGTAAAATGTTTTTATGATAAAATATAAATTATGTTTCTGAACCTTTTGGTACGTTTAAGGTTACAGCATTCTTTTGTTCACATAGTGCGTGAAAGTCATTAGCATTTCCTTTCCGCTAGAGATACTTTTAGTTTTAACTCGCGACGTGTATGACATCGTTTTATAGCAGGGCGGAGAAGTTATTATACTGCTAGTATATGCTAGAAAAAGTGTGAATAGTTTTCAAACATGTTCTCTGACAAATCGTTTTTTCTGTTCTCGTATATTTCACTCGCTAAAATGCTTGTGGATTACGCAACGAGAACACAAAACTCAAAACATTATTGCGATATTTTGTCTCAGCACCGCGTGATAACTAGTATTTATAGGTATTTACACAGAAAACGCTTAACTACAAACACTTCATGCATTTGAGTATCGTTACTGGATGCAGCAACCTATATAAATTGTTTTATGTGTTCTACTTGCAGAGTGTTGCAACAATAAAATGTATCACCTGTGTAATTTCTCTCAGGAGTTGGCGGTAATACGTTGGTATCGACACTTCTACAACCTGTATCGCAATTAGTTTCTTCTCTCATAACCAATGGTGTCCCAAGAAAAGGGTGTTTCTCATGTTCCTTGCAATTGAATTCTAGCTCTTCTCCTTTAAGATTATGGTCTTTACTTCTAACATCTTCCGCAACTTGGCATTTCTTTTTTTCTATGTTTAGTTCAGTAACGTCTTGCTTCCTACATTGCTCAGATATGGATTGCAGCCCATCTTCTTGGATGTTGTACTCTATGATTCCAATATCGTCAGCAATTTTGTATTCCTTTTCTCTCAACTCTAGTTTAGCAATATCACGCTTCTCATATTGCTCAGATAACAATTCCAGCCCATCTCCTTGAATTTTGTGCTTTATGCTTCTGACATCATCAAAAACTTTACATTCATTTCGTTTCATCTCTAATTCAGCAACATTCTGCTCCTCACATTTCTCAGAAACGAATTCTAGTCCATCTTCTTGGATGTTGTACTCTATGCTGTTAACATCGTCAGCAAATTTACATTTATTTTCTTTCATCTCCAGTTCAGCAACATTCGGCTTCCCACATTGTACGGATATGGATTCCAACTCATCTCCTTTGAGTTCATGCTCTATGCTTCTAACATTGTTAGCAACTTTAAATTCATTTTATTCAGTATCATCTCGCTTCTCATATTGCTCAGATAACAATTCCAGCCCATCTCCTTGAATTTTGTGCTTTATGCTTCTCACATCATCAAAAAATTTACATTCATTTCGTTTCATCTCTAATTCAGCAACATTCTGCTCCTCACATTTCTCAGAAACGAATTCTAGCCCATCTTCTTGGATGTTGTACTCTATGCTGTTAACATAGCCAGCAAATTTACACCGATTTCCTTCCATCTCTAATTCAGCAACATTCTGCTCCCCACGTTGGTCATGCACAAATTCCAGTCCAACTTCTTTGATTTTGTGCTCTATGCTTTTAACATCGTCAGCAAATTTACATTCATTTCTTTTCATCTCCAGTTCAGCAACATTCGGCTTCCCACATTGTACAGATATGAATTCCAGCCCATTTTCTTTGAGTTCATGCTCTATGCTTCTAACATCGTCATCAAATTTACATTTATTTCCTTTCATCTCCAGTTCAGCAACATTCGACTTCCCACATTGTACAGATTTGGATTCCAACTCATCTCCTTTGAGTTCATGCTCTATGCTTCTAACATTGTTAGCAACTTTAAATTCATTTTCTTCAGTATCATTTCGTTTCTCACCTTGCTCAGATATGAATTGCATGTTTTCTGCTGTTGGAAATTTCATTTCCTTGATCATATTTGATCCATTGAACAACATCGTCATCTGAGAC